>CM029015.1:137053709-138291209 GCA_016801055.1 Panax notoginseng
ATACGTGAATAGTAACGTATACGTGAATAGTAACCCTGACACAAAAAGTTCCAAATTTGATAAAAAGTTCATATCAATATTTCGGCATAATGATATTGAAGAAAATATCATTTAAGAAGAAGATAATATTCCTTACCTCAAAATAACCGTATTTCTGACTGAATATCGGATATGAGGCTGAATGAAACTTGTGCTGAATAGCAACTTTCAAAGTATCTAAATACTCACAAAATACACTCAATAATCTAGAGAGAGAAAGAGAGAAAACTTATAAATTCTGGTGTGATTTTCAATTCTAACTTAGCCCTCTATTTATAGAAAAATGTTAGCACGCCGAAGCAGACTTAACCTGCAACCTGATGGCTTTACCTGCTACTATTCAAGCCTACCACATTTGAATAAAAATCTCAGCATATTTCTTCACCAACCAAGAGTGGGGCCCACCAATTCTAGAATTTTCTACCAAAATAATAAACTCCGAAAATTCAACAATTTCTGAAGCAGTCATATCGTAAAATTCATAATAAATCATACGTTCATTTTTAACGGTTCAAAATTTGTGGACATATTCTCAACTTATATATGTATAACATATCCAAATATTACCACGATCCAACAGTCGGATTAAAAATTATAACCCTCGCAAAATATCTCAAAAACCCTAATTTGATTTTCAATACCTCCGTTCCGACAAAAAATACAGATAAAACACCTCAACATTAACTCCTTCATTTTAACCACAAAAATATATCCCTCAATTATATTCACATAAAATAAATATTTCCTTATCATATGAATCAATAATTAATTATTCACAAATAATATTACAGAATCACATTTATGACAACCAGGCCGTTCCTAGGAAAGAGGGGGCTTTCCAATAAGAATTTCTCCTTACTAGCGCGCAATTTGATGACCAAACCTCTCCTTAGACAGAACTTTCTAGACATTGTCAATAATGTTATCTAATAATATTATTCAAATAATATGAATTATTGATCTAATAATGAGAAATACTGTGCAGTGACAATTATTGAACAACAATAATATAAAATATCAACGCAGCAATTATTGAATCAATAAAATAAAATATTGAACAGTAACTACTGTAACAATTATTGGGTAGTGCCTTCCTTCGTAAGAATCAATAATTCAAAAATACTGTGCAATTTGTGTGCTACTGTGCAACCACGCGTATTACTGTATTTTAACCACCGGGTATTCCAACAGTGTTAACGGTAACAACTACGTCGTTATTTATGAAAACTCAATTTTTGTCGTTATCTTTATCTAATCGCTTTCCGTTATGGGGCCCACAAATAGCTGCGCCGTCATACGAATATTCCCCGACAGAAAAAATATTCCACGACCACACAAATATTCACCGACCAAAAATGAATATTTTATAACCACTTGCTTATTTGAAATATTTGCGCATTTTACCCATAACTAACCACATTAATCAAATCAACCCTTTCTATTTCAGAATAATAAATAGAAGAAATTTAATTTCATTTATTAATAAGTTGGGATCTTACAACTATTATTATTATTATTATTATTATTATTACTTTTATTATTATTATTATTATTAGTAGTAGTAGTACTATTATTATTAGTATGATTGTTATTATTATTATTATTATTATTGTTATTAGTACTATTATTATTATTATTATTATTATTATTATTATTATTATTATTATTATTATTATTATTACTTTTATTATTATTATTATTATTATTATTATTATTATTATTATTATTATTATTATTATTATTATTTTCATTATTATCATCTTAATTTAAGGCAACATGTTAATAGTCGTTGCCAAAAGTTGTATAAAATATGCAACGAAAATAAAAATTGTTGTCAATGAATGTGGTCCATATTAGGCAACAAAATATAGCAACAAAAAAACTTTCGTTGCCCACGATGAGGAGAAATCAAGTGGTTAGAAATTTTGCAACGAATTTCAAATTAATTTTGTTTCCAAATTTTGCAACTACTTATGAATTTCGTTGCAAAAACTGAAAGCCTGACACAATCTACAACGAAGGACAAGTTTCGTTGCTAAACATACACTTTTAGCAACGACTTATAAAGTCGTTGACTGAAAAATCGTTGCTAAAGCCCTATTTTTAGCAACAAAAAACTTTCGTTGCCCACGATGACGGAAAATCAAGTGGCCGAAAATTTTGCAACGAATTTCTAACGATAGTTTTTCTCGCCAATGAATTAGCAACGAAATTTTGTAACGACTTATGAATTTCGTTGCAAAAAGTGAAAGTCTGAGACAATCTGCAACGAATGACAAATTTCGTTGCTAAACATATACTTTTAGCAATGACTTATAAAGTCATTGCCCGAAAAATCGTTGCTAAAGGCCCATTTTTTTGTAGTGTTTAGTTTATATTGAAAATATCGGGTTATTACATATTATCATTGTAAAACATTTTGAAGGAAAAGAAGTGTTATTTTAAATTATTGGTAGTACTTCGTAACTATTGTTCAGTTATCGAATATATATGATTCTTCTGTTTCAAGAATGTTGTTTAAATGAAATTCTTGTACTTGCTGAGCTTGTTATGCTCACTCTTGCTTGAACCATATGAATGCAGCTAAGGACGAGCGAATCGAGGTTTCCAGTAGAGATAAAGGCAAGGCGAAGATGAATGATTAGTTTATCTTGTAATAGACTAGTAAGTATATATATTATATTATGATGAACAAAGAATGTAATAGTTTAAGAACCTGGGAACGTGATTTATTATTATTAATGTAATAAGAATGTCGTTGAAACACACATTTTGATGTCATTTCAGTAGAATGAATGTACAGTTATGAGTACCATGTAGCACCAATTATCGGGTTGGAAGATACCCGGATTTTGGGGCATCACAGGTTGGTATCAAAGCATTAGGTTATAAAACTTAAGGGGGGGAAGAACCTTAGGCTAATAACTTTGTTAAGGAAGGAAAAGTCCGAAAGAAGTAAACTTGAGTCAAATGAGTTAACAAGGTATTGAGAAAACTCAGTACTGAAAGATTTAAAAGATGGAAATTAATCCTAAATAAATTAAATGTGATTTTGCTTATACTATTGTGTATTATGTACTAATCAACATGTTATTTGTTATTATAGGATGTCGATCGATAGCTTGATGTATAGAGATATACACGTGGTGAGCGAAGAGTTGGTGAACAGAGTAGAGCCTGTACCCATGCCAGTGGCAGAGGTACCATTAGTGATTCTAGAGGAGTCAGAGCCAGAGGAGTACTTTTCTGAGGAGAACTACTCAGAGGGAGAGACAGATATAGCATCATATCTTAATATGATGAGCGATGTGGAGGAAGAAAGAGAAGTAACATCGGTTGATACGGTGGTACCTACATAAGAGTCATCACCTCCAGACACAATGAGAGCATTGTATCTGGCAGTGCTTGACAGGAATGTGCAACTGAGAACAGTTGTGCATAATCAGAATGAAGAGATTAGTGCTCTTTATGTAGCGAAGGAGTCTGTAGAAGCATATTTTGAGTCTGAGCATGATGAGAAAGTGGTCCTGATAAATAAGGCTAGGGATTTTAAGAAGGAGGCCGATGAGCTTCGTAAAGAATTGGGGGAGAAGGACCGGAAGATAGCACGGATGTCTTACATCCATAAGAGTGCTCATAAGGATTTCAAGCTCAAAGTTGCTTGTTATCCCATGGAGTCAGGACAAACCCGTCATACTATTAGTCGGGATACTGTAGTGATGATTGCGAATAAGAAGCACGAGGATGTTGTTATACATTATTAGAATGTTAGAATTATAAATATGTGTGTAGTGACGTAAAACCCTCTTTTGTATAAAAGGGTAGTCTTTTTGTAAATCCCAACTTTTGTGGACCTAAATTGTGGGATAGAAATGTAATAGTTGTTGGCTATGGAAAACAAATTGTAAATAATTTCAAACTATGGAGAAGCATATGAATATAATGAAGTTTTCATTTAATATGCTTTGTTATGGTATGAATTGTCTGTGGCAAATAATAACGAAGTAAGTAAATAAATAAAAATGAATTTTTTTTTATCAGCATAATGCCGCCAAGGAGAAGACAACGTAATCAGGAAGCAGAATCACGTAATGATAACCAAGGGGGTCAGAACAACCCTATGTAAGAGTTCGTTAATTTATTAATAGTTGCATTTAACCAAACCGGGGGTAGAGTACCCGCGAAACCTGGGGTAGCCGTAACAACTACCTTTAAAGAGTTTAAAAGCGTAGGTCCGCTGGAGTTCAAAGGAACGACGGACCCTATAGAGGTCCAGACAGGGGTAAAAGAAATAGAGAAAGTGTTTGTTATTATAAGCGTAGCTGAGGCGCAAAAGACTTCTTTTGTGAGTTACATGATGAAAGGGGAAGCCAACTTTTGGTGGGAGGTTCACCAGGGTGGGGCTAGAACAGATGTGGTAAGGTGGGAACGATTCAAGAAAGTTTTCTTCGAGAATTATTTCCCTACAAGTCTATAGGGGAGGATGGAGATTAAGTTCTTAGAACTTAAGCAAGGGGACTTGACGGTTGCCCAGTATATGACCAAATTCAATGAATTGGCAAGGTTTGCTCCATATCAAGTGGACACTGAGGAGAGGAAGGCTCGTAGGTCTGAGTAGGGCCTGAAACCCTGGCTCTATAGTAGGATTTCGGTGTTCCATAGTGTTTCCTATGGGACCATTTTGGAGAAGGTGATTATAGTAGAGGATGGTAGTGAGGCGTTGACTCAATACCATAAAAAGAGGAAGAATAACAGCAGGAGAGAGGGAGGAACCAAGACAAACAGTGCCAGTGGTAGTGGCAGTATGCCAAAAAGAAAAAAAAATTATCTCTGAGAATACTGGAGTAGGACAAGGGGATCCTAAGTGTAGGATCAAAGCATGTAAGACATGTGGAAAGACTCATTTAGGAGTCTATTTGAAGGGAAATTGGTTTGTTATAACTGTGGACAAGAGGGTCATATATTACCCAATTGTCCTAATCCTAAGAAAAACCATGGATGTTTTGTATGTGGGTCGTTGAACCACATAGCAAGAAATTGCCCAAAGAAGGGGTCGAAGAAAAGTAAAGGTGTTAGTAGTGGTAAGTTGGCCATTACTGGACCACCATCGTCGGGTAGACCTAAAACCCGTACTTTTAATATGACGGTCCAAGATATGGTTGCATCAGCAGATTTAGTAGCAGGTATCATTACAGTCAATACAATGAATGCTTATGTGATGTTTGATTGGAGTGCTGCTTGTTCTTTTATAGCATGTGAATTTGCTAAGTGATTAAGTTCATTCCATAAAGGATTATAAATACCTTTACACGTTAAGGTAGAGAATGAAGAAATAACTTTCGTTGATTATATTCGTGAAAATGGTTTCATGGATAATAAACGTAAGTAAGTATCGGTAGATAAGTACTGATAGAGTTAAGAGAATTTGAAGTAATTCTCGGTATGAATGGGTTGATTAACCATAGAACTTTAATAAATTGCCTAAGGAAAAGTATGAATCTTCGGTTTTTCTAAGAAAACCCAAGGTAGTAATTTACGGTAATAAATCACCGAAACATTCTTGTTGTATAATCATGACGCAATCTAGAAGAATGTTAAGATAAGCTTAGGTTGTGGTACAATCGTAACCTTTGATGGTTGACATATGGGAGCTGGGCTAAACAATTCCTTCAGATAGTGAAGGTATATACAAAACTGGTAACCGATCTAACTAACTGTGATGGCAGTGTAGATGAGACGGGAACTTGGTTGTTGGTTATTTATGGGAAATCACTCAGAGTACCATATGGACTACTAGCAAAAAAGTGATGTGTGCTGAGACCTAGAGAAGCAATAAGAAGAAGATAAGAATGTAAATCATTAAAGATGATGAATGTATTAAGTAAGACATCTCCGTATGTCATGAAGCTGTAAGTCGGTAATAAAAGTAGGTCGCGTAAACTTAGGTTAAAAGAACGCGAACCCTAAGAAGTAAAGTTAAGTAAACCAATGTGTAAGTCAAATATATGACTAATTAGTTAACGGTTAAGAATAAATAATCGTTGCCCAGGATTGATGATCTAATTGATCAGTTGAAAGGGGCAAAGTATTTTTTTTTCAAGATAGATTTGTGTATGGGGTATCGTCAGTTGAAAGTGGGGAAGAGGGAAGGTACCTAAGATGACGTTCAGAACTCGTTATAGTTATGACAAGTTTCTGGTTATGTCGTTTGGGTTGACTGATGTACTAAAGTTAGGTTTTTCGTAAGGGGCGCTGAGCAAGTTAGTGGCAAATTGATAGGTATGTTGGGAATGAGATGTGAGAAAGGAAAGAGAAGTGAGTCACCTATATTGTCTTTATCAGATGATACGAGAAATTTTGTAGTGTATCTCGATGTTTTGCATAGATGGCAAGATTGCGTGCTCTTGTAGCATGACAAGGTCATTGCATATGCATTACGCCAGTTAAAGGATTATGAGAAGGTCTATCCTACTTATGATCTATAATTGGCAACGGGAGTTTTTGAATTAAAAATCTGAAGATAGTATTTACGCGGGAAGAAAGGTGAGATGTACACGGACTCTAAGAGTCTGAAATATATCTCCACATAGAAGTAGTCAAAAATGAAGTATAGAAGGTGGTTAGAATGGATAAGAGATTACGACTGTGATATGTTATATCATACAGGGAAGGTAAACGTAGAAGCCGACGCATTGATTAGGAAGGGTAGGGAAAAGCTATCAATGTTAACGACTCCGAATGAGTTAATAACGGAGATGGAAAGAATAGAGTTAGAAGTTAAATTATGGAATGGAGTAGTAGAAATGTTATTTACAACATAGACTCAATCCACGATAATGAAACGAGTTAAGTAAGTACAATTAGGTAACGAGGAATGCAGAAAAATGAAGAAGAGGATGCAAGATAAAGAGAAGACTAAGTATAATCTTGGTTTGAGGGAGAAATTTGAGTTTCAAATAATTAGGAATTAAAAGAAGGACTAATAAAGGGAAGATAGCGTAATATGTTAATAAGTGTTTAACTTCCGACTCAAATTATTGATAGGAAGTGACAAGTCATGTAAAGTAAGATAATACCTTCGTTGAAGGTGAAATGAAAGAACCACAGTGCCGAAGAAGCAACGTGGAGGCTCAAGATTAAAATAAAGGAAAAAATTTCCTAAATGGTGTATGTGTTATAGCGAGATTCTGGGGACAGAATCCATATAAGGAGGGAAGAATATAACGCCCGAGAAAATCGGATTTTTAGGAGAATTAAATTTTTATTTGATTATATGAATTAAATGAATTTAATTATTTATTTATGGGAGTAAGCTAATTGAAGGTCGTTCTATGACCTTTTTATGTCAGAATGTCGTAGTATTTTGGCTACGTGGTAGAATTAAAGTGTTTGAATTTCCAAGATAAAAATAAAAGCTTTCCGAGAAATTTTTCAAAAAATACTATTCACGTATTTCTGCTCGGGAATTATTTTTGAACTTCCGAGAAATACATAACGATAGAATATCGAGGTGAGATGGAATATCCAATAATATTTCAGTTATGAAAAACGCAGTTTTTCGCCTGCGGACTTAAAACCTAACGGTTAGAAAAAGTGATTTCAGAAAAGGAATTTAAACGTGTATAATGAATTAAGCGACGATCGTATAATACGTAGGTATTGTATGAGGAAATGAATACGAGTATTATACGAATATGTGTGGATAAAGGTATGTCGTATATGAATAAGTATACAAGGTGGAATACGATAATAATACATATAGAATACGTCCTAAGGCTTTGAGCCATTTGTGAATGGACTTGTAGATTATGTAGAATGTACAAGTCCAATATGATTTAATATGAAAGTCCAATAAAGAGTAGTGTGCAAGCCCAATGTAAGCTAATGGTAAAGCCCAAAGATTTGTTAATGAAAGCCCAAAGTATAATATATGATTAATTGAATTTAAAGTCCAAAGCAAGGATTATCCATGGGGCAACCCATAATTATATGGATGACCCAAAGTGGCGGCCAAGTAAAGTACTTGGTGGCTAAGTAAAGGATAAGCTATGTAATTAGCAAGGAAACTTAAAGGCTAAGTATGTGTGATAAGCAAGATAACTTAATGGCTAAGCAAATAATGTGGGGAGCAAGTTTACTTAATGAGTAAGTAATGAATAGTATGGAGGTGTAGTAAGGAGGTGGATGGTTTAATGACCATTAAGCCCTCATTTAGGATTTCCTATAAATATCAAGCTTTGTATTCATTTGTTAGTTGTTAGATTTTCATCCAATAACTTATAGCTTATTGGTTAGAGAGAAAAAGTTAGAAAAGCTAGGAAGTTAAACTTTGTAATTCAAGAAGCAAGAAGGAGATCAAAGCTTAACCAAGTGATATTCAAGCGTAAGTAATCCTAAACCATGATTCTCTTTCTCTTCCATTGTTAGAGAAGTGGGTAGTGGTAGAACATGTATGCTAAGAAGGAAAGAGAATGGTTAATCCATGAACTTAAGTCTTAATAAGCCGTATAAGTCATGAATAAGCTATTCGTAATCATATAAGCTATGAACCAAGGAAGAATTTATAGAAACTTGTAACATGTTTACATTAATGAAATTGGTATGATAAGATGAAGCAAGAATGATGGCTAGAAGTCTTAAACCTTCCTTAGTCATGAGAAATAGAAACATAAGTATTTTATACTTTAATAAGTTATAAGATCACAAAGAACAAGTAATAACTTATCATGTAAATAAGTTAATGAAGTATGTATATAACGATGTTAGTATGATGGAATGAATCCATTTGAAACGGTTTAAAAATCTCAAGTAACGAAGTTTTGGCGGAATTCACACGATTAGACGATAATCGTCGAATTCGTGAAATTCTCGGAATGGAAGTCGAATTTTGATGTTGAGCTTGGAAACATTGGGTTTCAATGGAGACAAGTCTTATTTGGCATTATAGAGTTGTAGACTCGAGAATGACCGAATTCTGACTTAGAACGAAGAAACGAGTGTTGAACGTTCACGAACGTTTAACGTTTTCGTTCAAACTGGACTAATTGGTGAATTTTTAGCAAACGAAGTTGAATAGATAAAATTCTTGTATGAACGCGTAGAGTATGTAATTTGTGAACCGTAGGCTCTTGAACGAGCCGATTCGGACTTATAACGAAGAAGTTATGAGCCCAAGAATCTCACATAAAAAGTTAACTGTCAAAATTTTTCTGGTGCTGAGTACTGGCGCCGCGGCGCCAGTCAAAGCAAAGTAAGTTGTAAGACCCCAACTTATTAATGAATAAAATCAAATTTTCTCTAAATATTATTGTGAATAATAAGGGGTTAATTTGATATAATACTTTGGTTATGGGTGAAATGTGCAAATTTTGCAAAATAAGCAAGTGGTTATAAAATATTTATTTTTGGTCGGTGAATATTCGGTTGGTCGTGGAATATTCTTGCTGTCGGGGAATATTCGTACGACGACGCAGCCTTGTGTGGGCCCCATAACGGAAAGCGATTGGATGAAGAAAACGACAAGTATAAGTTGTTTATAAATAACGGCGTAGTTGTTACCGTTAATACTGTTGGAATACCCGGTGGTTAAAATACAGTAGCACACGGTATTGCACCAATTATTGATTCTTACGTAAGAAGGCACTACTCAATAATTGTTATAGTAGTTATTGTTCAATATTTTATTTTATTGATTCAATAATTGTTGCATTGATATTTTATATTATTGTTGTTTCAATAATTGTTGCTGCACAGTATTTTTCATTATCAGATCAATAATTCATATTATTTGAATAATATTATTAGATAACATTATTGGCAATGTCTAGAAAGTTCTGTCTAAGGAGAGGTTTGGTCATCTAATTGCGCGCCAGTAAGGAGAAATCCTTATTGGAAAGCCCCCTCTTTCCTGGGAACGGCCTGGTTGTCATAAATGTGATTCTGTAATATTATTTGTGAATAATTAATTATTGATTCATATGATAAGGAAATATTTATTTAATGTGGATATAAATGAGGGATATATTTTTGTGGTTAAAAATGAAGGAGTTAATGTTGAGGTTTTTGTCAGTATTTTTGTCGGAATGGAGGTATTAAAAATCAGGGTTTTTGAGAAATATTGCGGGTGTTATAATTTTTAATCCGACCGTTGGATCGTGGTAATTTTTGGATATGTTATACATATATAAGTTGAGTATATGTCCACAAATTTTGAACCGTTAAAAATGAACGTATGATTTATTATGAATTTTACGAGATGACTGGTTCAGAAATTGTTGAATTTTCGGAGTTTATCATTTTGGTGGAAAATTCTAGAATTGGTGGGCCCCACTTGTGGTTGGTGAAGAAATGTGCTGAATTATATTTCAAATGTGGTGGGTGAATAGTAGCAGGTAAAGCCATCAGGTTGCAGGTCAAACCTACCAAAATTTTCCTATAAATAGAGGGCTAAGTTAGAATTGAAAATCACACCAGAAACAAGTTTTCTCTCTTTCTCTCTCTAGATTATTGAGTGTATTTTGTGAGTATTTAGATACTTTGAGAGTTTCTATTCATCAGAGCAAGTTTCTTTCAGCCTTATACCGGTATTCCGACCAGAAGTACTGATATTTTGAGGTAAGGGATATTATTTTCTTCTTAAATGATATTATTTTCTTCAATATCATTATGCTGAAATATTGATACGAGTTTTTATCAAATTTGGAACTTTTTGTGTTGGGGTTACTATTCACGTATACGGTACTATTCACGTATACGACACTATTCACGAATACGGCACTATTCACCGAAAAATAAAATTTTTCCTTTTTGTCCAAGATGTCTATTATGGTTACTATCTTTGATTGTATCCATGTTTTGATCTTTATTTTTGAATTCTGCTTCACAATTGATTATTATGAAGTATTATTGATCTTGGATAAACTGTTATACGAATCCCTACTATTTGTCCTTCTGTCTCATTGGATTCGTTCTCTTTAAGATATTTTTCATCATCCTCAGTCCTAAATGATGATATTACTGAATATCTTTGGCCTGTAGTGCAAAGATGTATGATTACTTGATGAATATCTTTGGCCTGTAGTGCAAAGATGAACAGGTGTTGAGATGAACATGACCGACTGATGATACAAATGAATATCTTTGGCCTGTAGTGCAAAGATGAATATTTGGTTAAAGATGATTATTAATTGATGTTACAGGGATAAAATATTGATGATGGACTTTTAAATCTTAGAAGATAGTAGAATTCTTTCTCTACTTGACTCTTCTAATGGTTTGCTGTTTCCGCTGCAGTTGTTGATCTAAAACTTGTTGTCGATTATATTTTATCAGATTTTTCCCTGTTGAAGACTAACGATAATTTGTTGTATATTATCTTAGTCATAATATTCTTTACTGGGCTAGTTGAGCTCACCCTTTTCCTTTTTGTTCCATTTTTCTTCTCAGGAGGTGAGAACATAGCAGGATCTAGTCGGGGTATGGAGTGATGGTTCTAAAAAGATGTATTAGCAGTCCTCACTATTTCTGTAAAATAGTGTTTGAATAATTGTAATGAGGATTTATTTGAGTGTGGATATTGTCTAGAAGACAATATTTGTATTTAAACTCACAGTATGTGTTGTCGTATTTTGCACGACAATTGTATTATTGAAGTTGTAGTTGCTTTCTGTACCATGTATTTGGCGACTCAGAATGGGTGTTGTATACCTATTCTGGGGGCGTCACAGTTGGTATCAGAGCTTAGGGATATGATCCCTGGCTGAGATGTGAGACAAGAACTAGGAGGGGAGAGACGGGGAATTCCTTCGCTAGTATGACCTGACTAAGTTTATTTGGTGTTTATTTGGTCGGTCAGAGTATAGGGATAATATATGACATGACTATTAACCCTTGTTTTATGGCAGTATTTAAGAATGGCAGCTGAGAACGTTAATAATGGAGTAAATCAGACCGTGGAGACACCTTTGATCACTACCCAGGGGAACGTGCAACAGGAAGGCAATATTCCTCCTGTAAATAACGTTACCGAGCAAACGATGAATGATGGAATGTTTAGGAGCTTTTTGCAGTTCATGCAAAATCAGACGAGGGAGACTCGTGTGCAGAATACGGGTGGAAATGATAACAACGCGCGGTTTGTCACAGCTAAGCAGTTCAAAGAATTGGGACCACCAGAATTTAAGGGAAAGCCGGATCCGATCATGGCGGAAACGTGGGTCAAGCAAATTACCAAGATATTTGATGTCTTGGGATGCACGGAGGAACAGAAGGTTCCATTGCCACATTTATGTTCCGCGGTGAGGCAGACTACTGGTGGGAGTCTGTGAAGCGTACCCAGCCTGACGCACTCAACATGTCCTGGGAAACATTTCAAAAACTGTTCAATGACAAGTACTTTCCTGAAAGTATTCGTCATATGAAGGAGGTTGAGTTTATTAGACTGGAACAAAACAACATGACGGTGTCCCAGTACGAGGCGAAGTTTGCAGAGTTATCCAGGTTTGCACCTCATTTGGTCGAAAATGAGGAACGAATGACAAGGATGTTTCTGAGAGGTCTAAAACCCGAGATTCGGCAATATCTTATCTCTCATAAATTTTCTTTATATTCAGATGTTGTAAACAGGGCTCAATTATTAGAGCGAGATAATGAGTATGTGCAACCGAGGGACCACAACCAGGGTCATACCGGTGGCGGCAGTCATCGAAGCAATGAAAACCAGTAGGGAGGAAAACATTCGGACAAAAGCGGTAACCACTCTGGTGGTAATCGTGGTCGTAATAATAGAAGGAGCGAGTCGGGAGGAGATTTCAAGAAGAGAAGGTACAACAATGATAACGTGAAGACGTCAGCACAAACATCAACTGTTTCTAGGGGAGGAGAACGACCACCGGTCGTATGTTACAAATGTGGGAAAGAGGGACATATCAGCCCAAACTGCCCACAACAATCCAAGGTATGTTATAACTGTGGAAAGGAAGGTCATATAGCTCGAGAGTGTTCTGTAGCAAAACCAAGTTCAGCGGGGATGGTGACTCCAAAAGTTATCCCGGATAAGTCGAAATCAGCGGTTCCTGGAAGGGCGTTTGTCGTTACTGGCCAAAACGCGAGAAACCCGAACGAGGTGATCACGGGTAAGCTAATCTTGAATTCTTGCGAAGTTTATACTTTACTAGATACCGGTTCTACCCATTCTTTTATCTCTCCTGCTTGTGCTCAACGTTTAAACTTGACTCCGGAGAAATTGGACTTTAACTACTATCTGTTGAAACTCCGTTGGGTGAAACCTTCGTTACATCTACAGTTTATAAATCTTGCATGATCCAAGTTGGCACTATCACATTACCTGTTGATCTTATCTCTTTAAAGATACTTGCTTTTGATGTGATTTTAGGAATTGATTGGTTAACCACTCATCATGCTAAAATTGATTATTTTCGTAAGGTTGTTAGTTTTCATATTCCTAACCAACCTGTCATACGAATTCAAACTACTAAACCACTAAAATCAGTCACTGTCATATCAAGCCACAAAGCTATTCGTTTATTGAAAAACGGATGTCAAGCTTTCTTAGCCCATGTTATGGATTTGAACAAAGACAAGTCAGATTTGAATAATATTTCTATTGTTAGAGAATTTTCCGATGTATTTCCTGAAGAACTTCCCGGTCTACCCCCGAACGAGAAATTGAATTCTTTATTGACCTTGAACCCGGTACAAAGCCCATTTCTAAAACCCCATATCGAATGGCTCCTATTGAACTTCAGGAGTTAAAAGTCCAACTACAGGAGTTGTTGGACATCGGTTTTATTCGTCCTAGTACGTCTCCTTGGGGTGCTCCTGTTTTATTCGTAAAGAAGAAAGACGGGAGTATGCGACTTTGTATTGACTATCGAGAATTGAACCATGTCACCATCAAGAATAGGTATCCGCTACCTCGCATTGATGACCTGTTTGACCAGTTGCAAGGAGCACAATTCTTTTCAAAGATCGATCTTCGTTCTGGATATCATCAGCTGAAGATTAAAACTGAGGATATTCCAAAGACTGCCTTCAGAACTCGGTACGGGCATTATGAATTCTTAGTAATGTCTTTTGGATTGACTAATGCTCCTGCTGCCTTCATGGATATGATGAACCGTGTATTCAAAGAATATTTGGATCAGTTCGTTGTTGTCTTTATTGATGACATCCTCATCTATTCCAAAAGCCGTGAAGATCATGAGCGCCATTTGAAGCTGGTACTGCAAAGGCTTCGTGAAAACAAGCTATATGCCAAACTGAAGAAATGTGAGTTCTGGCTTGAGGAAGTAGCATTCCTTGGGCACGTGGTGTCAAAACATGGAGTATCTGTCGACCGGCGAAGATTGAAGCCATACAAAGTTGGGAGCAACCGAAGTCGGTAACCGAAGTACGTAGCTTTCTGGGCTTAGCTGGTTATTATCGGAGATTTGTGGAAGGATTTTCTCGAATCGCTACTCCGTTAACTCAGCTGACTCGGAAAGATACAAAATTCGTATGGAGTGAGGAATGCGAGAAGAGTTTCCAAGAACTCAAGAGGAGACTCATTTCGGCACCTGTTTTGACAATACCATCTGGTTCGGATGGATTTGTTATCTACAGCGATGCTTCAGGCAAAGGGTTAGGATGTGTTCTCATGCAACATGGGAAAGTCATAGCCTATGCCTCACGACAACTCAAAGAATATGAGAGGAATTATCCTACTCATGATTTGGAGTTGGCAGCAGTCGTTTTTTGCGTTGAAGATCTGGAGACACTACCTGTATGGGGAGAAAGTGGAGATCTATACAGATCATAAAAGCCTCAAATATTTCTTCACCCAAAAGGAACTCAACATGCGGCAGCGACGTTGGCTCGAGCTGTTGAAAGATTACGATCATACCATCCAATATCATCCTGGAAAAGCAAACGTAGTAGCTGACGCATTGAGTAGAAGATCATATGCGGGTACGAGTGCAATGTTTTTAACACAAAGGCCCATTTTGTATGACTTGCAAAGGATGGAGATAGAGATGAAGGCTCCAAGTACCCACATGATGATATCAAATATACGAGTAGAACCGACTTTAATCGATAAAGTTAAAGCTGCTCAAGCTACGGATATAGAGCTGATGCGTATGAAGAAGAAAGTGCAAGAAGGTGCTATTCCAGAAGCAAGAATCGATGAAGAAGGAATACTTCGAGTCAACTCCAGACTTTGTGTTCCTAACGATTTTGACTTGAAGCATAGAATAATGATGGAGGCACACAACACACCGTTTGCAATCCATCCTGGGAGTACCAAAATGTATCACGATCTTCGACATACATTTTGGTGGAGCAATATGAAAAGAGAGATCGCGGAGTTTATCTCGAGATGTTTAACTTGTCAACGTGTAAAAGCGGAGCATCAAGTACCAAAGGGTCCATTGCAACCACTTGAGATTCCGAAATGGAAGTGGGAACACATTACTATGGATTTTGTTACAGGTCTTCCCAAGGTTTCTCAAGGCATAGATGCGATTTGGGTTATTGTTGATAGATTAACCAAGTCCGCTCATTTCTTGCCGATACGTGAGACTTATTCCCTTGAACGTCTTGCTAGTATGTACGTGAACGAGATTGTGAGATTGCATGGCATGCCAGTATCCATAGTTTCGGATCGTGACCCAAGATTCACTTCACGATTTTGGGTTAGCTTGCAGAAAGCTATGGGCACGGATTTACGATTCAGTTCAGCATACCATCCTCAAACGGACGGACAATCAGAGAGGACTATTCAAACTCTTGAAGATCTATTAAGACTTTGTGTCTTAGATCTCAAAGGGAGTTGGGATAAGTACCTACCATTGGTGGAATTCTCCTACAACAACAGTTATCAGGCGAGCATAGGTATGGCTCCATTTGAGGCGTTGTATGGAAGAAAATGTCGTTCTCCAGTATGCTGGGACGAGGTGGGTGAAGCAACATTGTTGGGACCAGAATTGGTACGCATTACTACAGAGAAGATCCAAACGATTCGACAACGTATACAAACGGCACAGGATCGACAAAAGAGTTATGCGGATCTTCATCGGAAGGACGTGGAATTTAATATTGGGGATCATGTATTGTTACGTGTTGCACCATGGAAGGGAGTTACAAGATTTGGGAAGAGAGGAAAGCTCAATCCAAGATTTGTTGGTCCATTTGAGATTCTTGAGCGAATAGGAAATGTGGCATATAGACTCGCATTACCTCCAAGCATGTCTCGTGTTCATAATGTTTTTCACATATCTATGCTTCGTAAATATGTTAAAGACCCGAACCACATTATTGAGTTAGAACCAGACGAGATAGCTGAAGATTTAACGTACGAGGAGGTACCTGTTAAGATCTTGGATAGGAAAGAGCATGTCCTACGCACGAAGGTTATACCACAAGTTAAGGTTTTGTGGAGAAACCATGCTATTGAAGAAATGACCTGGGAGTTGGAATCAGAAATGAAAGCGAGGTATCCTCACCTTTTTGAAACATCAGGTACGTACGTCAATTTCGAGGACGAAATTTCATAAGGAGGGGAGGTTGTAAGACCCCAACTTATTAATGAATAAAATCAAATTTTCTCTAAATATTATTGTGAATAATAAGGGGTTAATTTGATATAATACTTTGGTTATGGGTGAAATGTGCAAATTTTGCAAAATAAGCAAGTGGTTATAAAATATTATTTTGGTCGGTGAATATTCGTTGGTCGTGGAATATTCTTGCTGTCGGGGAATATTCGTACGACGACGCAGCCTTGTGTGGGCCCCATAACGGAAAGCGATTGGATGAAGAAAACGACAAGTATAAGTTGTTTATAAATAACGGCGTAGTTGTTACCGTTAATACTGTTGGAATACCCGGTGGTTAAAATACAGTAGCACACGGTATTGCACAAATTATTGATTCTTACGTAAGAAGGCACTACTCAATAATTGTTACAGTAGTTATTGTTCAATATTTTATTTTATTGATTCAATAATTGTTGCATTGATATTTTATATTATTGTTGTTTCAATAATTGTTGCTGCACAGTATTTTTCATTATCAGATCAATAATTCATATTATTTGAATAATATTATTAGATAACATTATTGGCAATGTCTAGAAAGTTCTGTCTAAGGAGAGGTTTGGTCATCTAATTGCGCGCCAGTAAGGAGAAATCCTTATTGGAAAGCCCCCTCTTTCCTGGGAACGGCCTGGTTGTCATAAATGTGATTCTGTAATATTATTTGTGAATAATTAATTATTGATTCATATGATAAGGAAATATTTATTTTATGTGGATATAAATGAGGGATATATTTTTGTGGTTAAAAATGAAGGAGTTAATGTTGAGGTTTTTATCATATTTTTGTCGGAATGGAGGTATTAAAAATCAGGGTTTTTGAGATATTTGCGGGGGTTATAATTTTTAATCCGACCGTTGGATCGTGGTAATTTTTGGATATGTTATACATATATAAGTTGAGTATATGCCACAAATTTTGAACCGTTAAAAATGAACGTATGATTTATTATGAATTTTACAAGATGACTGGTTCAGAAATTGTTGAATTTTCGGAGTTTATCATTTTGGTGGAAAATTCTAGAATTGGTGGGCCCCACTTGTGGTTGGTGAAGAAATGTGCTGAATTATATTTCAAATGTGGTGGTGGGAATAGTAGCAGGTAAAGCCATCAGGTTGCAGGTCAAACCTACCAAAATTTTCCTATAAATAGAGGGCTAAGTTAGAATTGAAAATCACACCAGAAACAAGTTTTCTCTCTTTCTCTCTCTAGATTATTGAGTGTATTTTGTGAGTATTTAGATACTTTGAGAGTTTCTATTCATCAGAGCAAGTTTCTTTCAGCCTTATACCGGTATTCCGACCAGAAGTACTGATATTTTGAGGTAAGGGATATTATTTTCTTCTTAAATGATATTATTTTCTTCAATATCATTATGCTGAAATATTGATATGAGTTTTTATCAAATTTGGAACTTTTTGTGTCGGGGTTACTATTCACGTATACGGTACTATTCACGTATACGACACTATTCACGAATACGGCACTATTCACCGAAAAATAAAATTTTTCCTTTTTGTCCAAGATGTCTATTATGGTTACTATCTTTGATTGTATCCATGTTTTGATCTTTATTTTTGAATTCTGCTTCACAATTGATTATTATGAAGTATTATTGATCTTGGATAAACTGTTATACGAATCCCTACTATTTGTCCTTCTGTCTCATTGGATTCGTTCTCTTTAAGATATTTTTCATCATCCTCAGTCCTAAATGATGATATTACTGAATATCTTTGGCCTGTAGTGCAAAGATGTATGATTACTTGATGAATATCTTTGGCCTGTAGTGCAAAGATGAACAGGTGTTGAGATGAACATGACCGACTGATGATACAAATGAATATCTTTGGCCTGTAGTGCAAAGATGAATATTTGGTTAAAGATGATTATTAATTGATGTTACAGGGATAAAATATTGATGATGGACTTTTAAATCTTAGAAGATAGTAGAATTCTTTCTCTACTTGACTCTTCTAATGGTTTGCTGTTTCCGCTGCAGTTGTTGATCTAAAACTTGTTGTCGATTATATTTTATCAGATTTTTCCCTGTTGAAGACTAACGATAATTTGTTGTATATTATCTTAGTCATAATATTCTTTACTGGGCTAGTTGAGCTCACCCTTTTCCTTTTTGTTCCATTTTTCTTCTCAGGAGGTGAGAACATAGCAGGATCTAGTCGGGGTATGGAGTGATGGTTCTAAAAAGATGTATTAGCAGTCCTCACTATTTCTGTAAAATAGTGTTTGAATAATTGTAATGAGGATTTATTTGAGTGTGGATATTGTCTAGAAGACAATATTTGTATTTAAACTCACAGTATGTGTTGTCGTATTTTGCACGACAATTGTATTATTGAAGTTGTAGGTTGCTTTCTGTACCATGTATTTGGCGACTCAGAATGGGTGTTGTATACATATTCTGGGGGCGTCACATAAGTCACACCGCAGCGTGAGGCCAAGAGCATGGCTACTGTTAGTTGGCACCGCAGTGCGGCCTTAACAATGGAGACTCGAGCCGCAGCGCCAAGTCCGGTTTCTA
Organism: Panax notoginseng; assembly: GCA_016801055.1. Classification (NCBI taxonomy): domain Eukaryota; kingdom Viridiplantae; phylum Streptophyta; class Magnoliopsida; order Apiales; family Araliaceae; genus Panax; species Panax notoginseng. The sequence continues at coordinate 137,072,884 of CM029015.1, forward strand.
GCCTAATGCATGGCGCCGCAGCGCGGTACAGTGAAGAATAGCCGGCGCCACAGCGCCAGCCTTAGGGTCTAAATAGTGAAGAATGTTTGTATGTTGAGCATGAATGGAAATTAATGAACAATTAACTAAGGATCTTAATGTAACATTATTAAGACATAATTAAGCCTTAAGTATGATCACATAGGGTTATAGAAAGTCAATTGTGTATGAACGTAAGAATGATATAACGGAAAGTTGGAACCAATAATAACAAATCTAATACGTAATTAGATTGAGAAGAAGGGTAAGATTCATTAGGAACCATATATGTTCATTCATCACCTAATGTGGTATGTTATGTGGTTATGTGTTATAGAGACCGTAAAGACTCAAAGGAAACGTCATTTTACCGTAGCAGACGCTGAAGTCAAGTTTTTCTTAAACACTTGTCTAACCTTTGTGTTAGTCAAATTTTCAAATGATTCAAGTTATGAGATGCATGTATGGTTTTAAATAAAGAGTCGATGCCAGTTTTAACTCGGCTAGACTAATCTTGACAGATTGATTAATTTATTTACAAGTCTATCAATAATAGAATTGCTAATGCTATCCTACGCCAATTGTTTGGTACGGATTCAAGGTAAGCTTGAGTATGAATAAACAAATGTATTTTTCATCGATTATTCGATGGGCACGCGAGGTTGCGAAAACTTAAACGTGCATACGTTTAATGGATGTAGTGTTGATCAACATAGAGTACTATAGGCTGATCACCTAGAAGTGCTCGTAAGCTATGCTGGACTTACGGACTTAGTGTCGGGTTGTCCTTTTCAAAGAAAGTAAGAACTGCTCATGGTCTTGGACCAGAATTGATGTTTTACTGAATATTGTCATTATAAAACGTTTTGAAGGAAAAGAAGTGCTATTTTGAATTATTGATAGTACTTCGTAACGATTGTTCAGTTATCGAAGATATACGATTCCTATGTTTCAAGCATGTTGTTTAAATGAAATTGTTGTACTTGTTGAGCTTGTTATGCTCACTCTTTCTTGAACCATATGAATGCAGCTAAGGACGAGCGAATCGAGGTTTCCAGTAGAGATAAAGGCAAGGCAAAGATGAATGATTAGTTTATCTTGTAATAGACTAGTAAGTATATATATTATATTAAGATGAACAAAGAATGTAATGGTTTAAGAACCTGGGAACGGGATTTATAATTATTAATGTAATAAGAATGTCGTTGAAACGCACATTTTGATGTCGTTTTAGTAGAATGAATGTACAGTTATGAGTACCGTGTAGCACCAATTGTCGGGTTGGAAGATACCCGAATTTTGGGGCGTCACAGCTACTGTTAGTAACGTTACTAGCTGTTGAACGAGGTTAGCATCAACATTATCGTTATTGGTTCCTTCAGTGGTTCTCTGTCGTGGTGGTTGACATCTTGGAGGCATTTTCTGTTAAAAAAAACACCCATTAGATTATTTATCAAATCTTTTAAGTATTTTATACTTAAGTTGCACATCATAAAAGATTATCATCACAAAACACATAACACTTGGGATAAAATAAAATAATAACTTTTATTCCTTCATAATCTTTTTGAAAACACCATAACAATCTTTTTGAAAACACCATAACAATAGCATCTCAGCTATTTACATTACTTTCCTGAATTACAAAAGTTTCAGGACATCATCATTATCATATCCCATAGGTTACATAACACTTGGGATTTACATATTATTTAACACCTTATTAGTTTCATCACAAGCACATTCTCTATGATGTCCTACTAAGATACTCTGTAGCCTTTTGACGTTCTTCTTCTATAATCCGGAACATTGTTCGACGATCTAACACGTACGATGGCAGAGTCTCGAACTGAATAGGATAACCCATGACCCGATCTTGAGCTCGATTGATCACAGTGTTGAATACATTATTCATCTCCTCCATCTTCATCCTCTTTGCTTGTGCGTCTCTTACTGCTATCCCGGCTCGTTGAAAAGCTTCTTCGTAAGCATCCTCGGCTCTTGCCCTCTTAGTAGACTCTTCTCTCAGCTTGTTCTTTAGTTCTGCGATCTCCGCTGTCATTCATTCATTCTCTTCTTCGGTGTGAACCAGCTTCTCTTCGACATTATCTGGACGTTCCTCTCGATCTAGGATCTCATCGTCCTTCTGTGCCATTGAGGTTTGTTGCTCAGCTACTATCTCTTGTAACTCCTCAACAGTATCCTGAAGTTCCACATTGCGGTCATAGACTTCATCGTACATACGAGCAGCTGTTGAGTTCAGTGGAATCTCTTCTTCATCGTACTCGTCATCCTCATTCTCCTGTGGCAACTCAACAGCATCCTCCTCATCCGTTTCTACCTCATCATCCTCATCTTCAACCACTGTGACCAATGGGATTGGTTCCCGTAGCAGTAGTTGTTCCCACACCACCTGAATATCTCGAGACTTCTCCTCTCTAGGCATCTGAGGTCCTTCCTCCCTAGCCTGATTGGATTCTCTCACATTAGCCACTCATTACTAATCATTACTATTCGACACTCACGAACACATAAGTTGTAATCACATAAGCTCATAAGTGTTTTATTACTTCTTCCTTAAAACTCAATAAGAGTTTATCATCACTATCTTTTCACATGTTACTTCTTAAGGCTTTTCCCCCACCTAAGGTTCATAACCTAAAGCTTTGATACAAACTTGTGACACCCCCAAATCTAGGTACTTCATTCCCACAAGACTTGGTGTTCACTTTCCATTCATTCATATTTATCTACCCAAACATAATAAAATTAAATCATAAATCCTCCCTTTATACAGGGTTACATCATTAATTAAAAATCTTCCTAGGTTGTCTAACCTTAAACATCATATAAGTGAAAAAATAAAATTATTACATCACATCATTAATTTAAAAGTCTATCATCATAACATTAAATAAAATTACAAGTCTTCATCACTTGTACATTTTTTCCTTTCCTTTGCTATTTGAAGGTTCGTCGACCTTCTCAACTTTAGCTGCAATAATTATTTTTATGCAAGAGTGAGCAAAACAAATGCTCACTAGATATAACAATGAATCAACAAGATAATGATAACTGCTAATGAATAGGCTCATCAAAACTGAATAGTACTCTTTTAATAATAACAAAAGACTGGAATCAAAATATGGAATATATATCTGAGGGTCGTAAGATCATGAACTATGTCCACAGTTGTAAGTAATCTTTCAACTTCAACTTTAACAGTCATGAGACTATAAGGACTCCTCGTACTTAGGGGGATCAGCCCTTCGTACAATGTAATGTGCATAAGCATTTCAACGCTAAGCGTAAATTATCCCCTAGTAATAGGGTTGTTCATCTTAGTATTTAGAGTACAAGTCCGCACCAAAGTAAGTTTGGTTGGGATACATTTCAAGGGTAATTTAGAATTCAACGGTCATCAACTAAGGATTAGTTGAATACAATATTGATAAGGTCATGCTATGGAATAATCATAACTGAATCGACATTATAAATTAGGATAATGCTTTAGGAATAAACTAATAGTATAAACATTGAATAATTATAACGTGCCTTGCTTGAACAATATTAAGCCAAGGTTATTTAGAATTGAGTACTAAGCATGCATACCAAATAGTAATTTAAACGATAAAACTTGTTCAACATGAGTATATCAGAATATGTAAACTTGCATGCTAGATAACAAGTTAAAGACAAGAATAACTTGTTCAATATCAGAATAAGGTTTAGAAATCATAAACAAACTAGATACAAGAACTTGCTCAATCGTAAGAATAAACTTGCACAATGTAATAAATGAACTAGCTCAACGAAAGTATAGAGTTAGAAAAATTGCTCAATTATAAAAGTAGAATTAGAAAGCTTGCTCAATGTAAAAAGATAAGTTTAGAAACTTGCTCAATGAAAATTTAGAGTTAGAAAACTTGCACAATTATTATAAGAGTAGAGTTAAAGAACTTGCCTCGAGCGTAAGCTATAATATTAAGACTCACGTTCACCTACACAGTATTAGAACCACAATATCAATTACATATACTAACATTCACATTCCCACCTAATACGCATTTCTAGTTAGACTTATTATTTTAATACAAGTCTTACATTACCATTTACATTTCAAAAAATCCAAGTGTTGACATCACAACACTTATCTAACATTCATTGTATAAACTAAGTTATAACATAACACGTTCATAACTTATAATCATTTAAAACTTTGAAACTACTAACCACCTAACACGATTCTGTTTTAACCATGTTATCACATGTTTGACACCTTAACATAACCTTAGACCAAACTATAGGGGTGTTTCAAGGTCTGCAGTAGCAGCAGAATAAACTGTCTCAGATCAATGTATGGCGCAGCTGCGCCATACATAGGCTTGGAACCGGCGTAGCTGCGCAATTTTTATCCTTGGCATCAGCGCAGCTGCACTGGTTCACAGACAGAGGCAGAGACGGCTATGAACAGTAGCCGACTTTAGCCCAACAAACACGAATTTCACCCACAACGGTGAAATTAACATATAAAATAAATATGAAACTATCATAAACATGATTGCTAATATATTCAACCACTTAGAACAATTTAACAACCACTTTAACTATTTTAATTCCTTGAATTTCATGTTTTCATACAAAAACACCATTTTTGAGTTCCTTAGACAAAATCAACACTGTAAACACAATTCTTGTCCAAATTGCTTCATTCAAATTATGTTATCTTCGTTTCTTAATGAACTAGCATAAACAAGCTTCAATTTGCAGTTTATCATACAAACTAACCACTAAATTTGGTACTTACATAAGCCATATACAATATATCCACAAAAACATGCACTACTAATTATCTCTCCTACGTTTAACTGTAATTAGCATGAAATTCATGTTTAAACGTAAACTCTAACATTACAAACACGTATAATCACAATTACCAACCATATATATCCACAATTCAACAATTTGATTTCACAAGACATAAGAAAATTTTTGCCGTGAAACCCACATATGTATAATAAGGTTATAAAACATACCTTTTGCTGCTAACAAGAAATCCTTGCTAAACACACTGGAATTGTCGTGAAATCCTTAGGTTTCCTCTCAATCTCTCTCAATTTTCTCTGTCAAGCTTTATCAAGCTCTCTCTGAACTCTCAATGTTCTTCCTAGGAAACTAAGACTATGCGTAAAACCCCAAACTGATAATCAAGCGTAAGAAATAAAACGGATAACCTTAATACTACTACTAATTTTAATACCAGTTACAACCTAACGTATACGTTATAAATATATTATATTTATTATTTAATTTATTTTTATTTATTTTATTTATATTATTACAATTCAGAATTTGAAAATCTAAAAGTCATAAGGCTTTATTTGGCAAAACCCTTTAAATTTAAAGACTTAATATATTTAAGCCTTGTTTGGGTTAAATCAATTTAAAACTACTTTAATTATTTTAATAAACAATTTAGTTTATGATTTATAATCACATATTATATATTTGGATTTCCATATCCAACAGTAATTAATAAATTAATCAACCATACAATATTTTAAATAAATATACCATTTAAACAAATAGCACAAAATTATAATTTTATTATAATTTTATTTAATAATTTGATATACCATATAAATTATTAAATCAACACAACAATATAACATCTCATGTTATATTACAACTCTCTAAATTATAAATTAATTTAATTTAATTCATAAATATTTACTAATAATAACCACATCAATAAATATTTATTTCATCAATTTCAACAATAAATACATCAAATAAATATTTATATAATTTAATAAAAATTTATTATTACAATTTGAAATTCCGGATTGTTACAATTCTTGACCGATGGTGAGTATGCAGCTGCCACATTGTATGCACTTGTCAACATAAATGAATAGCGCCATACATTAAGTAAGTAGCCATAACTTTTCAAATGTTATCTTGTGTTAGTGCGGCTATAAGTTCCTTTCATACACATTAAGTATATATAACTGTATTGCAGTCAATATGATGCTGAGCTACGTGAAGCGAATCCGATTATATCAGACATGGATTTGCAAAATTTGAGGAATAGAGAATCTGTGCAATGGTTTAAAGATCATGTAAGTTTAACCGATTTGCAGTTCAATGAATCTACCATCATAGACATAATCTTATGGCGTAATTAACTTTATAATATGTTGTGTTCATGTACATTAGGTCCACACAGATGAGTTAGCTGACATTCGGCTAAAGCTTATAGCTGACGACCCTGAAAGATATGTAGATACTTCTACATGTTGTATTGTCAACAGTTACAGATTTAAGTGTTGCGATATTGGGGAAGTCGCTTCTTTTGATTCTGGTGTTGTGGTTAAAGGTAGTTGCTACGATAATCTTTGGGATGACTGGTAAGGACGATTGCTAAAAGTTGTCGTTCTCAAATATTGGGGTCATAAAGAGTTAGTTTGCTTCTATTGTCATTGGTTTGATGTTGAGAATGGAGTTAGAGTAGATAAAAATTCAGGACTGGTGATTGTTAATGTTAATTCAAAACTAAACTCAAACGAGCCTTTTATTTTAGCAAGTCAAGCAACACAGGTGTACTACGCATGGAGTGTTAAAACTCCTACAAGCCCAAGGTATGTTGTAATAACCACCAAAGCCCGTGGTTTTCAAGGCATAGCTCCTCGTCCGGACGATGAACCTTTACAAGTCGAGTCTACTAGTGTCACACCTGCTGATGTGACAATTATTAGTGAGTCTAGTGAAGAAGAGGATGATGTCGTCATTATCGCAAGTGAAGACGATGTTCTTGAGGAGGTAGATATAATTGAAGAAATCGTTGAGGATGATGAAGATGGTGATGAAAATGATATTGAAGATTTACTGCTCAAAGATGACGATATTGATATTGATGGATTTGACGATATAAATGATTAGGAGTATAAACTCTGTGTCCTTTTAGTTGTATTCAAATGTAATAGTTTGTTTTAGGTTACTATTTATGTTGTATCCTTTTAAAATGACTATTTATGTTGTATTCTTTTAGTTGTATCTGTATGTTATCCTCTTTGTTACTGTTCAAAAATATTGTGCCTACGAATGTCTAATAATGTTTTGTTGATGATTTGACAATATATATATACATATGGCACTTACACCACCGCCGATCATGGTGGGCGTGCAGGTCGTGGGGACCGCAGAGGTAGTGGGGGTGATGAGCAGGCCGGGTCGTCAAGAATAATTACATATTTTGTTGGGATACATCTTATTATTTTTTATTTTATATAGTATTGACATTATATTCGTTTATATAAATATTGATGTATTTCACAACATAGGTGATCCTCGTAGGCCTCCGCGGGGACTAGCACGTGGCTTGCTAGGGAATCCCCCTCAGGCGCCAATTATTTGTCGTGTTGGGACTAATAGGTAATTTCATAATCCTATATAGTATTGACATAAGTATTTAGTTCTTATATATTCTTTCTAATTTACAAATGTAATAATTTCAATTGTAGTATCCTTGACGCGACGCTGAGGAACACGTTGCTTGGGATCGTCCGCAATCGATTCTCAAGTCCGTGGATGAGGTGGGTGGATGTTGATGACCGCACATGCCAGCTGATTATTACTGAGTTCAGGGTAAGATGTCATTCATTCATTCATATATAGGTTAGTTTTATATGCATTCATATGTTAGTTTGATTTATGTTGTCTACTAAGTTTCTTAATGTGCAATGTGCAGGGATATTACCGCTTTTAGGATGGGCAGGAAACCCATGGCATAACTGTTCTACATAAATACTTGGAGATGAATTGGCACAAGTGGGTCCACGACTGGAAGAAGAAGGCCCAGACGAAGATGGCTGATGGACAGACACTTAAGGATGTCCAGCCAAATTTCATCTCTGCTGTGGTGTGGGACCAGATGTACAGCATTTGGGACGGCGAGGCCTTTAAGAAGATGTCGGCACAGTGTACAGCTGCCCGATAGCAGAGTCGTCTCCCGCACTGCACGAGGTCTCAGTCGTACGATCTCTACTGGAGAGACTCGAGGTGAGTCTAAAGCATGCACCCTCCTGCTTGGAGTTTTGGTGGCACGCCCGCCAGAAGAAAGGTGAAGGTGGTTATATATTACCTGAGGTAGAACGCATTGCTGTAAGTTATTTAATTCTCTTATTTAGTATGTATTTAAAATTCGGACATTCTTTTGTATATTTTTTGTTTTATATTTTGTGTATCATCTATTAATGTGTTTTTTTCAACGACGATTTGAGGACCTTGCTGTGGCCCGGAGCAGCAAGAGAGGTGACACTGTAGTCAATGATTCTATGCATGCGGATGAGGAGATGGAGGACTTGCTGCAGACTATAGGGGGACCAAAGAAGGGAAGAGTTATGGGCATTCCCCATGTCCCAGCCTACACCCTAGTCCCTGCTGTGAGATCTCGGCGGCTCCCACCCACTAGAGGTAGTGGTGTGAGTGGATCGGGTGCAGGCCCTTCATTATCCGAAGATTTCTTCCGGCGGATTATAGAGGGGTGCATGGCGAGCAGTGTTATGCAGTCAGGCTCACCATCACGCGAACGGATCTACCTGCTGGCTGGGGAGGTTGTCCATGGCTCCATAGATCCTACAGCTGACGCTGACGACCTCATGGGTGTAGTACGGGAGGAGGCCATCCGTGTATGTGCGGTTATCTTGGCTAACATCTTTCCACCACACAATTGATAGGTAAAAATAATTATTGATGTATTTCTTTATTTAATTTATGAAATTTATAATTATATTACTTATATAAAGTTGCGTATCAAACACACACATAGCACATCATAGGCATTAGGCACGCGCTGCAACTTACATGACTCGGTTCCGATATACGAATGACGAGTTATCAACCCGATTGTAAGAATTGCCAACACTTAGGCTAAAAGCCAAAAAAGAGACCAAAACTCGCCTCGATCATCCAAATAATACACAAACATACATATAGCACTGCATAGCCATTAGGCACGCGCTGTAACTTACGGGACTCGATTCCGATATACGGATGACGAGTTAGCAGCCCGTTTATCAGAATTGTCAATACTTAGGCAAAAAGCTAAAAAAGAGACCAAAACCCATCTTGGTCGTCCAAATGAAACTCAAACATATATATAGCACAGCATAGGCATTAGGCACGCGCTGTAACTTACGGAACTCGATTCCGATATACGGATGACGAGTTATCAGCCCGTTTGCCAGAATTGCCAACACTTAGGCTAAAAGCCGAAAAAGAGACCAAAACCCGCCTCGATCGTCCAAACGACACACAAACACACACATAGTACCGCATAGGTATTAGGCACGTGTTGCAACTTATGGGACTCGATTCCGATATACGGATGACGTGTTATCAGCTGTTGGCCAGAATTGCTAACAGTTAGCCTAAAAGCCGAAAAAGAGACCAAAACCCGCCTCGGTCATCCAAACGATATGTAAACACACACATAATACCGCATAGGCATTAGGCACGTGTTACAACTTACGGGACACGATTTTGATATACGGATGACGAGTTATCAGTCTATTTGCTAGAATTACTAACACTTAGGCGAAAAGCCAAAAAAGAGACCAAAACCCATCTCGGTCGTCTAAACGACACGCAAACACACACATAGCACCACATAGGCATTAGGCACGCGCTGTAAATTACGGGCCTCAATTTTGATATATAGATAATGAGTTATCAACCCATTTGCCAGAATTACCAACACTTAGGCAAAAAGCCAAAAAAGAGACCTAAACCCGCCTCGATCGTCTAAGCGAAATGCAAACATACACATAGTACCACATAGGTATTAGGCACATACTACAACTTATAGGACTCAATTCCGATATACAGATAACGAGTTATCAGCCCGTTTACCAGAATTGGCAACAGTTACGCTAAAAGTCGAAAAAGAGACTAAAACCCGCCTCAGTCGTCCAAACGACACGCAAACACACACATAATACCGCATAGATATTAGGCACGTATTGCAACTGACAGGACTCAATTTTGATATACGGATGACGAGTTATCAGTCCGTTTGCTAAAATTACTAATAGTTAGGTTAAAAGTCAAAAAAGAGACCAAAACCCGCCTTGGTCGTCCAAACGATATGCAAACACATACATAGTACCGCATAGGTATTAAGCACGTGTTACAACTTACGGGACTCGATTCTGATATACTGATGACGAGTTATCAGCCTGTTTGCCAAAATTGGCAACAGTTAGGCTAAAAGTCGAAAAAGAGACCAAAACCCGCCTCGGTCGTCCAAATAACACGCAAACACACACATAGTATTGTATAGGCATTAGGTACGCATTTCAACTTACATGACTCGATTCTGATGTACGGATGACGAGTTATCAGCCCGTTTGCCAAAATTACCAATAGTTAGGCTAAAAGCCAAAAAAGAGACCAAAACCTGTCTCGGTCGTCCAAACGACACGCAAAGACACATATAGTACTGCGAAGGCATTAGGCGTGTGTTGTAACTTACGAGACTCGATTTCGATATACGGATTCTGAGTTATCAGCCCGTTTGCCAGAATTGCCAACAGTTAGGTTAAAAGCCGAAAAAGAGACCAAAACCCACCTCGATCGTCCAAATGACACGCAAACACACACATAGTATTGCATAGGCATTAGACACACACTACAACTTATGGGACTCGATTCTGATATACAGATGACGAGTTATCAGCCCGTTTGCCAGAAATACCAACACTTAGGTAAAATGCCGAAAAAGAGACCAAAACCAGCCTCGATCATCCAAACGACACGCAAATACACACATAGCACCGCATAGGTATTAGGCACGTGTTACAATTTATGAGACTCAATTCTAATATACGGATGACGAGTTATCAGCCCGTTTGCCAAAATTACCAACACTTAGGCAAAAAGCCAAAAATGAGACCAAAACTCGCCTCAGTCGTCCAAACGACACGCAAATAGACACATAGCATTGCATAGGCATTAGGCACGCGCTGCAACTTATTGGACTCAATTCTGATATATGGATGACGAGTTATCAGTTCGTTTGCTAAAATTACCAACACTTACTCAAAAAGTCAAAAAAGAGACAAAAACCCACATTGGTCGTCCAAACAAAACGCAAACACACACATAGCACCGCATAAGCATTATGCATGTGTTGCAACTTACAGGATTCGATTCCAATATACGAATGATGAGTTATCAGCCCGTTTGCCAGAATTGCCAACACTTAGGCTAAAAGCCGAAAAAGAGACCAAAACCCACTTCGGTCGTCCAAACGACACACAAACACACACATAGTACCACATAGGTATTAGGCATGCATTGCAACTTACGGGACTCGATTCTAATATACAGATGACGAGTTATTAGCCTGTTTGCCACACTTGTCAACACTTAGGTTAAATGTCAAACATGAGACCAAAACCCGCCTCGGTCGTCCAAATGACAAGCAAACACACATATAGCACCGCATAGGTATTAGGCACACATTGTAACTTACGGGACTCGATTCCGATATATGGATAACGAGTTATCAGCCCATTTGCCACACTTGTAGAACACAAACTAAAATAATTTAAATATGCTTAGTTTTCGACTTCGTTTTTAATATTTTACTTTTGTAGGGTCGTGTTGAGGAGACTCATGGGGGTGGAGGCTATGGCACAGGTAATGCCCGTGGCGGAGATGGTGATGACCGCCGAGCTGATGCTGATGAGACTATGGATGGTGGGACCGGAGGTGGGGTAGGCGATGGGACTGATGATCGTACGATAGATGGCGGTGATGATGACACTGACATTCCTGATCTTGGGTTGTAGTTAGTTTATGTTTATATTTTGACTTTCATGTATGTATTTATATTGCTTTTGAGTTGCACAGACTAGAGTTTTGTATCTTACTATATTGATTGTTGATGGTAAAAGATATGACTGTTATTGATATGTGTGCATTATCATTATTTGGTTTTCTTTAATTTATAACAAGTACAATTATGTATATGTAAATGAACAGGGGAATTTTGCAATTTTTATTTTTTTAAGCAGGTCATTGGTGATGGGGGGCCGTCGGCAATGACCTACAGGCCATTGCCGACAGGGATATGTACTCATTGGCGACGGCATACCGTCGGGAATGACAGTAAAATTAAATTTCAATAATGCTTATTGAGGACATCATTTCTGTCGCTAGTGCCGTCGGTATGACCCCGTCGGCAATGACCTTCTTCTCAACGGTGAGCGATGGGAGACAGGGGCGACGACTTCTGGGGCGACGGGAGGGGTGACAAACTATGTCATCGCTAATGACCTCATTGGCGACGGCAAGAGAGTCATTGGCGACGGCAAAGAGTCATTGGCGACGGCATAGTCCGTCGGTAATGACCTTTTTTTTGTAGTGATATATGTGATATAGGAATGGTCATAATGTATATTAAGTATATACACTTACCCCTTAATTGTCATGCAATAATTGGGTTCAAAAATAACTTAAATTAAACATTTCTCTTCTACCGGCGCTTCGGCGCCATCCTCAAATGTGACATTGGCGCTGCGGCGCCAACTAACAGTACATAAACCCTTGTCTTGGCGCTGTGGCACGAGACTACTACATATAAGTGGCGCTGTTACGTGGCTTAACAATGCTCACCTCTCCGGTCCAGCGCTACGGCGCGAGTGTTATATGCTTGGGGTGGCGTTGCGGCACCGACCCTGAGCGCTCAGGAATTTTTTTTATGTTTTCCAATTCAGTTCTTTCCAGACTCGTAACTTGGTCGTTATAAGTCGAAATTGGCTCGTTCAAAAGTCGTTATCTAACATATCTCACATACGTCGATTTCATCCGAACAAAAGTAGTTTTTAAATCCGTTAACAATGAATTCACTATTTAACATTCTATTACGCATTCGTTTAACGCTCGTGAACGTTCATAATTCATTTCTTCGTTTTAAGTCAGAATTCGACAATTCGTGAGTCCACGACTCTGAAATACGTTGTTCCACGTTACGCAATGGAAAACCAGGGTTTTTGAGTTAAACGACGAGTTTTGACTACTAATCCAGGAATTCTACGATTTCAACGTTTAACGTTTAATCTCGTAAATTTCGCCGTAACTTCGTTACTTGATATTTTTACACCAAATCAAATGGAACCAATCCATTGATTCGTTATCTATACCTAACCAAGCAATATGCACATACCCTATACTTGATGGTTTTTAATTTATCCATCAACAACCATATCAATGCTTAATAGTTTCTTCGATTAAAACTCACTTAAATGCTTATGATTCTTAATTGTACATGGCTTATTAATGTTTTAATCCATTAATAGCCATCCTTATTACTCCGGAAGAGACATGCTCCACCCATTCATACTTCTCTACGAAAAATAAATAGGAAAGGGATCGAAGACGAAGGTTTACGTATTATTACCATAACGTTCTTCGCGTTCTTGACTATAGCTTGAGTGATTTGCTTGGATTGCTCTGGATTACTTGTTAAAGCTCTTCTCTCTCTCTCTCTCTCTCTCAATATATTGGTTCAAGTTTGGTAAAACACCAAATGAATAACACAAGCTTCCTTTATATAGAAAATCTAATGGAGGGCAATTTGGTCTATTGGTCCACCTCCTTACTATTCATGCCTTAGCCACCAAGTAATTCACTTTACTTGGCCACCAAGTGGCCGGCCCACATGGCCTTTTGGGTCCCCCATGGGTTGCCCCATGGATTTTACCCATTCGATAACCCATCGGTTCAATCCGCAGTTTGGTTTCTTGGTTTGGGCTTTAGAATAAATTTATATTGGGCCTATCTTGGGCTTGATTTAACATAACTTTGGGCTTGACATAATCCAAGTCCAATTGGAAATGACAAAGTCCAATTACTAAAGTCCACTAAGAACTAATCGTATTATACTCGTACAATTCTCGTATTCTCTTATATATAGTTCGTACGATATTCGTAATAATCTTCATACTATACTCATATAATAACTAGTATCATACTCGTATTTCTCACATATAACAACCATAATCATTATATATAGTCACTTAATTCTCGGAACTCACTTTTTCTAACCCTTAGGTTCTAAGTCTGCAAGCGAAAAATTTGTTTGCCATAACTGAAATATTATTAGATATTCCATCCCGTCTTAGAATTCTATCATTACGCGTTTCTCAAAAATTCATAATTAATCTCCGGGCAGAAACAGATGAATAGTATTTTTACAGAAATTTTTCAGAAAACTTCCATTTTCATCTTGAAAATTCATAACAATTAGCCCTAGCACATAGCCAGAATCTTAACCACGTCCTCACATTCTGGGTCATAGAACGACCTTCAAACAGTTTGCTCACATAAATAAACAATTAAATTTATTTAAGTCAAATAATCAAATAAAAATTTAATTCTCATAAAAATCCGATTTTCTCGGGCGTTAAACAAATCCTAGGTTCTCTAACCTTAATATAATCATCAAAAGCGGAAAAATTGATTACATCATATAATTTAAAATTAAGTCTGAATACATAAATCATAGCAAATTAACAAGTCTTCAACACTTGTTCATCTTGCTTTTTCCTTTACTAGTGGTTGTCTCGTCAACCTTCTCAACTTTAGCTGCAATGGTTATATATATATATGCAAGATTGAGAAAAACGAATGCTCACTTAAAAGGACATGATAACTGGTAATGAATAAACTTAATTGAATTGAATAACATTCTCTTGATAAAAAAACTGAAGTTAGAATTCATCTGAGGGTCACAAGATCATGAACTATGTCCTAGGTTATAGGTATTTCAACTTCAACCTTTAACAGTCGTTAGACTATGTGGACCTTCTTTCTCGTACTTAGGGGAATCAACCCTTCGTACCATGTATTGTCCACAAACATCTTAACACTTTCGCGTAAATAATCCCCTAAAATAGGGTTGTTCATCTCAACTTTAACTTACGAGTCCGCACCAAAGTTTAGTTTGGATTAGCTTCAAAGGTAATTTAGAGTTCAACACGTTCATCAACTAAGGATTAGTTGAATCTGTTAGGTTTGTAAGATTCATGAACGCAATCAAATTGCACAAAATAAACGGAAACGTGGAAAAATCAGAGTTTAAAAATTTTATAAACCATATACCCGGATCATCCTTTATGCACAATTATTAATTAAACAAAAAGATATAAAGAACAAGAATCATACCCTTACAGATTCGAGCTTCCTCAAGTACAAGTTCACCTCCAATCCTTTTCGCGTTCAACTTGAATCCACCGGGTTTGGTTCCTTCCTTTGATCAACGTTAGCCACCCAATTGTTTGGCCTCTAGAGGTAACCCACCAAGGAAGAAGAAAGATTCAAGAAGATGGGTGTTTGACAAAACTCTAGTTTTTCTATCTCTCATAGAAAAGGTTGTACTCTCCCAACTATTGGAATTACGTTTGTTGTCAAAAAGTCAACAACCACTCTCACCCGTAATAAGACTCCTCTTATTTATAGATATGGGCAACCCTCTTTAACATTTAAAGAATTGAGTTTTATTTTAATTAATTAAATTCCTTTAATTAATTAGGCTCCCAATCTTATTAGGAATAATTAATTAACTCTTTTAATTAATTAGCCTCCTAATCTTATTAGGATATATGAGAGTACTTTTATTAATTAATTTTTAAACTCCTCTAGAAATTAAATAATAATAATAGTAATAATAATAATAATAAGACTCCTCTTATTAATTTATATTTAATATTTCTAAAATATAAAATATTAAGCTATTTAATTTATTCTATCACCATAGATTAAATTAAATATACTTAACTTATTATTGCGATTATGCCATTAACTTCTTAAATAATTATTCTTCCTTTTATGGTGTGACCCTTTAGGTTCTCCATATTAAACCGGTTGTGAATAAATTAATTAAAACAATTCTAATCTTATTTAAATAAATAAATTAAACTATTAATTTATTTAAATAAATAATATTTATTCTACAATAGAGATAAGCTTCCCTAGCGATTAACGACTTTTCAGATAATATAGATTGCAACATTAATCATAAAAGAACATTTGAGTAAATAGTTACCGTACAGTTCAATCCTTCCACCAGACAATATCCCAATTAAATATAAGACATAGAATTACTGTCAAGTCTTATTGTATTTAATTATATGTATTTCGACTCTTAAATGCGCAACTCCAAATAATACAAATTAGAAACTCCTTTCTAATTTCATCATGCCTTGGCTAAGGACTACTGGGTTGTCATTTATCGAATCACATACGACATTTCTCTTCTTTTACTGGAAGTGATAGATTCTTTATTGATCATACATTATCTCCATGTACAACTTATTATACCCAAGCATATCCTTTGATATACCCTAAGGGTCTTAAGAAATAAGTCAAAGTATAACTCATCATACACAAGATACTATTATGATCTCAAGTCCAAGGATCACTTATACTACTATCACTACAAGAATTCCTATTGACAGGCAAGTAACACTCCATTAGGTATTCCTTAGCGAGCCACGTTCAGTGAACTTATTCTCTAATAAGCACCTACATACTTGCTTTAGTGTCTCCACACAAATGATCATGAGATCAATCATCCTCATCCAATGAGCAAGCAACGTATGCACCAATCTATCCGTATTCACTAATCCCTAATTTAGTAATCCAACGATTGGGAACTATTTTAGTTTTAAGCTTTCTAATAATTTAGATCTCATTAGAATGATCATCATCATTATTCTAAAAGCATTGCTTAAAACTATGGGTTTATCACATATTTTAAAACAGCATCATATAGATAATTAAAAGCCTTTAATTAATTAATACTTTTTATTAATAAATGAATGAGATTGTTACAAAGTATATGCTTTATCATCAAACATGATTGGCTTGTATGCATACTACTTTTAATCTCCCACTTGCACTAAAGTCAATCGTCATGGTATCTCATACTCTTCTTCTCTAAGTGACGATTATCCTGCTGTTGGATAAGCTTCAGTAATTGGATATGTAATGTTGTTCTTGAGAGTTCACTATCTCTATAGTGATTTCCCATCTTTCAATGATTCTTATAATCAAATGAAAGTGCCACAACACATGTTTAGATCTAAGATGAGACTTAGGAACTATTCCTAGTTCTGTAATAAACTTTTCATCCAAACAATTAACTTGTAGCTTCATTTATAGCTATATACTTTGTCTTTATCACTAAACTAGCAACTCTTTACTGTTTGAAACCTTTCCATTTCACTGCACCACCATTCAAGGTAACGCTTTACCTTAAAGTGGATTTTCTGTCGTCTTGGTCTGTCTGAAAAAAAATTGAGTCTGTTAAGCCTTCTAGTTTTAATTCAGACCCACCATCAATATGATCACATCCTTAGTGCCGATAAAGTACTTTAAGATGTTTTTCACTGTCTTACAATGACCTTCTCCATAATATGACTAATCAACATCAGGTCTCGTATATTTCATTGCATACATGATTGTCACTCATGCGATCTCTCTTTCCAGGAGTCTATGGGGACTATTAAGAGAGATACACTCCATGGCTCATCAACATGAGACATCTCTTGGAGTTTGCCATGCTAAACGATTTTAGCATCAAATGAATATACGTTCCTTGGGTTATGTCGAGCATCCTCTCAAATCTATCTATATATATTTGTATCTCCAATTTAGACACTCTTTCCAAATTATTCATGGAGGAATGTTTAGACAACTTTATCTTTACTGATTGTAGCATTGGTATGTTATTCCTTATTCGTAGTATATCAATATATAATACTAGAAATGTTACGACGCTCCCACTGACCCTTTTGTACACACTAGGTTCATTCTTGTTTTTGATAAAATCAAACTCTTTTGATTGTCTCATCAAAATGAATGTTCTATATTTGAGAAGCTTGCTTCAATCCATTTCTCTGAGTGTCTAAAACTCATACCTCATCGTGTGTAACTGGATCATCATCTTCTATGATGCGTACCTCATCACCATCATCTATGATGAATCCATACCTCCCAAGTATCTTCGGTACTATTTCAGATTTACGATTCGGTTGTGGTACAATAGGTCTATCTATAGGTTCCTCTTATTTGACTTATAATGTTTTTGTGGTTCTTGAACTCTTCAAGATCTATTATCCTCCCACTAGCCCCTTCAATGATAAATATCTTTATCTTAGAAGGCATCGTATTTTTTGCAACAAACACCTTTTGCTAAGTAGGATTATAGAACATATACCCTAAACTTACTTTAAGATGTCCCACAAATCTATACTTGTCAAATCTTGTCCCAAGCTTATCCTTTGAAACTTTTTCACATAATTTGGACAACCCCTTATCTTAACATACTTAAGATTAGGAATCCTCCATGTCCATAACTTTTATGGAGTCTTGGGGCTGGATTTTGAGGTTACCTTTTTGTAGATATGCAGCCATTTCTAGGACATTATCCCAAAAGGATACTGGAATGTCGGTAAAATCATTATGGACCGCACCATGTCCAACAAGGTATGATTTTTTCTTTCAGATACATCAATCAATTATTGCGTATCAGGAGGCGTCCAATGTGAGAAAACCATTTGAGATGATCTAGAAACTTATTGCATAAGTATTCCTTCCTTGATCCGATCAAAGAATCCTAATACTTTGCTAGTTTGTTTCACTTCTGAATTCTTTGAACCTTTCAAATAATTCACACTTGTATTTCAGCAATACACACATTTAACTCTTTGAATGATCATCTCCTTTTTTTAAACTAATTTATTCAATATGCAAAATTATTTTCACGTAAGTCAAGTATACAAAATCTATTAAGTAATATTCCAGTTCTATACAAAATGTTATTATTATAAATAGAACAAAATTATTCTAAAATATAATACCAAAGATTTTATTGTCCAACAACAAAATGGAAATAATATTTCTAACGATAACTGGAATACAATAACAACTTATTGACTTAATAGACTTGCCCGTAGGCAATACTAAATAATAAGTTCCTATGGCTAATGTAGCAACATTTGCTTCATTTCCGACATAGGACTACTTATCTTTGTTTAGCTTTTTATTTCTGCTTGGTCCCTTCATAAATCTATATTTATGATAACCAAAGTTGATATCCAATACCCAAGTAGAAACTTGACTTAAAGGAAAATTTATTTTAAATCATGAACAAAATTGTATTTGTAACCGAAACTTCACTAAGCTTCTTCTGGTTAGCCTCTGTAAAATGCTTCTTGCAGTTTCTTTCCAGTGTCCTGGCTTATTGCAGTGGAAGAAAACTCCTTTGCTATCCATATCAGTTTTATTCTTATTATCCTTTGTTTTTGCCTTTTTATTTACCTTCTTTGAATCATTCTTCTTTGCAGAAGATCATTTGACCCCTACCAGTAATACCTTGTCTTTCTTGGTTGGAAAGCGACTCTCAACATTTTCAACATGTTAAATAAATCAGCGAGGCTGATATCTAGCTTGTTCATATGAAAAATTTACAACAATTATGAAAGGAGTCCGGGAGTGAGTGCAAGATCAAATCTTGGCTCAACTCTCCATCCATGACAAAACACGTTGTCCTAATTGATCAATCAAATTGATTATGTTAAGGACTTTTATCTGTACTGTAGTGTCATCGGTCATTCTAGATCGGAAGAGCTCCTTAGATATTTGATATCTATCAGTCCTACTTTTCTCACCATCAACTACTTTTGGCGTTTTTCACTTTTTCGTGCTTTGTTAAAAATATTTCATACGCAAATCTGCAACTCCTTTTTTAGTGATTCCACTTGGAGATGTTAGAAAACTTATCATATTATCCTCCTAAAGTTTTCTAGAATTTTTTAATGTCAAAAAATGACAAAACTACCCCTACCCTTTACTGTCCAAAACAGTCTATTTTCTCCATAAAAGTCACACACCTGTTTTTGCTAAATCAGTCACTACGGACCGTGTACTCCACATTTTTGAGCGATTCTTGAGCCTACGCGAAGCTGACTTCCAGGACTACAACTTTTATTCTTTGACCTTTTCCAAATTCCAAACACAGAATTCAAAAAACTCTGTGTAAGGTGATTGTCCCGGGTTAGTTAGACAGTTTTGACGCGACTACTTTGAATGGTCATAACTCTTTGCTCCGAAGTCAGAATTAGTCCGTTCTGTAGTCTATGGAAATTTTATTCAATATACTATAACATACTAAAAGCCCAGAATTTTCTACAACATCTAAGAAATCTTGAAATTCCATTTTAGGGTCAGCAGTCTACTAATTTTCTTAAGCTTTAAAAAATATTTTTGTTCCCCTTTTTTTTTCTAAGCTAAACAATACCCAAAATGGCATGATCTAAACATGAATCACTATAAAACATGTAGATATAGTATCATAGGGTTTAATATCAAGAGATCATTATTATATCTAAACCACCACAGATCTAAATAGGTTTTTAAGTTTTAGAGGGTTTTATACATTTACTAGTGTTTTCTTCTTCTTCCAAGATAGGTTATAGATTTTGGTGGCATAAAGACCTTCTCTTCCTTCTCTCCTGAACCCATTCAGCAGCCCTCTCTTGTGTTCCTCTCTCTCTCTCTTTCTTTTTTTTCTTTCCTTATCTATTTAGAATGAGATGGAAAAATTTATTTGCAAAATAGATAAGGGATATTTATAGTACGAGAAATGCATATATATAACATATGTATGTATATATAAAATCTCCCAAAATCTCTTCCATATATCTTCTATATCTTTTCATATCTTTACTAAATCTATACAATATCTTTTCTCTTTCTCTCTCCTATCTCTACAAAATCTTACAAATCTCTACAAATATCTTAGCAAATCTATGAAAATAACATGTGCTCATTTTCTCACCCCTTGGGTCAGGTACTTCCCCTTTTCTAGCTCATTTTGATTTTATTTTATTTGCCAATTTTGGTTCTAGAATGTCCATAAAATGTTAGGCCAATCGTTTACTTGTTTGGGTTATCTAATAATTGTTTTGGGCCATGTATAAAATATCATAGTCCAATACACTAATTTTTATCTTACACTAATCACTTAATTAGGGTTTCCATGTACTTAAGTGAAATACAAATTCTTACTCAAGTACATTTAATTTCTTAACTCAATTAAACTTGCTATAACTAGGTTATAAAATTAATTAATTGAAATGTATAAAATAAATCTCTTAGAATTAGTATATATTCTAAATACCATAATTCTCTCATCCCATAACCTTAAGTTATTCAATTCTTCATTCCTAATATATAATTAGGATTACATTAGTTTCTTTTATTTGTTTATATAATAAACAAATATAAATCATTACATAATATTCATATTCACTTACTCACATAATAATTAAAAAAAATTGTGACATGTTCCACAATTCTCTTAAATTAGGACACTAGTATTTATTTAAATACTAGGACCACTAAATAAAAATAACTATTTAGGTCATTTAATTCTCATACCATATTTAAATAACTTATTTAAGTTATACAATTTATATTGTATAATTAAATTTAATTTATTCTTTCTCTTCCTAAATTGTTTTTCAAATAATATGCTAATATATTAAATATATAATTTAATATATTCATTCATTTATTCACATATGAATTTAATTTACTAACTAGTTGATACCAATATACATATTTACATATTGGATCTCATCTCATATTTTTACTTTACATCCTTTGGTATAATATTAAATATTATACTATTATCCATATAACATAATACCATATATCCAATTATTTTCTGTACTTTCTATAAATTGTCTTCACAATTTATTTAATTGAAGTAAATATATTAATATATTCACCACTTACACATATTTTTATGAACTTATATACTAAACATATACCTCATTATCAGACTATCACTTATAGTCTATCAAATCATTCAAGTTCTTCTCCAAAAAATTTGAAATCCTTGAAAAATTTTCACAAAAACATCAAATACATACACTTATTTTCTGTCTATGTTCATCTTATAACCTTTAATCCATCATTTTAAGATTTTAATAATTATCTAAATTCTTGGGTTGTCACATTCACCCCTTCTTCTAAGAATTTTGTCCCCGAAATTAAAACATACTAGTCTCTGCTTATTCTCTTGATCAAAACTAGGTTTTTAACTTAACCTTTACAATTTCCTCCTTTAAGGATTTCTCATCTATTATCACGTTTCACCATAACTACTCACTAGGAGTTTACATCTTCTAAACATTTACCAAAACTAGGTTGTCATAATAACCTTTATTCAATCATCTAAGATTCTACTCGTACGCAACGAGTTCACACTATTTCATATACATCATCACATTCTACCACAACATTACTCTAAAGAGTTTTTTAAAAAAAATATTAATATCTGTCTGAGGGATCATAAAAACTATTAACTTTGAGATTTAGGGTATTTCTACCTGCTACCTCTTTCAATTACGAAAGAAAGGTACTCAACCTCTGAAAATATTTTATATTTGGTATGTTTACAATCACAAAGAAGGTAAACTACTGATGTGGGTACTTTAGATGATCAGTCTATTGTACCTTAGTAATCGAAACAACTATTTGCGTTCCTAGATTGGAATATTTTATCCAATTAGTATATCCCCATTTTCAAGGTTGTTCACCTCAGACGCATCATAAGATTCCGTACCAAAACAATTTGGTTCGGCATAAGCTTTCAAAGAATACTTTGAATTCCATAAACATTTGTCTAGCTGAATCAAATAGCTTAGATGCATATCAATAATTCGAATTTTAATCGAAACATTTCTAGCCAAATTCAGTTGGCAATAATTTACCTTTAAAATTCTTAAAATCATTTTATGATGTCATGATACCGTACTGTATTTACAGTCCGTTTGAAGATTTCGTCATTCTGCGACTTTGTTATACTACATCATACTATAGTGGGCTGACGATCTTTAGATCACATCCGACACTAAGTAATTCTGCATTGATAACTCCATCATTTTTATCATCTTTGCACCAGGTTGCATGATGCATTAATGATACAAAAATACATTTTGATAATTCAAATCATTTTCGTCTAGCCGAATTAATTAGTATAGACTTTTCTTTAAACAGTTCAAAGCTATTGAAAATCATCTTTGGTGTCATCATGCCACAATAGATAATGATGTGTTAGTGGCCCGAAGTCCACACCTACACACTTGTCACCGTGTTTTGAGGATAACAAAATTCATTTTTGAAAGGCACATCAGTGCGAATTTAGCTTGATGTCAAAAACTTCGAAGTCTAGCATTGCTAGAAGATTTGGAATATTTATGCTTCCATCATCAACTTCACTTTCTCTTATGATTCATTGCTTAATAAATCTATCTATTTCTATAATCCTCAATGCTCCATTCACAACTTTCCTATACCAAGTTCGTCAAACTTACCACACATTATGAGTTCAGGAACTTTCCACAATTATATGAGTTTCGAAACTTATCCTAGTCAAACCATAGGCGTCCATTCGCTGTGGGGTTCGAAACATACCATTTGATTATGAGTCATGAGCTTACCATAAGTATGAGTTTTAAGAACTCGTAACTATCCTTATATTCTCTACCTATTCGTTATACACATGAGAAAAGAATCACCTTATCAACATGCATATAGCAAATAGCGCGACATCAGGTTCTAATGATTATCAATGTAAGAAACTAAGTGGTTGTCAAACCAAACACGACCACTAATCAATATAGGAAGCTAAGCGGACAATTCCCCGCCCATACAAATAATTTGTCAACCTAACCACTATATCGACCAGGAAGCTAAGTGATTCTAAAATCAAGTACAAATTCCCCGCCCATACAAGGAATCATACAACTCAGCTGCTGACATGAGTCCTCAATTGAAATCCCACACAGTTCTACTTTCTCTTTTCTTAATACGAATTTTTTTTAATTCGTATCTTAACATTTACCACTCTTTTCTGTGTTTACATCGTACCATTTCATAGTACCTCCTCTTTATAGCGTCAAGCTATATCATTCCAATCACTTAACATATCATATGTTATTCAACGATTTAATCTGATCATGTCGTGATCTTATTTTTGTAATCATTTTTGTGACGCCCCCAAAATAGGTATTCAACACCCATTCTGAGTCGTCAAAATATATGGTACAGAAACAACTACAACTTTATTAATACAACATAAAAACTGTGAGTTTAAATACAAATATTACCATCTAGACAATATCCACACTCAAATAAGTACTCATTACAATTATTGATACATTATTTTACAAAAATGGTGAGGACTACTAAAACGACTTTCTAGAACCTTCATTCCATACCCCGACTAGTACTCGTTACATTCTCGCCTCCTGAGAAGAAAAATGGAACAAAAGAAAAAGAGTGAGCTCAACTAGCCCAGTAAAGAATATTATGACTAAGATAATATAAAACAAATTATCGTTAGTCTTCAACAGGGAAAAATCTAATAAAATACAATAGACAACAAGTTTTAAATCAATATTCGCAGCGGAAATAATAATTCATTAGAAGAGTTAAGTAGAGAATGAAGTCTACTATCTTCTATATATGAATTTAAAAGTTCATCGTCTATCTTTTATCCCTGTAACATCAATCAATATATATCTGGAATCAAATATTCATCTTTGCACTACATGCTATAGATATTCATCAGTTGGTCATGTTCATCTAAACACCTGTTCATCTTTATACTACGGGCCAAAGATATTCATCAGAAATCATTCATCTTTGCACTACAGGCCAAAGATATTCAGTTATATCATCATTTAGGACTGAAGATGATGAAAAATATTTTAAAGAAAATGAATCCAGTGAAACAAAAGAATAAATATTAAGGATTCGTATTTCAGCTATTCCATGCCCAAAAATACCTCATAAGTAATCATAGTGGAGTAAAATATAAGAATGATCAAAACATGGATACAATCAAAGCTTGTATCCAGAATAAATATTTTGGAAGAAAAACAAAAATTTAATTTTTCTATGAATAGTGCCGTATTCGAGAATAGTGCCGTATACGTGAATATTGTCGTATACGTGAATAGTGAATAGTGTCGTATTCAACAGCTCGAGCCATCGTCATTGCCGCATGTTGAGTTCTTGAAAGCTCTTCTCGCATTCCTCACTCCGTTTGAATTTTGCATCTTTTCAAGTCAGCTAAGTTAACAGAGTAGCGATTTGAGAAAGTCTTTCCATGAATCTTCAATAGTAACCAACTAACTACGTATTTCGATTACTGACTTAGGTTGCTCTCAACTGTGACTCATATCCTAATCTTGGATAGCACGTCAGAATGACACCAATCAGTTTACTACCGCACGAATATAACGTCCACTATAGAGAGTCTGGCTTCGATGCATTCCACAAAGGAAGTCACCAGATAGAGGCTAAGGTACCAACTCCTGTAGTTAGGTTTTTAACTCCTGAAGTTTAATAGGAGCCATTCGATATGAGATTTTAGAAATGGGTTTTTGTACCAGGTTCAAAGTCGATACAAAATTCAATATCATGCTCTGGGGGTAGGCAAAGAAGTTCTTCAGAAAATACGTCAGGAAATTCACTAACAACAGAAATATTATTCAAATCTGATGTTTTCAAGTCCATGACATGGGCTAGAAAGTTTGACATCCGTTTTTCAATAAACGAATGGCTTTATGGCTTAATATGACAGTGATTTACTCTAATGGTTTAGTTGCTTGAATTCGAACAACAGGTTGATTAGGAATATGAAAACTAACAACCTTACGAAAATAATCAATTTTGGCATGATGAGTAGTTAACCAATCAATCCCTAAAATCACGTCAAATGCAAGTATCTTTAAAGAGATAAGGTCAACAGGTAAGGCGATGGTACCAACTTGGATCAAACAAGATTTATAAACAGTGGATGTGATGAAAGTTTGTCCTAACGAAGTCTCCACAGATAGGTCAAAGTATAATTTCTCCAGAGTCAAGTTTAAATGTTGAGCACAAGCAGGAGAGATAAATGAATGGGCAGAACCGGTATCTAATAAGGTATAGACTTTGCAAGAATTTATAATTAACTAACCCGTGATACCTTCATTCGGTTCCTCGCTTTTTGGAAAGTTACGAAAAGCGCTCTCACTTGAACCACCCATTTTGACTTGTTTGGGCCAGCCTTTGGTGTCATTATTACCGCTAGAATTGACTTTTGCTATAGGGCATATTCCACCCTTAATTGCTTCTTCGCATTCTTGATCCATGATTTGAATCATTACTCTCTGATCCATATTAAATTGGGGTTGACCGCTCTGCACGGGGTAATTCCGAACTCGATGTTGGATTCTCCCAATTGTTGTCCAAAAAGCAAAATCTATTTCATTTATTTTGGCCTTATTGGATCGGACGTCTTTTTCTACAATATCAACGCGTCGTGCGGCTTTTACCCATGCATCCACCATTTTCATTCGTTCGGTTGCTTCTTCTTTCATCAGAACTTTGATCATAGCATTTTCATATTCCAGCTCTAATATCTTATACTCTGCCAAAGAATGCTTCTGTTCAAGCATCGTACATAGGGTAACATAATTTTAAATTGTTGCATCTTTTTGCTCCACGACCGTCTGCCGTTCTTCAGCCTGCTCTTCTAACTCATGAATACGATTTTGTAATTCTAAATTTCGATCATAAAATTCTTCTAATAAATTCTCCTCTGGTTCCTCTTCTTCCTCACTCTCAGCTGCTACCTCTGCGACTATCTCAGGTGTAACTATTAATTCTTCACTCACCACATGGATATCTCTAATTCCTTCTTCGCCTGACATCACATTATCCTGGCTGGTGATTATAGGTGTCCCCACGGTCTCATTTACTCTATTGTTAACATTTTCAGCTGCCATTCTCAAATACTGTCACAAAATAAAGGGTTAATTAAAGAAATTAACATGCAACATAATAACCCTATACTCTGACCAACCAACAAATAAGCTTAGGTAGGACATACTAGCGAAGAATTTACTCGTCTCTCCCCTCCTAGTTTTATTCCCCGATCTCCGCCAGAGATCATATACCTAAGCTCTGATACGAACTGTGACGCCCCCAAAATAGGTATACAACACGCATTCTGAGTCATCAAAATACATGGTACAGAAACAACTACAACTTTATTAATACAACATAAAAAATTGTGAGTTTAAATACAAATATTGCCATCTAGACAATATCGACACTCAAATAAGTCCTCATTACAATTATTGATACATTATTTTACAAAAATGGTGAGGACTACTAAAATAACTTTCTAGAACCTTCATTCCATAATCCGACTAGTACTTGCTACATTCTCGCCTCCTGAGAAGTAAAATGGAACAAAAGGAAAATGGTGAGCTCAACTAGCCCAGTAAAGAACATTATGACTAAGATAATATAAAATAAATTATCGTTAGTCTTCAACAGGGAAAAATATAAATGAATACAATAGACAACAAGTTTTAAATCAATATTCGCAGCGGAAATAATAATTCATTAG
Source organism: Panax notoginseng (assembly GCA_016801055.1). NCBI lineage: Eukaryota > Viridiplantae > Streptophyta > Magnoliopsida > Apiales > Araliaceae > Panax > Panax notoginseng. Next base: position 137,100,449 of record CM029015.1, read on the forward strand.
AAGAGTTAAGTAGAGAATGAATTATACTATCTTCTATATATGAATTTAAAAGTTCATAGTCTATCTTTTAACTTTGTAACATCAATCAATATATATCTGGAATCAAATATTCATCTTTGCACTATAGGCCAAAGATATTCATCAGTTGCTCATGTTCATCTAAACACCTGTTCATCTTTGCACTACGGGCCAAAGATATTCATCAAAAATCATTCATCTTTGCACTACAGGCCAAAGATATTCAGTTATATCATCATTTAGGACTAAGGATGATGAAAAATATTTTAAAGAAAACGAATCCAGTGAAACAAAAGAATAAATATTAAGGATTCGTATTTCAGCTATTCCATGCCCAAAAATACCTCATAAGTAATCATAGTGGAATAAAATTTAAGAATGATCAAAACATGGAAACAATCAAAGATAGTATTCAGAATAGATATTTTGGACGAAAAATAAAATTTTAATTTTTCTGTGAATAGTGTCGTATTCGTGAATAGTGCCGTATACGTGAATAGTGTCATATACGTGAATAATGTCGTATACGTGAATAGTGACTCCGACACTAAAAGATAAAAATTTTACAAAAAACATCATCATGCTTCGTGAATAGTACTCGTGAATAGTAACTCATGAATAGTAACTCGTGAATAGTAACTCGTGAATAGTAACTCCGACATGAAAAGTTCTAAATTTGATAAAAAATTTCCAACCAATATTTTGGCACAATGATATTGAAGTAATAATATCATTTTCGAATAAAATAACATCTCTTACCTCAGAAAGAATAGTACTTCTGACTGGATTATTAGATAGAGTGCTGAAAGAACTTGCACCGTATAGTAATACTCAAAGTACTAAAACACTCACAAAAGTGCGCTCGATATATAGAGAGGGAGAAATCTTTAGTTTCTGATGTAATTTTCAATTCTAACCTAAGCACCCTATTTATAGGAAAATGCTTAGAACACCAAAGCAGAAAATTTAATATATATATATATATATATATATAAATTTTCTACGCCCAATATTTCAGTCAAAGATCAGCCACTTAAGTAGCCTACATCACAAAAAAAACGTTTTTGTAAATTAAAATATTTAAACTTTCAAAAATCAATTATTTCAAAACTTCGGAACTTCAATAATTCATAATAAATTGCCCTTTTATCAGAAAATTTGAATCTCGCTACATTTTATAGGAAATTCAATTCTCTACAACTTTACAGAAGAAAGTTTTTCCAAATTCTAAAAAGAAATTGACCGAAATTCATAAACGGGTGATTTTACAGGCTATAATCAAATTTCAATCAAGAAATGGGTCCACCAACATGTTTAACATGTTTTTAGTATTTATTGCAACAAAAATACTCATCCTCCTCATTTACTCATATATACCACATTCATTGTAAAAATATCATCATTATTATATTATAATAATATAATAAAATATTATTTTATCAGAAAAGATAAAATATCGATTTTCAACAATTGTCACTTTAAAAATTTTCTCCATCTATATCCACATAAAATGAATATTTTTCTCATCATATAAATCAATAATTATTTATTCATAAATAATATTACAGAATCACAATACTGACAACCAGGCAGTTCCAAGGAGGGGCTTTCCAATAAGGATTTCTCCTTACTGGCGCGTAATTAAGTGACCAAATCTCTCCTTAGACAGAACTTTCTAGACATTGTCAATAATATTATCTAATAATATTATTCAGATAATATGAATTATTGCTCCGATAATGAAAAATACTGTGCAGTGATAATTATTGAAACAACAGTAATATAAAATATCAACGCAGCAATTATTGAATCAATAAAATAAAATACTGAACAGTAATTACTGTAACCATTATTGAGTAGTGCCTTATTACGTAAGAATCAATAATTGGTGCAATACCATGTGCTACTATGCAACAACGCGTATTACTGTGTTTTAACTACCGGGTATTCCAACAGTATTAGCAGTATCAACTATGCCATTATTTATAAATAACTTATACTTGGCGTTTTCTTCATCCAATCGCTTTTCGTTATGGGGCCCACACAAGGCTGCGTCGTCGTATGAATATTCTCCGACAACAAGAATATTCCACGACCAAACGAATATTCTCCGATAAAAATGAATATTTTATAACCACTTGCTTATTTAAAATATTTGCGCATTTTACCCATAACTAACCACATTAATCAAATCAACCCTTACTATTTTAAAATGATAAATAGAGGAAATTAAATTTTATTTATTAATAATTTGGAGTCTTACAACCTCCCCTCCTTATGAAATTTTATCCTCGAAATTGACGTACGTACCTGGTTTTTCAAAAAGATGAGGATACCTTGCTTTCATTTCCGTTTCCAACTCCCAGGTCATTTTCTCAATAGCATGGTTTCTCCATAAAACTTTAACTTATGGTATGACCTTCGTGCGTAGGACATGCTCCTTCCTGTCCAAGATCTTGACAGGTACCTCTTCGTACGTTAAGTCTTCGGCTATCTCGTCCGGTTCTAACTCAATAACGTGGTTTGGGTCTTTCACATATTTACGTAGCACAGATATATGAAAAACATTATGAACACGAGACATACTTGGAGGTAACGCGAGTCTATAGGCCACATTTCCTACTCGGTCAAGAATTTAAAATGGACCAATAAATCGTGGATTGAGCTTTCCTCTCTTTCCAAATCTTGTAACTCCTTTCCATGGAGCCACACGCAACAATTTATGATCCCCAATGTTAAATTTCACGTCCTTTCGATGAAGATCCGCATAACTCTTTGTTGATTTTGTGCCGTTTATATACGTTGTCGAATCGTTTGGATCTTCTCTGTAGTCATTCGTACCAACTTTGGTCCCAACAACGTTACTTCTCTCACCTCATCCCAACATACTGGAGAGCGACACTTTTGTTCATACAATGCTTCAAATGGAGCCACACCTATACTTGCCTGATAACTGTTGTTGTAAGAGAATTCCACCAATGGTAGGTACTTATCCCAACTTCCTTTGAAATCTAGGACATAAAGTCTTAATAGATCTTCAAGAGTTTGAATAGCCCTCTTTGATTGCCCGTCCGTTTGAGGATGGTATGCCGAACTGAACCGTAAATCCGTGCCCATAGCTTTTTACAAGCTAACCCAAAATCTTGAAGTGAATCTTGGGTCACGATCCGAAACTATGGATACTGGCATGCCATGCAACCTCACAATCTCATTTATGTATATACTAGCAAGACGTTTAAGGGAATAAGTCTCCCGTATTGGCAAGAAATGAGTAGACTTGGTTAGTCTATCAACAATAACCCAAATAACATTTATGCCTTGAGAAACCGTGGAAAGACCCGTAACAAAATCCATGGTAATATGTTCCCACTTCCATTTCAGAATCTCAAGTGGTTGCAATGGACCCTTTGGTACTTTATGCTCCGCCTTTACACGTTGACAAGTTAAACACCTCAAGATAAACTTTGCAATCTCTCTCTTTATATTGTTCCACCAAAATGTATGTCGAAGATCACGATACATTTTGGTACTTTCAAGATGGATTGTTAATGGTGTATTGTGTGCCTCTATCATGATCTTGTACTTCAAATCAGAATCGTTAGGAACACAAAGTTTGGAGTGGACTCGAAGTATTCCTTCTTCATCGATTCTTGCTTCTGGAATAGCACCTTCTTGCACTTTCTTCTTCATATGCATCAGCTCCGGGTCTGTGGCTTGAGCAACTTTAACTTTATCGATTAAAGTCAGTTCTACTCGTATGCTTGATATCATCACGTGGGTACTTGGAGCCTTTACCTCTATCTCCATCCTTTGCAAGTCATACAAAATGGGCCTTTGTGTTAATAACATTGCACTCGTACCCGCATATGATCTTCTACTCAATGCGTTAGCTACCACGTTTGCTTTTCTAGGATGATATTGAATGGTATGGTCATAGTCTTTCAACAGCTCGAGCCATCGTCGTTGCCGCATGTTGAGTTCTTGAAAGCTCTTCTCGCATTTCTCACTCCGTTTGAATTTTGTATCTTTTCAAGTCAGCTGAGTTAACGGAGTAGTGATTTGAGAAAGTCTTTCCATGAATCTTTAATAGTAACTAACTAAATCTAGAAAGCTACGTATTTCGATTACTGCCTTAGGTTGCTCTCAACTGTGACTCATATCCTAATCTTGGATAGCACGTCACAATGGCACCAATCAGTTTACTACCGCACGAATATAACGTCCGCTACAAAGTGTCTGATTTTGATGCATTCCACAAAGGAAGTCACCAGATAGAGGTTAAGGTGCCAACTCCTGTAGTTAGGTTTTTAACTCTTGAAGTTTAATAGGAGCCATTCGATATGAGATTTTAGAAATAGGTTTTTGTACCAAGTTCAAAGTCGATACAAAATTCAATATCATGCTCTGCGGGTAGGCCAAGAAGTTCTTCTGGAAATACGTCAGGAAATTCACTAACAACAGAAATATTATTCAAATATGACGTTTTCAAGTCCATGACATGGGCTAAAAAGTTTGACATCCGTTTTTAAATAAACGAATGGCTTTATGACTTAATATGACAGTGATTTACTCTAATGGTTTAGTTGCTTGAATTCGAACAACAGGTTGATTAGGAATATGAAAACTAACAACCTTACGAAAATAATCAATTTTGGCATGATGAGTAGTTAACCAATCAATCCCTAAAATCACGTCAAATGCAAGTATCTTTAAAGAGATAAGGTCAACAGGTAAGGTGATGGTGCCAACCTGGATCAAACAAGATTTATAAACAGTGGATGTGATGAAAGTTTGTCCTAACGAAGTCTCCACAGATAGGTCAAAGTATAATTTCTCCAGAGTCAAGTTTAAATGTTGAGCACAAGCAGGAGAGATAAATGAATGGGCAGAATCAGTATCTAATAAGGTATAGACTTTGTAAGAATTTATAATTAACTAACCCGTGATACCTTCATTCGGTTCCTCACTTTTTGGAAAGTTACGAAAAGCGCTCTCACTTGAACCACCCATTTTGACTTGTCTGGGCCAGCCTTTGGTGTCATTATTACAGCTAGAATTGACTTTCGCTAAAGGGCATATTCCACCCTTAATTGCTTCTTCGCATTCTTGATCCATGATTTGAATCATTACTCTCTGATCCATATTGACTAGGGGTTGACCGCTCTGCACGGGGTAATTCTGAACTCGATGTTGGATTCTCCCAATTGTTGTCCAAAAAGCGAAATCTATTTCATCTATTTTGGCCTTATTGGATCGGACGTCTTTTTCTACAATATCAACGCGTCGTGTGGCTTTTACCCATGCATCCACCATTTTCATTCGTTCGGTTGCTTCTTCTTTCATCAGAACTTTGATCATAGCTTTTTTAGATTCCAGCTCTAATATCTTATACTCTACCAAAGAATTCTTCTGTTCAAGCATCGTACATCGGGTAACACAATTTTAAATTGTTGCATCTTTTTGCTCCACGACCGTCTGCCATTCTTCAGCCTGCTCTTCTAACTCATGAATACGATTTTGTAATTCTAAATTTCAATTATAAAATTCTTCTAATAAATTCTCCTCTGGTTCCTCTTCTTCCTCACTCTCAGCTGCTACCTCTGCGACTATCTCAGGTGTAACTATTAATTCTTCACTCACCACATGAATATCTCTAATTCCTTCTTCGCCTGACATCACATTATCCTGGCTGGTGATTAGAGGTGTCCCCATGGTCTCATTTACTCCATTGTTAACATTTTCAGCTGCCATTCTCAAATACTGCCACAAAACAAAGGGTAAATTAAAGAAATTAACATGCAACATAATAACCCTATACTCTGACCAACCAACAAATAAGCTTAGGTAGGACATACTAGCGAAGGATTTACTCGTCTCTTCCCTCCTAGTTTTATGCCCCGATCTCCGCCAGAGATCATATACCTAAGCTCTGATACCAACTGTGAAGCCCCCAAAATAGGTATATAACACGCATTCTGAGTCATCAAAATACATGGTACAGAAACAACTACAACTTTATTAATACAACATAAAAACTGTGAGCTTAAATACAAATATTGCCATCTAGACAATATCCACACTTAAATAAGTCCTCATTACAATTATTGATATATTATTTTACAAAAATGGTGATGACTACTAAAACGACTTTCTAGAACCTTCATTCCATATCCCGACTAGTACTTGCTACATTCTCGCCTCCTGAGAAGAAAAATGGAACAAAAGGAAAAGGGTGAGCTCAACTAGCCCAGTAAAGAACATTATGACTAAGATAATATAAAACAAATTATCGTTAGTCTTCAACAGGGAAAAATATAATAGAATACAATAGACAACAAGTTTTAAATCAATATTCGCAGCGGAAATAATAATTCATTAGAAGAGTTAAGTAGAGAATGAAGTCTACTATCTTCTATATATGAATTTAAAAGTTCATCGTCTATCTTTTATCCCTGTAACATCAATCAATATATATCTGGAATCAAATATTTATCTTTGCACTACAGGCCAAAGATATTCATCAGTTGGTCATGTTCATCTAAACACCTGTTCATCTTTGCACTACGGGCCAAAGATATTCATCAGTAATCATTCATCCTTGCACTACAGACCAAAGATATTCAGTTATATCATCAGTTAGGACTGAGGATGATGAAAAATATTTTAAAGAAAATGAATCCAGTGAAACAAAAGAATAAATATTAAGGATTCGTATTTCAGCTATTCCATGCCCAAAAATACCTCATAAGTAATCATAGTGGAATAAAATTTAAGAATGATCAAAACATGGATACAATCAAAGCTTGTATCCAGAATAAATATTTTGGACGAAAAATAAAAATTTAATTTTTCTGTGAATAGTGTCGTATACGTGAATAGTGTCGTATACGTGAATAGTGACTCCGACACTAAAAGATAGAAATTTCACAAAAAAACATCATCATGCTTCGTGAATAGTACTCATGAATAGTAACTCATGAATAGTAACTCGTGAATAGTAACTCATAAATAGTAACTCGTGAAAAAAGTTCCAAATTTGATAAAAAAAATTCCAACCAATATTTCGGCACAATGATATTGAAATAATAATATAATTTTCGAATAAAATAACATCCCTTACCTCAGAAAGAATAGTACTTCTGACTGGAATACTGGATATAGTGCTGAAAGTGTAATAATCCAGATTTTTATTATAATATTTAAATATTTATTGAATTATATAAATATTTAATGGATGTGTTTATTGTTGAATAAGTATTTGTTCAATTGATTTGATGTGATTTGATTATTTATTTGTTTAATAAATAATTAATGAGTTAAGGAAAGTAATTATTTTGAAATAGTAATCTAATTTAATTTAATAATTAAGTTAGAGAATTTATAATGATTAAATAAATTATTATATTATGCAATGAATTGTTATTAGAATTAATTAAATTAAGTATGAAAACTTAGTTAATTAGAAGTGTGACAAATAACTATATTATAAGTGGTTATTAAAATAAATTAAAGTAGCTGTAATTTTTTTTGCCAAACAAGGCTTAAATATATTAAGTCTTTAAATTTAAATAATTTTGCCAAACAAAGCCCTATGGCTTTTGAATTTTTAAATTAGATTTATTAGTAATATAAATTAAATTAAACAAAATATAAATATAATATATATATTGTTTTGGTAACTGATAATTTATTAGTATATTAAGTATAGCGTCGGTTTAGACGTTTTAAAAATCGTACGTTGTTTGTGTTTTTATTTTACGTATATTCTATTTGGGCTAAAGCCTAAGTAAGAAAAGAGAAGAAGTTTTGTCAGAGAAAAACTTAAAGATAGGAGAGTTTTGAGAGAGTCTGAGAAAGAGAAACAAGAAGAGCAGAGTTCTTCAAGCTATTATAAGAGTTTAACACGAATTTCTTAACAACAAAAGGTATGTATTATAATCTTAACATATATCTTTTATAATATAATTCCTTAGTCTCTGTGTTTTATAGTATAAAGTTCGGTAATTCATATATTATAGTTGAGTATGAAATTATGAAGTTGTAATAGTATAAATATCCTATATATACATATAGGTGATTGTATGAAGAGGATATACATATACGTGATTATGTGAATTACGATTAAAAAAAGAAAAAGAAAAGAGTTTTTACAGTAAAAACATATGAGTATGAACATGTTTTGTAGGATAACAAAATTAGTAATTGATTGTATTCTAATTGTAGAATTGAAAGTCGGGTATGTTAATTGGATATGAACTACAGAGAATTATAGTTTAAAAGTAATCAAATTAGTGGTTATTAGAGATTACAGTGTTCACTGTGTTTAACAAATGTCAAACATGGAGTTTTGTTTTAAAATATGATTTTCAAGGAATTTAGTTTTATGTGATTATTGTTTAGTAATTTAAACTACTATATGCATGTTGGGTAGTGTGTATATGTGTAATTTATATAAGTTATACATGTTAATTGGGGTTAATTGCTGTTAAAAATAAAGACAGCAGCTTTGTTCTGTTCTTCGTGGTTGGCCCCAGCGCCAAAATTTGAGCCCTAGCGCCAAAATTCGAGCCCCGGCACCAAAATTCGTGCCCCAGCGCCAGAAGTTCGCACCCCAGCGCTGAATTTTGCTCCCCAGCGCCGAATTTGTAGTCTGACATTGACAGTTTTAACCTCCTGTAGTAAAATAGCCATAACTTCCTCATACGAACTCCGATTGAGGTGATTCAAGATGATCCGGAACGAGGACGAGTAGACCTACAACTTTTGTTCTTTAAGTTTTTCAATTTGAGGTCACTAGGATGGGTAAAAATGGTCATATTTAAGACTATTGTGTTTTCGGAGGCAATTGGAGGGTGTCGGGCATGCATATATGCATGTGTAGTGCTCCAGACCATAAAAGATGATGTCCTAAATTATAAAACATGAATAATAGTAAATATAATGATGCTTAACATTAATAAATAATGTATTAGATGAGTTATAGAAGCATAGTAAGCATACACAAGAGAGGCAAATCGGGCGTGTGACGAATGAACGTCGAAACGTCGTGCCAAGTGTTAATGAACTTAAAAAGTGCTTCAATTCAATTGAAATGAATATTATAAGATATGGAGTGGATTTAATATAAAGTTAATAAGTAGTCCTAGCAAGACTTAAGCACTTGAATGAACTGCGAATATGAAATACAGTGAGATATAAGTTGAAAGTTAACACAATTAAGTTGAACATTGTGTATTTATTAATAGGAAAGATTATGAGACATAGAATAGAGTTTACATTAGAATTACTATGTGTTGTTATGTGACTAATATTTGATGTGTATGATTATATAATTGCGTAGGGCACGTGAAGTGCAAATAGCTGTAAGCTGTTAAACTGTTACTGGTAAACAACGATCAAGGCAAGTCTTTCGGTTCCTATTTTCTACGTGGACTTGATGAACTGTTTTAAATTGCATGATATGTTATGCATGTTGAAATCATGAAATGTTAAAGTCAATATATGACTGCATTGTTTTGGCTAAGTAATGATGATTGAGTAAGGAACTCAATCTTTATATTTGTTATGTGAATTAAAAGCATGTATGTCATGTTACTTTAATGAGATGTATGTCGAGCATGTTATTAGGTGTTATGTGATGCATGAAAACTGTTAGACTTTGCTGGGCTGTTGAGCTCACTCTTGCAAATAACCACTTTTACAGGTCAAGATTTTAAGGTAAAGATACGTGCTATGTGAGTTATAGAGATCTATATTCACGAAGATTACTTATGTTTTATGAGAAATGTATTTCATATTTTAAACGTAACATGTTGTTGAATTGTAAGTTGAGCTATCCAATGTATATGGATATGTAGTTATGATGTAAGGCTTTGTATAGTCATTTTGTTGTAACGATTCATGATATAAGATTGAAGCAAAGAGATGTAATGTAAAGGTTGCGATTCAAGGCAAGAAAGAAGGAAATGTATAAAAGTTTTAATTATTCCACAATTTTATTAAGTTTAACATCGAATAATGATGTATTATTTAGAGGTTGAATGTATGGTTAACGACCGAAGTCGGGATTTAAATTGTATAGATTTTGGGGTCGTTACAGAAAGAACTTGCACCGTATATCAATATTCAAAGTACTAAAATACTCACAAAAGTACGCTCGATATATAGAGAGAGAAAGAGAGAGAAATCTTTAGTTTCTGGTGTGATTTTCAATTCTAACCTAAGCACCCTATTTATAGAAAAATGCTTGGAACACTAAAGCAGAAAATTTAATATATATATATATATATATATATATATATATATATATATATATATATAAATTTTCTACGCCCAATATTTCAGTCAAAGATCAGCCACTCAAGTAGCCTACATAACAAAAAAATATTTTTGTAAATTTAAATATTTAAACTTTCAAAAATCAATTATTTCGGAACTTCAGAACTTCAATAATTCATAATAAATAGTTTTTTTATCAGAAAATTTGAATCTTGCAACTAAGTATAGGAAATTCAATTCTCTACAACTTTGCAGAAGAAAGTTTTTCCAAATTCCAAACAGAAATTGACCGAAATCCATAAACGGACGATTTTACAGGCTATAATCAAATTTCAGTCAAGAAATGGGTCCACCAACATGTTTAACATGTTTTTAGTATTTATTGCAACAAAAATACTCCTCCTCCTCATTTACTCATATATACCACATTCATTATAAAAATATCATCATTATTATATTATAATAATATAATAAAATATTATTTTATCAGAAAAGATAAAATATCGATTTTCAACAATTGTCACTTTAAAAAAATTTCTCCATCTATATCCACATAAAATGAATATTTTCCTCATCATATAAATCAATAATTAATTATTCACAAATAATATTACAGAATCATAATATTGACAACCAGGCAGTTCCAAAGAAAAAGGGGACTTTCCAATAAGGATTTCTCCTTACTGGCGCGCAATTAGGTGACCAAACCTCTCCTTAGACAGAACTTTCTAGAAATTGCCAATAATGTTGTCTAATAATATTATTCAGATAATATGAATTATTGCTCCGATAATGAAAAATATTGTGTAGTGACAATTATTGAAACAACAGTAATATAAAATATCAAAGCAGCAATTATTAAATCAATAAAATAAAATACTGAACAGTAATTACTGTAACCATTATTGAGTAGTGCCTTCTTACGTAAGAATCAATAATTGGTGCAATACCGTGTGCTACTGTGCAATAACGCGTATTACTGTGTTTTAACCACCGAGTATTCCAACAGTATTAACGGTAACCACATTAATCAAATCAACCCTTACTATTTCAAAATGATAAATAGAGAAAATTAAATTTTATTTATTATTAATTTGGGGTCTTACAATTTCTCCTTATACTTACGATCGTTTTATTTTACGATCTTCTTATTCTTCTCTTTAATCATATTATATTATGATTTTATTAACACTTTTCATCTTATAGACATAGTCTATTTATTTTCACTTTTCATCTTTATTACTGGAGTTAGGTAACTCCAGATTCTTATCTTTATAGCTTTTCAAGATTCTTCTTTGAATCTTATTTATCTTTGTCTTTACTTAATAATGAATTTTCAAAAATTCATCTCTTATCGCTTATACTCGATCTGAGTTTATTCCTTATCATCATCTCCGCGGTTATAGCCTAAGGTACCCCTACCTAAGGTTTATAACCTACGACTTTGATACCACCTGTGACGCCCCCAAATCCGGGTACTTTTTACCTCAGATCTGGTACATCATTTCTATAACTATTGCAGAAGATATAAACATAAATTGTTTATACATTAATCTTTTACACATCATTACCAAGGTCCTACAACCTTAACTTAATACATACCTTCAGTATCTAAAAAGGTTTACAATGTTATTTTCGTCAGAAAATTTAATAAATCTAACTGCACCATAATTTAATCTTGCACTCTGCCTTTGCTTCTGTCTTTTCTTGAGCTTTCATCTTAATCTAAAATTTTTTATCATGATATAGCAAGGGTGAGCAACAAATTTGCCCAGCAAGTTTTAAATACAATGAAGATATATCATGATTGGAAAGAATGAATAATAAGCTAGCTAACTTTCAACAATATAAACATTGTGAAAGAGCATGAACAAATTCTCTTAGCTGAACAACCAAGTCAATAAAAATGAATGGTCAAGCATAAACATGAACAGATTAACTGAACCAAATGGTAATGAAGGTGATCAGCCTTTCATACCTAATGAACATTTACAATATACACAACGTGCGAATCAATAATCAATATAGACGTGAATAATCAACAACAATTATTCACTAACATGCTTTGAACATACAACTCAAGTTTGAGTTAGGGAAACTTGCATGTACCGCTGATTACTGCTAAACAATCTAATTTAATCTCGCATAAAGACCTATCAATTATAAGATTGATCTTTCAATTAGCATAACATACCTGTTAGCTCATAATACTATTACTTTATACATAGATTATCTAACACTTAATCAAATATTAGATAACATCTTAACACATCAGTATTATTATCGTCCTTTGATAATTCTTTAATCACTATATCATATACATTATGATTTAACACTCTAATCTTACATATTATAAGTTCTTTTTTAACATCTAATAAGTCAAATACTAATCCAGCAACCCAGATTTGCAATCCAACAAACCAGATTGTAATCCAGCAAACTGAATTCCAAATCCAGCAACCTGAATTCAATTGCTTTTCAATCCAACAAGCCTGAATTCACCAATCCTTCAATCTAGCAAGCTGGATTCATAATCCTTCAATCCAGCAAGCCTGGATTCATAAATCCTTCAATCCAGCAAGCTGGATTCCATATCCTTTTCACGAAAATACAAAATTAACTTATTATTTTTTTATCTTTTGTCCCAACATATATACATATATTTCATACACAAAAAGTATTTTTTTTAAAAAATTTCAATTCTCTTTGGTATTTTTCAAAAATCATTTTTAGTGCGTAGCTTAAGAACTTAGCCATGTCATGCTTAACTCCAGAAATTCCCATCTTTTGACACAATCTTATAAGTGTTAACGTGACGCTCCGGTTTAAATTTCGTGGCCAGCGGAGTTATAGAACTCCGGTTATAGCCGTTTTCGTCGAAAAATCACAAAAATTAAAATGACCATAACTTGGTCGTTTTAAGTCGGAATGAGCTCATTTTTGGACAGGAGGTATTTTATACCATTTATTTTCATTTCCCAAAAGGCCGGAATTTATTTCAAAATTTAAGTTGCCGAAACAGCCCCTGGACAGTTCTAGGCAGTAGCTTTTTAGCGTTTTTCACTTTCATGTGATTTGTTAAAAATATTATATACGGAAATCTACAACTCCTTTTTCAGTTATTGCACTTGGAGATGTTAGAAAACTTATCATATTATCCTCCCAAATTTTTCCAGAATTTTTGAATATCAAAAAAATGATGAAACTGCCCCTATCCTTGACTGTCCAAAATAGTATGTTTTTCCTTAAAAGACACAAAACTATTTTTGCTAAATCAGTCACTACGGACCGTGTACTCCACATTTTTGAGCAATTCTTGAGCCCACGCGAAGCTAACTTCCAGGACTACAACTTTTATTCTTATACCTTTTCCAAATTTTAAACACAGAATTCCAGAAATTCCGTGTAAGGTGACTGTCCCGAGTTAGTTTGACAGTTTTGACGCGACTACTTTGAATGGTCATAACTCTTTGCTCCAAAGTCGGAATTAGTCCGTTCTGGAGTCTATGGAAAGCTTATTCAATGTACTATAACATACTAAAAGCCTAGAATTTTCTGGAACATCTAACAAATCTCGAAGGGTCAGCAGTCTACTATTATTTTAAGCTTTAAAAACTATTTTTGTTCCCTTTTTTTTTTCAAGCTAAACAACACCCAAAAAGGCATGATCTAAACATGAATCACTATAAATCATGTAGATATAGTATCATATGGTTTAATATCAAGAGATCATCATTAGATCTAAACCACCTAAAAACATACTTAGATCTAAATAGGTTTTTAAGTTGTAGAGGGTTTTATACCTTTACTAGTGTGTTCTTCTTATTCCAAGATAGGTTATAGATTTTGGTGTCATAAAGACCTTCTCTTCCTTCTCTCTTGAACCCATTCGGCAGTCCTCTCTTAGGTTCCTCTCTCTCTTTTTTTTTTCTTTCCTTATCTATTTAGAATGAGATGGAAAAATTTATTTGCAAAATAGACGAGAGATATTTATAATAGGAGAAATGCATATATATAACATATGTATGTATATATAAAATCTCCCAAAATCCCTTCCATATCTTTACTAAATCTATCTAATATCTTTTCTCTTTCTCTCTCCTATCTCTACAAAATCTCACAAATCTCTCCAAATATCTTAGCAAATCTATGAAAATAATATGTGCTAATTTTCTCACCCCTTGGGTCGGGTACTTCCCCTTTTATAGGTCATTTTGATTTTATTTTATTTGTCAATTGTGGTTCTAGAATGTCCATAAAATGTTGGGCCAGTCCTTTACTTGTTTGGATTCTCTAATAATTGTTTTGGGCCATGTATAAAATAACATAGTCCAATACACTAATTTTTATCTTACAATAATCACTTAATTAGGGTTTCCATGTACTCAAGTGAAATACAAATTCTTACTCAAGTACATTTAATTTTTTAACCCAATTAAACTTACTATAACTAGGTTATAAAATTAATTAATTGAAATGTATAAAATAAATCTCTTAGATTAGTATATATTCTAAATACCATAATTCTCTCGTCCTATAACCCTTAAGTTATTCAATTCTTCATTCCTAATATATAATTAGGATTACATTAGTTTCTTTTATTTGTTTATATAATAAACAAATATAAATCATCACATAATATTCATATTTACTTACTCACATAATAATTAAATAAATTATGACATGTTCCACAATTCTCTTAGATTAGGACACCAGTATATATTTAAATAATAGAATCACTAAATAAAAATAACTATTTAGGTCATTTAATTCTCATACCATATTTAAATAACTTATTTAAGTTATACAATTTATATTGTATAATTAAATTTAATTTATTCTTTATCTTCCTAAATTGTTTCTCAAAAAATTTATTTATATATTAAATATATAATTTAATATATTCATTCATTTATTCACATATGAATTTAATTTACTAACTAGTTGATACCAATATACATATTTACATACACTACTACAAAGTACCTAATAGACAACACTTAAACCACAATATTTTTTAAAAAAACGTTGTGATTTTTATTTACAACATTTTTTAAAAAAATGTTGTAGATATATATGCAAAAAACGTTATCTATTTAAAAGGACATTTTTTTGATTTTAACTAGATAACTTTTTTTTTAAAATATTGTTTATATATAAAAACACAAATTAAAACACAGATAGAAAAACGCAGACATGGTTTGAGTTCTAGATTTGTAGTCATTGCCTAGGGTTTCTTTCTTCAGTAACGCTCTGTTTCTGAGTTTTAAAATGGACAGAAAAGAAAAGAAATGAACGGAAAATTTAGGTTTTATATCCAATTCTTATGTTTCTGAGTTTTTTAATAAACGAAAAAGAAAAGAAATGGATAGAAAACTTGGCTAATTTTCCTGCCAAAGTTTTCCGTCCAAAATTGGTCTGATTTGGACGGAAAAGAAATTGGAATAAGTAATATTTTTATAATTCTCATATTATCTTCAATTTTTAATATAATAAATTTTAAATTATAACTCATGTCCTCGATTTTAAATTTTTTATTTTTTTCTATTAAAAATTCAGAAACAACACAATGAAAAACTTTAAATTTTCTATTCTTTTCTGTTCTAATTTAAGTTTTCTATTCTTTTCTTTTGTGTTCGGTCAGAAACAGAATGTAAGACTTAGGGAGAGAAGATACAGTAACCGCTTTGGCGCGAGCTTCTATTTTCCCCCAAATCATTATTTTGCCCCAAATATTCAGTCGATCGAGCTCTAATCTCTAACCCTTTCCCCTTTCTATCTCCTCTCTCACCATTTCTCAGTCGATCGAACTGACCCCGGCGACTAGAGGTTCTTCGGTAGTAGGCCATCATGTTCTCTGATCTAAGCCATACAACATTAGGTACATCTCTCTTTCCTAATGAGTTCTGGTCAATCTCTATTTAGGATGTGAAAAATCTATTGTGGCTGACATCTAGTGGCCTGGTGCTACCAAGTTCAGCCATCGCTTTTGCAGTGTGGCCATGTTATTAAATTTTTGTTGGAGCATGGATGGTCTTAGAGGGTTGCAGGCACATGCTGTTGAAGAGGTTTCTTTCTCTCTCTCACTCTGTGTTCGTCTCTTTTTCTCTCTTTTTGTGGCATGCTAAAATTGATTTTATATTAATGAGTTAATGCTAATGACATTTTATTTTGGACATTTGTCAATATTATTGAACATAAAGAATTATAGATTATTCATCTGCATTATTAGAACCTTCTTTATTTCATTGTATGTTAACTATTAACTTGTTGAGTAAGAATTGGTTACTGATAGCATCTCCCTTTCCTGAGTAGATTTACCTGGAAAAAACACAATTTAGATATTATAACTGATCTTTTTTTTACCTCTTGTAAGAGAACGGGAATTGATTATGTAATTTTGCACAGGAGGGAGAGACAATGACAAATGAAGTAGAAAAACAATTACCAAGTGTCAAGCATTGGAGCTCGAGTTTTGGTGCTAGAAAAGTATCTGATTCCTTGTGGGAGCTCTGGATTCTACCAGAAGGATGGGTTCACATTTGATGTTGGATCATCTGTGATGTTTGGTTTCAACGATAAGTTTAGCTATGTAATCAATAATTCTGTTTGGCACATATAGAATTATTTATATGTAGTGCTTTTTTGAATTCCTGCAATATCAAATTGTTGTTTCATCTGGTAATACATATGGATATTTATAGAATGAAGTCCACCTGTACAGGCAAACCAGAAAGTGTCCAAGGTTGTGCTGCTCAAGGATCTGTATTTGGAAATTGACAGAATGAAACAAGGTTTGACAGAATTGAGAACATGATGTCATTTTTTAGTTTTGCTAATGTGCCACTGTTTTCAATATGTAGTCCGATATCTATTTCATCTGCTGAAGGAAACTTCAGTTGAATAACTAATGTGGCCGTTATATAGCATGATTAGCATTGCTGCCAAGTCTTTTATGGCATTAACGAAGCCCAAGGGTTAGCTTTTTCCTACTATTAGTCTCCCATTTGATGCTTAATGTTCTAGTATCCCCTTAAACTAACATATTGGCTTGGATGTCTAGCAAACTTCAAAGTAATGCTTCACCACGGAAAGAATCCGATTCGACTGTCAGAAGCTTTTAAGCTGAAAATAGGAAAACAAGTATGGAATCTTTTACAAAAAAGTCGCTACGTGATGGTATGTAAGTGTCATTTCGTGTCACATAAAATATTAGAGTATAACTCAAAAAAGTATATGTTTGCCTTCTCTCTATATATGCATTAATGTCTTGTCTATGAAGCTCTTTGTAGTCCCTATTTGACATAGAATATGGGCAACATACAAGTTTGGGTCCGGTGACTCTGGCCTGACCCTCATTATTACTGTATAACACAGTGTAGGAAGCTTATTTGGAGTTCTCTAAAAAAAAAAATTCATTGCAGTTACTTTTCAATTTGATATATTATAGGAGTATAAAATAATCACATATTTTTGGCATTTTACTCATACTACCTCGAGTAAATCCCTCAAGGCCTAGTATCTTTTAAAAGAATAGTAGTGCTTCCTTGTACCGATTATTAATTAGACGAACTGTATAATACTGTTCTGTATTGTCACATTGTGACAATATGTTCACCAATGATAAACTGTTTACTTCTAATGGTGTTATCTATTTACTATTTTTTTTGCAGCTAATTAGCTGGACGAAATGGGCAAACAAGTTATTCATTTGAATCTGAGTCCATTGAGCACAAAATAGTAGAATAGTCGATGTCTAATGTAATAGAGTTTTTCGAGGGAGGAAAGGTAGAGCAGTCGGATATTCATGCAGTGCAAAATGAAGTGACAGTTTAGTAGAACAAAAGGAAAAAGGCTGCAGCTTGTTGTCAAGAGAAGTTTATCTCCATTTGTTGTCTACGGACTCTATATGCTCATTTCTGATTGTTTATTTTGTTGGTCATGATTAGGTTGTGATTTTAGATTTTAAGAGCTCTTACTTCTATGGTTTTCAAGTACTTTGCTTTTTCTCATGGCAGGTGTCTTTGGATCTTGTAAAAAGCTTGTATGCAAAATTTCTTGATTGGGACCATGAGATGATTGACCTTGAAACTGGTACCCCGTCTCATGCAACAAAGTAAGAAAAGTGAAGCTCAACCATGACCGTATGCTTAGACCCTAAGATAATTTAATGTATTTATTTAAGTTTCTTATTCTTGTATGTGGCAGTACATCAATTAGTGAGGACCTGGGGCAAGTTAAGTATATATTAACTGATAAAACTGGGACCCTTACTGAAAATAAAATGGTCTTCAAAAGATGCTGTATAAGCAGAACTTTCAATGGGAATGAGAATGGGGATGCAGTAAAAGGTTTGTTCCTCTATTTTCTCTATCAGTTCTCCCTTCCAGTTCTGTTACACATATACTCTGTGTGTGTCTCTTCTAAATACTTCATGTTGTCAATTGATGAGTGAGAAGGCCAATATTTATTTATATAGCTGATCAACAAGTATATGAACTTCTGAAGTGTGAAATGCCTATGCTGATTTGTGCAACCAAGAGTTGTTTCAGATTTTAATTTTAGTGACTTACAAGTGCAACCCTATGCCTCTAAAGTCTATCCGTCGTAGTAAAAGAAGCAAAAATAATGCATATTTAGGTAAGCTATAGTGTTCATTGATCATGGAATCAGTTGATGTTCATTGATCATGGAATCAGTTGATTAGAAGTTTTCTTTTGCGATATAGTTAACATGAGAGTTGTCTTGATAATTAAATGCCTTTTCATGAGCTCCAAGAAATATGTTGGACAATGAAGGAATTGTAGGCTATATTTGCAGCTTTGACATTTAAGTTAGGAACTATGCAGCTTGCTTTTGCCATAATTACTGATGCTGCAATGTTGTCTTCATGTAACCTTTTGATGCTGCAATGTTGTCTCCATGTAACCTTATGCTGCTGCTATACATGATTATGTGCTCATAATATCTTGAGTCGTCTTTCTAATCTGAAATGATAAAATAGAATAACTTGTTGAGTCTCATATCAAAACATTTTAAATTGTGGGATCTTATGTTTTGTTTGTTGAGATATTTATTGAAAGTTATGGCTTGAAACACCAGATTGATTGTTGGATTGGAACCTATTTTTTTCTTGTCCAAGGCCCTTAAGTTTATCAAACCACAAGGACGTGGACGTGAAGAATTACCTTGGGTTGACTATATGCAGGTGTCAAAATTTTCTTTCTTGCAACTATTTATGTTCTACTTGGATGCCCACTTTCATATGTTCTGTGGTATAAGCCACTATATCGGGCAATGAGGTATTATCATCCTTTTATCTCTTGGATCTTTTGTGCATCAGTAGAAATATGAAATGCATGGTTGGAGCCTTGGGTTATTTATTGCTTTGGGTTATTTACTGTCCTTCTATGCCCATCCTGTTATTGGCCATTTCTTCAAGTCCAATTGTCATTTTCCATAAAAATTGTTGTTAAATGTTTGTTGATCTATATGGGTGTTGTAACCAAGGTTTCCCATTTTACTTTCAGATTGTTGGCCATTCACATAGTGGTGGTACTGCTGCGCTCTTAACATATATTTTCCAGGAACAGAAAGAGTTTTCCTCAACCACTTGCATCACATTTGCACCAGGCATGTATTGATCGAGTCCAATGCTCAAGTTTTTTTTTGTTTCCTTTGACTGTTATTGGCCATTCTATGTTTGATAACCTGACTCAGTTTTAAGGACCTAGTTCAAATGAAATGGTGCAACTTTTTATGATGCCACATGCTGTGCAAGTTGAAACTACTTGATTTGGTCTCAAACTTCTGCAGGGAAAAAAAATGGCCTGATTGAAGCCTTACAACATCCAAGAAAAGTCGATTAATTCAACCTTGTACTCTAATTTGTGAATCTTTATGTTGATCTTCTAAAATTCACAATTCAATATAGTAGTAATTATATTGAAAAGTGAATTTGAGATGTATGGATAGTTTGGCATTATTGAGATGTAAACGTATTATATGGTATTAATATTCTTTGTAATAGGCATTACAAAGAATTATTGGGATGTAAATGTATTGTATGATATTAATATTCTTTGTAATTTTAGCTATATATTATGCTATTAGAATATTGCAGATGCATTGGTAATACAGGTGAAATACAATATTTTTTTCCTTTTTTTTAATCTACAACATTTTAAAAACGTTGTGTGAAAGTGCCTAAACGTTGTCTGATATATTAAACTACAACGTTTTATCTAAAAAACGTTGTGGAATCATACATTCTACAACGTTTTTAAGAATCTACTAATTTATGAAAAACAAATTTACAACGTTTTTTTCTTAAAAAACGTTGTGGAATGTGCTTAACTACAACGTTTTAAAAACGTTGTGTAATGGTGTCAAATAGATGACACCCTTAACCACGACGTTTTTCGAACTGAAACCAACGTTTTAAAAATGTTTTTTCTGCGTTGTCTATTTACTGTTTTGTAGTAGTAATATTGGATCTCATCTCATATTTTTACTTTACATCATTTAGTATAATATTAAATATTTTACCATTATTCATATAACATAATATCATATATCCAATTATTTTCTTTACTTTCTATAAATTATTTTCACAATTTATTTAATTGAAGTAAATATATTAATATATTCACCACATACACATTCTTATGAATTTATACACTAAATATATACCTCATTATCAGACTATCACTTATAGTCTATCAAATCATTTAAGTTCTTCTCCAAAAATTTTAAAATCCTTAAAATTTCTTCATAGAAACGTCAAATTCATACACTTATTTTCTGTTTAGGTTCATCTTATAACATTTACTCCATCATTTTAGGATTTTAATAATTATCTAAATTCTTGAGTTGTCACAGAAACTAAGAATTTATACCTTTGATTCTAGTTTAGACTTTGTTAGAAGATAAGAATGACATTTTTAATCATCTTTTTCCTTCTCTAGTTCTCCAATTCCTTCTCAATTTCTAAAACTCCTCACTTTCTCTCAAGTTTTCTCTGTGTTTTTTTTCTTTCCCTTCTCTATTTCCTTCTTCCCTCTCTATACTATACATAACTGATATATGATATATAAATTGATAATATAATACATAAAAAAAATTGACAACTTAATATCCCTTACTTATTAATATATCAGTTATGTTTTTTTTAAATTCAAAAGATACTAAGGCTTATTTGGCAAAACTGAATTAAAATAAGGATTTTAAAAAAAAAACCTTATACCTTGTTTGATAAAATTAAATTAAAAATGCCACATAGTCCAATTGTTATAAAATTATAATTTCATTACAAATTATAATTTTATTTAATAAATTAATACATTTCTAATTTAATTATTAAATTAAATTAAAACAATATTATAACAATTCATTTAATCATTATTAACTCTTTAACTTAATTATTAAATTGAATTAGAATTTCTATCTTAATGATTAAATTAATATAGAATATTACCAAATATCAACTTAGTTAATATATTACACTTAATCAAGTTAATTCTCAACAACTCATGAATTATTTATTCAACTAATAAATAAATAAATCAATCAAATATTTATTTAACACTAAACACATCAACTAAAATATTTATTTAATTCAATAAATATTTTAAATTACATATTAAAATTCAGGATCGTTACATATGAACAATCTCTTGTGATGGATTTTGCTTTATATATGAACTAATTTCCATTATAGGGTTATGATGAATCTTAATTTATAGTTCAAAGTGTGAATTTAATTGGGATACTTAAATTAAATGAGTTGTTAAATAATTTTAATGTTGTTCTAATTAATTAGAGATTTATTGAGAATATAAATTTTGTGTTATATTTAATAAATGAGAATTTTAATTATGTGATTATGTGATTTAATGGATAATATTTATTTAACACTAAACACATCAACTAAAATATTTATTTAATTCAATAAATATTTTAAATTACATATAAAAATTCAGGATCGTTACATATGAACAATCTCTTGTGATGGATTTTGCTTTATATATGAACTAATTTCCATTATAGGGTTATGATGAATCTTAATTTATAGTTCAAAGTGTGAATTTAATTGGGATACTTAAATTAAATGAGTTGTTAAATAATTTTAATGTTGTTCTAATTAATTAGAGATTTATTGAGAATATAAATTTTGTGTTATATTTAATAAATGAGAATTTTAATTATGTGATGATGTGATTTAATGGATAATATTGCCTTTTATTTAATTGAGTTTAAATAATATTATTTGAGTAATGAAAGTGTGACAAATAAACTATATAATAAATAAGTTAATTAAAATAAATTAGAAAGGGAATTAAATAACCTAGCCAAACATGGCCTTTAGGACATGGGAACAGTTAAGGCCATACTGCGCCTAACCGTGCTACCCATGTACGCACCGGTTAAATTTATACGCATTCTATTCATTTTTTTTAAAAGTCTGGGAAAACTCAGAGAGAACAAGAGAGAAAATTTGAGAGTTAGTGAGATTGAAGAAAAAGAAGAAGTTGGAGAATTAAGAAGTTTTCTTTCACATACTAGCACTCTAAACAAACAATCAAGGATAATTTCTTAATCCCAAGTTACAATTCATGTTTTTAATTTTTCTCCATGAACATATATTTAAGTTTTCTGTTAATTGAAATTCATGATTTATTTGTTAAAAACTTGTTGTTAGATGTTTATTAGCATGTATAGTTCAATTATATATGATTTGTAAGTGTTTTAGAGTAATCAAATCCACGTAATTGTGTTTTATTGGAATTTTTTAGTTTATAGAGTAAGAGCCTATGATTATGGCTTATATGTACAAAAATTCATTCTTCAATCGCATATTAATCGCTGAATTGATTATTGATTATGTTTATATATGTTGGATGTAAATCTAATTATGCACTGCACGCAAGTATACGTGATCAATAAGTAATATAATTATAAGTTAGGTATCGTTCCCACAAAGGCAAGTATTAATTTTAATCTAATAATTACCAGTTTTGTATTATTTCAATTTTATTAAACTACTAGAATGAATGATTGCAATTAATGAAAACTAATAAACTAGAAATCAAAACAAATCAATTCAACTCGCTACTGTAAATTTTAATCAGATAATGGAGAATTAAGCCTACAACTTCACTTTTCGCTTCACTCAGATTATCACACTTTTATTCAATTCAATTAACTATCTCAGTTCATTAATCAAGAGCACTAAAGTATAATTAACCATTTCTCAATGCACTAACACCATATTAACTTAAATCCACAATTGATAAAATTAAGCCAAACACGCTAAGTAACTAATTCACTATATCTCAATGTGAATTAAAATCAAAGAATGTTTAAATTCCAAGTTCTTACACGATTACATGCGATGTTAGGTATATCTCAATCCTAAACATACATCAAGTATTCCATCAAAATGCAGAAATCAAGAACACATGCTATTATGACCAAGTCTAGATTCATATCTCATCTCTCGAATCCATACAAATCCACATAAAATTGGTGGTCAAGCAATTTATAAGTTATGCACAAATCACAATAGATGAACTGAAAAGATAGCTTTATTAAACTGAAATCAAAGTGTGATAGTCATTGTTCCACTCAAAGATCCATTGCAAGCTTAATAAGAAATTTAGTTCATAACTAATGAATTAAAAATTGAATAGATTAAAGAATACATCATCCCAATTTACAGAAACTGAATAAAAGAGGTAGAATAGTATAGAACCACCCTTATTTGCTCTCAGCTCTGCAATCTTCGTGATCTAGCTTCCTTGCTCTGTTCCTCCACAATCTTCTCTAAAATTAGGGCTTCACAGTTGAAGTTGTTGATTGTATGATTCAATTCTGTATCCCTTGGCATAAGTCACTGTAATAACTGATAAAAACATTCCAATTCCAATCCCAATCGAAGCCAATTACATTTTGTCCACGCCACTACAGTATTCAAATTGCATCAAAACTCTCCTTCTGTCCGCGCACCCTGGCCCCGGCGTGGTTTAAGCATTGGGAATGTCCGCCTCGGCGGGGTGCTGATTTTCTTGACACGTATACCCCAGCCCAGATGGGGTAATTCCTTTGTAATTGCCTGCCCCGATGGGGTACTGAAGCTGCAGTTTTTGATTCTTGCTTTTACATACTGTTTTCTACCACATTGCCACCATTGTACCAAAGCTAACACGTAATGCAACCTACAAACAAAATAAACATAAAAACACAAATGAAACTAAAATAGACGGAATAAACACTGTTTAAGTTCAAATAGGAACCCAGTTCGTAGGTATGAAACCCACTAATCAAACTCCCCCAAACTTAAACTGTGCTAGTCCTCGAGCACAACAATATGCAATGCAATGCAACTAACTGCATGCCTACGAATCTAACTATCAAATAGAACAAAGTTTATTCACACGACCTCAGAGAAATCACAATAGACATGACAATACATTATATCAATATAGATCAATAACTTCTCAATCAATTACTAAATCATGACCTATTATCACTGATATAGTGCGTGTGTGCTCAACAACCATGCTAACTGACATAAGGTTAAATAAAACACATAATAAACCTCTATAAAGGAATCATACAGTGTAAAGTCATGAAATCCAAAAACAAATAAGATCCGACTAAAATCAAATAGTTACCAAATCTAAAGGTCAAAATGGGATACTTATACTTTATTATTCACATACGAGGGCTTTTCGTTCGTTTTCCCATTTTTCACTTTTTCTTTTTCTCATGGTTGTGCAATGTCTAGTCCTCTTAGGCTTTTCAATGCTACCCCTTAACGAGCTTTCAACCAACGACTCCCAAACCGTCAGACTTTAGGGCGCTAGGTGTAGAGACATCCCCTCGGGCGTACTTACTTAAATAACAAATGCCACATAACTAGACTAACCACGGTGTTATTCATACTTTTTTTTATAGCTCATATATCCCAAATTTTTATCCAAACTTAGGTTCCTGTCTAATCTTAGCCATCACTACCTATTCATGACTTTCTTTCATTCAAACTAGCATTAGCCTTAAGAGTTCTATTATGTCTCAATTTAAACTCAATCAGTCAACATAGTCGCTGTGACGACCCCAAAATAGGTCCATTCCACCCAACCCATTCTGAGTCGCCAAATACATGGTACAGAAAACAACTACAACTTGTATCAGCTTGCCACCGCAGAACGGCGTCCCCTACGGAGAGTCTGGCTTCGGTGCATCCCCCATCAACAGGAAGTCACCAGCGAGAGGCTCGGGGCTCTTTACTTATAGCTCTGATACCAACTGTGACTCATGTCCCATCAGTGGACATCACCTCACAATAACACCTTACATAAAGGTATAGTCAAAAACTGTTTTAGAAATTAGAATCTTTGGGAAGTGCTCCAGGAAACCTTCGTACATGGGAGACCACGCGTCTAGGTTATGATAGATATCATATGGCCACAGAATTATCCTTGGTTGACCCAATAGACCCCAAAGAAAAACGAGAAGATTACTATCATATTCTTCCCAATGGTGAGTCTTCTCTTGACATATCATTATCTCTACTGTCTCTAATTGAGAATTATACTTCAAACAAACACCAAGATTATATAGGTAATGCTCGTATATATACTCGGCAAGCGGATGAGCACAACCCTGTCCTATGATGACACGAGGTTGTATGTCATTAGACATCCTGTATGATAGTGACAAAACACCCTTCCAACGTTGGGTTCGCCTCACCCTATTTTCTTCACTTAAATGATGACCATCGTTCTATTCCCTTGTTACCCCCGCTCGACCCAGCTACACTCTTATTACCTGAAAGGAATTGTGAAGCAAAAGGGTGAGCACAACTAGCTCAGTAAAGAATATCATGACTAAAGATAATTAAATTATCAATAGCCTTCATCAATAATAAATCAGAGATTTAGAACATATGGTGGATGATAGAAAATTTCAACCATAGTTGCAGCGGAACGAGCAATCCATTAGAAGAGTCAAATAGACTATAAAGTCTATTATCTTCTCCATGTTAAAAATTCATCAACAATGTTTTATCCCTGTAACATCAATCAACAGTTCCTTTTCACAATCATATGAATAACTCATAATCATAATTGTGATTCTAAATTTTTCTTCGCACCCAGGACGAAGAATATTTTCATCACATGTCTTTACCTGAAACATCAAAGATCATGGTTATACCAAATCACAGTTCCTGTTCATAATCATACTAATAAATCCATCTTTGCACTACGACCAAAGATATTCAACAACAGTTCATCTTTGCACTACAGGCCAAAGATATTCATCAACAGGCCATCTTTGCACTACATGCCAAAGATATTCATCAACAATTCATATTTGCACTACAGGCCAAATATATTCATATCTCAAAGAAATATATAATCATTTCAGAATTTATATAAACAATAATTATAACCATGTTGATCAATTCACCTTTGCACTTAAGCTTAAGATATTCAATTATAAATTCAATGGTCATGATCATACCAGTCACAATTCAACTTTGCACTACAGGCCAAAGAGAACCCTAGTCATGATCATACCAATAATCTACCCATCTTTACACTCCAGTGAAAGAGAATTTCAACATCAGGGTTATAAAAATGTTATATATGATGATAAAAATAATATGATTAACATATAGTTTTAATCTCAAGAGTAATATTCGTAACTCATGAATAGTAAATCATGAATAGTAACTCATGAATAGTAACTCCGACACAAAAGATAGAAATTCCACAATAAAATCCATACCAATATTTCGGTATAATGATATTGAAAGAATAACATTACTTAAATTTATAAACAATTTATTTTAATTGTTTACACTTTACTAATTAATGCATTTAATCATCATAAAATGCCAACTCTTACAATTTCATCATCAATAACCAAAACCCTCATCAAAAATCTGCATATACCTCATATAGGATTCTCAAGCCATAAAATCCTATTTTCCAATTTTCTTTCTTCACAAAACATATTTAATTCATTTACTCATAACTAGACCATTTTCATGAAAAATACCAAATCAGTTTCAAAAATATTTCTTTTCTGGGATTTAGCATAATATAGTCCCATAGTGAACATATATTTTTCTCAGAATTTTTAAAAGTCATTTACTATTTTTCATATGGCCAAAATAGCCGAATATTTAGACATTTATCAAAAATTGTACTTTTGTCTAAAAATTCTGAAATTCATAGAGCATACTTCTATCATATACATGTACTCCCAATAAAAATTTCACCAATTTTGGAGTTAACCACAAGGAATTATAAGCTGTTACTTCTAAAATAGTCTTTTCCCGTAAAATTCATAACTCTTAATCTATACATCCAAAAATCACTATTTTTGGACACAATCAATAAAACTCATCAAAATATCATTTCAAATTTTTCCAGAATTTTTGAAGTTCAGAAAAATTACGAAACTGAAAAACATAACAACCCTTAAAATCCCTTACTATCCCTTACTATCCCTTACAATCCCTTACCTCAAAAGAGCAGTACTTCTGATCGGTATAAGGCTGAAGAAAACTTGCACTGAATAGCAACTCTCAAAGTATACTCACAAAATATGCTTCATAATATAGAGAGAGAAAGAGAGAAAGCTTATGTTTCTGGTGTGATTTTCAATTCTAACTTAGCCCTCTATTTATAGGAAAATTTTGGTAGGTTTGACCTGCAACCTGATGGCTTTACCTGCTACTATTCCCACCCACCACATTTGAAATATAATTCAGCACATTTCTTCACCAACCACAAGTGGGGCCTACCAATTCTAGAATTTTCCACCAAAATGATAAACTCCGAAAATTCAACAATTTCTGAACCAGTCATCTCGTAAAATTCATAATAAATCATACGTTCATTTTTAACGGTTCAAAATTTGTGGGCATATACTCAACTTATATATGTATAACATATCCAAAAATTACCACGATCCAACGGTCGGATTAAAAATTATAACCCCCGCAAAATATCTCAAAAACCCTGATTTTTAATACCTCCATTCCGACAAAAATACTAATAAAAACCTCAATATTAACTCCTTCATTTTTTAACCACAAAAATATATCCTTCATTTATATCCACATAAAATAAATATTTTCTTATCATATGAATCAATAATTAATTATTCACAAATAATATTACAGAATCACATTTATGACAACCAGGCCGTTCCCAGGAAAGAGGGGGCTTTCCAATAAGGATTTCTCCTTACTGGCGCGCAATTAGATGACCAAACCTCTCCTTAGACAGAACTTTCTAGACATTGCCAATAATGTTATCTAATAATATTATTCAAATAATATGAATTATTGATCTGATAAATGAAAATACTGTGCAGCAACAATTATTGAAACAACAATAATATAAAATATCAACGCAGCAATTATTGAATCAATAAAATAAAATATTGAATAATAACTACTGTAACAATTATTGAGTAGTGCCTTCTTACGTAAGAATCAATAATTGGTGCAATACCGTGTGCTACTGTATTTTAACCACCGGGTATTCCAACAGTATTAACGGTAACAACTACGCCGTTATTTATAAACAACTTATACTTGTCGTTTTTTTCATTCAATCGCTTTCCGTTATGGGGCCCACACAAGGCTACGTCGTCGTACGAATATTCCCCGACAGCAAGAATATTCCACGACCAAACGAATATTCCCCGACAACAATGATTATTTTATAACCACTTGCTTATTTTGAAAAAAAAATCATATTTTACCCATAACTTTAAACTTTTATCAATTTAACCATTTACTGAATAGTAATTATAAGAAAAATTGAATACTTTTATTTCATAAAATTCGGGGTCTTACAGTCGCTTCTTAACGTGATATCCTGATTATACCCGTTTCAAACAGATAAAGATCTAATTCATGATAAGAAATCACATCAAAGCTTTAACGGTTAATACTGTGCTTATCTACGCAATTCCAATCTCATCATTGGCCAAAATAAACTCTAACCATCTAATAGCAGGAATCATGCAAACATGAACTAAATGCAATACTAAAAACAGTAAACTATCTAATATTTTTGAGAGTTTGAGATTTTTCCATATTTTTTTATAACTCAACAAGAACAAAAATAAAATACTAAACTACTTAACTACATTAAACATAACTATACTACTAACAATGCAACTACATGGATGCAAACATAAATTGATATGACTAACTAAAAAACTAATATATGCAAACTATGACATATTTACACAACTAAAGCTAAAACATTAAACAAATAACATAAAACTATAACTCCCCCAAACTTAACATACACAAGGTCCTCATTATGAAAATTTGGCATTAAAGTAAAAGAGGACTTCCCTGTAGCATGCTAAGCCTGTGGTGGTGGTGGCGGTGGTGCTGGGATTGAAAACTCCTCCACATCATAATCAGAAGGTGGGTACTGTGGAAATGGCTCTGGAGTCAGGAACTGAAACTGGTCCGCAGTATCTGGATTCAGTCTTTGGAATGCTGTATTCAGTGAAGCATGGTAATTATTCATCGTGTTGAACATGTGATCATGCCTTGCTGTAATTCTCTTTAGCTTCCTATCTTCTTCTCTATCTCTCATGTCAATATGCCTCTGCAAGCTGCAGAATTGGGTACTAACATATATTTGGTAGACTTACTACCCCTTGCAGTTTCCTCCACACCAGATACCTATCATCTCTGAACTCGTCATCCTCTGAGGTATCCTCTGCCTCCTCCTCAGGAGCATCATGAAATACAAAACTGAGCCCTCGAGGATGCGACTCCCCTCCAGCCCAAACTGAATATCGAGCAATCATTTTGGAATCAAGTAGCTGGAGAGGTTGCTGTACAGGCTCATCACCTGACCATCAAACTCTGGATTGCTCGCACAACCCACAAATAAGAGATGGGTGTGGCAGTTCTCCTGAAAAGGGCCCATGTAAGCATCATCGAATGGAAAAGTCGATGATTGCACCGATGTCTATGTCAAAATCCTTCACTATAGCATACAAAAATAACACCTTTTCCCTCGTCACTTCACTGGTATGAGTCGACGAGAATAACATTGCACACAAGAACACATACTAGATTTTTCCATACCGACTCAGGTCCTTGCTCATAAATAAAGTGCCACCCTTCTTCCCGTTCACCCGTACAGTGCCAGGCTTTGATATCTTTGTGAGGATCTGGTCATAGTCTAGGTTGTTGTCACGAAGCTGGACATATTGGCATACTGCTAGGGCTCGCACACTATAATACTTATTTATTTCCTCAGGACTAAAAGGCACTTGTTTTCCCTGCACAAACGCCACAAATGGCGCTTTATCTTCAGCATTGGCATAAAATTCTTTCACAACATTCACCACTGCAGGGTCGGGCTCATCAGTGAATACCTCCCATCCCTGTTCATAAATATGTCTCTGCATTTGGTCATCAAATGCATCCGGGCTCAAACCCCTCTTTGGTGTCAGTGCCTTAGGCGTGAGATAATTGTACTTATCCACCGCGTTAACACTAATGAATTTTCTCTTGTCATAAGTTCGGGTCGGTGGCGATGAACTCTCACCCCTTTGGCGTTTTACAGGAGTCTTAGGAGACATGATATCACACTAATGTAAACAACAACTCCCCCAAACTTTTTTCTTAAGCAATACTTTAAACACTTTGTATGCACCACAACTCACAAAAACCAAAAATTGATGACTAAAATCCAAAATTTGTGAAAAACTTGCTAACAATAGCTTACCACAAACCCGAACCTTGGTGAAACCCTAGATATTGGTGACTGAGATTAGGGAATTTGATGGAGATTGTGGTGTGGGATTGATGAATTAGGTTATGTGTATATATAGAATTGAAGAGATGCTTGAAATAAATAGAGAATAAGGGAGTATGAGGGATTTCATGGGGGCTTTTCGTGGCTAAGTTTCGATTTTGTGAAAGTGAAGTGAGAAAGCCACGATTATGTTGAGATTTTATTTTTCTAGAATCCCGTACCCACGTCGGGAATTGGCCTAAAATTCACGTTGGGGCGGGTAGATATAGAGAACCCCTCCTCCGGGGCAGGTGTGTCAGGCGGTGAAATGGCCAGCCGGGGTGGGGGTCTCTCTTCTGCAAGACTTCAGTTTTTCATCAAATTTTGGCCCGCGTGTGTACCAAACTTCATCATTAGTACCTGAAACCATTTAAAACCCAAAATATAAGATAATTTCATGAAGTTTGAGCAAGGATGTTTGAAATTACTAACAATTACTAATTAATTAACTACAAATTACACATAATTGAACTACGAACTACTCAAATTCTTAACTAAATTACAATTTGAATAACAAGAAACTAAAATACTGTAAATGACAAGAGAATTGGGTTGCCTCCCAATGAGCGCTTGTTTTTGAGTCTTTCAGCCTGATTCCTCCCTGTTTCTAGCCTGGATTAGTTAGGATTTTTTTGGCATACTGTTTGTTTATCGCGCATAACCAACAACGCTTTATTGCATGCCTGTTCATCTATATTTCTAGGAACGAAGTTGACTTGCTGTCCTCAATCAGTGCTTTTAAACCACCAGCCTCTCTACAATCCTTATTTTTGACAATTGTAGATTCCTCGATCAAATCACTCTCCTCCTTGTCAGTAGGGATTGGAATTTCTTTGAACACTTTAACTTTCACTACTGATCAAACACTTTCATGGTCAATTCTCTATTAGGAATGTAAATTAGTGTTCGTCCTGTTGCAAGGAATGGTCGTCCCAAGATGATCAGGATGTTCTTATCTTCTTCGAAATCTAACACCACAAAATTGACTGAAAAAATTAATGTGTCAACCTTTACCAACATATCTTCTACTATCCCCAATGGATAAGTTATTGATCTATCTGCGAGTTGTAGACTGATGTTAGTTGGTTTTGCTTCCTTTAAGCCCAACTTTCTATATATAGATAGTGGCATAAGATTAATACTTACTCATAGATCACACAGGGCTCGCCTGACATCTTGATTACCAATTGCACAAGGAATTGTAAAGCTCCCCGTATCTTTCAATTTAGGGGGAATGTAACGCCCCAGAAAATTGAACAATTTATAAAATCATTTGATTTGAATTAATAATGAATAAACTAATATTATTTGTTATTATTATGTATTTGTAAAATGAATGTTGTTCTATAACCTAGAAACATCGAAAAGTCGTAGTATTTTAACTACTTGAAGGAATTAAAGTGTTTGAATTTACAAGACAAAAATAAAAGTTTTTCGAGAAATTTTCTGAAAAACACTATTCATCGATTTTCGCTCGGGAATTATTTTTGAACTTCTGAGAAATACGTAACGATATAATATCGAGGTGAGATGGATTATGTAATAATAATTCAAGTATGAAAAACGTAATATTTCGCATGTGGACTTAATTTGAGAACGTTAGAGAAAATAAAGTGTTAGAAGTTAATGTGTTGATCGTATAATACGTATGTATTGTACGAGGTATTGAATACTAGTATGATACAAAGTATTATACGAGTAAGTGTGAATGATGGAATATCGTACATTAGGAATTAGTATACGAATTATAATACGGGAATAATACGTAAACAATACGTTATAATGCTTTAAGCCAATCGTAGTGGACTTGTAGGATTGTGTAGTAAATGGTTAAGTCTAATATAATTTAATGTGCAAGCCTAAGTGTTTGTCAATGAGAAGCCTAAAGTAATTTAATGCAAGCCCAAAGCTTAAGTTAAACAATTTAAACCTAAGCCCAATGTAATGATCCAATGGACTAGTGTGATCCATGGGGCAACCCATGGGTGATCTTGGTGACCAAGATAATTAAGTGATGACCAAGAACTTTATGTGGTGTTCAAGTATTTTGTGTAGGGAGCAAGTTTACTTAGGGATGAAGTAATGAATAGTAAGGATGTTACAGAGGAGGTGGGATTTGGCTTTTGTCTATAATGCCCTAACTTAGGAAATCCTATAAATACCAAGCTTTAGATTTCATTATTTGCTTGTTGATTATCATCCAACAACTTTCTTTTACAAAGTGCTTAAGTGTTAGAGAGAATAAGCAAGAAATAAGTTAGACTTTCATATTTGTTTCAAGAAGAAGAAAAGCTAGTTCTTCAAGGGTAAGACTCTTGTCCAATAATCTTCCATCTCT
Organism: Panax notoginseng; assembly: GCA_016801055.1. NCBI lineage: Eukaryota > Viridiplantae > Streptophyta > Magnoliopsida > Apiales > Araliaceae > Panax > Panax notoginseng. The sequence continues at coordinate 137,133,938 of CM029015.1, forward strand.
TCCATAGTAGCTTGATAGTGAAGTGATGGTACATGTATATTAAGAAGTAAAGAAATTGATTAATCAATGGACTTAAGCCGTATAAGTCATGAATAAGCACTTTATTCATAAATAAGCTATGAACTAAGGAAGATCTTGTAAGATTTGTAACATGTTTACATGAATGAAGTTAGTATGTTAATAAGATGTAAGAATGTTGGTTAAAGGACTTAAATTATCATAAGTTATGAGAATTGAAACTGTAAGTGGTTTATACTATGATAAGTTATAAACTCATAAAGAATAAACCATAACTTAACATAAAAATAAGTTGTTGTAATATGTAGGTTGAGATGTCTATTTGATGGATTGTATCCATTTGGAACAATGAACAAATCATAAGTAACGAAGTTATGCCGGAATTCACGCGATTGGACAATAATCGTCGAAATCGTAAAATTCTCGGAATGGAAGTCAAATTTTGTTATTGAGCTCAAAAACATTGGTTTTCAATGGAGACAAGTCTTATTTGGAATTATAGAGTTGCGGACTCGAAAATGATCAAATTCCGACTTAGAACAAAGAAACAAGCGTTAAACGTTCATGAACGTTTATCATTTTCGTTAAAAATGGACCAATAAGGGAATTTTTAGTTAGCGATGTGAAAAATGTAAAATTCTTATATTAACATGTAGAGTATGTGATTTTTGAGCTAATGGCTTTTGAACGAGAAATTTCGGACTTGAAATGATCAAATTTGGAGTCCGGGAAGTTCACAAAGTTAAAAAAATCTGTCAAATTCTTCTAAGGCATAGAGTCCGCGCCGCAGCGCGAGGCCGAAACCTTGGTGCACTGTTAGTTGGCGCCGCAACGCGGCACAGTGAGGAATAATTAGCACTGCAGTGCCGAAGCCGAGACTTGAGCACTGCTAACCCGCGCTGTAGCGCAAGTCCAAGAAGGAAAGCTGGCGCTACAGAGTCAGCCTTAAGGATTGCTTAGTAAGGAGAGTTTGTAAGTCAAGAAAGAAAGTAAACCTATTAATAATGAAGTAAAGCTTGAAGTAACATTGTTTAAGACATTGTTAAAACTTAAGTATGATACCTAAAGGTTGAAGCTAATCAATTGAACGTAAACATAATGACGATGTAAATTATAACGACAAGCCGGAACCAATAATAAATATTCTAATATATAATTAGATTGAGAAGAATGGTAAGATTTGTTAAGAACCATGTATGTTTATTCATGACCTAATGTGTTACGTTATGTGATACATATTGTAGAGATCTTAAAGACTTAAAGTGAACGTGTAATAATGGTAGCAGACGTTAAAGGCAAGTGTTCTAACCCTTGTTTCAGTTCAATCTGGAAAATCTTTGTGATTCATGAATTCTTACGCATGAATTGATGTATGATGAAGTCAAAGCTAATTATTTCGGCTAGACTTACGATATGTTAGATTTCTTATAATCTATCAAAGTACTGTCAATATTTTACCAAATTATATTGGTGTGGTTTTCAAATGAAGACTAAGTATGCTAAAATATTTTGTTGTCAAATGATAGGCACGTGAGGTGCCACAACTTACACGTTCATACGCTTAATGAATGTAGTGTTGATCAACATAGAGTACTATAGGCTGATCACCTAGATGTGTTCGTAAGCTATGTCGAACTTACGGACTTAGTGCTGGGTTGTCCTTTTCAAAGAAATTATGAAATGCTCATAGTCTTAGACCAGAATTTATGTTTTACTGAATATTGTCTTTGTAAAACATTTTGAAGAAAAAGAAGTGTTATTTTCAATTATCGATAGTACTTCGTAACTATTGTTCAGTTATTGAAGATATATGATTCTTATGTTTCAAGCATGTTATTTTTTTTAGAATTATTGTACTTGCTGAGCTAGTTAGGCTCACTCTTGCTTGAACCATATGAATGCAGCTAAGACCAAACAGACCGAAGGATCCGACAAGGATAAAGGGAAGGCTAAGGCGAACCCGTAGATTACCTATGTAATAGTATAGGTTTGTAATGATAATATTTGATATTATGACAAGAACAAATGTAACTGTTATAAAGAACCTGCAGAATGTTAATATTGTTTCAGAATATATATAAGACATATTCATTCTTTTGAGGCATTTCAATTGAATGTTTGTGTTAATTGTAGCACCGTATAGCACCATCTGTCTGGTTGAAAGATACCCAAATTTGGGGGCGTCACAGGAAAACTTTTTCTGTAGAATTGCACTGTATTCTTCCGTTAACGCCACTATTTTGAATACATTGAGCTTGCATTTCTTTGAAAAAATCTCTTTCATGAACTTGACATATTGTGGCATCTGCTCTAGTGCTTTGGCAAACGAAATGTTAATATGCAACTGTTTGAATATGTCCATAAACTTAGAAAACTGATTCTTAAGCTTTTGACAATCCAACCGTTGAGGGAAAGGAATATGTGGTGTGACTCCGTTCTGTTTGTCTTCATTCAACTTTTCCACAACTTTTTCCTTAATTTTCCTGGCCGAATCATTCCTGTTAATTTCGACATCCTCATCTTTACTTGTTTCCTATCAAAGTCAGCAACCTAGGCTTTACCTCTCCTCAGTGTGATAGCATTACACTGCTCATGATTTCCCCTTGGATTCTTCTCTGTGTCACTTGGTAATGTCCCTTGAGGCCTGTTATTCAGTGCCATCGCAAGCTGTCCCATCTGATTCTCCAGGTTCTTAATCGCCACAGCTTGATTTTTCATAGCTGTCTCATTATTGGATATATATTTCAACAATAACTCTTCCAAATCTGACTTTTTCTCATGCTGTGGAGCTGACTGTTGATGCTGATTTTGGAAACTCAGGGGATAAGATTGTCGTGGAGCCTGCTAATTTTCATTGTTACTCTATAAAAAATTTGGATGGTTCCTAGCCCCCGAATTGTAGGCATTATAATACAGATTCTATGGTATTCTGTTGTAGCTACCTACAAACTGAACTGTAGCTGGATTTATGGCACACTACTCTATTGGATGTTCCCCCGCACACAATTTATAAACATATGCCACCTGCTGAACATGTGCACCTTTGAGGGCATCCATCTTCTTTGATAATACTGAAATCTGAGCCGTTAGAGCTGTCACTCCATCTACTTCTAACACCCCAGCTGCTTAAGGTTATGTCATTCTTACTGTGGGCAACTGGTAGTTGTTAGCCGCTGTCGTCTTAATCAGATCATATGCTTCCTCAAAACTTTTAGCCATAAAAGTTCCCCTAGACGCTGCATCAATACTAGTTCAGAGATTACCATTTAGCCCATTATAAAAAGTATTCATCTGCAGCCACTTGGGTAGTCCATGATGTGGATACTTCCTTAGCAGTTCCTTGTACCTTTCCCAGGCTTCGTACAAAGACTCCCCATGCTGCTGCTCAAACATCGTAATCTCATTCCTCATCTTAGCAGTCTTTGTCGGTGGGAAACATTTAGCCAAAAATTTCTGAGCAAGGTCATCCCAAGTTGTGATTGACCCTGACAGTAGTGAGTGTAACCAACTCTTTGCCTTATCCCGTAGTGTGAATGGAAACAAACGAAGCCTAATTGCATCATCAGATACCCCATTGTACTTAAAGGTATCACAAATATCTATAAAGCTAACCAAGTGTTCGTATGGATCATCATTAGCTAGTCCCCCAAATTGTACTGAATTATGTATTATCTTAATCGTTCTAGGCTTTATTTCAAAATGATTCGAAGCTATCGCATGCCTGGTAATGCTTTACTGAATTTCAGTAACCGTGGGAGTAGCATAGTCCCTCAGTTCTTTCTGATCCTCTGTAGCCATACTTTCCTGTTTATTAAAATTCTCTCAAGTTTCCTTAATCCACTTACTAAGGCTCTTAACCTTCGTTCGATGTCGTCCTCGTAAGGAAGCAAATCTGGTTTCTTTAACCGAGTTTGCATGCACTAAGAAAGAGAACCTGAAACAAGAAATTAAAAAAACAAAAGAAAAATTATTTAACTAAAACTGAACTAATTAAACTGATATTAAAAGTAATAAAATCAAAACTAGTCCCCGACAACGGTTCCAAAATTTTGTTGGGTTTAAATCTAATTATACACTATATGCAAGTATATGTGGCCAACAAGTAATATAATTATAAATTAAGTATCGTTCCCATAGAGATAAGTAGTTATTTTAATCTAACAATTACCAGTTTTGTATTTTTTCAATTTTATTAAACTAATCAAATTAATGATTGCAATTAATGAAAACTAATAAACTAGAAATTAAAACAAATCAATTCAACTCGCTACTGCAAATTTTAATCAGATTATGGAGAATTAAGCCTACAACTTCACTTTTCGCTTCACTCAGATTATCACACTTTTATTCAATTCAATTAACTATCTCAGTTCATTAATCAAGAACAGTAAAGTAGAATTAGTCATCTCTCAATGCACTAACACCATATTAACTTAAGTTCAAAATTGATACAATTAAGCCAAACACCCTAATTAACTAATTTACTATATCTCTATGTGAATTAAAATCAAAGAATGTTTAAATTCCAAGTTCTTACACGATTACATGCGATGTTAGGTATATCTCTATCCTAAACATACATCAAGAATTCCATCAAAACACAAAAATCAAGAACACATGCTGTTATAACTAAGTCTAGATTCATATCTCATCCCTCGAATCCATACAAATCCACATAAAATTGGTGATCAAGCAATTCATAAGTTATGCACAAATCACAATAGATAAACTGAAAAGATAGCTTTATTGAACTGAAATCAAAGTATGATAATGATTGTCCCACTCAAAGATCCATTGCAAGCTTAATAAGAAATTTAGTTCATAACTAATGAATTAAAAATTGAATAGATTAAAGAATACATCATCCCAATTTACAGAAACTGAATAAAAGAGATAGAATAGTATAAAACCACCTTCTTTGCTCTCAGCTCTGTAATCTTCGTGATCTAGCTTCCTTGCTCTATTCCTCCACAATCTTCTCTTAAATTAAGGCTTCACAATTGAAGTTGTTGATTGTAAGATTCAATTATGTATCCCTTGGCATAAGTCACTGTAATAGCTGATAAAAACGTTCCAATTCCAATCCCAATCGAAGTTAATTACATTATGTAAACGCCACTGCAGTATTCAAATTGCACCAAAACTCTCTTTCTGTCCGTGCACCCCCGCCCCAGTGGGGTTTAAGCCTTGGGAATGCCTGCCCCGACGGGATGCTAATTTTCTTAACACGTATACCCTCGCCTTGGCGGGGTAATTCCTTTATAATTGCCCACCTCGACGGAGTACCAAAGCTGTAGTTTCTGATTCTTGCTTTTACATGCTATTTTCTGCCACATTGCGACCATTGTACCAAAGCTAACACGTAATGCAACCAACAAACAAAACAAACACATAAAATGAAACTAAATTACACGGAATAAACACTGTTTAAGTCCAAATAGGAACCCGATTTGTAGATATGAAACCCATTTATCAATATTGTGATGCCCCCAAATTCGGGTTACCTGACCCCCCGAATTTGGTGCTCACGATCCACAATATAAATAACATCTAACTACCCATTTATTTATGAATAAAAATACACACTTCATTAACTAATATTGTTAATACATTGTCCCATGTTATCTAACCATTAACATTACAAACACACCCCTTAGATATATAAAAATGATTTATAAATACAATAATAATATTATTCAACACAACTATTCCAGCAAAACACCTTTGCCCTTGTTATTCTCTACCCCTCTGGCTCCTTCGTTCCTAGCTAAAATATTTTATTTAAGTAAGAGTGAGCATCAAATTTACCCCGCAAGTTAAGACATACAATGAATGTATAATAATCAAGAATAACAGACTATCTATTCGATAGAATGACACCAAAGTTCGGGAAACTTTGAAATATCTGAACAATTCGTTAATCACTAACAAGTCTTCTCGCATACTATACAAACCAATAATCTGATAATGAAAGAGTACAACGCTTTCAAAGTTTATACGATATTCTATTGAATAATTAAGAATCAATTCTATGCAATAACAAAGTGGAATATTTTCCAGATTTATGTTAACCGATCCTTTAGATCTTTAACTTCTCTTCTCGAGTAACTATCAAAGATTTACTTTGATATACCCAGGTGTATCAGATAATCATAAAAATTGAGTCATGCCTCTCAGTAAGTACTTAGAGCGGCCAACTCTTTGTACCCTATATTATGCATAATACTTCCACGCGTGCAACGACCGAATATACGACCAAAAATGTTCCCTTTATATAAAAGGTTGTTCTTCTCAGTCTTATAATAAGAATACAACAACGAAATACTATGATTTCAACACCTATTCTCTTTCTCAATCTAGCCAAAACAATTGGTATTGATCTGTCAATCATAATTGAGTTCTCTTCTCGAACCTATCAAGTTCCAACAAAAGTTCGTCTAGCCAGAATAATTAGCTAAGACATATCTTAATACGATTCAACAATATACAGTAATTATCTGTACTATTTGCAATCAATAATAGCTTTTAAGGATGTAAATATCTAACAACAGTTATTCTTTAAGTATATTCTCATAATCACTAATTCAATTTGAATTAATAAACATGCACTAGCTGCGAATAATCAAAAAAGATTCTCAGATGTGGTCAAATCAGCAATAATTAACCACCATAATATTTTAAAGATATTAACTCAAGGCTGAGTTAAGAAAATTTGCCTTCCGCGTTGATTACTGCTATACAAAATACTTATCTGTGTTTGAAAGACCTATAATCACAATATCGGTCTCACAATTAAAACAATAATTCACAGCACACAATACTATAATTTACAGTTAATATTTCTCCTAGACACTTTACCACATAGTCACATCAATGTTTATAACCTATATAAACACTCATCAAGTCTAACTAATTCGGTCTGATTGGACTTTAGTCTGTTCTCGGTGTCCTAGTCACCTCTATCTGACAATTAACACATTTATTGTAAATTAAACTCAGTCTCAAAGCTTCAATATTATTTTAGATAAGTTAGATATCGTTCATAATATTTTTCGAAAGCTTTTAATAATTTCTAACAATTGTTATAATTTATAATAATTTTTCCAACACTAGAATCATTTTTAAATGATCTAAATACTGTATAATACCATCATCATTAATATTTAATAATATTAAAATATTAATGGCATACATGTCAAAATATTAAAGTTATTATTAATAATTTTAAAATATTTTTAAATCATCAATATTATCCTTAAATGATTTTTAAAATAATTAAAATCATTTTGAAACCATCACCATTAATATTGAAATATTAATGAATTTATCATCAAAATATTTAAAGTAATTAATTATAACTTAAAATATTTTTATATCACTTTTCTCATTTTTAAATAAATTTTAAATCAATAAAACCATTTTTAACTCATTTATTTAATATAATAATTAAATAAATCTAATATCATTAATATTAAATTATTAATTAAAATTCTCCAAAAATATTAAAAGTTACATTTTATAACTCAAAATATTTTTAAACACTTTATTCTTAATTAAAATAATTTTTATAATATTAAAATTATTTTTCTCTAATTTATTTAATATATTAATTAAATAAATAAAATATCATTAATATTCAAATAAATATAAATATTAATGAAAAATATCCCAAATTATCAAAAATTATTTTTCATAACTGAAAATAATTTTTGAAACTATTTTTGTAATTTTTAGAAATTTATTTCTATTTTAAGCATTTTTTGGAAATTCAAAAAATAAATTAAAGAAATTCGTCGCTGTAGGCTATAGCGACACTAAGCATTGCTGTTGGTGTTCTTGAGCTCGAGAACACTGACAGTCAGTGCTCAAGGTGCTCTATTTGACCAAATGCAATTCTCAGCCTAATGTGTTTCTAGGCTAACTTGATCATTGATCTTGTAGTATGTATGTAGTACTACAAGTATCAATCATCATCTTGGTCATACAACATTATAGCTGCAAGATCCAAAGCTTCAAAGTCGTTGTCAGACGGTTCATGGGTTTTCTGGGTAACCCAGAAACCCAGGTAGTTCGAGGGTCCACTTTTTGGTTCTCTTTTTTTGCTGTTCTGGTCATCACCATGTTGTTCTTAAGGTCCAAATCTATAGTTCTCATGTCATAGAACCATTACATAGCATGATCTCAGTTCAACAACATCAAAATCACCAGATACGATCCAGTCAAACCCTGTCAGACGGCTCGCTCTAACAGTTTCTGGGTTTTCCAGAAACGCTAAACGTGATCGAATGGGCTTGTTTGACCATCGACTAAAACTAGCATAGATGTTGTTTATGGAATCTAAGGGCATGGATCTAGAGTCCATCTAGCAGGCTACAACATGTATATAACAACATCATCAAATATCATAACCACTAACAAATTAAGGCCTTAGAAAATCATGTTCGACCCTGATATCGAGTTTTTAGGTTACCTAGAAACTCTTGGTCATGCTCGGTCAACGGAGTTTGACCAACAATAACTTGTAATCTGGACATGGAATAGCTATGATTCCACTTCCAGATCACAGTCCTCATGTCAGACTACAAATCTAAAGCTTAAAACATCACAAAACATAAACAGAAAAAGGTCTAAGGCCACTAACATTAGCTTATTAGAGCACTTTTATAGTTCTTGGACAGTTTTGGAAAAACTTCATTTTTAAGGCCTTTGATGATATAGATCTATGATGGATCATCATAGATCATCTTAAAATGTCTTCTAACATGATTCTAAACAGATAAACATGTATTCTTTCTTAGCATATAAGATCAAAAGGGGACTTATGGTTTATTCCTTCTAGTTCCAATCTTTGATCTTTGATCTCTTCTACTAATCTTGGTGATCTAAGGGCTTGATAGGTGACTGAAACACTTAGTATTTTCGGAGGTTTATAGAGAGAAGAGGTTTGTTGAGAGTTAGAGAGAAAATGTGCTAATTATGTGAACTTTCTCTCTCTTTGATCTTTCTAATATTTGATACAATGTATCTATAGGTTGCTAGGTGGCAATATGAATCAGATTTAGTGTATATTTCTAGCACATATCCTACCTAACATTGGTGAGTCATGCATCCTAGAAAAACATTAAGCTTACAAGTTAGAAAAAGGTGTTTTGGACATTAAACTTGTAATTTTAATGGCATTCTAGACATTTGCCCCAACCCTTAACGTTTAACCCTTAAGGTTTAACCCTTAGGGTTTAAAGGTTAAAAAAAATAAATTTCGAGAATTTTTAATTCGAATTTAAAATAGAAAATTAAGATTTCTAAATTATAATTAAGGTTTTCTAATTATATTAAAGTTTACTAATCACATAAGGGCTTGCCATTTAGGATTAAGATTTCCTAATTAGGGTTTAGGGTTCCCAAATTTAAAATTAGGATTTTCCAGCATTCGATTAGGGTTCCTAACTATGTGTTAGGGTTTCTCAATTTAATATTAGGGTTTCTAATCTCCTTTAGGGTTTACTAAATTTATACCCTATCCGATCAATCATCGATCATTAATTCTATACAGTACGAACACGTACTCATCAATACAATTATTATAATTATATTTTTTATCGAATCCCTATCCTTAACTAGGGTTAGGGTTTTTATTCTCTGTTAAGCACAACTTTACTCCTATTTCTCAGTTAATACATAAATTGACCACTTCTCTTAGACTTGTATCACAGATACTCAGCACAATATTGATAGTCAATATTAATATTAAATAAATAAAAAATTTATTCGTAAAATTTGAATTATTCAAAATCCCGAGTTATCACATTCTTCCCTCCTTATAATGTTTCCGTCCTCGGAATCACCGCTTTCTTATTCTCTACAATCTTTTAAAGTTATATCATCAATTCATTTTTATCATCACAATATTAATTTGTGTCTCATATTCTAACCTGTGATTTGGATATATAAAAGAAAATAATTCATAGTAATATCTATCCAATATTTCTTGCATAATTTAATTATTAAGCGAAATCATTACCTGTTGCCACCTCCTGGGTAGATACTGCATCTTGCACCGTCATGTTGAATGTACGGGCCGTTGGTCTTCCTGGTTGTGCAGGTCCTCGAATCGCAAAGGTTCCGCTACCGGGTCCCTTATTGACACTTCCCTTCTCCACATTCCTCTTCGGACAGTTCTAAACCAGATGATCTGTCAATCCACAAGCAAAACAACCTTGTATCTTCTTCGGACTGGGGCAATTGGGCGACATGTGTCCCTCTTGTCCATAGTTATAACAAACTCCCTTCCTTTTTAAACAGACTCCAGAATGATTCTTCCCACAACTCGCACATGGCTCAGCTCCCTTCCTATTCTCTTTTGTCTTGTTACCTGATTGAGTATTCTCACTCCACATTCTCTTGTTCGGATTACTACCACCACTGCTTCCTCCATCATTTGTCTTCTTCTTCTTCTCTTAATGAAATCGAGATGCAGCTTCGCTCCCTCCTTCAGCAATTAATGCTTTTTCCATTAAAGTCGCAAATGTATGGATCTGCAATACTGCTACCTTGTTAAATATCCCTGGCTTCAGTCCATTCTCAAACCTTCTCACTTTTCTCACTTCCGTGTCCACCTGATGAGGTGCAAATCTCGATAATTCGTTGAATTTAGCAGCGTATTCTGATACCGACATGTTCTTCTGCTTCAGTTCTAAAAATTTGACTTCCATTCGAGCTTGCTTACTCGGCGAAAAATAATTCTCAAAGAATAACTCCTTGAATCTTCTCCAAGTCACCAAAGTTGTACCAGCTCTCGTCTGATTAGTCTCCCACCAGTAATTAGCTTCTCCCTTGATCAAGTATGTTGCAAAAGCTGTCTTTTGCTCCTCCGCTACTCTCGCAATAATAAATGCTTTCTCCATCTCCTTCACTCAAGTTTGGGCTTCAATGGGATTTGTGGTTCCATTAAATTCTGATGGTCCTACCGTTTTAAAGTCCTTGAAATTCACCAATCTGTTGGCTGGCTGTCCTCTTGCTCTTGTTGCTGGAGATCTATTCCCCATAGCTTCGGCTACCATATTTGTAAAGTTTTGCATCGGGTCTACTTGATCTCCCTCATTATTCACTGACTGCTCTTCTCTCTGATTTCGATTCTGTCGTCTAGGCAAAATTATCTGATTTAAATAAAAATCTTACATTAATTCTCTTTTTCCACATAAACTCTTATTAATAGCACAATAAGAATTTAACACAATTTCTCATATAATCGCATATTTATTCAAATAGCACACAGTACTTTTAGTACTTAACACATACAACTATCCCTTTTTAAACAAATATTAGGATTAACAACATAACTTTACACAAAAAGTTGCAATTCTCCCACGTTACACAAAAAGTTGTAATTCTCCATTCACACATAGTTATTCCCAGTTCGTTAAACTTACCACACTTATGAGTTCAGGAACTTGCCACAATTATATGAGTTTAAGAACATCCTAGTCAGACCATTGGCGTCCATTCGTTGAGGGGTTCGGAAATATTTCATATAGTTATGAGCCACAATCTTACCATAAGTATGAGTTTTAAGAACACACAAATTTATCTTAATCTTATATTCATATAGAAAATAAAGATTTCATTCATACAAACATATATATATATATATATATATATATATATATATTTACATATGCTTACACATCGTTCTCGATATTACAACTTTTAATATCACATCCTACCACCAAAAGATACTACCGCTTATCTCTAAGTTGTCTGCCGTCCACTCCCTTCACTAGTCTTCTTCTTGTTGGGACACTTGTTGAATCCGTGACCCGTTCTTCCACATGAAAAACACTTTCTCATATTCGGCTTAGGACAATGTAGGGAAATATGTCCTTCTTGTTTACAGTTGAAACACACGTTCTTCCACATCATGCATTCTCCCACGTGAGTCTTTCCACACTTGCTACAAACTTGCTGTTGGGTAAAATCTAATTACGCACAACACGCAAGTATACGTGGTCAACAAGTAATAAAGTGATAAGTTAAGTATTGTTCCCACAGAGACTAGCAAGAAATTAACTCTCACAAATACCAATTTCCCATTAATCCAAATTTTATTATACTAACCAATTTCAAGTTTATAACTAAAAGTATTAAAAATATTAAAATTACCAAACAATCAACAAACCCTAAAAACTGAATTTTCAAAAAAATATTAGAGAATTAGGATTACAACTTCACTCTAAGCATCACTCTGATTATTACACCTTATTCTAATTTAATTCACTATCCCAGTTTATAAATCAAGATCACATAAGTAGAACTAGTCACCTCTCGATGTACTAATATCGTATTAACTCAAATCCACAAATTAGATAGAATCAAGTTAAACACCTTAATCAACTAACTCACTATATCTCTATGTAAATTATAATGAAAGAAGGTTTAAGTTCAAGTTCTTTATCTTATTACATGCGATGTCAAGCATATCTCTACCCTAGCATTCATCAAGATTCTGTTCATTCACAAAATTCAAGAACACATGCTATATTAATTAAGTCTAGACTCGTACTTTCTCTCTCGAATCCATACAAGTCCACAAAGAATTGTTGATCAGGCAATTCATAAATTCAAGCATAAATTAATATAGATAAACTGAGGAATAGCTTATTAAACTGAAAATCAAAGCTACATAATCATCGTTCCACTTAAAGATCCATCATAAGCCTAATGATCCATCATAAGCCTAATAAAGAATTTAGTTCATAACTAATGAATTAAATACTGAATAAACAAAAGAAATCATCATTCTGATTACACAAATTGAAATTAATGGAGAATAGTAATACACCACCCTTCTCGCCCTTCAAATCTGCAATCTTCGTGAAAATTACCCCTATTCTTTTTTTTATCTCTGTTCTAATATCCAACACTTAGCATAAATTAATTCACTTCAGCTCCACACCACCAATTCTAATCCATCTCCAACTCATCATATAGGAATTCTAATGGAAATCAAACTCCTAATCAAACCCAACAAGTCTTTAGTTAAAGAATCCCAACTACATGAAATAACCTCCTTGTCAACTCTTAATATAAGCATATTACATAAAGAAGTTATATCTCCCATCACAACTCAAATTCCAGCAATTAAACAATAACTTGGTGTCTGATCCGTCCGACCGGCGCGCCCCGCGCGCCCCGCGCTGGGTTGTGCATTATGACAGTGTTGCTTGCGCCGTGTACCCAATGACTTCTTACGCCGTAGCGCGCCCCGCACCGGGTTGCCCTTCATCATGGCGCGCCCCGCGCAGTTCCTGCAGAATGTGTAGCTTTGCTTGATCTTTCTTCCAATGCTAATATTTTGACGTGATCACTTAATATCCTACAACAAGAACAAAACCCATCAAAAGAAAAATGAAATAATCAAAAAACTAACAATATAACAAGCTAAATAAAGATAAATCGTAGGTTAAAAACCTACTCATCAAATTCCCCCAAACTTGAAACATTGCTTGTCCTCAAGCAAAACGATATGCAATGCAACTAACTAAGCTAAAGTATGAATTCAGTATTAAGACATAATATAATTACTCATATAGCCTCAGATAAATTAAGCAAACTAAACAATACTTCACATCAAAACCAATCAATAATTCCTTATCAATACTCAAATCTTAAACCGTTATTACTAGTATAGTGTGTGTGTGCTCAACATTCATGCTAACTGATGTGAATGCAAATTTAATACATAAGTAGTCTCTTGGAAGGCATCATACAGTGTAGACTCAAGAAATCTAAAAACAAGATAGATCCATTAAAAATCAAACAATTACCAATATCAAGGGTCAACATGGGATACTTATGCTTCATTTTTCATCTACGGGGGCTTTTTGCTCTTATTTTCCGTTATATTCATTTTTTTTCTAAATTGAGTATGTTTTACGCTCCATCTCACGCCTGTGTTTATGGAGAGTGTGTTTCACTTTTCTTCTCGACCCACCACAGGACTCAATTTATTCCACTTTTTTTTCTGAAGCTTATATACCCCACTTTTTCCCCCAATCTTAGGTTCTTACCTAATTCTCGTCTTCACTGCCTATCCTTGTTGTTCCTTCCTTTAAACTAACAATATCCTTTAGAAATTCCTTATGTATCAATTTGAACTGACCAGTCCACATAAATGTTATTAACGTGCTAACCTTATTATACCAGTTTCAAATAAGCAAAAGATTCAATTCATAACAAAAATTACATCAAAGTTCTAATATGTGGCACTGTAATTGTCTACACAATTCCAATCTCATCATTGGCCAAGAATAAACTGTTACTATCTAATAACTAGATTCATGCAATTTAAACTACATGCAAATTTTCTATTTTTTTTAGTTTTTTTTAAAATAAACTAACATATTAAACTATAAGACATGAAAAACAAATAAATGTAAAAACTAAACTAACTAACTAACATGAATTTCTAAATCTTAACAACGTAACAGGTAGAAACATAACCCACCCAAACTTAAATCAAGTAATGTCCCCATTACGACAACATACAACAATTAAAAACATGAAGACTTCCTTGAAAGACGAGTCACTGCTCGTCGTCATCCAAAGGAAGGTATACTGGAAGGATAGGAGGAACAGACATGACCACCAAATTGGCATTGGGATTGCACCGAGAGAACGCATCAACAAGCGTGTTGAAAGCATTTGCATTGTACTGATGCATTAAGTCTTGGCGTTGAGCCAACCACAAAAATTGATTGCTTGAACCCCGAGGTGGTTGCTCTTGCATTGGGTCCGCTGCAACTGGTGGTGAGGGTTGGCAAATCATAATATAACCTTCTCCTCTTGGATGCGATCTCGTCCCCTCCCATGCCTTGTACTTCTCGATTATAGCATGATCGATTATAGCCATTGGTTGTTGGACAGGTTCAGAGGGATGCCATTGCACCCTAGCTTTGTGGCATAAATCAGTTATGAGAAATCCATGCAAAAGGCCCTCGTAGTACTTCCCCTTAGCAGTCGATCAATGGAATTCTTAATACACTCACCCACGTCCATATTGTAGAACACAACAGAATTATTCACACGGTAATGGTGGTGAACAATCCCATAAAGTAGACGTGTCTTTCCTTAGTTACATTGTTTTGGTGGCGTGTGGGCATCAATAGTGAACAAAGGAATGCATACCATGCTTTACCATACCTACTTAGCGTTGAGTGAGGAAAACTTATCTTTTCATCCATTTCGACTCGAGTCACTCATTGAGTTCCTGGTTTACACAATCTTATAATCAACTCATCTAGATCGGGGAAACCATCTTCATAATGTTCAGTATTTGGTGTCTCCAACCCAAAATACTCATTGATGGCATCAGCATGAAAAGCCACCGGTTTACCTCAAACCATGACTACGTGATTGACATGCTCCATTGCGTTGGCATAAAACTCTTTCACTATATTGATCACCGCTGGAAGTGGTTGCTCTACAAACTGAAACCAATTACGTTCCACAATCTGCAGTGCCATATCACCGTCCAAGTTAGCATCCGACCTCAATCCTCGTTCTAGCACCAAGTTCTTCTTGTCTATGGATGATTTAAACCTTTTCGTAGCCCCCTCACTAACAAATTTCATGTGATCATACTGAGCTCGAGCAGTGGAGGTAGACAGACGTTGTCTCTTATGTGAAGACATGGTGTTTTGTGGTGAATTGTAGGCTAAAGTTTTGGTTCAGGATTTTTGTCGAACAGTTGGTGGGTGTAAGGGTTAATTCCCCAAAACTTGGTTTCTTGGAACTATCTCCCTAGCTAAAATATGAAATAGTACAACACAATCCTTGGGCAACCAATTCCCATGGTTTTCCAAACAATTATTACCAATAAAAGAGAAGAAGAATGAGAATGAATCAATTTTGTGCTTACGATCAATGAAATTTTTTGTGTTTCCCCCTTTGTAAAGATGCCCCAATTTGCATGAATTTGTGTAGGAGAGGAATTAGATTTAGCATTGGAGTGTATTGCTTGTATCTTTTATTCATGGGTAGAGTTCATATAGGAGATGAAATCCAACGTGTAAGAGAAGTTATAAAGTTTGTGTGTAAATGGGGGAAGGAGTTGGGAAGGGAAAGGAGAAGTGGTTTAAAGGAGTTATGGGAGTTATAGAAGTTATGGAGTAGTGGGAGAGTTTGTGTTGGAAGAGAGTGGGAAGTTTGGGTGTAAAAAGGAGTTATGTGGTAGTTATGACCGAGTATGATGTGTTAGGAACACAATTACTATCTGGCGTTTCTGAGCGCCGCAACCCACGTCATGTGTAGGCCTGAGATGGTGCACCCCGCACTCTAAGGTCAGTAGGTACGGATGAGGTAGCGCACCCCGCGCCAGGTTTACACCTCTTGCAGCGCGCCCTACGCTAGGATGGCAGTATGTTGATGACAAATGGCGCGCCCTGTGCCGCTTTACTATATAATGTAGCGCTCCCCGCGCTGTAAGGTCAGTAGGTCATCGACGAATTGGCGCGCCCTGCGCCATGTGTATGCTTTAGGCGGCGCGCCCCGCGCTATGTGTGCAGTTTCTTAGTGACTCTCTTTTTCCTTCATTTCCTGCAACCATACCACTATGGAATCATTATTATAAGAAAAAGAGTTATCTAAGCTATACTATAAGCTAAAAAATGTATGTAAATAATAAAATAAAAAAAGATTAGAGCTTGGGTTGCCTCCCAAGTACCGCTAGTTTTAACGTTGTAAGCCCGATGGTGCCTCTTGTGTCACGGTGCATCAGCAAGTGTAATTGCGATGACATCCCAATTTGATTCGCCACCCCAATAATACTTCAACTGTTGACCATTCACCTTGATCATCTCTAATGGATTTGTACTGTATAGTTCAACGGTGCTATGTGTGAAAACCCTTTTTATAGTGAATGGACCCGACTATCTCGATTTTAGCTTTCCTGGGAACAACCTCAATCGTGAGTTGAACAATAGTATTGATTGCCCCGGCTTGAACTTTCTTTGCATGATTTTCTTGTCGTGTCATTTCTTGACTTTTTCTTTGTACAACTTTGAATTCTCATAAGCTTGTAGTTTGAATTCGTTGAGTTTGTTTAACTGAAGTAGCCTCTTTTCACCTGCTATTTCTTGATCAAAATTGAGCATCTGAATATCCCAATATGCTTTATGCTTTAACTACACTGGTACGTGGCATACTTTCCCATAAACCAACTTATATGGCGACATCCCAATTGGCGTCTTATAAGCTGTCCTGTAAGCCCATAATGCGTCGTCCAATTTGAGAGACCAGTCCTTTCTATTCTGGTTTACGACCTTCTCTAATATTTTCTTCACCTCCTTGTTGGAAACTTCAGCTTGCCCACTTGTTTGGGGGTGATATGCCGTAGCGACCTTATGATTGACCCCATATTTTTCCATGAGTGCTGTAAAGGATCTGTTATAGAAATGACTACCCTCATCACTTATAATAGCTCGTGGCATGCCAAATCTTGTAAAAATATTCTTGTGTAATAATTTGAGAACCACCTTGGCATCATTTGTGGGTAGTGCTACGGCTTCAACCCATTTCGACACATAATCAACCGCGAGCAAGATGTACTGATTATTGAACGATGAAGGAAATGGCCCCATAAAATCTATGCCCCATACATCAAAACGTTCAACTTCTAAGATAGTATGTAGAGGCATCTCATTCCTTTTCGATATATTACCCACCCTTTGACATCTATCATAGCTTTTAACAAACTGGTGGGCGTCCTTAAATATTGTAGGCCAATAGAACCCTGCTTGAAGAACTTTCGTTGCTGTTCTCTCACTTCCATAGTGTCCCCCATATACAGATGAATGACATTCGTGGAATATGTTCTTCACCTCGCTGTAGGGCACACACCTTCTAATCATCTTATCGATGCACTGTTTAAATAGGTATGGCTCATCCCACATGTACCACTTTACGTCATGTACAAATTTCTTTTTTTGTTGTCGTGTCAAATCCGGGGGAAGAATGTTGCTCACTAGATAGTTAGTGAAATCCGCATACCACAGAAATTCTGCATTGACTCCAAATAGCAGCTCATCCAGAAATGATTCATTAATTACACACGTGTCCTCTTCATTTTTACCCGGATTCTCCAGCCTCGATAATTGATCTACAACTTGATTCTCCATCCTCTTTAGATCTTTTATTTCCAAATCAAATTCCTGTAGAAGGAGTATCCACCTGATAAGTCGTGGCTTAGCATCTTTCTTTGAAATTAAGTACCGAATGGCCGAGTGATCTGTATAAACTACTACCTTTGTCCCGATCAAATATGCCTGAAATTTATCGAATGCATATACTACTGCAAGTAATTCATTTTTTGTAGTTGTGTAATTCATTTGGCATGGAATACCTTCTCTCGGCATTGACCCAAGACAGCCTCAACCGCATAGTCGCTTGCATCACACATTAACTCGAAAGGCATATTCCAATCCGGTGCGACGATAACTGGAGTTGTAGTCAATTTCTTCTTCAATAGCTCGAATGCCAACTTACAATCCTTGTAAGACCCCAACTTTTATAAATAAAGATGAATTTTCTATAAATATCATTTTTGAATATTATGGAGTTAATTTGATATAATGTTATAGTTGTGGGTAATATTTATAAATTTTGTAAAGTACGCAAGTTGTTATATAATATTCAATTGGTCGGGGAATATTCGTTTTAACAGGGAATATTCGTACAACGACACAATCATTAGTGGACCCCACAACGGAATTATTGTCAGATTGAGAAAACGACAAAAATATTTTATTAAAAATAACGACGAAAGTTTTACCATTGATACTATTGAACTACTCGGTAGTAAAAGTACAGTAACACGTGTGGTTACATAGTAGCACACGGTATTGATTATTAATGCTTATGTGAGAAGTCACTCAGTTTGATTCAATTATTGTCAGTTAATAATATGAATTATTTAGCGATAATGAAGTTTTGTTTTATTCGTATTATTAACGTAATAAAACAAAAACATCTTTTTATATAAAACAGAATACTTTATTAAAGTTATTCTACAAATAGAATATATTATATTTTATTTAAAAGATTTTTCTTTAAATATGGACCGTCAGATTAAAGTAATCAATCTGGACCGTTCATGGATTAGTTACTAAGCATTCCATTTTTCTATAAATAGCAGCTCATTCCTTCATTATTTCTTACGAATTCACTGAACTCTAGAGAGAGAAACTATAGAGAGAAACTATAGAGAGAGAAGAAAAGTATTTTGCTACTTAACTATTTCCTTATTTCAGTTCTTCTTTAAAACGGTAAGGGGTGTTATTCTTTCTTATTCATGAAGAGAACTTTTGTTATTCAATTTCTTATTATTCTGTTGGAATAACCTGTATATGCGGTCTACCCTATACTTGGTGACATTCTTCTATTATTCTGTTGGAACATCCTGTCTGTGTATTTTACACCAGACCTGGTTTCATTTTTATTATTATTCTGTTGGAACATCCTGTCTGTGTGTTTTACACCGGACCTGGTTCCGTCTTGTTATTATTCTGATGGAACATCCTATCTGTGACACCCCCAAATCCGGGTACTTCGATTCCACGGGATTTGGTGTTCACTGTACAAGCATCATCTATCTATCTACCCATAAATAATATCAAACCATACAATAGATAGAAATCATAATAAAATCTCTTCCCTTAAGGGTTACATCAACTGAATCATAAATAAATCCCAGGTTACTCTAACCTTAAAACATCTGTGCAGAATTCTAAACAAATAAGTCTTAACATCAACATAACTCAAGTCTTAAACAAATACATCAGTTAATAAATAACAGGTCTTCATCATTTGCTAACTTTGTCCTTGCCCTTACTAGTGGAGGGTTCATCGCTTCTTTCATTCTTAACTGCAATGTTATTATTAAGCAAGAGTGAGCACAAATGCCCGCAAGTATAAAAAAAGAAACAACAGTATAATAACATGCGAATAATCAACGACATCTGAATAAAGCTCAACATTTGAATCAAGAATAAATAACATGAATCAAAAGAATACTGAGGGTCATAAGACCTTGAACTATGTCCTAGGTTAACAAGAGTTATACTTGAAACCTTTAACAGTCATAAGACTATGGACCTTCTTCTCGTACTTAGGGGGATCAGCCCTTAGTACCATACTGTGCACAATATCTTAACGCTAATGCATAAGTGAATCCCTTTTCAGGGTTGTTCATCTCAGTTTGACATTCGAGTCCGCACCAAAGGAAGTTTGGTTTGGATAATTCAATAAGGGTTCTGAAATTTAGAACGTTCATCAACTATGGACTAGTTGAATTATTAAGGATTCACTAGTCTAATAAGGTTCAACAACAATGATATTCAATTTGAGTAATAATCTCAAGAAGTATACAATAGAACAATTATTGTATAACTAAATCATACTTTGAAAAGATAATCAATCTTTAATATAACATTTGAACATGAATAATGGCAATGATAATTTACTCGAGGTAAATAATAAACTTGAATAATAATGACAAGTGCTCAAATTTAAGAGTTTAAGTTTAGGAAACTTGCTCAAATTTAAGAGTTTAAGTTTAGGAAACTTGCTCAATATAATGGAGTTAGGGATAGGATACTTGCCTCGTGCGTAGATTACACTTTAACTAAGCACGTTCTTTGAATTAAATCCTACATACCATTCACATACACAATACCAGTTAATTATAACTTAACTGTTCATCAAAAACTCATTCTCTTTGTCTACTTTGATTTATTGACTATACTTAATCACTTTATCACATTTACTGCCACATAATACCACTTCATGAATAATAATCTAATTATGTAATCAATAATTTAATCCACATGTAATTATGTTATTTACATGTTATACAACTATTTTATCATCACATTATTCTTCTAACATGTTTACATGTTCATTACAATAATCCACTAACACATTGTTAGACTTAAACATTTTTAAAATTGCATTTCTGAATTTTTTTGGAGAGTGGCGCTGCGGCGCCACTGATATACTTGATCTTCGCGCTGCGGCGCGGTGGCGCTGCAGCCGGGCCCTTGGCGCTGTGGCACTGTGGCGCCGTGGCTCGAGTCTTGGCGCTGCAGTGCAGTGGTGCTGCGGCGCAGGACATCAGTTCTAGAGCTGGCGCCGCGGCGCGAGACCACAGAAACTGTTTCCCAGTTCGCGAAGAACATAGAGTTCAGCGAAATCAACATATTTTTAACACTAATTTCACCAATTTACACATACCCATATGTTATAATTTATACATAATCACTACTTAACATCTATGGAGTGATTTTAACCCATTTAAACACTTAATAACAGATTTAAATCATGTAAATTTGGACTGTTATTGATGTTCTTGAAGTTTTTGAACAAAACACATAATTTAGCCGTACGGATTCGTTATAACACCGAATCCGTTCGTTTAAGGCTTGATCTCTTCGTATTAACATGCTCAATAATATAAGGGTGAAAAATTTATGGATAATATATGATCAATACATCAATTATCACGTATAAGGCCATATGGCCATATCACGTACTCTGTTTATTTTGAAAAACATACGTACGACATGCTTTCATGAATTTGATGTTATGGTTTACAACATATACATAATTAAACACAATTTGATATAACATAACACAATTTCTCACTTCACAGAGATTAACAGAAGTTTTGAAGGCCATTATTATAAAACTAAAAGACGTAACTTAAAAAAATTTGGGAAGAAGGGATTACCCTTGAATACTCGGCTTAGATTACACAGGGTGACAACAATTCTCAACTTCTCACACTTCTTCTCCTTTAATCACAGTATTCACAATTTCTCTCAAAGTTCTCAAACTCTCTCTGTGATTTTAGACTTAGAGAAAAAAATAGAAAAGAAGAAGACGTCGATATAAGAACTGGCGTATTATGGTCAGTTAACCCAGTCATGGGTTAACTGTCCATAACCTCCCTTAGTGTCATGTTTGGCTTAGCAAATTAATTCAAAACTATTTAATTTAATAGAGCTTTATAATATAGTTTAATTAATGTCACACTTCTTTATAAATAAATCAATATCTTATATAATTTATTTTAACTAAAATATAATAATTTCTCATTAATTCACATAGTAAAAAAATTAACTTTCTCATTAATCAAATTATTAAATCTCTAATTAATAATTAAATTAATTAAATAACATCATGCTTAATTAAATATTTCATTTAATTCGACAATCTCACATAATTACGTACTTGAAAAATAAAAATTCTCTACATTAATTTAATAAATATAACACATAAAATTAAATTAATCTACCACAATTGCATCGATTAATCATTAAATCTAATAATTAAATCATCAAAAAATATTTATTTAATTCAGTAAATATTAAAATTAAATTACAAAATTCTCGTTCGTCACATCTTCCCCCCCTTAAAAAGATTCTGTCCCCAGAATCACGGCTCAATAATTTCGACCCGTTACATTCTCCCCCCTTACAAAGATTCTGTCCCCAGAATCGCATATACATAATTAAGTAAATAAATGAGGGTAATTCTTCATCATATTCTCTTCGAGTTCCCACGTAGCTTCTTCAGCGTTGTGGTTCCTCCAAATTACCTTAACAGAAGGTATAACTTTATTTCTGAGAACTTGTTCTTTTCGGTCGACAATTTGGACAGGAATTTCTTCATAAGATAAGTCTTTCTCAAAATGCAGGGGTTCGTATTCAATTACATGCTTGTAATCAGGTTTGTAAGGTCGTAACACAGAAACATGAAAGACATTGTGGATATTCTCGAGTGCTGGAGGTAAGGCTATCTCGTACGCAACTTCTCCAATTCTTCGCAGTACCTCAAAGGGTCCAATAAATCTTGGGCTCAATTTTCCTTTCTTTCCGAACCTGATCTTTCCCTTCCAGGGAGAGACCTTCAAGAAAACATAACTACCTGGTTCAAACTCGATATTTTTACGATGTGGATCAGCGTATTTCTTCTGTCGATCTTGAGCTGCTACCAGTCGTGCTCGGATCACTTTAACTATTTTTGCCGTCTGCTGTACCAATTCTGGCCCTAGCAATTGTCTTTCACCAACTTCATCCCAATAAAGCGGAGTTCTGCACTTTCTGCCGTATAACGCTTCGTAAGGCGGCATACTAATACTAGCGTGGTAACTATTGTTGTAGCCGAACTCTACCAATGGTAGGTGATCATCCCAATTTCCTTTGAAGTCCATTACACAGGCTCGTAACATATCTTCCAGTGTTTGAATCGTTCGTTCGCTCTATCCGTCTGTTTGAGGGTGGTAAGCTGTACTCATTCGCAGTTGTGTACCCATGCATTCCTGAAGACGTTTCCAGAAATTTGATGTGAAGCGCGGATCCCTATCGGAAACAATAGACACCGGCACTCCGTGCCTCGATACAATCTCTTTCACATATAATCTTGCCAACTGATCTAAGTTAAATCTGATTTTGATAGGAAGGAAGTGCGCGGATTTCGTCAGTCGGTCAACGATAACCCATACTGCGTCGTAGCCTTTCTGAGTCGTCGGAAGGCCAACCACAAAGTCCATCGTAATATGTTCCCATTTCCATTCTGGGATCTCCAATTGTTGTAGCAATCCACTCGGTCTCTGATGTTCTGCTTTAACTTTCTGACATGTCAGGCATTTGGCAACACATTCTGCAACATCACGTTTCAAATTCGGCCACCAGAAATGTTGTCGAAGATTTTGGTACATTTTTGTACTACCAGGGTGAATCGAATATCTTGAACTATGAGCCTCACTCAAAATTTCTTCCTTAATTTCTTGTACTGGCGGAACCCAAATTCTGCTTTTAAATCTCAATATTCCTTCCTTATCCATCTTAAATCTTGGTTCGGTTCCTTCAGATATCTTCGATGTTACCTTTTTGCATTCATCATCCTGAAGCTGAGCCTCCTTCACTCTATCTAGTAGAGTTGTACCAGATTGCATCTGAAATAGCTTCTCATCAATCTCCATAGGATACTTCACTTCTAACTCCAGTTTCTCCATATCTGCAATTAGCTCCTGCTGAGCAGTCAACATCATCAATTTCTCACGACCCTTTCTACTTAAGGCATCGGCAACCACATTAGCCTTACCCGGATGGTATAAAATCTCACAGTCATAATCCTTGATTAATTCCAACCATCTTCTTTGATGCATATTCAAATCTTTCTGTGTAAAAATATATTTCAGACTCTTGTGGTCCATATATATTTCACACTTCTCCCCGTATAGATAGTGCCTCCAAATTTTCAAAGCAAAAACAACTGCAGCTAACTCCAAATCATGGGTTGGGTAACCCTTCTTGTAATCCTTCAACTGCCGTGATGCATACATAATGACTTTGCCGTTTTGCATCAGCACACAGCCAAGTCCTTTATGCGACGCATCGCTAAAAACAACAAAATTTCCTGTATCATCCGGAAGAGATAACACAGGCGCTGTACTCAACCTCTTCTTTAATTCTTGAAAACTCTCCTCACACTTCTCCGTCCAAACAAATTTCACAGCTTTTCGAGTTAAATTCGTTAACGGAGTTGCGATCTTAGAAAAATCTTGTATGAATCTTCTATAATATCCTGCTAATCCAAGAAAACTTCTTACTTCTGACGGCGTTCTCGGCTGATCCTAGTTAATCACAGCTTCTACTTTGGATGGATCTACCGAAATTCCATCTTTATCGATTACGTGACCAAGAAATTGTACTCTCTCGATCCAGAATTCGCATTTCAAAAATTTAGCATACAACTTCTCCCTTCTCAATACTTCCAACGTTAACCTCAAGTGTTCTTCATGTTCCTCTTTGGTTTTGGAATATACCAAAATGTCGTCTATAAATACCACCACGAATTTGTCCAAAAACGGCTTGAATACACCATTTATTAGTCCCATAAATGTTGCAGGAGCATTCGTAAGACCAAACGACATTACTAAAAACTCATAATGACCATATCGCATTCGAAACGCTGTCTTCGGTACATCCTCTGGCCTCACCTTCAGTTGGTGATAACCACTCCTTAAGTCAATCTTGGAAAAGTATTTTGCTCCCTTCAATTAATCAAACAGATCATCGATCCTCGGTAATGGATATCTGTTCTTAATCGTGACCTTATTTAATTCTCTGTAGTCAATACAGAGCCTCATCGATCCGTCCTTCTTTTTCACGAACAACACCGGCGCTCCCCACGGCGATACGCTCGGTTAAATGTACTTTTTGTCCAACAATTCTTGTAGTTGTACCATTAATTCCTTCATCTCTACTGGCGCCATTCGGTATGGTGCCTTCGATATTGGAGCAGTTTCGGGCGCCAAATCAATCACAAAGTCTACTTCTCTATCTGGTGGAAGTCCTGGCAAATCGTCTGGAAATACATCGACGAAGTCCCTCACAATCGGTATCTCCTCTACCTTCGGGTTCTCTTTTCGACTGTCGACTATGTAAGCTAAATATCCTACACAGCCTTGTCTTAATAACTTCCTGGCCTGCAACATCGTCAGACAACTCGCTTGTCTAGGCGACTTGCTACCATAAAACACAACCTTTGACGGAGTTATAAGGTTAATACGCTTCTTTTGGCAGTCAATTACAGCCCCATAATTGGATAGCCAATCCATACCCAATATAACGTCGAATTCCCCCAATCGAATAGGGATAAGATCTACGTTCATGATATTACCCTTAATATCCACTCTACAATTCTTATACACATGCTTAACAGGAATTATCTCTTTATTCACTATTTTTATAATCATGGGATATTCCAATTCATCCTTAAGCAAATCTAAACTATTAGTAAAGTCATCGGATATAAAGGAACAAGTAGCACCCGAATCAAATAAAACGTAAGCATTAATTTCATTGATCGGAATGATACCTGACACCACATCACGAGACTAGATTGCATCCTGCACCGTCATATTGAAAGTTCTGGCGGTTGGTCGATTTGTTGCAGGTGGTCCGGTGATGGTTAAGGTATTTCCACTGCTATTTCCCCGGTTTCCTCCTTGTCCTGATCCTCCCGATCCCTTCTTGGGACAGTCTCTTGCTAAATGATCTTTCGAACCACAGTTGAAACAAGCACCCTTCTTTGGGTTTGTACAATTTGGTGCTATGTGGCCTTCCTGACCACAATTGTAGCACACTCTCTTTCCCTTCAAACAAACTCCTAGATGTGCCTTGTCGTAAGTCGGACATGCTTCTATCTTCTTTTTCTGCCCTCCGTGTTGACTTCCAGCTGTCGAGTTATCCGTCCACTTCCTCTTCTGATTATTATTATTCCCAGTATTACTTCCACCAGTCTTGTTATTACCTTCATTCTCACTCTTTTTCTTTTTCTGTTCTTGGTTGTACTTAGTCACTGCATCACTTCCTCCTTCCGCGAGAATGGCCTTTTCCAAAACTACCGCAAACGTGTTAAGTTGAAACATTGATACCTTGCTGTATACCCAAGGCTTCAGTCCTTGTTCGAATAGTCTGGCTTTCCTCTTGTCAGTGTGTACTTGATACGGGGCAAACCTTGCCAACTCATCGAATTTAGCCGCGTATTCAGGCACACTCATATTTCCCTGTTTCAGTTCCAGAAATTGCACCTCCATCTGATTCTGCGAACTAGCTGGGAAATACATTTCGAAAAACATCTCTTTGAATCTCTCCCACGCAATTACACCTTCACCTCCTCGCATCTTGTTTGCCTGCCACCAGTAGCTAGCCTCAGACTTCAGCATAAATGTCGTAAAAACGGTCTTCTGATCTTCTCGAACCCTAGCAACGTCGAAAACCTTCTCCATTTCCATCACCCATGTTTGAGCCTCGATCGGGTTTCTGAAACCTTTGAACTCTGGCGGTCCTACCGCCTTAAAATCTTTAAACGTTGTGCTAGGTGGAGCTTGCGGTTGGTTATTCATGACTCCAGTTAGTAAATTAACTAGCTGTTGAACTGGATTAACGTTGGCATTATTTTTATTATTGGTTGACCCTTCCTGAGCCGGTTGACGTTGTTGTCTTCTCCTTGGCGGCATTTTTCTGTTAAGTAAACGTTTATTAGAACTTTATTTATTTCTCTACATAGTTAAGACATTACTCAACAAACTCACATACTCATTTAACACATCATCTCAAATAACTTAATATATTTGCATTTAAATAACAAGTTTTACATTAAACTATAGCATAACTGCTATTTACACCATCTATCCTGGAATAAAGAATCCATAGGATTTAAAACATTAACATATTCCGTCGTTCATAAACACGTCAGAATTTACAATTAAAAACTAGTTAAGTCTTTCACATAATCAAACAGATTCTATTCCTGTCTTCCAAGGTGCTCAATAGCCTTACCACGCTCCTCATTCATGATACGAGACATCGTCCTGCGATCCAACATATACGATGGAAGTCCTTCAAATTGGATGGGGTACCTTAACACTCACTCTTGAACCTCATCCATCGCATGATTAAGTGTGGCGTACGTGTCTTCAAGCTTTGCCTTCTTTGCACGACTATCATTTTCTGCACGATCAGCTCGATGTGATTCTCTTACCCATCCTTCCTCTGCTATTTTCAGTCTTCCGGAGGTTTCCTTCAGTTCCTTCTTCAGCTTCTCTATCTCCTCGGTTTTATCTTCGATTTGACCCTTCTCATGAACCAGATCCCACTCCACGTTTCCTAAATGTGTATGAAGGGTCACAATCTCTCTATCCTTCTCCTCTAAAGTAGACTGCTGAACAGCCGCTCGCTCAGTCAATTCCTGAACCTCATCTTGTAACTCCACGTTACGATCATATAGTGTGTCATACATCTCAGCATCAACAGTGTACCGTGGTAGCTCTTCTTCTTCTTCCTCCTCATCAAACTCCTCCTCAGGACCCTCCTCAGGATCAATCTCAGGTTCATGCTCCTGACCAATAATGGTGATCAATGGAGATGAAACCCTCTGCACCAGCTGCTCCCTAACGACATGAATGTCTCGGGGCTCCTCCTCAGTCGGTCCTACAAGTACACGAGATCCCTCCTCAGTAGGTACTATAGGTAAATGGGGTCCCTCCTCAGCTTGACTAGCTTCTCCATCATTCGTCATCCTGACAACAAAATTTTAAGTTTTAGTTACTAAGTCATACTATCTAACGCATACTTAACACATAAACACATAATGTATTTTATTATCTTCAATGAATTACAAAAAATTCATTTCTTAGAACTCGATAAGAGTTTTCAATTACTATCTTCTTCTATAAGGCTACTACCTAAGGTTGTTTCCCCCACCTAATGTTCATAACCTACGGCTCTGATACCAACCTGTGACACCCCCAAATCCGGGTACTTCGATTCCACGGGATTTGGTGTTCACTGTACAAGCATCATCTATCTATCTACCCATAAATAATATCAAACCATACAATAGATAGAAATCATAATAAAATCTCTTCCCTTAAGGGTTACATCAACTGAATCATAAATAAATCCCAGGTTACTCTAACCTTAAAACATCTGTGCAGAATTCTAAACAAATAAGTCTTAACATCAACATAACTCAAGTCTTAAACAAATACATCAGTTAATAAATAACAGGTCTTCATCATTTGCTAACTTTGTCCTTGCCCTTACTAGTGGAGGGTTCATCGCTTCTTTCATTCTTAACTGCAATGTTATTATTAAGCAAGAGTGAGCACAAATGCCCACAAGTATAAAAAAAGAAACAACAGTATAATAACATGCGAATAATCAACGACATCTGAATAAAGCTCAACTTTTGAATCAAGAATAAATAACATGAATCAAAAGAATACTGAGGGTCATAAGACCTTGAACTATGTCCTAGGTTAACAAGAGTTATACTTGAAACCTTTAACAGTCATAAGACTATGGACCTTCTTCTCGTACTTAGGGGGATCAGCCCTTAGTACCATACTGTGCACAATATCTTAACGCTAATGCATAAGTGAATCCCTTTTCAGGGTTGTTCATCTCAGTTTGACATTCGAGTCCGCACCAAAGGAAGTTTGGTTTGGATAATTCAATAAGGGTTCTGAAATTTAGAACGTTCATCAACTATGGACTAGTTGAATTATTAAGGATTCACTAGTCTAATAAGGTTCAACAACAATGATATTCAATTTGAGTAATAATCTCAAGAAGTATACAATAGAACAATTATTGTATAACTAAATCATACTTTGAAAAGATAATCAATCTTTAATATAACATTTGAACATGAATAATGGCAATGATAATTTACTCGAGGTAAATAATAAACTTGAATAATAATGACAAGTAGGGTTAGGAAACTTGCTCAAATTTAAGAGTTTAAGTTTAGGAAACTTGCTCAAATTTAAGAGTTTAAGTTTAGGAAACTTGCTCAATATAATGGAGTTAGGGATAGGATACTTGCCTTGTGCGTAGATTACACTTTAACTAAGCACGTTCTTTGAATTAAATCCTACATACCATTCACATACACAATACCAGTTAATTATAACTTAACTGTTCATCAAAAACTCATTCTCTTTGTCTACTTTGATTTATTGACTATACTTAATCACTTTATCACATTTACTGCCACATAATACCACTTCATGAATAATAATCTAATTATGTAATCAATAATTTAATCCACATGTAATTATGTTATTTACATGTTATACACCTATTTTATCATCACATTATTCTTCTAACATGTTTACATGTTCATTACAATAATCCACTAACACATTGTTAGACTTAAACATTTTTAAAATTGCATTTCTGAATTTTTTTGGAGAGTGGCGCTGCGGCGCCACTGATATACTTGATCTTCGCGCTGCGGCGCGGTGGCGCTGCAGCCGGGCCCTTGGCGCTGTGGCACTGTGGCGCCGTGGCTCGAGTCTTGGCGCTGCAGTGCAGTGGCGCTGCGGCGCAGGACATCAGTTCTAGAGCTGGCGCCGCGGCGCGAGACCACAGAAACTGTTTCCCAGTTCGCGAAGAACATAGAGTTCAGCGAAATCAACATATTTTTAACACTAATTTCACCAATTTACACATACCCATATGTTATAATTTATACATAATCACTACTTAACATCTATGGAGTGATTTTAACCCATTTAAACACTTAATAACAGATTTAAATCATGTAAATTTGGACTGTTATTGATGTTCTTGAAGTTTTTGAACAAAACACATAATTTAGCCGTACGGATTCGTTATAACACCGAATCCGTTCGTTTAAGGCTTGATCTCTTCGTATTAACATGCTCAATAATATAAGGGTGAAAAATTTATGGATAATATATGATCAATACATCAATTATCACGTATAAGGCCATATGGCCATATCACGTACTCTGTTTATTTTGAAAAACATACGTACGACATGCTTTCATGAATTTGATGTTATGGTTTACAACATATACATAATTAAACACAATTTGATATAACATAACACAATTTCTCACTTCACAGAGATTAACAGAAGTTTTGAAGGCCATTATTATAAAACTAAAAGACGTAACTTAAAAAAATTTGGAAGAAGGGATTACCCTTGAATACTCGGCTTAGATTACACAGGGTGACAACAATTCTCAACTTCTCACACTTCTTCTCCTTTAATCACAGTATTCACAATTTCTCTCAAAGTTCTCAAACTCTCTCTGTGATTTTAGACTTAGAGAAAAAAATAGAAAAGAAGAAGACGTCGATATAAGAACTGGCGTATTATGGACAGTTAACGGGTTAACTGTCCATAACCTCCCTTAGTGTCATGTTTGGCTTAGCAAATTAATTCAAAACTATTTAATTTAATAGAGCTTTATAATATAGTTTAATTAATGTCACACTTCTTTATAAATATAATATATCCTGTCTGTGCGTTTACACCGGACCTGGTTCCATTATTTATTATTCTGTCAGAATATCCTATCTGTGCATTTACGACGGACCTGGTTCCATTATTTATAATTCTGTTAGAATAACCTGTCTGTGCGATCTATCGCATACCGGGTGATTTCTTTTGTTATTCTATTTTTTATTATACTCAGTTGGTTAAGTTTTAACTTCTATACTCCATGAAATTAGTGGAATATCCTTGATAATTGCGTTTCATCCAGTATCTTTTCATGAAAATATTATTCTAAGCATTCTTAAATTTTACTTCACAAAGTAGTATCATGTTGACAATTTGGACGTTGTTAATTCTTAGATAAATTAATTCTTGAACTTGTTTTATTGAATTCTTATATCATTGTCATCATCCTCATGTTTATAAAATGTTGAAAGTCATCTATGGCCTGTAGTGCATAGATGGACTTGGTATGATTATGATCAAAGATTATTCAGTATAATCATGACCGTAATGTTACATATGATGTGATAAAAGTCCTCATTGGCCCGTAGTGCATTGATGAACAGTTGTTGGCATGATCATGACCATTGATGAATACACAAAGCCCGTAGTGCATGGATAATTGTGGTCGTGATACTAAAGAATATCCTTGGCCGTAGTGCAGGGGTGATTCGATGATGTGGATTATTTTGTTAAGCTGAGTCCCATCGATAACAGTGTTGAAAAACCTTTTAAATCATAGAACATAGTAGATTTTATTCTCTACTTGACTCTTTTAATGGATTGCTTGTTCCGCTGCAGTTAAACTTGATGTTCGTTATATTTTGTCAGTTTAACACTGTTGAAGGCTAATGATAATTTATTCTGCATTATCTTAGTCATAATATTTCTTACTGGGCTAGTTGAGCTCATCCTTTCTTTCACTGTTCTCTTTAGGAAATGAGAATATAGCTGAGACGAGTCGGGGAACGGAGTGATGGACCAGATGATAGTATTAGTAGTCCTCACCATTCTGTTAAATAGTTTGACAATAATTATAATGAGGACTCCTTTTGAGTTTGTATAGTCTCTAGTAGACAATAATTGTATTCAAACTCACTGTTATGTTTTGTCGTATTGTACACGACAGTTGTATTAGTAAGTTGTATTTATATTCTGTACCATTTATTTGACGACCCAAGATGGGTGATGCATACTTAATTTTGGGGGCGTCACAGTTGGTATCAGAGCTTAGGGATATGATCCCTGGCTAAGATGTGAGAATAGAACTAGGAGGGGAGAGACGGGGAATTCCTTCGCTAGTATGACCTACCTAAGTTTATTTGCATGGTATTTAATTGGTCGGTCTGGATATAAGGATAATATATGACATATCAATTAACTTTTGTTTTGTGGCAGTATCTGAAAATGGCATCCGAGAATGTTGAGAATAGCAATGGAGCATAGGCGACTGTTGATTCACCACATATCAATAATCGGGATAATGTGCATCAAGAAGGCGACAATCCTCATGCAAACAATAATATTGACCAAATGATGAATAATGAAATGTTCAGAAGCTTTATGCAGTTCATGCAACAGCATGCGAGAGCGGCTCCTGTTCAAAATGCAGGTGGAAACACTGAAAACTCTCGGACGGTCACCGCTAAACAGTTCAAGGAGCTGGGACCACCGGAGTTTAAGGGAGAGCCAAAACCACTTATAGCGGAAACTTGGATAAAGCAGATCACCAAGATATTTGATGTCTTGGGATGCTCTGAGGAGCAAAAGGTTCCCTTTGCCGCCTTTATGTTACGAGGAGAGGCAGATTACTGGTGGGAATCGATTAAGCGTACTCAACCTGTCGCACTGAAGATGTCTTGGGAGAAGTTCCAAGAGCTGTTCAATGACAAATACTTTCCTGAAAGTGTTCGTCACATGAAGGAGGTGGAGTTCATCAAATTAGAGCAGAATAATATGACCGTGTCGCAGTATGAGGCTAAATTTGCTGAGTTGTCCCGATTTGCATCCCACTTGATGGATAATGAAGAGCGAAAGACACGAATGTTTTTGCGAGGTTTGAAACCTGAGATACGTCAACATCTTATTTCTCATAAACTGTGTTTGTATTCAGATGTTGTAAATAGGGCTCAGTTAGTGGAGCGCGGTAATGAGTCAACGCAACCAAAAAAGAGCAGTCGGCAAAATGATAATACCAGTGATAGCAGTCATCGAAGCGGTGACAACAAGCGTGGAGGGAATCAACAGGCCAGAAATAGTAACTACTTCGGTGGTAATCAGGACCAAAACAATAAGAATGGTCATTTCAAGAAGAGGAGATTCAACAATGATGGAAAGACGTCAGCACCAACACCCGTTGTTAAGGAAGGAGAACGACCAACTATCATATGTTTCAAATGCGGAGGGGAGGGGCACATCAGTCCAAACTGCGCGATGCCATCTAAAGCATGTTATAATTATGGAAGAAAAGGTCATTTAGCTCGATTTTGTCGTTTACCAAAAACAAGTTCAGCCAGGATGGAGACACCAAAGGCCGTCCCAGAAAAGTCAAAACCGGTAGTGCAAGGGAGAGCGTTTGTTGTGACCTCCCAGAAAGTAAGGAACCCGAATGAGGTCATCACAGGAAAGCTTACCAGAAACTCTAACGAAGTCTATACTTTATTTGATACCGGCTCTACCCATTCTTTTATTTCTCCTACTTGCGCTCATCGATTAAATTTGACTCCGGAGAAATTAGACTTTGACTTATCTGTTGAAACTCTATTAGGAGAAACCTTCATTACATCCATGGTTTATAAGTCTTGTTTGGTTCAAGTTGGTACCCACACATTACATGTCGATCTTATTTCATTAAAATTACTTGCATTTGACGTGATTCTAGGGATTGATTGGTTAACTACTCATCATGCAAAAATTGATTATTTTCGTAAGGTTGTTAGCTTTTATATTCTTAATCGACCTATTATGCGAATTCAAGCAACCAAACCATTAAAATCAATTGCTGTCATCTCAAGCCATAAAGCTATTCGTTTATTAAAAAATGGATGTCAAGCTTTCTTAGCTCATGTTACGGATCTAAACAAAAATACGTCAGTTTTGAATGATATTTCTATTGTTAATAAATTCCCTGACGTATTCCCTGAAGAACTTCTTGGCCTACCCCCAGAGCGTGAAATTAAATTTTGTATCGACCTTGAACCCGGTACAAAACCCATTTCCAAAGCCCCATATCGAATGGCTCCTATTGAACTTTAGGAGTTAAAGATCCAACTGCAGAAATTGTTAGACATTGGCTTTATTCGTCCTAGTACTTCTCCTTGGGGTGCTCCTATTTTATTCGTGAAGAATAAAGATGGAAGTATACAACTTTGTATTGATTATCGGGAGTTGAATCATGTCACCATCAAAAACAGGTACCCATTGCCACGTATTGATGACCTGTTTGACCAATTGCAAGGAGCACAATTCTTTTCAAAGATCGATCTTCGTTCTGGATATCATCAGCTGAAGGTTAGAACTGAGGATATTCAAAAGACGGCTTTCAGAACTCGGTACAGGCATTATGAATACCTAGTCATGTCCTTTGGATTGACAAATGCTTCTGCTGCCTTCATGGATATGATGAACCGGGTATTCAAGGAATATTTGGATCACTTTTGTGGTCGTCTTTATTGATGACATCCTTATTTATTATAAAAGCCGTGAAGATCATGAGCAACACTTAAGGCTGGTACTCCAAAAGCTTCGTGAATACAAGCTTTATGCCAAGTTGAAGAAATGCGAGTTCTGGCTGGAGGAGGTAGCATTCCTTGGGAACGTAGTATCAAGTCGTGGAATATCTGTTGACTCGGCAAAGATTGAAGCTATTCAAAGCTGGGAGCAACCTAAATCAGTGACCGAAGTACGTAACTTTCTTGGTTTAGCTGGTTATTATCGGAGATTCGTGGAAGGATTTTCTCGAATTGCTACTCCATTAACTCAGCTGACTCGAAAAGATACAAAGTTCGGTTGGAGCGAAGAATGTGAGAAGAGTTTTCAAGAACTCAAGAGGAGACTCATCTCAGCACCTGTTCTAACCATACCATCTGGCTCGGAGGGATTTATCATCTATAGTGATGCTTCGAGCAAAGGGTTGGGATGCGTTCTCATGCAACATGGAAAAGTCATAGCCTATGCATCAAGACAACTCAAGGAATATGAGAGGAATTATCCTACTCATGATCTATAGTTGGCAGCTGTTGTCTTTGCACTTAAAATTTGGAGGCATTACTTGTATGGGGAGAAGGTGGAGATCTTTACGGATCATAAAAGCCTCAAATATTTCTTCACTCAAAAGGAACTCAACATGCGACAACGACGTTGGCTTGAACTGTTGAAAGATTATGATTATACCATTCAATACCATCCTGGAAAAGCGAACGTGGTAGATGACGCATTGAGTAGAAGATCATATGCAAGTACGAGTGCGATATTGTCAACACAAAGGCCCATTTTATGTGACTTGCAAAGGATGGAGATAGAGTTAAAGACTCTAGAGACCCATGTGATGATGGCGAATATACGAGTGGAACTGACTTTAATCGATAAAGTTAAAGCTTCTCAAGCTACAGACCTAGAGCTGATGCGTATGAGGAAGAAAGTGCAAGAAGGTGCTATGCCGGAAGCAAGAATCGATGAAGAAGGAATACTTCGAGTCAACTCCAGACTTTGTGTTCCTAACGACCCTGATTTAAAGTATGAAATCATGATGGAGGCGCACAACACACCGTTTGCAATCCATCATGGGAGTACCAAAATGTATCATGATCTTCGTCATATATTTTAGTGGAGCAATATGAAGCGAGAGATAGCGCTGTTTATCTCAAGGTGTCTAACTTGTCAACGAGTCAGGGCAGAGCATCAAGTACCAAAAGGTCCATTACAACCACTTGAAATTTCACAATGGAAGTGGGAGCACATTACCATGGATTTCGTTACCGGTCTTCCTAAGGTTTCTCAAGGTATTGATGCGATTTGGGTCATTATTGATAGATTGACCAAGTCTGCTCATTTTTTACCGATACGAGAAACTTATACACTTGAACGTCTTGCTCGTATGTACATAAACGAGATTGTAAGACTGCATGGTATGCCAGTATCCATAGTTTCTGATCGAGACCTAAGATTTACTTCACGATTTTGGGTTAGTTTACAAAAAGCTATGGGCACAGATTTACGATTTAGTTCAGCATATCATCCTCAGACGGACGGACAATCAGAGAGGACTATTCAAACTCTAGAAGATTTATTAAGACTCTGTGTCCTTGACTTCAAGGGAAGTTGGGACAAGTTCTTACTATTGGTGGAGTTTTTCTACAACAACAGTTATCAAGCAAGTATTGGCATGGCTCCATTCAAAGCATTGTATGGAAGAAAATGTCGTTCTCCAGTATGCTGGGATGAGGTGGGTGAAGCAACGTTGTTGGGACCGGAGTTGGTACGTATGACTACAGAAAAGATTCAAGCGATCCGACAACGTATAAAAACCTCACAAGATCGATAAAAGAGTTATGCTGATCTTCATCGAAAGGACGTGGAATTTGATATAGGAGATCATGTGTTCTTACGTGTTGCTCCATGGAAAGGAGTTACGAGATTTGGAAAGAGAGGAAAGCTCAATCCTCGATTCATCGGTTCATTTTTAATCCTCGATCGAGTAGGAACTGTGGCTTATAGACTCGCTTTACCGCCAAGTATGTCTCGTGTTCATAACGTTTTTCACATATCCATGTTATGTAAATATGTGGAAGACCCGAACCACATTATTGAGTTAGAACCGGATGAAATAGCGGAGGATTTGACGTATGAAGAAGTTCCTGTTCAAATCTTGGATAAGAAGGAACATATTCTACGCTCCAAGTTTATACCTCAAGCCAAAGTTTTGTGGAGAAATCACGATGTTGAGGAAATGACTTGGGAGTTAGAATCTGAAATGAAGCCAATGTATTCTTACCTCTTCGACATACCAGGTACATACCCTAATTTCGAGGGAGAAATTTCATAAGAAGGGGAGGTTGTAAGACCCTAACTTTTATAAATAAGGATGAATTTTCTATAAATATCTTTTTTGAATATTATGGAGTTAATTTGATATAATGTTATAGTTGTGGGTAATATTTATAAGTTTTGCAAAGTACGCAAGTTGTTATATAATATTCGATTGGTCGGGGAATATTCGTTTTAACAGAGAATATTCGTACAACGGCACTGTAAGACCCCGAATTTTATGAAATAAAAGTATTCAATTTTTCTTATAATTACTATTCAGTAAATGGTTAAATTGATAAAAGTTTAAAGTTATGGGTGAAATATGATTTTTTTTTTCAAAATAAGCAAGTGGTTATAAAATAATCATTGTTGTCGGGGAATATTCGTTTGGTCGTGGAATATTCTTTCTGTCGGGGAATATTCGTACGACGGCGCAGCTATTTGTGGGCCCCATAACGAATAACTGTCGGATAAAGAAAATGACAAATTTGAGTTTTTACAAATAACAGCGTAGTTGTTACCGTTAATACTGTTGAAATACCCGGTGGTTAAAATATAGTAATACGCGTTATTGCACAGTAGCACACGGTATTGCATAGTATTTTTGAAATTATTGATTCTTACGTAAGAAGGCACTACTCAATAATTGTTACAGTAATTACTGTTCAATATTTTATTTTATTGATTCAATAATTGCTACGTTGAAATTTTGTATTATTGTTGTTCAATAATTGTTGCTGCACAGTATTTTCCTTTATCAGATCAATAATTCATATTATTTGAATAATATTATTAGATAACATTATTGGCAATGTCTAGAAAGTTCTGTCTAAGGAGAGGTTTGGTCATCTAATTGCGCGTCAGTAAGGAGAAATCCTTATTGAAAAGCCCTCTCTTTCCTGGGAACGGCCTGGTTGTCATAAATGTGATTCTGTAATATTATTTGTGAATAATTAATTATTGATTCATATGATAAGGAAATATTTATTTTATGTGGATATAAATGTTGGATATATTTATTGTGGTTAAAAATGAAGGAGTTAATGTTGAGGTTTTTATCAGTATTTTTGTCGGAATGGAGGTATTAAAAATCAGGGTTTTTGAGATATTTTACGGGAGTTATAATTTTAATCCGACCGTTGGATCGTGGTAATTTTTGGATATGTTATACATATATAAGTTGAGTATATGTCCACAAATTTTGAACCGTTAAAAATGAACGTATGATTTGTTATGAATTTTAAGAGGTGGCTGATTCAGAAATCAGGTTATAAATCATTTTTAGTGGAAAATTCTAGAATTGGTGGGCCCCACTTGTGGTTGGTGAAGAAATGTGCTGAATTATATTTCAAATGTGGTGGGTGGGAATAGTAGCAGGTAAAGCCATCAGGTTGCAGGTCAAACCTACCAAAATTTTCCTATAAATAGAGGGCTAAGTTAGAATTGAAAATCACACCAGAAACATAAGCTTTCTCTCTTTCTCTCTCTATATTATGAAGCATATTTTGTGAGTATTTAGATACTTTGAGAGTTGCTATTCAGTGCAAGTTTCCTTCAACATCATATCCGATATCCAGTCAGAAGTACTGCTCTTTTGAGGTAAGGGATAGTAAGGGATAGTAAGGGATTTTAAGGGTTGTTATGATTTTTAGTTTCGTAATTTTTCTACTCTTCAAAAATTTTGAAAAAATTGGAAATGATATTTTGATGAGTTTTCTTGATTGTGTCCAAAAATGGTGATTTTTGGATGTATAGATTAAGAGTTATGAATTTTACGGGAAAAGACTATTTTAAAAGTAACCGCTTATAATTCCTTGTGGTTAACTCCAAAATTGATAAAATTTTTATTGGGAGTACATGTATATGATAGAAGTATACTCTGTAAATTTCAGAATTTTTGGACAAAAATACAATTTTTGATAAATGTCTAAATATTCGGCTGTTTTGGCCATATGAAAAATAGTAAATGACTTTTAAAAATTCTGAGAAAAATATATGTTCACTATGGGACTATATTATGCTAAATCCCAGAAAAGAAATATTTTTAGAACTGATTTGGTATTTTTCATGAAAATGGTCTAACTATGAGTAAATGAATTAAATATGTTTTGTGAAGTAAAAAAATTAGAAAATAGGATTTTATGGTTTGAGAATTCTATATATGAGGTATATGCAGATTTTTGATGAGGGTTTTGGTTATTGATGATGAAATCTTAAGAGTTGACATTTTATGATGATTAAATGCATTAATTAGTAAAGTGTAAACAATTTAAATAAATTGTTTATAAGTTTAAGAAATATTATTCTTTCAATATCATTATACCGAAATATTGGTATGTATATTATTGTGGAATTTCTACCTTTTTCATGTCAGGATTACTATTCATGAGTTACTATTCATGAGTTACTATTCACGAGTTACTTTTCACGAGTTACTATTCATGAGTTACTATTCACGAGTTACTATTCACGATAAAAATTGGTTTCTTTTTCTAACCAAATTATAGTTGATTTACGAATATTACTCTTGAGATTAAAACTAGATGTTGATCATATTATTTTTATTATTATATATAACATTTTTATAACCCTAGTGATGATATTTCTCTTTGACTTGAGTGTAAAGATGGGTAGATTTTTAGTATGATCATGACTATGTGTTCTCTTTGGCCAGTAGTGCAAAGTTGAATTATTGATTGGTATGATCATGACCATTGAATTTATAAGTGAATATCTTTAGCTTAAGTGCAAAGGTGAATTGATCAACATGGTTATAATTATTGTTTATATAAATTCTGAAATGATTATATATTTCTTTGAGATATTAATATATTTGTCCTGTAGTACAAATATGAACTGTTGATGAATTTATTTGGCCGTAGTACAAATATGAACTGTTGAGGAATATATTTGGCCTGTAGTGCAAAGATGAAATATTGATGAATATCTTTGGCCTGTAGTACAAAGATGAATTGTTGATGAATATCTTTGGCCGTAGTGCAAAGATGACATGTTGTTGAATATCTTTGGCCAGTAGTGCAAAGATGAGCAGGTGTTGAGATGAACATGACCAACTGGTGATACAAATGAATATCTTTGGCCGTAATGCAAAGATGAAGTTATTAGTATGATTATGAACAGGAAATGTGATTTGGTGTAACTATGATCTTTGATGTTTCAGGTAAAGATAGGTGATGAAAATTATCTTCGTCTTGGATGATAAGAGAAATTTAGAACTACAGTTATGATTTATTCATATGATTGTGGACCAGAATTGTTGATTGATGTTACAGGGATAAAACATTGTTGATGGATTTTTAACATGGAGAAGATAATAGACTTTATAGTCTATTTGACTCTTCTAATGGATTGCTCGTTCCGCTGCAACTATGGTTAAATTTTTTATCATTTACCATATGTTCTAAATCTCTGATTTATTGTTGATGAAGGCTATTGATAATTGAATTATCTTTAGTCATGATATTCTTTACTGAGCTAGTTATGCTCACCCTTTTGCTTCACAATTCCTTTCAGGTAATAAGAGAGTAGCTGGGTCGAGCAGGGGTAACAAGGGAATAGAACGGTGGTCATCATTTAGTAGTAATATTTGGTGAAGAAAATAGGGTGAGGCGAACCCAACGTTGGAAGGGTGTTTTGTCACTATCATACAAGATGTCTAATGACATACAACCTCGTGTCATCATAAGACAGGGTTGTGCTCAACCACTTACTGAGTATATCTATGGGCACTACCTATATAATCTTGGTGTTTGTTTGAAGTATAATTCTCAATTAGAGACAGTGGAGATAATGATAAGTCAAGAGAAGACTCACCATTGGGAAGAATATGATAGTAATCTTCTCGTTTTTCTTTGAGGTCTATTGGGTCAACCAAGGATAATTATGTGGCCATATGATAACTATCATAACCTAGACGCGTGGCCTCCCATGTACGAAGGTTTCCTTGAGCATTTTCCAAAGATTCTAATTTCTAAAACAGTTTTTGACTATACCTTTATGTAAGGTGTTATTGTGAGGTGATGTCCACGGTTGGAACATGAGTCACATTTGGTATATATTTGTATCCAAACTCACAGCATATGTGTTGTTGTATTTTGCACGATAATTGTTGCAATAAAGTTGTAGTTGTTTTCTGTACCATGTATTTGACGACTCAGAATAGGTTGGGTGGAATGGACCTATTTTGGGGTAGTCACAGGTGGTATCAGAGCTTAGGGATATGATCTCTGGCGGAGATCGGGGAATACAACTAGGAGGGGAGAGACGAGTAAATCCTTCGCTAGTGTGTCCTACCTAAGCTTATTTGTTGGTCAGTCATACTATGGGGATATGATGTGATATGTTAATTTGTTAAATTAACCTTTATTTTTGAAGTTGTATTCTAGAATGATATCTGAAATACAGGAGATGAGCAATGGAGAAATTATGATGACAGGGAAGATGAAATCTGAAATGAAAGGAAGGTATTCTCAACTCTTTGAAATACCAGGTACGTAAATTTCGGGGACGAAATTTCATAAGGAGGGGAGATTGTAAGACCCCGAATTTTATGAAATAAAAGTATTCAATTTTTCTTATAATTACTATTCAGTAAATGGTTAAATTGATAAAAGTTTAAAGTTATGGGTGAAATATGATTTTTTTTTTCAAAATAAGCAAGTGGTTATAAAATAATCATTGTTGTCGGGGAATATTCGTTTGGTCGTGGAATATTCTTTCTGTCAGGGAATATTCGTACGACGGCGCAGCTATTTGTGGGCCCCATAACGAATAACTGTCGAATAAAAAAAACGACAAATTTGAGTTTTTACAAATAACGGCGTAGTTGTTACCGTTAATACTGTTGAAATACCCGGTGGTTAAAATACAGTAATACGCGTTATTGCACAGTAGCACACGGTATTGCACAGTATTTTTGAAATTATTGATTCTTACGTAAGAAGGCACTACTCAATAATTGTTACAGTAATTACTGTTCAATATTTTATTTTATTAATTCAATAATTGCTACGTTGAAATTTTGTATTATTGTTGTTCAATAATTGTTGTTGCACAGTATTTTCCTTTATCAGATCAATAATTCATATTATTTGAATAATATTATTAGATAACATTATTGGAAATGTCTAGAAAGTTCTGTCTAAGGAGAGGTTTGGTCATCTAATTACGCGTCAGTAAGGAGAAATCCTTATTGGAAAGCCCCCTCTTTCCTGGGAACGGCCTGGTTGTCATAAATGTGATTCTGTAATATTATTTATGAATAATTAATTATTGATTCATATGATAAGGAAATATTTATTTTATGTGGATATAAATGTTGGATATATTTATTGTGGTTAAAAATGAAGGAGTTAATGTTGAGGTTTTTATCAGTATTTTTGTCGGAATGGAGGTATTAAAAATCAGGGTTTTTGAGATATTTTGCGGGGGTTATAATTTTTAATCCGACCGTTGGATCGTGGTAATTTTTGGATATGTTATACATATATAAGTTGAGTATATGTCCACAAATTTTGAACCGTTAAAAATGAACGTATGATTTGTTATGAATTTTAAGAGGTGGCTGATTCAGAAATCAGGTTATAAATCATTTTTGGTGGAAAATTCTAGAATTGGTGGGCCCCACTTGTGGTTGGTGAAGAAATGTGCTGAATTATATTTCAAATGTGGTGGGTGGGAATAGTAGCAGGTAAAGCCATCAGGTTGCAGGTCAAACCTACCAAACTTTTCCTATAAATAGAGGGCTAAGTTAGAATTGAAAATCACACCAGAAACATAAGCTTTCTCTCTTTCTCTCTCTATATTATGAAGCATATTTTGTGAGTATTTAGATACTTTGAGAGTTGCTATTCAGTGCAAGTTTCCTTCAGCATCATATCCGATATCCAGTCAGAAGTACTGCTCTTTTGAGGTAAGGGATAGTAAGGGATTTTAAGGGTTGTTATGATTTTCAGTTTCGTAATTTTTCTACTCTTCAAAAATTTTGGAAAAATTTGAAATGATATTTTGATGAGTTTTACAGTCCAATCGTCGACATTATACTTGTTGGACCTTTTTCACTTGTTTTTTCAAACAAATCTCACATAAAATGAGAACACAAAAAAATAGGTAAGGAAAAGGGACAAATAAAAATCCCGACGTCGACAGGTGGCGACTCTGCTGGGGACTCCAGTAAGAGGACTTAAGCCGCTATTACAAGCTTTTCAAAACTGTTATATGCTTATGTGTGGATGTTGCATTTACATTTATGATGAATGTGTACGAATGCATATCTTTACTGCAATTAATGCTTTAAACTATATTTGCTTGTGATATTAGTGCTTCTCACATGTCATCATTTTCATATACGGTGAGACGCAATGTATGTTAAAGTATGTTGTGTGGTCCCTCCACCAGGAGGCTATCCTGTCGGTGTTTGATTACTGGACTCGTAGGAAGACTAATTCCCGCGAGGCTCAGGAAAGGCACCACCCAAATTCGCTCCAGTTGAAAGACCAAATTAACTTCTCGTTGAGTAAATTGCGATGATTTGGGAACCTTCATGCTGAAAAGCCGCGAGAGTAACCTAAGATAGGTCGGCCTTTGATAAACCAAACGCGGAGGAAAGTCACTTCATGCTTTCTCATTTCAAATTACTTGTAAAGTCAATTACTTGTAATTTAAATTCCATATTCATCTCCATATAATGAGAAATATGAAGAAATGTGTGCATATTTAAATTGACATGCTATCCTGTATTACA
This sequence comes from Panax notoginseng, assembly GCA_016801055.1. NCBI lineage: Eukaryota > Viridiplantae > Streptophyta > Magnoliopsida > Apiales > Araliaceae > Panax > Panax notoginseng. The sequence continues at coordinate 137,177,628 of CM029015.1, forward strand.
AACAGCTAACATCTATTTTGCAGGACAAAATTCCTAAAATGGACACATCACATAGCATGCTAACATTTACACCATCCCTAAAACTAAACTATGCTAGTTTTGTCACAGGGAAGCATTCGGACCTATTACCCGGTCAAAGTCCAAAAAGGCCGCAGGCCTACAACCAATCATGTCTTCTTCTGACCAGTCTAATCCAGTTTCTCGCGAGGAATTTGACTGATTAAGTAAACAAATTATAGATTTGGTTGTTCTTCTTAAAGAACTACATCAATCTACGCAGGGTCCAAAAATACCAGTCCATGTTGAATCCTCCACACAAGGAGGAACTCAAGGTCCTGATAAATCCATTACAATACATGAACTGCAGTTGGATTCAACCAACAAAATTCATGATGCCGCCCATCTCACAAGAGATCCAGACACCGGTGACATCAAAAAGAAAGTTCTTCAAATGGAAGACACCCTTCACGCTATCAAAGGAATTTGAGCACACATGAGTGTTTCATATGCCGACCTTTGTATATTCCCTGGTGTTCATTATCCAGAAAAATTCAAAACTCTTGACTTCGAAAAGTATGACGGGTTAGGAGATCCTTACACCCATTTGAAGGTTTTCATTGGAGAACTTGGATCTTATGCAGAGGACGAGAAGCTCAGAATGCGGTTGTTCCAAAAGAGTCTTACTGTGGAAGCTCGTTCGTGGTATACCAGACTAGACAATGCAAAGATCCATAGATGGGAAGAGCTGGCACATGCTTTCCTTGCGCAGTATAGCTTCCAGTCTCAAATGGCTCCTGACCGGTACCAGATTACCAAGGTCAAGAAATAGTCCAATGAGTCTTTTAGAGAATATGCTCAAAGGTGGAGGCGCCTTGCTGCTCAAGTAACTCCTTCTATGACAGAGTCAGAGATGGTGATGACCTTCATAGACATACAAGAAGCTCCTCGCTATGAAAGAGTATTAGCCGGCATCGGTAAACCATTTTCTGAAATGATCAAACACGGGGAGATGGCTGAGATGGGATTGAAGTCAGGAAAGATTCAAGACCTAGCTACCCTTAAAGCTGTTGCTGAGCACATCCAATCCAGAAATTATGGAAACAACCCCCGGAGGGTCCATAAAAAGAAAGAAGAAGATGTTTCCCTGATACTACAGGGTCAAAAAGGCAATCAGAACATGCCTATCCAAAGAAGAAATTACACTCCCTTTCCAGCACAATCGTCAAACCCTCCAATACCAAAAGGTGGAGAAGTCAAACACCCTCGAGTGTTCACACCCTTAGGGGGCTCTCTCGAGAATATTCTCACTCTTCTGACCATACAGAAGAAAATCACACATCTTCTTCCACCAGCCAACCCTAATGGTAGGGGTTTTATGCTGCTCAGAAATGTGCTTATCATGCCGAGGCACCTGGACATGATACTTAAGATTGTTGGGCCTTGAAACATAAGATCCAAGATTTGATAGGCAACGGGGAGATCGTGGTCACTAAACCGGATCAACCTCACGTTCAAGACAACCCTCTTCCTCAACACAAAGAGGAAGAGGTTAACATGATCAATTGGAGCAATGGACAGAGTTCCTATTTTAGCGACGAGTCATCTCATACCATCAAAGACGGTGTTGACAAGTGGGATTATGCCAAGTTCCAGTTGGTAATGGAACGAAATATAAAAGCTCTTTGCAAACAAATTGAGCAATTGGTAGAACTGGTGACCTACCAGCATTAATTTACACGCCAGTTAGTAAGCCAGGAGCATGCTAGTCTCCTTCCTCTTGTCATGAATATTCCCTCGTCACCTCCAGAAAGTGAAACGATGGAGGACAAAGTGGCAAAGAGAGCGAATGCCAAAGCTCATCGGGATTTTGCCAACAGAAGGGAATTTACATATCTGGGCCAACCCATGGAGGAAATCCTTCAGATGCTAATCAATGAAGGAAGGATTAATTCCCTTCTACCTCCAATCAATCCCCGTTCAGGACGGTACAATTTTGATGGAGTCTTGTCAATATCACTCCCATTCTCGCGGTCACAACACAGAAGAATGCTAGGCACTCTGCCACCTTATACAGAATCTCATTGACAGCTGTGTCCTGCAGATTGCAAACGATGATACTGTGCTACGTGGTAGTGAGAACATCTATCCTACTAAATGGAAGGGATTGGTAGCAGTTATCTCTACTGAGGCTGATGGAATTGTCAAGCCACTCACTATACCAATAATTTAACTTAGAGGAAGCAACAATCCTTTGAAAGTGGCTGCCCCCGAACCAATCAACTTACCATGCAGAGCATAATATCCTATTGTTGGCTTGCACACAGTTCCGTTGAATTATGAAGAAGGTGAAGGATCCACCTCGTATACAACCGCTACAGTGTCAATGGAGAATCCACTGTATCTTCCCCAACGGGTGATGAAGTCTACCATTAAATCAAAGGGGAAAATACATATGGAGAAGATTGAAAAATTCCTCCGCACTATGGGTCATAACGAAGCCAAGGTGGTTGTAAGCTTAAGAGAAGCTCCGCACTCAATTTTGGACTTGGTCTTAATTTCCGAGGATCACCGGAAGATCTTACTGAAAGTTTTGGAAGAAGCCTATTTACCAACATCAGTGGATACGAAAATATTTTAACACCTGGTTGATCACATTTTCAACAACAATATGATATCCTTCACTGATGATGACATACCGCCCAAAGGGACCGATCATTGCAAGCCGTTATACATTGCGGTCTTGTCCTCCGTATACATGCTAGCTGGAGTCTTGGTAGATGGAGGTTCGTCTCTAAATATATGTCCTTCTGCTACGTTGCTGAAGATGAACGTCAATCTCAACCGAATCTGAAGTAGCCATACGATCATCAAAGTTTTTGATGGATCCCGCCAGAATGTAGTCGGAGTAATTGAGTTGCCAATCGAAATTGGTCCCCATACATTCTGCGTGTCTTTCCACATACTCAAGATAGATTCGGGATCTAACGTGGTCTTGGGAAGACCATGGATTCATATGGCTGGGGCAGTCACCTCCACCCTTCATCAGCAACTGAAATACATTATCAACAATAGCCTAGTCACGATCAACGTTGAACCGGAGTGTCCTCAACATGGGGACCTACCATTCATCAACACAAATGCAGATGTTAAACTGGTCAGTTTCCATGCCTTGGAAGTGAGCAATACTCAATACCATGCTATTGGAACGCCATTGCCTGTACCCAAGATCTCTGCCGAAGTATTGTCAGCTACTCAGGAAATGATGTCCTTGGGTCATCAGCCAGGACAAGGGCTGGGTAAATATCACCAAGGTATCAAATACCCTATCCAAGTAGCCAGGTAAATTGGGACAGCTGGACTAGGCTATTTTGCCAATTCTAGTCAAAGAAATCCTCATAAGCATCAGCAGATTCCTTCAGCTTCAACCATGCGGCGTTTATCTTCACCATTAACCTTTGAGTCCACATAACCTCCTGTAAAGGTGCCAACCAGCGTGATGGCTATGCTATTTCCCAAACCAGTGTCATTCAAAGCAAAAGAAGTCTTTGTTCCAGATCCCAGAGTAGAGGAAGAGAAACAAAGAATCAAACAAAAAGTCGTCTAGATAATGTTGGGCATGCGCATCATTGTTCATGATGAACATACAAACGATACATCCCAGACGATGATTGCCCAGACGTCATGGTCATCATTCGGGAAAAGGAGGATGATGGCAGCCCCTCCATCAATGCAGTCCACCTGGACTTTATCCTTGCCAATTGGAGCAGCACTCCTTGCATTGGTCAACGAGGGTAAAATGGGCATGAACTCTTTCTGCCCTGTAGATATCATAACTGCTTACTTTTCTGTATAGTATTAGCAGTCATTTTGCCAATACATGCTAACACTTTGTATGATTAAACAACTTCATATATACTAAGTGAAAGTATATTTTGTTCCAGGACCCTGAATTTAGATGTGCCAGTACTTGCTGATACGGTGCCTCTTCTCCACAAAGATTGTGACTTTGGTGTAGAGATGAATTCAGCCTTGATGGAAACACAAGAGGACATTGAGGTGCCTCCAAAAATTCAAGAATGGGTCAAAGACAAACCTAAACCCAACCTTGATCAAACTATTTTCTTCAATCTCGGAACCTTAGAAAACCCTAAGTTAATCCAGATTGGTTCAGACCTTACCCCAAACCAACGGAATGACATGGTTATGCTACTAACCCAATTTCAGGATGTGTTTGCATGGTCTCATGAAGACATGGTGTGTTTGTCCACTGACATTGCTCTTCATCGCCTTCCCATTAAAGAGGGATTTAAGCCAGTTAAGCAGAATCTCAAACGATTGAAACCTGAGTGGAGTTTGAAGGTGAAAGAAGAAATTGTGAAACAATTTTAAGCTGGCATTATCATGGTGTCTACATATCCTGAGTGGATATCCAATATCGTGCCCATGCCTAAACCTAGAGGATAGGTGCGAGTTTGCGTGGATTACAGGGATTTGAATAAAGCTTGCCTTAAGGATAGCTTTCCTGTGCCATTCATCCACATTCGCATTGACAATACTGCTTAATACGACATGTACTCCTTTGCTGATTGCTTTGCGGGGTACCATCAGATCATGGTTGTTGAGGAAGATCGTGAGAAAATTTCTTTCATTACTCCTTTGGGAACCTTTTGCTATAGACGGTTGTCATTCGGCCTTATCAATTCCGGAGCCACCTATCAATGAGTTATGATGACTCTCTTCCACGACCTAATGCATAAAGAGATAGAGATCTACGTGGATGACATCATTGTCAAATCCCGAAAGGAGGATGACCACTTAGACCATCTCAAAAAGTTATTCAACAGGTTGCGCAAGTACAACTTGAAGTTGAATCCAGCCAAGTGCGCCTTTGGCCTTAAATCAGGCAAGTTGCTAGGATTTCTAGTCAGCCACAAAGGAATTGAGTTAGATCCTACCAAAATCCAGGCCATTACGGAAATGCCCATTCCTCAAATGGAGAAGAAAATACAGGAATTTTGGGAAGAATCAACTTCATTAGTAGGTTCATCTCTCAACTCACAACAACCTATGAGCCTATCTTCAAGATGTTAAGGAAGAACTCCTCCATGAAATGGGATGATGAGTGCCAGAAGGCCTTCCTTACCATCAAAGAGCAACTAGTCAAAGCTCCTATTTTGGTACCACCCAGGGATGATGTTTCCCTGTTCATGTACCTTTCCATAAGTGACAATGCTATGGGCTGCATGTTGGGATAGAAAGATGATGGAGGCCGAGAACGAGCTATCTATTACCTCAGCAAAAGATTCAGCATCAGTGAACACAAGTACACTCTGATTGAGAGAACTTTTTGTGCTTTAGGATGGGATGCCATGAGGTTACAACATTACCTCTGGGCAGACAACCCATCTCATATCCCGCGTGGATCCTCTGAAGTATGTGTTCAGTAAACCCATACTGAATTATCGGCTGTCCAGATGGCAGTTGATCCTATAACAATTTGACATTGTTTACGTGACTCAAAAGTCCATTAAAGGTTAAGGAATTGCTGATCAGCTGGCCGCCGCACCCTTAGGGGATTTCAAACCCTTGGAAACATACTTCCCCGATGAAGGGGTAATGGCAATTCAGCCACACCATCAGTACGATACACGCCAAGCATGGAAGATGTATTTTGATGGAGCTGTTAATACGGAAGGTTTTGGAGCTGGAGAAATTCTAGCATTCGGTATGGGGGAGCAGTATCCCGTTGCCGACAAATTACAGTTTGTCAGCACCAACAACACAACTGAGTATGAAGGCTGTATCATGGGGCTAAAACTTGCCCATTCAATGGGTATCAGACGATTAACTGTCTTTGGTGATTCAGAGTTGGTAGTCAAACAATCCACGGGAATCTACCAAACCAAAGAGCTACGTTTGTTGCCTTACCATCTACAAGTTTTACAGATGGCTTCGGAGTTTGAAGAGATCTCCTTTCTACACATTCCTCATAACAGGAATGACTTCGCAGACGCATTAGCAAATTTGGCCTCCTTGATACACATACTTGACAAGGAACACATGCCAAGCGTCACAGTAGCCCTGCAAAAGGCACCAGCATATGGGAACTATGTTGGAGAAGTATCGGATGAACTACCTCCCATCCAACAACCTTGGTATCAGCATATCAAGGAGTACTTGCAAGATGAATCTACACCCGCTGAGGCGAGCCTGAATGAGCAAAGGCGGATTCATCGACTTGCTATGAAATTCTACCTGAGCGGAGTTGCACTCTACAAGAGAGATGCAGGACTAGGTCTCCTCAGATGCCTGGATAAGGACCAAGCTCAGAGAATCATGGATGAGGTCCATGGTGGAGTCAGTGGCCCACACATTAGTGTCCCCCTCCTTGTTAAGAAGATCTTCAGGACATGACATTACTGGCTATCTCTCAAAGCTGACTGCAATGACCACGTCAGGAGATGTTATCAATGCCAAATTCATGGGAATGCTATCCACGCCCCTCCACGGGAGCCCTATAATATGAGTTCACCTTGGCCCTTCTCAATGTGGGGAATGGACGTCATTGGGCCCATCGAGCCCAAATCCAGTAATGGACATCGCTTCATCTTCACCATGATCGACTACTTTACCAAGTGGATAGAAGCAGCCTCCTTCCCCAGGGTTACCAAAGAAGTCATCATTGTTTTCCTCAGAAATAATGTCATTTGTCGATACGGACAACCCAAGGTAATTGTATCAGACAATGCTAAGAACCTTAACAACAAAATGATGGAGGAACTATGAAGTAAATTTCACATCAAACACCTTAACTCCGTCATCTACCATCCAAAGATGAATGGTGATGTTGAAGCGGCTAACAAAAATATCAAGAAGATTATGTAAAAGATGTTCGCCAACCACAGAGGATGGCCTAACTTATTGCCTCTTACTCTGTTAGCCTACAGAACATCAATGCGCACTTCAACTGGGGCAACCCCCTACGCATTAACCTATGGGATGGAAGCAGTACTCCCCATAGAAGTAGAAATAGAATCCCTCAGAGTTTTGATGGACGCTCAGCTGGATGAAGATTAATGGGTACAAGACAGGTGTCACCAATTGTCTCTAATAGATGAAAGGCGAACCGCGACTATCTTCCATGGTCAATTATATCAACAAAGGATCGCCAGATCCTACAATAGAAAAGTTCGGCAACGGCAGTTTAAACAACATGACTTGGTTTTAAAGAAGATCATCGACAACCAAGATCAGTCTAAGGGAAAATTCGCTCCTAACTGGAAAGGCCCATTTATTGTCAAGGAGGTATTGACATGAGGTGCTCTCAGATTGCAGGAAGTGGACGACGATGAATTTCCACGGCTTATCAACTCGGACACCGTGGAATGGTACTATGTCTGAAGTTACCATCAAGCAAACATCCTGGTGTTGGATCATCAGATCATCAGTCATTCCTGTTCTTTAACCCTTTACCACATACAACTCTTTTCCACACTTTTCCTCTCAGGGAAACATACTCTTTAAGCCAGCAGCCTGGCTTCACTGCGCTCATATAACTTAGGTCATCCCACTACGGATTGAGCCTCTCGCGTTTACAGTTTGGCTACCCATACATGGGATCAAACTTCTCGTACCTGCAGTTTGTCCTCAACCTAGGATCAATCTTTCTCTTCCCCGCAGTCTATCTTGCACATGGGATTAAACTTTCTTCCCCACAGTTTGACATATACATGGGATTAATCTTTCTTCCCCACAGTTTATCCTGCACATGGGATCACGTTTTTCAACTCGCCTTGAAGGGTGAACTACGTCGACCTGATCTCCTTGATACACGGGAGTACATAGGCAACCATATTCTATATGGCCCGGTCGCAATAAACAAAAAAAAACAAAAACATTTCTACCCTTTTCTACAAAAACAAAAACCACAAAAACACTTCTACAACCTTTTTCATCAATAAAGCTTCTACACCCATCTGTCTTTCATAAACAGCGTTGAACCTCTTACACCAGGTTCGAACTACACAGACCTGATCTCCTCTGCAATAGGAGAACGTAGGCAGCCATTTATGGTTCGGTCTCACCCCCTACAAAAACACAAATACTTGTCAATGGTACTGGGATCAAACTTCCATTCACCATATTTCATTGGCTTCAAACCAAAGGGATGGAATTAGCCAACCTCTACTCACGAATAGAAGATTCGACGACCATCTAAGCTGCAGTTGTTCCTTTAAGAGCAACACCAATCCATAAAAGATGGAATTAACTAGGCTCCTCCTAAATAGGAGTACTGGCGACCATCTGTGCTATGGTCAATCTCAGAGAGGAAAGCCACAATCCTCTCCACATTTCCATATAGAAACCAGTCCCAAGACACCAAAGATGGTAGGGATACACACAGATCCATGATCTATTCTGAACTATCCAGAGACAACTCAATGTCCATCCATCAAGGAGGAATTCAGAATACATCAAGATCACAAGCCCTGAAGAAGCAGGCAAATATCAAGCAAGTATCATAGCATATCTAAAAGGGAAGTGATCAAAATATATTTCCTTGCTATATATAATGCTGTTTGATATACATAATGTAAATTGTACATTGCAAAATGACTAAGCTAGTCTGTGCAGGAAAGTATGAGCCCATCTATAAATCGGTGTATATGCGAGCTAACAAGCCCAACATGGTATCCCTCTTCGAAGAAGGAGGCAAAGCTGTGGTCTCTTGTACGAGGATGTCCGCACGACCCAACAGATCTGTAGCCATCTACATGGTGACCATATGCTCATCAATATATGTGCTCATCTCTACAATCATGCCAGTGGTAAGGGACCTCACTGCAGTACTGTCTGTGACGGCTACATCCCGAGCAGATATGGCACTATCCCTCTTAACTATCACTGCATCTCTGGCTGATCTTGCCTCATCACACTCAATAACAGCGGTATCTCTATGAGCCAATGCCTCATCCCTCTCTAAAGGGCTGCATCTCTCCCATCAAGAGCTGTCAACATCAGGGATCTAGCCTGATCTCTCTCAAAGGTCATCAGATGAAGACTTTGCTCAAAGTACTGTGTTGAATGCTGAATCACGACAGCGCTAATACTGGGAAAATCTAAAGGAAATACTGGCAACCCAGTAGATGGCTCCTCCTCGGTGTGAGAATCAATGTCCTCCATGGGCTCTCCACCATCTGAGTCAATACTAGGCAATGTGGATACTACCTCAGCTGGTGCAGTCTCTGTCTCCATCCATGTGGAATACTCTATTGAATAACCTGAATGACTAATAGAGAAAGCGGCTATCTCGCGTTGATCCCAATATGCATACACACGGGATCTATCCTCTGCTGAAAGATAGCGAGAAGCTAAACGCTGGCCCAACGCCCCCTCGAAAGGATGAAAATCCCGAAACTGGTCAAAATGCGACATCACGGCTAGTGGATGGTAAGTAGTCATGCCCCTCAAACCAGCCAGAGGGATGTAATCCATGCTCGAAATATGAGTAAAAAAGCTATAAGGTGAGCTGAACCCTGAGCACGACAATATAGTAAATGGGTCTACAATATCAGCTAAGAAAGGGGACCAAGATGCAACATCTGTACACTCCGCAGGCTGAAATGAATATAACATGGCTATATCATGGGTGAAGCAATACCTATACCATCTAAAAGTGCCAATCGGTCTCAAGTGTGACATGAACCACACGTATAGAATGACCAAACTGCCCGTAAATACTCCTGTCAGATAAGTGCAGTAGTATGTAGCTGACCTCAATGTCTCGGCTATAATCATAGGTACGATGGTACGACCCTTCCTGAGAGCTCTCACCGCCATGTTAACTCCTATGTCCAACTCATCCATATAAAGTGGCATATAAACATATGATAGTACGCACAATAGCAGTACATCTACCCTGGCCAGACACCAATGATCCTCTGGTGTGGTGAAATCCCCGGAATGTCGTCTATAACTATCCTCAGAGCCAAATCTGTCAAACAGAAAACGCTGGGATCTAACGTGGCCAGATGTAAGCTCATCCTGTAATACCCTACGCCTCAATCCAGTGAGGGTCATGAACCGTCGACTCATGTCCCCCAAAACCATTTGCACGCAAGGTCTGTCCAGTGGCAGCATCGTCAACCGTGCATACTCCTCCAGAGCGAGAGTCAACTCTTGGGTCCCAAATTAAAAAACATGCCTCTCCGATACCCAGTGCTCTAGTATGCCATCCACGAATTCTGTGGGAACCTGAAACATCAACAGGGTCATAGTATGCTGCAATAAATGATCTATGGTCACCCTGTCTGATGGTGACATGCTATCTTACCACGATCACATACCAGATACCACCAATAATGGTGGGGTATGATCAATACAGCTAACTGCCGAAGAAGACATCTGCACGGGCCGTGTCATAAGACCATCCAGGGGTCAATACTGAATATCTCTGGACATACATATATATGCATAACATGATACATACATTATAGATAATAGATGACAATATGATATAGGGAATGGAAAAACTGTACATACATTCCCAAGTATATCATCATCTACATACACATCTCTGTACAACTAAAAAATACAGAGAAATGGGGCGCAACCACCCAATAACTACCTGTGGCACCCTTATATGGGTCCCACCCCTCCGGCTCGGTCCAGTTTGAGTTGTAAATGAGTTCTCACAAGCTGAAAAGGCCAAATCAGGGATAAAAATGCTACGCGATTGAGCAGAATAGCTTACAATCCTGGTCTCCTCAGATTGAACCTTGGGTCTATACATCACTCATTGGTATTCGCCCAATCATAGGGTATAATATGCCAATGACCTTAGACATTACAAGTTACATTCGGTAATACCTTACATAGGTCCAATGCCGATCACTGAAGATCGTCATCCTCATTTACAACAAGAAACCCCGGCGGGGGTTACAAAGCGCTTGTATATATCAAAATACAACAACCCCGGTGGGGGTCACAATGCATTGTCATCCATTGATGTACGTATCAATGAAGGTCAAGTAGCCTTGACGTTATTTCAGCTGGTGGTAAGTAAACCCATTGAAGCATCGAGAGCTATTCGAGGATTTCATACTCAGGTACTCACATTCCCCAGCGTCTCCCCGGTGGGGGTTACAACGCATGTTCTATTGACATACACATCAACGATGATTCAACACGTCTCACTATCAGGTTGACACACACATCAACGATGATCTAACACGTCTCCTCGACGAGGGTTACAGCGCATGTTCCGTTGACACACACATCAATGATGATCCAACACGTCTCCCAGGCGGGGGTTACAGCGCATGTTCCGTTGACACACACATCAACGATGATCCAACACGTCTCCCCGGCGGGGGTTACAATGCTTATTCCGTTGACACACACATCAACGATAATTCAACAACCCCGGCGGGGGTCACAACGCATTATCATCCATTGATGTACGTATCAATGAAGGTCAAGCAACCTTGACATCAATTCAGCCATTAGCAAGTAAACCCAATGTCGCATCAGAAACCATCCGATGATTTCATCAGTTGATACACACATCAACAAAGTCCAAGCAGCCTTGGCATTTATCCTCAGTAGGGAGTTCATCCGTTGATCTACACGTCAACAGAGGATCAAATGTATCCTCGGCGGGGGTTACAACGCGTGGTAAACCGTTGGTTCACACGTCAACGAAGGTCGGGCAGCCCTGACAACATTTGTCGTTGGCAGTAAAACCAACAGAAAATTGACATACTCTGGCGATACAAACTAGGAAAGGTTAACGTCATCAAGAAGGATTGATGACGGAATATGTTATACACATCCTCAAACAGACAAAGCTTTATCCCCACAGATCTCTTACACATAAGAGGCACTTCTTCAAAATCAAGTCTGTATCAAGGATTAAGGACTGCGGTGATAACCCCAACATCAACATCCTCAAAGATTTGGATCACACATCTAATCTGGTCATCATTGTCAAATCCCTAGCAAAAGCTATAGGGAGATAGTAATCATCCTCAGTATATTGGGCAACAACCTCATACACATTCATCACCAAGTTGCTTCATGTTATATTTCAAGAGTCTAGGATTCTTTATCATATCCATTCCATTGCATTGCATGAATATGATAAAGAGGGGCATCTGTAGACACTCAAAATTTTCTGCACACCTGTTACTGACATTGCAGGAAGGCATATTCGTCTTTTAGAGATAAGCCTGGAAGACAGTTCAAATCCAGTCCAGATACTATCGGAAGTTTAGTTTCAACCCCATAACACACACTGGGAGTAACAGCCTCAACCCCGAAATACACATCAGGAGTAACAGTTCCAAACTCGGCGATGACATCGAGGCCTACAGTTCCAATACCGGAACACACACTGGAGAAGACCGATTCATCCTGGAGATAACTCCGAGATGTTCCAGTCTCAGTCCCAACCATGGGAGTACCTGCCAACCTTAGCGTTAACCCCAAAAAATGCAGTTCCGACGATAACCCCAGAAATACTTGTTTCAAATGCAATCAGCTTCAATCTCGGCGCTCATAATGAGATACTCAGTACCAACCCAGAGATAACACCGGGAGGATAGGCACACCTCAGAGATGACATTGAGGACCTTCAACACTTTTAGCAGTCCAATCTCAGTGATAACTCTGAGCAACGCCTGCTCTATCAGCCCAACCGGCGATAACCCCGGTGAGGGGAAAAGTCGTCATCTCGCCACCATGACGCCACACTGTACCGTCTCAATGATTTGATACATACACAATGTCCCACAAAAGCCAAGGAAAACCAATCCCGAGTGACTATTGCGCATGATAACGGATTAAATTTGAAGCTGAAGACCGGAGGGCATCGTCCCATCTTCATGACTTCGTACAACATCGACAACGGTGGCCCGAAATAGGTCCTATACACCTCAGTCAGATGCTCGGATTGCAATTCTGAAAGTTCGAGCAGATGTTACGTTGCATGCGTGCACATACTTCGAGTCGGCAGGACCCGCGAAGCCCGAGGCACCCCGGTCGGCCTCTGGTACACCTGCGGCTCCACCCTCTATAATTAGAGGGCTTGGGGTGACCATTTTAAAAAAGGAGACGACGAGGAAGCCCTGCCCAATTTGCTCTGTACTCACCCTATACTGAGTGCTTTCTCATTTTAAACACTAGTGAGCTCAAATATAGCTATTTTTGTACCTGTGGAAGCTAGTGTTTATCTACTTTAAAGATATAGAAGTCTTATTTGGCAGCCCACTGTAAGCCTTCTCACACTTTAAAGCCTTTCTCTTCATCTGTGCACACACCGTTCTTCACATTGAGAGTCGTGTCGCGTGTGTTTGCCTGGACTTCGGTCCGTGGTTTTATTTCAGTTTGTATATACATATATATTTATATATATATATGGACTAACATTATCGAGTTATGCCTCGATTGAGTCTAGACTTCGGTCTAGAGCGTTTACGTGCTTTTGTATATATATGAACTGTGACGCCCCCAGAATAGGTATACAACACCCATTCTGAGTCGCCAAATACATGGTACAGAAAGCAAACTACAACTTCAATAATACAATTGTCGTGCAAAATACGACAACACATACTGTGAGTTTAAATACAAATATTGTCTTCTAGACAATATCCACACTCAAATAAATCCTCATTACAATTATTCAAACACTATTTTACAGAAATAGTGAGGACTGCTAATACATCTTTCTAGAACCATCACTCCATACCCCGACTAGATCCTGCTATGTTCTCACCTCCTGAGAAGAAAAATGGAACAAAAAGGAAAAGGGTGAGCTCAACTAGCCCAGTAAAGAATATTATGACTAAGATAATATACAACAAATTATCGTTAGTCTTCAACAGGAAAAAATCTGATAAAATATAATCGACAACAAGTTTTAGATCAACAACTGCAGCGGAAACAGCAAACCATTAGAAGAGTCAAGTAGAGAAAGAATTCTACTATCTTCTAAGATTTAAAAGTCCATCATCAATATTTTATCCCTGTAACATCAATTAATAATCATCTTTAACCAAATATTCATCTTTGCACTACAGGCCAAAGATATTCATTTGTATCATCAGTCGGTCATGTTCATCTCAACACCTGTTCATCTTTGCACTACAGGCCAAAGATATTCATCAAGTAATTATACATCTTTGCAGTACAAGCTAAAGATATTCAGTAATATCATCATTTAGGACTGAGGATGATGAAAAATATCTTAAAGAGAACGAATCCAATGAGACAGAAGGACAAATAGTAGGGATTCGTATAACAGTTTATCCAAGATCAATAATACTTCATAATAATCAATTGTGAAGCAGAATTCAAAAATAAAGATCAAAACATGGATACAATCAAAGATAGTAACCATAATAGACATCTTGGACAAAAAGGAAAAATTTTATTTTTCGGTGAATAGTGCCGTATTCGTGAATAGTGTCGTATATGTGAATAGTACCGTACACGTGAATAGTAACTCCGACACAAAAAGTTCCAAATTTGATAAAAACTCGTATCAATATTTCAGCATAATGATATTGAAGAAAATAATATCATTTAAGAAGAAAATAATATCCCTTACCTCAAAATATCAGTACTTCTAGTCGGAATACCGGTATAAGGCTGAAAGAAACTTGCTCTGATGAATAGAAACTCTCAAAGTATCTAAATACTCACAAAATACACTCAATAATCTAGAGAGAGAAAGAGAGAAAACTTGTTTCTGGTGTGATTTTCAATTCTAACTTAGCCCTCTATTTATAGGAAAATTTTGGTAGGTTTTGACCTGCAACCTGATGGCTTTACCTGCTACTATTCCCACCCACCACATTTGAAATATAATTCAGCACATTTCTTCACCAACCATAAGTGGGGCCCACCAATTCTAGAATTTTTCACCAAAATGATAAACTCCGAAAATTCAACAATTTCTGAACCAGTCATCTTGTAAAATTCGTAATAAATCATACGTTCATTTTTAACGGTTCAAAATTTGTGGACATATACTCAACTTATATATGTATAACATATCCAAAAATTACCACGATCCAACGGTCGGATTAAAAATTATAACCCCCGCAAACTATCTCAAAAACCCTGATTTTTAATACCTCCATTCCGACAAAAATACTGACAAAAACCTCAACATTAACTACTTCATTTTTAACCACAAAAATATATCCCTCATTTATATCCACATAAAATAAATATTTCCTTATCATATGAATCAATAATTAATTATTCACAAATAATATTACAGAATCACATTTATGACAACCAGGCCGTTCCCAGGAAAGAGGGGGCTTTCCAATAAGGATTTCTCCTTACTGGCGCGCAATTAGATGACCAAACCTCTCCTTAGACAGAACTTTCTAGACATTGCCAATAATGTTATCTAATAATATTATTCAAATAATATGAATTATTGATCTGATAAATGAAAATACTGTGCAGCAACAATTATTGAAACAACAATAATATAAAATATCAACGCAGCAATTATTGAATCAATAAAATAAAATATTGAATAATAACTACTGTAACAATTATTGAGTAGTGCCTTCTTACGTAAGAATCAATAATTGGTGCAATACCGTGTGCTACTGTATTTTAACCACCGGGTATTCCAACAGTATTAACGGTAACAACTACGCCGTTATTTATAAACAACTTATACTTGTCGTTTTCTTCATCCAATCGCTTTCCGTTATGGGGCCCACACAAGGCTGCGTCGTCGTACGAATATTCCCCGACAGCAAGAATATTCCACGACCAACCGAATATTCACCGACCAAAAATAAATATTTTATAACCACTTGCTTATTTTGCAAAATTTGCACATTTCACCCATAACCAAAGTATTATATCAAATTAACCCCTTATTATTCACAATAATATTTAGAGAAAATTTGATTTTATTCATTAATAAGTTGGGGTCTTACATGAACTGCGTGTCGAACTCTGTTCGATGAGCCTAGACTTCGTTCTGGAGCATTTACTGCTTTAATATATATATATATATATATATATATATATTAATTATTGTCGGACTTTGTTCGATGAGCCTGGATTTTACATCCGGTGCGTTTACTGCTTTAATATATATATATACCTATATATATTAACTATAGTTGGACTTTGTCCGATGAGCCTGAATTTTATATCTGGTGCGTTTATCGCTTATATATATATACATATATATATATATATATATATATTTACATTTCGTCCCATCTGGAGTTTACTTCGTGGTGGTTGACCATTTTTACTACTTTCTGTACATTTTGTCTCGCCTGGAGTTTCCTCCGTGGCGGTAGATAGCTTTTACAGCTTTATTTACATTTCTGATCCCCCATGGAGGTGCTTCGTGGTTGGTGATCATGTCTGTATATATATATGTACAGCTTTTATATATATACCTGCTTACTGCGTTTATATCAATTGCGGCATCATAAGAGCCAAGGAATCATGTGATCACAGATTCAGTCCAATGAATCTAGATTCGGTTCCCGTGATGGACCTTTTCAGCTGTAAGCAACTTGTAAATTTATCTGTGATGTTTGGATCTCCTCAGATGGTTTTCATACCCACGAGGAGTTCAGCACCTTTTTGTACATTATTTTCTTACAGATGCCTCGCATCTGGAAAACAAAATCAAGCAAGCCGAACATTCAATAAAATGGGAGTGTAAAAGGTCTCAATTACTATTGAGCACTGGGTTTGAAAAACCTCTTTTTAAACATCACTTCTCTATCTTGCTAAAAAATAAATTTTTACATAAATTCAAACCCTGTGTATATATGTACGAATAAGGCCTCGCACTACTTCCAAATAAAAGCACATTGACCCACACACACACACATATTCATATAACAGTTTCTTGAAAAGTGGCGGTCACCGTGGCAACACGGATGTCAGGGGTTGCCTAACACCTTCCCTCCACATAAGCAAGTCCCCGGACCCTAATTTAATCTCGGTTTCACCGACCTGTTTAGTGGTGTCACATCACTGGGTCAATGTGCAAACCTTTTCTCAATTGTGTTGGTACAACCAGTTAAAAAACCAACTGGAAACTCTTACAGTCCAATCGTCGACATTATACATGTCGGACCTTTTTCACTTATTTTTTCAAACAAATCTCACATAAAATGAGAACACAAAAAAACAGGTAACGAAAAGGGACAAATAAAAATCCCGACGTCGACAGGTGGCGACTCTGCTGGGGACTCCAGTAAAAAGACTTAAGTCGCTATTACAAGCTTTTCAAAACTGTTATATGCTTATGTGTGGATGTTGCATTTACATTTATGATGAATGTGTACAAATGCATATCTTTACTGCGATTAATGCTTTACACTATATCTGCTTGTGATATTAGTGCTTCGTACATGTCATCATTTTCATATACGGTGAGACGCGATGTATGTGAATGTATGTTATGTGGTCCCTCCACCAGGAGGCTATCCTGTCGGTGTTTGATTACTGGACTCGTAGGAAGACTAATTCCCGCGAGGCTCAGGAAAGGCACCACCCAAATTCGCTCCAGTTGAAAGACCGGATTAACTTCCCATTGAGTAAATTGCGATGATTTGGGAACCTTCATGCCAAAAAGCCGCGAGAGTAACCTACGATAGGTCACCCTCTGATAAACCAAACGCGGAGGAAAGTCTCTTCATGCTTTCTCATTTCAAATTACTTATAAAGTCAATTACTTGTAATTTACATTCCATATTCATCTCCATGTAATGAGAAATATGAAGAAATATATGCATATTTAATTTGACATGCTATCCTGTATTACAAACAGCTAACATCTGTTTTGCAGGACAAAATTCCTAAAACGGACACATCACATAGCATGTTAACATTTACACCATCCCTAAAACTAAACTACGCTAGTTTTGTCACAGGGAAATATTCAAACCTATTACTCGGTCAAAGTCCAAAAAGGCCGCAGGCCTACAACCAATCATGTCTTCATCTGACCAGTCTAATCCAGTTTCTCACAAGGAATTTGACGGATTAAGTAAACAAATTACAGATTTGGCTGTTCTACTTAAAGAACTACATCAATCTACGCAGGGTCTAAAAATACCCATCCATGCTGAATCCTCCACACAAGGAGGAACTCAAGGTCCTGATAAAGCCATTACAATACCTGAACTACAGTTGGATACAACCAACAAAAGTCATGATGCTGCCCATCTCACAAGAGATCCAGGCACCAGCGACATCAAAAAGAAAGTTCTTCAAATGGAAGAAACCCTTTGCGCTATCAAAGGAATTGGTGCACACGGGAGTGTTTCATATGTCGACCTTTGTATATTCCTTGGTGTTCATTATCCAGAAAAATTCAAAACTCCTGACTTCGAAAAGTATGACGGGTTAGGAGATCCTTACACCCATTTGATGGTTTTCATTGGAGAATTTGGATCTTATGCAGAGGACGAGAAGCTCAGAATGAAGCTGTTCCAAAAGAGTCTGACTGGGGAAGCCCGTTCGTGGTATACCAGACTAGACAATGCAAAGATCTATAGCTGGGAAGAGCTGGCACATGCTTTCCTTACGCAGTACTGCTTCCAATCTCAAATGGCTCCTGACCGGTACCAGATTACCAAGGTTAAGAAACAGTCCAATGAGTCTTTTAGAGAATATGCTCAAAGGTGGAGGCGCCTTACTGCTCAAGTAACTCCTTTTATGACAGAGTCAGAGATGGTGATGACCTTCATAGACATACAAGAAGCTCCTTTCTATGAAAGAGTATTAGCCGGCATCGATAAACCATTTTCTGAAATGATCAAACACGGGGAGATGGTTGAGATGGGATTGAAGTCAGGAAAGATTCAAGACCTAGCTGCCCTTAAAGCTGTTGCTAAGCACATCCAATCTAGAAATTATGGAAACAACCCCCGGAGGGTCCATAAAAAGAAAGAAGAGGATGTTTTCCTGATACTACAGGGTCAAAAAGGCAATCAGAACATGCCTATCCAAAGGGGAAATTACACTCCCTTTCCAACACAATCGTCAAACCCTCCAATACCAAAAGGTGGAGAAGTCAAATGCCCTCGAGTGTTCACACCCTTAGGGGACTCTCTCGAGAATATTCTCACTCTTCTGACCACGCAGAAGAAAATCACACATCTTCTTCCACCAGCCAACCCTAATGGTAGGGGTTTTAATACTGCTCGGAAATGTGCTTATCATGCCGGGGTACTTGGACATGATACTCAAGATTGTTGGGCCTTGAAACACAAGATCCAATATTTGATAGGCAACGGGGAGATCGTGGTCACTAAACCGGATCAACCTCACGTTCAAGACAACCCTCTTCCTCAACACAAAGAGGAAGAGGTTAACATGATCAATTGGAGCAATGGACAGAGTTCCGATTTCAGTGGCAAGTCATCTCATACCATCAAAGACGGTGTTGACAAGTGGGATTATGCCAAGTTCCAGTTCGCAATGGAACGAAAGATAAAAGCTCTTTGCAAACAAATTGAGCAACTGGCAGAACTGGTGACCTACCAGCATCAAGTTACACACCAATTAGTAAGCCAGGAGCATGCTAGTCTCCTTGCTCTTGTCATGAATATTCCCTCGTCACCTCCAGAAAGTGAAACGATGGAGGACAAAGTGGCAAAGAGAGCTAATGCCAAAGCTCGTCGGGATTTTGCCAACAGAAGGGAATTTACATATTTGGGCCAACCCATGGAGGAAATCCTTTAGATGCTAATCAATGAAGGAAGGATTAATTCCCTTCTACCTCCAATCAATCCCCATTGAGGATAGTACAATTCTAATGAAGTCTGTCAATATCACTCTCATTCTCGCGGTCACAGCGCAGAAGAATGCTGGGCACTCCGCCACCTTATACAGAATCTCATTTACAGCGATGTCCTGCAGATAGCAGACGATGATATTGTGCGATGTGATAGTGAGAACATCTATCCTACTAAATAGAAGGGATTGGTAGCAGTTATCTCCATTGAGGCTGATGGAATTGTCAAGCCACTCACTATACCAACAATTTAACTCAGAGGAAGCAACAATCCTTTGAAAGTGGCCGCTCCAGAACCAATCAACTTACCATGCATAACACAATATCCTATTGTTAGCTTGCACACAGTTTCGTGGAATTATTAAAAAGGTGAAGGATCCACCTCGTATACAACCGCTACAGTGTCGATGGAGAATCCACTGTATCTTCCCCAACGGGTGATGAAGTCTACCATTAAATCAAAGGGGAAAATACCCATGGAGAAGATTAAAAAATTTCTCCACACTACGAGTCATATCGAAGCCAAGGTGGTTGTAAGCTTAAGAGAAGCTCCACACCAAATCTCAATTTTGGACTTGGTCTTAATTTCTGAGGATCACCGGAAGATCTTACTGAAAGTTTTGGAAGAAGCCTATTTACCAACATCAGTGGATATGGAAAAATTTCAACACCTGGTTGATCACATTTTCAACAACAATGTGATATCCTTCACTGATGATGACATACCGCCCGAAGGGACCGGTCATTGCAATTCGTTACACATTGTGGTCTTGTCCTCCAGATACATGCTAGCTAGAGTCTTGGTAGATGGAGGTTCGTCTCTAAATATATGTCCTTATGCTACGTTGCTGAAGATGAACGTCTATCTCAACCGAATCCGAAGTAGCCATACGATCATCAAAGCTTTTGATGGATTTCGCCGGAATACAGTCGGAGTAATTGAGTTGCCAATCGAAATTGGTCCCCATACATTCTGCTTGTCTTTCCACGTTCTCAAGATAGATTTGGGATACAACCTGCTCTTGGGAAGACCGTGGATTCATATGGCTAAGGCAGTCCCCTCCACCCTTCATCAGCAACTGAAATACATTATCAATAATAGCCTAGTCATGATCAACGTTGAATCGGAGTATCCTCAATATGGGGACCTGCCATTCATCAACACTAATGCAGATGTTGAACCGGTCAGTTTTCATGCCTTGGAAGTGAGCAATACTCAATACCATGCTATTGGAATGCCATTGCCCGTACCCAAGATCTTTGTCGAAGTAATGTCGGCTACTTAGGAAATGATGTCCTTGGGTCATCAGCCAGGACAAGGGCTGGGTAAAGATCACCAAGGTATCAAATACCCCATCCAAGTAGCCAGGCAAACTGGGACAGTTGGACTAGGCTATTCTGCCAGTTCTAGTTAAAGGAATCCTCATAAGCATCAGCAGATTCCTTCAGCTTCAACCATACGGCGTTTATCTTCGCCATCAACCTCTGAGTCCGTACAACCTCCTGTAAAGGTGGCAATCAGCGTGATGGCTATGCTATTTCCCAAACCAGTGCCATTCAAAGAAAAAGAAGTCTTTGTTCCAGATCCCATAGTGGAGGAAGAGAATCAAAGAATCAAACAAAACGTCGTCCGGATAATGTCGGGCATGCGCATCATTGTTCATGATGAACATAGAAACAGATACACCCAAGATGATGATTGCCCAAACATCATGGTCATCATTCGGGAATATGAGGACGATGACAGCCCCTCCATCAATGCAGTCCACCCGGACTTTATCCTTGCCAATTGGAGCAGCACTCCTGACATTGGTCGACAAGGGTAAAACGGGCAAGAACTCTTTCTGTTCTGTAGATATCATAACTGCTTACTTTTTTGTACAGTATTAGCAGTCATTTTGCCAATACATGCTAACAATTTGTATGATTAAACAACTTCATATATACTAAGTGAAAGCATATTTTGTTTCAGGACCCTGAATTTAGATGTGCCTATACTTGCTGATACGGTGCCTCTTCTCCACAAAGATTGTGACTTTGGTGTAGAGATGAATTCAGCCTTGATGGAAACACAAGAGGACATTGAGGTGCCTCCAAAAATTCAAGAATGGGTCAAAGACAAACCTAAAACCAACCTTGATCAAACTATTTCCTTCAATCTCGGAACCTTAGAAAACCCTAAGTTAATCCAAATTGGTTCAGACCTTACCCCAAACCAACGGAATGACATGGTTACGCTACTAACCCAATTCCAGGATGTGTTTGCATGGTCTCATGAAGACATGGTGGGTTTGTCCACTGACATTATTCTTCATTGCCTTCCCATTGAAGAGGGATTCAAGCCAGTCAAGCAGAAGCTCAAGTGATTGAAACCTTAGTGGAGTTTGAAGGTGAAAGAAGAAATTGTGACACAATTTCAAGCTGGTATTATCATGGTGTCTACATATCCTGAGTGGATATCCAACATCATTCCCATGCCTAAATCTAGAGGAAAGGTGCGAGTTTGCGTTGATTATAGGGATTTAAATAAAGCTTGCCTTAAAGATAGCTTTCCTGTGCCATTCATCCACATTCTCATTGATAATACTGCTCAATACGACATGTACTCCTTTGCTGATTGCTTTACGGGGTACCATCAGATCATAGTTGCTGAGGAAGATTGTGAGAAAACTTCTTTCATCACTCCTTGGGGAACCTTTTGCTATAGACGGTTGTTATTCGGCCTTATCAATGCCGGAGCCACCTATTAACAAGATATGATGGCTCTCTTCCATGACTTAATGCATAAAGAGATAGAGATCTACGTGGATGACATCATTGTCAAATCTCGGAAGGAGGATGACCACTTAGACCATCTCAAAAAGCTATTCAACAAGTTGCGCGAGTACAACTTAAAGTTGAATCTAGCCAAGTGCGCCTTTGGCATTAAATCAGGTAAGTTGCTAGCATTTCTAGTCAGCCACAAAAGAATTGAGCTGGATCCTACCAAAATCTAGGCCATTACGGAAATGCCCATTACTCATACAGAGAAGGAAATACGGTGATTTTTGGGAAGAATCAACTTCATTAGTAGGTTCACCTCTCAACTCACAGCAACGTGTGAGCCTATCTTCAAGCTGTTAAGGAAGAACTCCTCCATGAAATGGGATGATGAGTGCCAGAAGGCCTTCCTTACCATCAAAGAACAGCTAGTCAAAGCTCCTATTTTGGTACCACCCAGGGATGATGTTTCCCTGTTCATGTACCTTTCCATAAGTGACAATGCTATGGGCTGCATGCTGGGATAGAAAGATGATAGAGGCCGAGAACGAGTTATCTATTACCTCATCAAAAGATTCAGCATCAGTGAACACAAGTACACTCTGATTGAGAGAACTTGTTGTGCTTTAGCATGGGCTGCTATGAGGTTACGACATTACCTCCATGGGCACATAACCCATCTCATATCCCGCATGGATCCACTTAGGTATGTGTTTAGTAAACCCATACTGAATTATCGGCTGTCCAGATGGTAGTTGATCCTACAACAATTTGACATTGTTTACGTGACTCAAAAGTCTATTAAAGGTCAAGGAATTGCGGATCAACTGGCCGCCGCACCCTCAGGGGATTTCAAACCCTTGAAAACATATTTCCCCGATAAAGAGGTAATGGAAATTCAGCCACACCATCAGTACGATACACGCCAAGCATGAAAGATGTATTTTGATGGAGCTGTTAATACAGAAGGTTCTGGAGCTGGAGCAGTTCTAGTATTCGGTACGGGGGAGCAATATCCCGTTGTCGTCAAATTACAGTTTGTCAGCACCAACAACATAGCTGAGTATGAAGGCTGTGACACCCCCAAATCTCGGTACTTCATTACCTCAAGATTTGGTGTTCACGTAATCAAAACATTCATTTATAACTACCCAATCATAAATAAAATTGAATAATAAACCTGCCCATACAGGAATTACATAAAATAATATCTCCCAGGTTATCTAACCTTTACATACAATCATTCATGCGGAAAAATTTAAATAAACTTCGTTACATTCCTTAAACCAAAGTCTGATAATAAAACTATCAAAACTATTACAAGTCTTCAGTACTTGTTCATCTTTTCCTTTCCTTTACTGGTGCTAGGTACGTCACCCTTTCCATCTGTAGCTGTAAGGATTTTACAGGCAAGAGTAAGCAAACAAGGCTCACTTGAAATAACAATGAATAACTTTTACATTCTCTGCCCATTCAGGGGCTCAATAGAACTGAACAATAGATTCTATTAACAGCTTAAACATTTCTTGCCCATTTAGGGGCTCAATAGAACTAAACAATGAGTTCTATTAACATTTTAAACATTCACTGAGGGTCTAATGACCACGAACCTTGTCCACAGTTATAAGTAATCTTTCAACTTAAACTTTTAGGGTCATACGACCATAATGACTTTAAGGTACTTAGGGGGATCAACCCTTCGTACATGTATTGTATACAAACATTTCAGCGCAAAGTACAAAACTAAGCGTAACCCCTATAAATAGGGTTGTTCATCCCAGTATTTTGAGTACAAGTCCGTCCCAAAGAAAGTTTGGTTTGGATACACTTCAAGGTAATTTAAAATTCAACGGACATCAACTAAGGATTAGTTGAATAAAAGATAATAACACTATGTTATTGAATAATCATAACTGAATAAGTATTTCGTTCTAAGTTCATGGTTTAGGGATAATCTAATAGCATAACTATTGAATAACACATCATACCTTGCTTTAAATAACATTAAGCTAAGGTTACATCTTAGAATTTAATATCAAGCATGCACAACAAATGATAGCTTGAACGATAAACTAAAGGTACTTGCATGCTAATATAACAAGTTTAGAGTTAAGAAAACTTGCATAATCATAATAACTATCTCAACAAAAGTGCAGAGATGAGAAACTTGTATCATCATGAATAACTGGATACAATGAAATTGCTTAATGGAAATACTTTACTCAATAAAGTATAGCATATGAATTTTACATAACGAAGCCTTAGAATTAGAAAACTTGCTTAAGTATAACATAACAGTGAAAAGCAACCTTGTTGAATAATAAAGTAGCAAAGGTTAGGGAACTTGCCTCGTGCATAGGTTAAACAATTACTATTCACGTTCACCCCAAGTCCTACACATACCATATGTATTGACAATACATATTAGTTACACTAACATTACCTTTATGAGTTACTTTATTACTCTTAGTATAGCTACTAACTAAGTTTAAGTTTAACAACATCACATCTTTTCATGAACATTACTTTTTAGCTTTATTACAACTACTTAAGTGATCATGTCATTGCACCATATGCATATTAACAACTTGATACAACATCCTATTACATGTCCAACATATTATCATTAAGTTATACTAATACACAAAGGGTTGCACTTGCATTTGTGCATCCCGACGCCCTCTGATTGGCTCCAAATACATAATAGTCTTAAAGATAGCCATTTTGACTACTGTTAAAGACCTCAAATTAAAACACTTAAAGCATGAAATTTGTAGGTCTATTTGTCCTCGTTCCGGATCATCTTGAATTACCTCAATCGAAGTTCTTATGAGAAAGATATGGCCATTTTACTACAGGAGGTCAAAACTGTCCGACCCAGGCCACTTTTCCAGCGCTGGGGCGTGTACAGTGGTGCCGGGGCGCGAGCAGTGGCACCGGGGCACGAATTCCAGCGCCGGGGCGCGAACTTCTGGCCTATTTTTGGTGCTGGGGCGTAAATTTTGACGCTGGGGCGCCGAAACTCACAGAACCAAACCAGAAAAACAGAGCAAAGCTACTGTCTAAGTTATTTTTAACAGTCAATGATATCCAACAACATGTATAACTTCATGACAATTACACATAAAAGTTATGAAGCATTTGTGTACGAATTTTACACAACTAAATAACAATATCAGAGAACTAATTATTTGAAAACATTGTTTTCCTTTAAAACCAAACTTTTAAAAATTAAAACTCCATTGTTGATATAGTAAGCACTGTAATCATAGTTAGAAAACAATTTGATTTATTCTAACTATATTCTACTTAATTCTTACCCAATTCATATAATCACAGTTAAATTTCATGATTATCATACAATATAAGTATAAATTTTGATACTCTGAAAAACATACATTCATACATGTTTATGTTCACAGTAAAACTATTTCTTTTTCTTTAACACATGATTAAAATACCACTCAAATATACATATACATATACATGCTAGTTATAACAATTATAACAACAAAACATGTAATACCAAAACAAATTCTAGAACAAGGTTTACAGACAAATTTGGTAAAAACTTATACACGGTTATTTCAAGAAAAACAGAGACATACAATTTCTCAAAAACTATATAGTGTAAACATATATGATAAGGTTTACACAACCTACCTTTAATTTATTCCGACAACACTTGTTAATCACGGAGAATAGCTTTGACAAACTCAGAACGTATTTGAAAAAAACACAGCCTTTTCTCTCTTAAACTTTCTCTGAAATTCTCTCTTAGTGTTCTTCTCTCTTTTCTCAGCAACTAGAATGTGTAACAAGAAAACAACCGATAGCTATAACGCGTAAAATAAAACCGCTAACCTTAATACGTCTAATTTAATAACGTACAAGTTACAAAACTAACGTATATATTATATTATTATTTTATTAATCATTTAAATTTCAAAATCCAAAAGCCGTAGGCTTTGTTTGGCCTATCCCTTTAAAATAAAATAGTTTATATCCTTAAGCTTTGTTTGGGTAAAACTAAATTAAAATTACTTTAATTTATTTTAATAGCTCTTTATCACATAGTAATTAGTCACACCTTATGTAATAACAATTAAATAAATTACTTAATCACATAACTCAATCTACATAACACATTAATTGACTAATCACGTTAATTATTTAGCAAATAAATAATTAACTAAATAAACTCAATCAAATTGAACAATTACTTATTCAATAATAAACACATCCAATAAATATTTATATAAATCAATAAATATTTATAACTTACATTTAAAAAATATGGAATGTTACATCATTCCTCTCTTATAAGGATTCTGTCCTTAGAATCACAACTCAAACAACACATTCGTTACATTCTTCCCTACTTATAAAGATTCTGTCCCCAGAATCGAAGACACAGATTAAACAAATAACTCAGGGTACTCTTTCATCATTTTCTCTTCGAGTTTCCACGTTGCTTCTTCAGCATTGTGGTTTCTCTATATCACCTTCACAGAAGGTATCACTTTATTCCTGAGCACTTGTTCTTTCATGTCGACTATCTGGATAGGAACCTCTTCATAAGACAAATCTTTCTCGAACTGCAACGGTTCGTACTCGATCACGTGATTGTTATCGGGTTTATATGGTCGTAACACCGAAATATAAAAAATATTATGAATGTTTTCCAACTCTGGAGGTAGAGCTACCTCATAAGCTACCTCTCCAACTTTTCACAGCACTTCAAAGGGTCCAATAAACCTCGGGCTTAGTTTTCCCTTCTTACTGAAACGAATTTTCCCCTTCCAAGGAGAAACTTTTAGGAATATATAGCTTCCTACATCAAATGCACGATCTTGCCTGTGTTGATCAGCATACTTCTTCTGTCGGTCTTGAGCTGCTACCAATCTTATCCTGATGAATTTGATAACCTCAGCAGTTTGTTGCACTAATTCTGGTCCTAGTAGTTGACGTTCACCAACTTCATCCCATCACAGTGGAGTTCTGCACTTTCTGCCGTATAACGCTTCGTAAGGCGGCATGCCGATGCTCGCGTGATAACTATTATTGTAGGCGAATTCCACCAACGGTAATTGCTCTTCCCAGCTTCCTTTGAAATCCATGACGCATGCTCTCAGCATATCTTCCAATGTCTGGATCGTTCGTTCGCTTTGGCCATCTGTTTGTGGATGATAAGCCGTACTCATTTGCAATTGAGTTCCCATGCATTCTTATAGTCTCTTCTAGAAGTTTAACTTTAATTGCGGGTCTCTATCAGACACAATTGACATTGGCACTCCATGTCTCGAAATGATCTCTTTGATGTACAATCTTGCCAACTGATCAAGATTGAACCTAATCATTATTGGTAAAAAGTGCGCTGATTTTGTCAGTCTGTCCACTATCACCCAAATTGCATCGCATCCTCTCTGAGTAGCTGGAAGACCCACCACAAAATCCATCGTGATATGCTCCCATTTCCATTCCGGTATTTCCAACGGTTGAAGTAATCCGCTGGGTCTTTGATGTTCGGCTTTTACTCTTTGACATGTCAAACATTTAGCCACGCATTCTGCAACATCCCTTTTCATATTCGGCCACCAAAAATGTCGGCGTAAATCATGATACATCTTCGTGCTTCCTGGATGAATCGAATATCTTGAGCTATGAGCTTCGATCAAGATTTCGTTTTTCAGTTCTGGTGTTGCTGGAACCCAGATTCTTCCCTCGTACCGTAGTAATCCTTCGGTATCGACCTTGTATTTCGTATTGCTACTATCAACCATATTCTCTTTTATCTTTCCACATTCTTCATCTTGTAACTGAGCGTTTTTCACCTTGTCCAATAAAGTTGGACCTGCTTCTAGCTGAAAAGTCGTTCGTTTTGTCGACGATTCCTGTGGAAATTTGATTTCCAGTTCTAACTTTGTCATTGTTGAAATGAGCTCCTCCTGAGTTGTTATCAGCATTAATTTCTCCCGACCTTTCCTACTTAAAGCATCTGCAACCACATTCATTTTTCCCGGATGATAAAAGATCTCACAATCGTAATCCTTCATCAATTCCATCCATCTCCTCTGACACATGTTCAGGTCCTTCTGATTGAAAATATACTTCAAACTTTTGTGGTCTGTGTAGATCTCACATTTCTCTCCATACAGA
This sequence comes from Panax notoginseng, assembly GCA_016801055.1. Taxonomy (NCBI): domain Eukaryota; kingdom Viridiplantae; phylum Streptophyta; class Magnoliopsida; order Apiales; family Araliaceae; genus Panax; species Panax notoginseng. The sequence goes on from CM029015.1 coordinate 137,206,354, forward strand.
TAGTGTCTTCATATCTTGAGAGCAAATACCACTGCAGCTAATTCTAAATCATGAGTCGGATAACCTTTCTCATAATCCTTCAGTTGTCTTGATGCATAGGCAATAACTTTGCCGTTTTGCATAAGAACACAACCCAATCCTTTATGTGAGGCATCACTATACACCACAAAATTTTCTGTATTATCCGGCAGGGTTAACACAGGTGCCATACTTAGCTTTTTCTTCAAATCTTGGAAGCACTCTTCACACTTTTCCGTCCAAACGAATTTCACTGCTTTTCCATGTCAAATTTGTTAACGGAGTGGCTATCTTGGAAAAATCTTGTATAAATCTTCTATAATAACCGGCCAGCCCCAAGAAACTCCTCACCTCCGAAGGTGTCCTTGGTTTTTCCCAATTGATTACAGCTTCCACTTTCGATGGATCTACTGAAATCCCATCTTTGTCAATCACATGACCCAAAAATTATACACGATCGAGCCAAAATTCACACTTAGAGAATTTCACGTACAACTTTTCCTTTCTTAGTGTCTCCAATGTCAGACGTAAATGTTCCACGTGTTCTTCTTGAGTTTTGGAATACACCAGAATGTCGTCGATAAACGCCACTACGAACTTGTCTAAGAATGGTTTAAATACCCAGTTCATCAAATCCATGAACGCGGCAGGGGCATTTGTTAAACCAAAAGACATCACCAGAAACTCGTAATGTCCGTACTGAGTTCTGAATGCCGTTATGGTATATCCTCCTTTCTTACCTTTAATTGGTGATACCCACTTCTCAAATCTATTTTCAAGAAGTATTTAGCACCTTTCAACTGATCAAACAAGTCATTTATTCTAAGTAACGGATACCTATTCTTAATAGTGACCTTGTTTAACTCCTTATAATCAATGCAAAGACGCATTGATTCATCCTTCTTCTTCACAAATAATACCGGCGCTCCCCACGGTGACACGCTTGGTTGAATATACTTCTTGTCCAGCAGTTCTTGCAGTTGCACCATGAATTCCTTCATTTCTACCGGAGCCATTCTGTACGGGACCTTCGATATCGGTGCAGTTCCTGGCACTAAATCGATTACGAACTCAATCTCTCTATCAGGCGGTAGTCCTGGCAAATCCTCTGGAAATACATCTACGAATTCTCTAACCACTAGTATCTCCTCCAGTTTTACACCCTTCTTCTGAGTATCGACTATGTAAGCCAAATAACCCACACAACCTTGACTCAACAACTTCTTGGCTTGCATAATCGTCAGACATTTCATTTGTCTAGCCGATTTGCTACCATGGAAAACTACCTTTGACGGAGTCATAAGGTTTACACACTTCTTGTGACAATCAATTACTGCTCCATATTTGAACAGCCAATCCATTCCCAAAATTACATCAAATTCCCCGAGTCTAATCGGAATTAAATCTACCATCAGGATATTCCCTTTAATGTTCACTCTACAGTTCTTGTATACAAACCTAACAGGAATCACCTCCCTATTCGCAATTTCTATGTTCAAAGGAAAATTCAGTTCTTCTCTAGGCAATTCTAACCTTTTAGCAAATTCATCAGATATAAACGAGCAAGTAGCACCCGAATCAAATAATACATAAGCATTAATATCGTTGATTGGGATAATACCTGACACCACATCTTTTGATTGCACAGTATCTTGCACAGTCATGTTGAAAGTTCTGGCTGTGGGTTTGTTTGACGCTGTAGGTCCAACAATGGCCCAAGTACCTCCACTGCTGCCTCCCTTACTTCTTACTGTTTCTCTGACCTTCTTCTGAGGGCATTCACGAGTAAAATGATCCTTGGATCCACATGTGAAACAGACATTCTTCTTGGGTTGGGTGCAATTTGAGGCGATGTGACCCTCCTGGCCACAGTTGTAACATGCACGTTTCCCCGTCAAGCACACACCCTTATGAAACCTCCCGCATATAGCTCATGCTTCAAACTTCCTAAACTATTGGTTACTCTGTCGGTTTTCAGTACCCCCGTTTCCGTTCCACTTCCTCTTCAAGTTGTTGTTGTTATTGCCATTTCCATTGCCTCCGCTACCATTCTTCACTTCCACCTCATTCTTCTTTTTCTTCTGCTCTTAATTGAATTTTGTCACTGCCTCGCCTCCACCTTCAGCGAGTATAGCCTTCTCCATCACTGCCGCAAACGTCTTCAACTGGAACAGGGAAACCCTACTGTACAGCCAGGGCTTCAGTCCCTGTTCGAACCTCTTTTCCTTACGCTCGTCTGTGCTGACTTGATATGGCGCAAACCTCGCCAATTCGTTAAATTTCACGGCATACTCAGACACCATCATCGCTCCCTGCTTCAGTTCCAAAAACTGAACCTCTAACTGACTCTTAGAACTCTCTGGGAAGGAGGTCTCGAAGAATAACTCCTTAAACCTATCCCAAGTCATCACTCCTGGTCCTTCCCGGGTTTTATTGGCCTGCCACCAATAACTAGCTTCTGCTTTCAACATGAATGTTGCAAAAGTAGTCTTCTGTTCATCCCCTACCCTAGCGACTTCAAATATCTTCTCAATCTCCATAATCCAGGTCTGTGCCTCGACCGAATTCATTGACCCACGAAATTCAGGTGGTCCGACCGCCTTAAACTCCTTAAACGTTGTGCCTTGGTTTTGAGGTTGATTCTGCAACGCTCTTGTTAGTAATGTCACTAGTTGTTGAACGGGATTATCCTCAACATCGTTATTGTTAGTTCTCGCATTGGTTCTCTGACGGGGTGGTTCACGGCTGGGAGGCATTTTCTGTTAGAAAAAAAAACATCTATTAGACTATTACCCAACTTCTTTAAGTATTTTCTAATTAACTTGTCTCCATAAAAAAAATAACCACATAACACTTTTGAATAAAATAATAGCTTTTTATTTATTCATCATAACTTCGAAAAACATAACAATAATAGCATCACTGCCATTTACATTCCTTTCCTGAACTACAAAGTTACAGGACAACATCATCATTCTCCTATCCCATGGTTACTTAACACTCGGGATTTACACATTATTTAACACTTATTACTTGCAAAACAGACATATTTCCTACGATGATCTATTAAGATAATCAGTAGCCTTTTGACGCTCTTATTCCATAACACGGAACATGGTTCGGCGATCCAACACGTATGATGGTAGAGTCTCGAACTGAATTGGATAACCCATGACCCGATCTTGAGCTCGATTGATCACGGTATTGAATACTTTATCCATCTCTTCCATCTTCATCCTCTTTGCTTGTGCGTCCCTTACTGCTCTTCCAGTTCGTTGATAAGCTTCCTCATATGCGTCTTCAGCTCTCGCCCTCTTGGTAGCTTCTTCATTCAGCTTTTTCTTCAGTTCCACGACCATCTCGATCAGTTGTTCCTTCTCTCCTTCAGTCTGCATCAGCTTCTCTTCAGCATTAGTTAGACATTCATCTCGATCCTGGATGTCGTCGTCCTTCTGTGTCATTGCAGTCTGTTGTTCAGCTACTATATCTTGTAACTCCTCAACTGTGTCCTGAAGTTCCACGTTACGGTCGTAGACCTCATCATACATACGAGCAGCCATCGAGGTTAGTGGAGTCTCCTCCTCCTCGTCCTCGTTATCTTCATCCTCCTGTGGCAACTCCACGGGATCCTCCTCATCCGTCTCCACATCATCATCCTCATCTTCAACCACTGTGACCAACGGGGCTGACTCCCGTGGCAGTAGTTGTTCCCAAACTACCTGAATGTCGCAAGGCACCTCCTCTATAGGCATTTGAGGTCCCTCCTCCCTAGCCTGACTAGATTCTCCGACACTAGTCATCCTGACAACAAAATTTTAAAGTTTTAGTTATTAATCATTCTACTCGACACTCGCGAGCACATAAGTTATAAACACATAAGCACATAAGTGTTTTATTACCTCTTCCTTAAAAACTCGATAAGAGTTATCTCCACTATCTTTTCAAAGGTTACTTCCTAAGGCTTTTCCCCCCACCTAAGGTTCATAACCTAAAGCTTTGATACCAACCTGTGACACCCCCAAATCTCGGTACTTCATTACCTCAAGATTTGGTGTTCACGTAATCAAAACATTCATTTATAATTACCCAATCATAAATAAAATTGAATAATAAACCTGCCCATACAGGAATTACATAAAATAATATCTCCCAGGTTATCTAACCTTTACATACAATCATTCATGCAGAAAAATTTAAAAAAACTTCGTTACATTCCTTAAACCAAAGTCTGATAATAAAACTATCAAAACTATTACAAGTCTTCAGTACTTGTTCATCTTTCCCTTTCCTTTACTGGTGCTAGGTACGTCACCCTTTCCATCTGTAGCTGTAAGGATTTTACAAGCAAGAGTGAGCAAACAAGGCTCACTTAAAATAACAATGAATAACTTTTACATTCTCTGCCCATTCAGGGGCTCAATAGAACTGAACAATAGATTCTATTAACATCTTAAACATTCCTTGCCCATTCAGGGGCTCAATAGAACTAAACAATGAGTTCTATTAACATTTTAAACATTCACTGAGGATCTAATGACCACGAACCTTCCACAGTTATAAGTAATCTTTCAACTTAAACTTTTACGGTCATACGACCATAATGACTTTAAGGTACTTAGGGGGATCAACCCTTCGTACATGTATTATATACAAACATTTCAGCGTAAAGTACAAAACTAAGTGTAACCCCTATAAATAGGGTTGTTCATCTCAGTATTTTGAGTACAAGTCCGCCCCAAAGATAGTTTGGTTTGGATACACTTCAAGGTAATTTGGAATTCAACGGACATCAACTAAGGATTAGTTGAATAAAAGATAATAACACTATGTTATTGAATAATCATAACTGAATAAGTATTTCGTTCTAAGTTCGTGGTTTAGGGATAATCTAATAGCATAACTATTGAATAACACATCATACCTTGCTTTTAATAACATTAAGCTAAGGTTACATCTTAGAATTTAATATCAAGCATGCACAACAAATGATAGCTTGAACGATAAACTAAAGGTACTTGCATGCTAATATAACAAGTTTAGAGTTAAGAAAACTTGCATAATCATAATAACTATCTCAACGAAAGTGCAGAGATGAGAAACTTGTATCATCATGAATAACTGGATACAATGAAGTTGTTTAATGGAAATACTTTACCCAATAAAGTATAGCATATGAATTTTACATAACGAAGCCTTAGAATTAGAAAACTTGCTTAAGTATAACATAACAGTGAAAAGCAACCTTGTTGAATAATAAAGTAGCAAAGGTTAGGGAACTTGCCTCGTGCGTAGGTTAAATAATTACTATTCACGTTCACCCCAAGTCCTACACATACCATATGTATTTACAATACACATTAGTTACACTAACATTACCTTTATGAGTTACTTTATTACTCTTAGTATAGCTACTAACTAAGTTTAAGTTTAAACAACATCACATCTTTTCATGAACATTACTTTTTACCGTTATTACAACTACTTAAGTGATCATGTCATTGCACCGTATGCACATTAACAACTTGATACAACATTCTATTACATGTCCAACATGTTATCATTAAGTTATACTAATACACAAAGGGTTGCACTTGCATTCGTGCATCCCGACGCCCTCCGATTGGCTCCAAATACACAACAGTCTTAAAGATGGCCATTTTTACTACTGTTAAAGACCTCAAATTAAAACACTTAAAGCATGAAAGTTGTAGGTCTATTCGTCCTCGTTCCGGATCATCTTGAATTACCTTAATCAGAGTTGGTATGAGAAAGTTATGGCCATTTTACTACAGGGAGGTCAAAACTGTCCGACCCAGGCCACTTTTCCTGCGCTGGGGTGCGAACAGTGGCGCCAGGGCACGAGCAGTGGCGCCGGGGCGCGAGCAGTGGTGCCGGGGCACGAATTCCAGCGCCGAGGCAGCGCCGGGGTGCGAACTTCTGGCCTATTTTTGGCGCTGGGGCGTGAATTTTGACGCTAGGGCGTCAATTTTGACGCTAGGGCGTCAATTTTGACGCTAGGGCGCCGAAACTCACAGAACCAAACCAAAAAAACAGAACAAAGCTACTGTCTAAGTTATTTTTAGCAGCCAATGACATCCAACAACATGTATAACTTCATGACAATTACACATAAAAGTTATGAAGCATTTGTGTACGAATTTTACACAATTAAATAACAATATCAGAGAACTAATTATTTGAAAACACTGTTTTCTTTTAAAACCAAACTTTTAAAAATCAAAACTCCATTGTTGATATAGTAAGCACTGTAATCATAGTTAGAAAACAATTTGATTTATTCTAACTATATTCTACTTAATTCTTACCCAATTCATATAATCACAGTTAAATTCCATGATTATCATACTATACAAGTATAAATTTTGGTACTCTGAAAAACATACATTCATACATGTTTATGTTCACAGTAAAACTATTTCTTTTTCTTTAACACATGATTAAAATACCACTCAAATATACATATACATATACATGCTAGTTATAACAATTATAACAACAAAACATGTAATACCAAAACAAATTCTATAACAAGGTTTACAGACAAATTTGGTAAAAACTTATACACGGTTATTTCAAGAAAAACAGAGGCATACAATTTCTCAAAAACTATATAGTGTAAACATATATGATAAGGTTTATACAACATACCTTTAATTTGTTCCAACAACACTTATTAATCACGGAGAATAGCTTTGACAAACTCAGAACGTATTTGAAAAAAACACAGCCTTTTCTCTCTTAAACTTTCTCTGAAATTCTCTCTTAGTGTTCTTCTCTCTTTTCTCAGCAACTAGAATGTGTAACAAGAAAACAACCGATAACTATAACGCGTAAAATAAAATCGCTAACCTTAATACGTCTAATGTAATAACATATCAGTTACAAAACTAACGTATATATTATATTATTATTTTATTAATCATTTAAATTTCAAAATCCAAAAGCCGTAGGCTTTGTTTGGCCTATCCCTTTAAAATAAAATAGTTTATATCCTTAAGCTTTGTTTGGGTAAAACTAAATTAAAATTACTTTAATTTATTTTAATAACTCTTTATCACATAGTAATTAGTCACACCTTATGTAATAACAATTAAATAAATTACTTAATCACATAACTCAATCCACATAACACATTAATTGACTAATCACATTAATTATTTAGCAAATAAATAATTAACTAAATAAACTCAATCAAATTGAACAATTACTTATTCAATAATAAACACATCTAATAAATATTTATATAAATCAATAAATATTTATAACTTACATTTAAAAAATATGGAATGTTACAAAGGCTGTATCATGGGGCTAAAACTTGCCCGTTCAATGGGTATCAGACGGTTAACTGTCTTTGGGGATTCAGAGTTGGTAGTCAAACAATCCACGGGAATCTTTCAAACAAAAGAGCTATGTTTGCAACCTTACCATCAGTAAATTTTATAGATGGCTTCAGAGTTCGAAGAGATCTCCTTTCTATACATTCCTCGTAACAGGAATGACTTCGCAGATGCATTAGCAACTTTGGCCTCCTTATTACACATACCTGACAAGGAACACATGCCAAGCGTCACAGTAGCCCTACAAAAGGCACCAGCCTATGGGAACTATGTTGGAGAAGTATTGGATGAACTACCTCCCATCCAACAACCTTGGTATCAGCATATCAAGGAGTACTTGCGAGATGGATCTACACCCGCTGAGGCGAGCCTGAATGAGCAAAGGCGGATTCATCGACTTGCTATGAAATTCTACCTGAGCGAAGATGCACTCTACAAAAGAGATGCAGGATTAGGTCTCCTCAGATGCCTAGATAAGGACCAAGCTCAGAGAATCATGGATGAGGTCCATGGTGGAGTTTGTGGCCCATACATGAGTGGCCCCCTCCTTGTTAAGAAGATCCTCTGGACAGGATATTACTGGCTATCTCTCAAAGCTGACTGCAATGACCACGTCAGGAGATGTTATCAATGCCAAATTCATGGGAATGCTATCCACGCCCCTCCACAGGAGCTCCACAATATGAGTTCACTTTGGCCCTTCTCAATGTGGGGAATGGACGTGATTGGGCCCATCGAGCCCAAAGCCAGTAATGGACATCGCTTCATCTTCACCATGATCGACTACTTTACCAAGTGGGCAGAAGCAGCCTCCTTCCCCAGGGTTACCAAAGAAGCCATCATTGTTTTCCTCAAAAACAATGTCATTTGTCGATACGGAAAACCCGAGGTAATTGTATCAGACAATGCTAAGAACCTCAACAACAAAATGATGGAGGAACTATGCAGTAAATTCCATATCAAACACCTTAACTTCGTCATCTACCGTCCAAAGATGAATGGTGTTGTTGAAGCGGTTAACAAAAACATCAAGAAGATTATGCAAAAGATGTCCGCTAACTACAGAGGATGGATTGACTTATTGCCTCTTACTCTGTTAGCCTACAGAACATCAATGTGCACTTCAACTGGGGCAACCCCCTACGCATTAACCTATGGGATGGAAGCAGTACTCCCCATAGAAGTAAAAATGGAATCTCTCATAGTGTTAATGGATACTCAGATGGATGAAGATCAATGGGTACAAGACAAGTATCACCAATTGTCTCTAATAGATGAAAGGCGAACCGCGACTATCTTCCATGGTCAATTATATCAACAAAGGATCGCCAGATCCTACAACAGAAATGTCCGGCTAGGCAGTTTAAACAACATGACTTGGTTTTAAATAAGATCCTTGACAACCAAGATCAGTCTAAGGGAAAATTCGCTCCTAACTGGGAAGGCCCATTTATTGTCAAGGAGGTATTGACAGGAGGTGCTCTCAGATTGCAGGAAGTGGACGGCGATGAATTTCCACATCTTATCAACTCGGACACCGTGAAATAGTACTATGTCTGAAGTTACCATCAAGCAAACATCCTGGTGTTGGATCATCAGATCAATAGTCATTCCGGTTCTTTAACCCTTTACCACATATAACTCTTTTCCACACTTTGCCTATCAGGGAAACATACTCTTTAAGCCAGCAGCCTGGCTTCACTGCGCTCATACAACTTAGGTCATCCCACTACGGATTGAGCCTCTCGCGTTTGCAGTTTGGCTACCCATACATGGGATCAAACTTCTCGTACCTGCAGTTTGTCCTCAACCTAGGATCAAACTTTCTCTTCCCCACAGTTTGACCTGTACATGGGATTAATCTTTCTTCCCCGCAGTTTACCCTGCACATGGGATCACGCTTTTTAACTCGCCCTGAGGGGTGAACTACGTTGACCTGATCTCCTTGATACACGTGAGTATGTAGGCAACCATATTCTATATGGCCCGGTCGCAATAAACAAAAAATAACAAAAATATTTCTACCCTTTTCTACAAAAACAAAAACCACAAAAACACTATTACAACCTTTTTCATCAATAAAGCTTCTACACCCATCTGCCTTTCATAAATAGCGTTGAACCTCTTACACCAGATTCGAACTACGCAGACCTAATCTCCTCTGTAATAGGAGTACGTTCGTAGCCATTTATGGTTCGGTCTCACCCCCTACCAAAACACAAATACTTGTCAATGGTACTGGGATCAAACTTCAATTCACCACATTTCATTAGCTTCAAACCGAAGGGATGGAATTACCCAACCTCTCCTCGCGAATAGGAGATTCGGTTACCATCTAATCTACAGTTGTTCCTTTAAGAGCAACACCAATCCATAAGAGATGGAATTAACTAGGCTCCTCCTAAATAGGAGTACTGGCGACCATCTGTGGTGCGGTCAATCTCAGAGAGAAAAGCCACAATCCTCTCCACATTTCCATACAGAAACCAGTCCCAAGACACCAAAGATGGTAGGGATACACACAGATCCATGATCTATTCTGAACTATCCAAAGACAACTCAATGTCCATCCATCAAGGAGGAATTCAGAATACATCAAGATTACAAGCCCTAAAGAAGCAGGCAAATATCAAGCAAGTATCATAGCATATCTAAAAGGGAAGTGATTAAAAATATATTTCCCTGCTATATATAATGATGTATGATATACATAATGTAAACTGTACATGACAAAATGGCTAAGCTAGTCTGTGCAGGAAAGTACGAGCCCATCTACAAATCGGTGTATATGCAAGCTAATAAGCCCAACATGGCATCCCTCTCCGAAGAAGGAGCCAAACTGTGGTCTCTTGTACGAGGATGTCCACACGACCCAACAGATCTGTAGCCATCTGCATGGTGACCATATGCTCATCAATATATGTGCTCATCTCTGCAAGCATGCCACTGGTAAGGGACCTCACTGCAGTACTGTCTGTAACGGCTACATCCCGAGCAGATATGGCACTATCCCTCTCAACTATCACTGTATCTCTAGCTGATCTAGCCTCATCCCGCTCAATAACAGCGGTATCTCTACAAGCCAATGCCTCGTCCCTCTCTAACAGGGCTGCGTCTATCCCATCAAGAGCTGTCAACATCAGGGATCTAGCTTGATCTCTCTCAAAGGTCATCAAATGAAGACTTTGCTAAAAGTACTGTGCTGAATGCTGAATCACGACAGTGCTAGTACTGGGAGAATCTAAAGGAAATACTGGCAACTCAGTAGATGGCTCCTCCTCGGTGTAAGAATCAATATCCTCCATGGGCTCTCCACCATCTGAGTCAATACTCGACAATGTGGATACTACCTCAGCCGGTGCAGTCTTTGTCTCCATCCACGCGAAATACTCTGCAGAATAACCGGGATGACTAATAGAGAAAGCGGCTATCTCGCGCTGATCCCAACATACATACACACGGGATCTGTCTTCTACTGAAAGATAGCGAGACGCTAAACGCTGGCCTAGTTCCCCCTTGAAAGGATGAAAATCCTAAAATTGGTCAAACTGCGACATAACGGCCAATGGATGGTAAGTACTCATGCCCCTCAAACCAGCCAGAGGGATGTAATCCATGCTCGAAACATGAGTAATAGAGCTATAAGGTGAGATGAGCCCTGAGCACGGCAATATACTAATATCAGCTAAGAAAGTGGACCAAGATACAGCATCCGTACACTCCGCAGGCTGAAATGAATATGACATGGCTATATCATGGGTGAAGCAATACCCATGCCGTCTAAAAGTGCCAATCGATTTCAAGTGTGACATGAACCACACGTATAGCATGACCAAACTGCCCGTAAATACTCCTGTCGGATAAGTGTAGCAGTATGTAGCTGACCTCAATGTCTCGGCTATAATCATAGGTCTTAGAGCTCTCACCGCCATGATAACTCCTATGTCCAAATCATCCATATACAGTGGCATGTAAACATATGACAGTACGCACAATAGAAGTACATCTACCCTGGCCAGACGCCAATGATCCTCCGGTGTGGTGAAATCCTGGGAATGTCGTCTATAAGTATCCTTAGAGTCATATATGTCAAACAGAAAATGCTGGGATATAACGTGGCCCGATGTAAGCTCATCCTGTAATACCCTACGCCTCAATCCAGTGAGGGTCATGGACCGTTGACTCATGTCCCCCAAAACCATATGCACGCAAGGTCTGTCCAATGGCAGCATCATCAACCGTGCATACTCCTCTAGAGTGGGAGTCAACTCCTGGGTCCTAAATCAGAAAACTTACCTCTCCGATACCCAGTGCTCCAACATGCTATCCACGAATCCTGTGGGAACCTGAAAGATCAACAGGGTCATAGTATACTGCAATAAATGATCTACGATCACCCTGTCTGATGGTGGCATTCTATCATACCACGATCACATATCAGATACCACCAATAATGGTGGTATGATCAATATGGCTAACTGTCGAAGAAGACATCTACACGGGCCGTGTCATAAGACCATCCAGGGGTCAACGCTGAATATCTCTGAACATACATACATATGCATAACATGATACATGCATTACAGATAATAAATGGCAATATGATATAGGGAATGGAAAAACTGTACATACATTCCCAAGTATATCATCATCTACATGCACATCTCTATACAGCTAAAAAATACAGAGAAATGGGGCACAACCACCCAACAACTACCTGCGGCACCCTTACGTGGGTCCCACCCCTTCAGCTCGGTCCAGTTCAAGTTGCAAAGGAGTTCTCACAAGCTGAAAAGGACAAATCAGGGATAAAAATGCTACACGATTGAGCAGAATAGCTTACAATCCTGGTCTCCTCATATTGAACCTTGGGTCTGTACATCACTCATTGGTATTCGCCCAATCACAGGGTATACTATGCCAATGATCTCAGACATTACAAGTTACATTCGGCAATACCTTACACAGGTTCAATGTCGATCACTCAACATCGTCATCCTCATTTACAACAAGAAACCCTGACGGGGGTTACAATGCGCTTGTATATATCAAAATACAACAACCCCGGCGGGGGTCACAATGCATTGTCATCCATTGATGTGCGTATCAATGAAGGTCAAGCAACCTTGACGTTATTTAAGTCGGTGGCAAGTAAACCCATCGAAGCATCGAGAGCTATTCGAGGATTTCATACTCGGGTACTCATATTCCCCAGCGTCTCCCCTGCGGGGGTTACAATGCATGTTCTATTGACACACACATCAACGATGATCCAACACGTCTCCCCGGCGGGGGTTACAATACATGTTCCGTTGACACACTCATCAACGATGATCTAACACGTCTCCCCGGCGGGGGTTACAACACATGTTCTGTTGACACACACAGCAATAATGATCCAACACGTCTCCCCAGTGGGGGTTACAGCGCATGTTCTGTTGACACACACATCAACGATGATACAACACGTCTCCCCGGCGGGGGTTACAGTGCATGTTTCATTGACACACACATCAATGATAATTCGACAACCCCGGTGGGAGTCACAACGCATTGTCATCCATTAATGTACATATCAATGCAGGTCAAGCAACCTTGACATCAATTTAGCCATTGGCAAGTAAACCCAACGTCGCATCAAAAACCATCCGATGATTTCATCAGTTGATACACACATCAACAAAGTCCAAGCAGCCTTGGCATTTATCCCCAGTAGGGAGTTCATCCGTTGATCTACACATTAATAGAGGATCAAATGTATCCCCGGCGGGGGTTACAACGCATGGTAAACCGTTGGTTCACACGTCAACGAAAGTCGGGCAGCCCTGACAACATTTGTTGTTGGCAGTAAAACCAACAGAACATTGACATACTCTGGTGAAACAAACCAGGAAATGTCAACGTCATCAAGAAGGATTGATGACGGAATATGGTATACACATCCTCAAACAGGCAAAGCTTTATCCCCACAGATCTCTTACACATAAGAGGCACTTCTTCGGAATCAAGTCTGTATCAAGGATTAAGGACTGTGGTGATAACCCCAACGTCAACATCCTCAAAGATTTGGATCACACATCCAATCTGGTAATCATTGTCAAATCCCTAGTAAAAGTTATAGGGAGATAGCAATCATCCTCAGCATATTGGGCAACAACCCCATACACATGCATCACCTTGTTGCTTCATGTTATATTTCAAGTGTCTAGGATTCTTTGTCCTATCCATGCCATTGCATTGCATGAATATGATAAAGAGGGACATCTGTAGACACTCAAAATTTTTTGCACACCTGTTACTGACATTGCAGGAAGGCGGATTCTGTGAGACACTATATTTTATGAATAAATTTTTAATTTTCTTGAAATATTTTTTTTGAATATTATGGTGTGGATTTGATATAATGTTATAGTTGTGGGTAGTATTTATAAATTTTGCAAAGTATGCAAGTTATCATATTATATTCGATTGGTTGGGGAATATTCGTTTTGACAGGGAATAATCGTACGACGGCACAATCATTGGTGGACCCCACAATAAAATTATTGTCAGATTGAGAAAACGATAAAAATATTTTTATGAAAATAACGGCGGAAGTTTTACCGTTAATACTGTTGAACTACTCGGTAGCAAAAGTACAGTAATACGCGTGGTTGCATAGTAGCACACGGTATTGATTATTGATGTTTACGTGATAAGTCACTCAGTTTTGTTTTATTAGTATTATTAATGTAATAAAACAGAAAAGCTTTTTATATAAAACAGAATACTTTTATAAAGTTTTTCTATAAATAGAATATATTATATTCTATTATATAAAGTGTTTTGCATACTAAAATTTTTTTATATAAAATAGAATACTTTTATAAAGTTATTCTATAAATTGAATATATTATATTTTATTATGCATAGTGCCTGCATAGTAAAATCTTTTTATATAAAACAGAATACTTTTATAAAGTTATTCGTTTTATTAGATTATAAATAGAATATATTATATTTTATTTAAAAAATTTTGCTTTAAATATGGACCGTCCGATTAAAAGTAAATCAATCTAGACCGTTCATGAATTAGTTACTATGCAGTCCATTCTTCTATAAATAGAAGCTCATTCTTTCATTATTTCTTACGAATTCACTGAAACTCTAGATAGAGAAACTATAGAGAGAGTTCTTCTTCTATAATCTTGAGTGTATTTATTTAGAGTTTAAGAAAGCTTTGAGCATAGTGCAAGTTTTTTTCGAGTATATCCTCGTCCTACCAGTCGGAATACTCTTCATTCAAAGGTAGGGGATATTATTTGTTGTACTTGTAAGGGGTATTATTTCTTTCGTATTCATGAAGAAAACTTCTGCTATTCCATTCCTTATTATTCTGTTAGAATAACTTGTTTATACGAAGTACCGCATACATGGTGAAATTCTTCTAATATTCCGTTCTTTATTATTCTGTCGGAATATCCTGTTTGTGGATTTACGCCGGACCTGGTTCCATTATTTATTATTCTGTCGGAATATCCTATCTGTGCGTTTACGCCGAACCTGGTTCCATTATTTTTTATTCTGTCGGAATATCCTTTCGGTGCGTTTACGCATGACCTGGTTCCATTATTTATTTTTTTGTTAAAATAACCTATCTGAGCGGTCTATCGCATGCTTGGTGAATTTTTTTGTTATTCCATTCTTTATTATACTCAGTTGGTTAAAGTTTTAGCTTTTATACTCCATGAAATTAGTGGAATATCTTTGATATTTGCGCTTCATCTAGTATCTTTTCATGAAAATATTCTTTTGAGCATTCTTGAATTTTAGTCTACAAAGAAGTATCATGTTGACAATTTGGACATTATTGAGTTCAGGATAAATTAAGTTATAAATCTTTTAAATTTATTCTTGAACTTGTTTATTGAATTATTATGTCATTGTCATGATGAGTTATGTTGGTTATTGTGTGAAAACATGAAAGTTTCTTAGCAATCACAAAGGGTTAAAAATTAGATTTTGGTAAAAATGGAACATGAAATTTAATTGACCATATCTCCTATTATATTTCGAATTTTTGAGTGTGGTCAAGTTCTAGAGTTAGATCTATGAGTTTTCTGACTTATCCAAGTGGAATCACTGTAAAAGGTGTTGTAGATTTTTGTGTGGACTGATTTTAGGAAAGGAGTCAAAAGTTGTAAATTACAAAAAGGCTACTGCCCAGAAGTTTAAAAGGGCATTTTTGGCTACTTAAATTGTGAGAAAAATTTCGGCCTTTTGGGACATAGAAATATATGGTATAAAGTACCTCATATCCAAAAATGAGCTCATTCCGACTTAAAATGAGCAAGTTATGACCATTTCAATATTTAGGTTTTTCTGACGGAAAACGCTATAACCGGAGTTCTATAACTCCGATGACCATGAAATTTAAACTGGGACCTCACGTTAACATGTGTAAGATTCTGCCAGGATTTGGGAATTTCTGGAGTTAACCTTGAGGTAGCTAATTTCTTAAGGAATTAATTAGAATTTGATTTTTGAAAAATAGTAAATGAATTTTAAAAAATCCGAGAAAAATATATGTTCAATATGGGATATATTCTGCTTAATCCCAGAAAAGAATAATTTTTGGGACTGATTTGGTATTTTCTATGAAAATGGTTTAATTACGAACATATGAATTAAATATGTTGTGTGAAGTTGAAAAATTGGTAAATAAGATTTTATGGCTTGAAAATCCTATAATAGGTATATGAAGATTTTTGATGAGTAATTTGATTATTGGTGATGAAATCTTATGAGTATGACATTTGTGAATAATTAAATGCATTATTTGAAAAGGTGTAAACAATTAAATTAAATTGTTTATAAGTTTAAGGAGTGATTAAAATATTGTTATAATATTAACAATATTAGATTATGATTCTATTAAGTGATTGATAATGTTTAGATAAATTTAATATCTTTAATATTTATCCTTGATTTAGTTTGACTAATGCTTATAATATTGTCATCATCCTCATGTTTATAATATGTTGAAAGTCATCTATGGCCTGTAGTGCATAGATGGACTTAGTATGATTATGACCAGGAATTAGTCGGTATAATCATGACAGTAATGTTACAAATGATGTGAAAAAAATCCTCATTGGCCCGTAGTGCATTGATGGACAGCTTTTGGTATGATTATGGCTATGGATTCTCTTCGGCCAAGGGTGTAAAGATGAATTGTTTTATGGCATGATCATGACCGTTGATGAAAACACGATTATCTTTGACATGTAGTGCATGGATAATTCGTGGTCGTGAAACTAAAGAATATCCTTAGCTTGTAGTGCAAGGATGATTTGATGATGTGGATTAATTATTGAGCTGAGTCTCAGCAATGAAATATTAATTCATGAATGTGATAATAATGAATATATTTGGCCGTAGTGCAAAGTTGATTTAATGATTACGAGCAGGAATTGTGATTTGGTATAACCATGATTTTTTATGTTTCAGGTGAAGACAGGTGATGAAAATTATCTTCGTCCTAGGTGCGAAGAGGAATTTAGAATCACAATTGTGATTATGAGTTATTCACATGATCGTGGACGAGAATTGTTGATTGATGTTACAGGGATAAAATATTATTGGTGGACTTTTAACATAGAGAAGATAATAGACCTTATGGTCTATTTGACTCTTCTAATGGATTGCTCGTTCCGCTGCAACTATGGTTAAAAATTTTGATTAGCTACCATATGTTCTAAATCTCTGATTTATTGTTAAATGAAAGCTACTGATAATTTAATTATCTTTAGTCATGATATTCTTTACTGGTCTAGTAGTGCTCACCCTTTTGCTTTACAATTCCTTTCAGGTAATAAAAGTGTAACTGGGTCGAGCGGGGTATTAAGAGGATTAGAACGGTGGTCTATAGCGGTTGAGGTTCTCCAAAAATAGTATGGAAATAATTTTTATTGAGAACTTTAGATAAGTGTGTCGTATTGTATACGTCATTTGATATTTAATTTTGGTGAACTGAATAGGGTGAGGTGAACCCAACTTTAGAAGGGTGTTTTGCCACTATCATACAAGATGTCTAATGACATACAACATCGTGTTATCATAAGACAGGGTTGTGCGTGTAAGACCCCGAATTTTATGAAATAAAAGTATTCAATTTTTCTTATAATTACTATTCAGTAAATGGTTAAATTGATAAAAGTTAAAGTTATGAGTGAAATATGATTTTTTTTCAAAATAAGCAAGTGGTTATAAAATAATCATTATTGTCGGGGAATATTCGTTTGGTCGTGGAATATTCTTTCTGTCGGGGAATATTCGTACGACGGCGCAGCCATCTGTGGGCCCCATAATAGAATAACTGTCGGGTGAAGAAAACGACAAATTTGAGTTTTTACAATTAACGGCGTAGTTGTTACCGTTAACACTGTTGGAATACCCGGTGGTTAAAATACAGTAATACGCGTTATTGCACAGTAGCACACGGTATTGTATAGTATTTTTAAAATTATTGATTCTTACGTAAGAAGGCACTACGCAATAATTGTTACAGTAATTAATGTTCAATATTTTATTTTATTGATTCAATAATTGCTACTTTAAAATTTTGTATTATTGTTGTTCAATAATTGTTGCTGCACAGTATTTCCCATTATCAGATCAATAATTCATATTATTTGAATAGTATTATTAGATAGCATTATTGGCAATGTCTAGAAAGTTCTGTCTAAGGAGAGGTTTGGTCATCTAATTGCGCGCCAGTAAGGAGAAATCCTTATTGGAAAGCCCCCTCTTTCCTGGGAACGGCCTGGTTGTCATAAATGTGATTCTGTAATATTATTTGTGAATAATTAATTATTGATTCATATGATAGGAAATATTTATTTTATGTGGATATAAATGAGGGATATATTTTTTGTGGTTAAAAATGAAGGAGTTAATGTTGAGGTTTTTATCAGTATTTTTGTCGGAATGGAGGTATTAAAAATCAGGGTTTTTGAGATATTTTTGCGGGGGTTATAATTTTTAATCCGACCGTTGGATCGTGGTAATTTTTAGATATGTTATACATATATAAGTTGAGTATATGTCCACAAATTTTGAACCGTTAAAAATGAACGTATGATTTATTACGAATTTTACAAGATGACTGGTTCAGAAATTGTTGAATTTTCGGAGTTTATCATTTTGGTGGAAAATTCTAGAATTGGTGGGCCCCACTTGTGGTTGGTGAAGAAATGTGCTGAATTATATTTCAAATGTGGTGGGTGGGAATAGTAGCAGGTAAAGCCATCAGGTTGCAGGTCAAACCTACCAAAATTTTCCTATAAATAGAGGGCTAAGTTAGAATTGAAAATCATACCAGAAACATAAGCTTTCTCTCTTTCTCTCTCTATATTATGAAGCATATTTTGTGAGTTTTTAGATACTTGGTGAGTTGCTATTCATCAGTGCAAGTTTCCTTCAGCATCATATCCGATATCCAGTCAGAAGTACTGCTCTTTTGAGGTAAGGGATAGTAAGGGATTTTAAGGGTTGTTATGATTTTCAGTTTCGTAATTTTTCTGATCTTCAAAAATTCTGGAAAAATTTGAAATGATATTTTGATGAGTTTTCTTGATTGTGTCCAAAAATGGTGATTTTTGGATGTATAGATTGAGAGTTATGAATTTTATGAGAAAAGACTATTTTAGAAGTAACCGCTTATAACTTCTTGTGGTTAACTCCAAAATTGATGAAATTTTTATTGGGAGTACATGTATATGATAGAAGTATACTCTGTAAATTTCAGAATTTTTAGATAAAAGTACAATTTTTGATAAATGTTTAAATATTCGGCTGTTTTGGCCATATGAAAAATAGTAAATGACTTTTAAAAATTCTGAGAAAAATATATGTTCACTATGGGACTATATTATGCTAAATTTCAGAAAAGAAATATTTTTGTAACTGATTTGGTATTTTTCATGAAAATAGTCTAGTTATGAGTAAATGAATTAAATATGTTTTGTGAAGAAAGAAAATTGGAAAATAGGATTTTATGGCTTGAGAATCCTATATGAGGTATATGCAGATTTTTGATGAGGGTTTTTGGTTATTGATGATGAAATTGTAAGAGTTGGCATTTTATGATGATTAAATGCATTAATTAGTAAAGTGTAAACAATTAAAATAAATTGTTTATAAATTTAAGTAATGTTATTCTTTCAATATCATTATACCGAAATATTGGTATAGATTTTATTGTAGAATTTCTATCTTTTGTGTCGGGGTTACTATTCATGAGTTACTATTCAAGATTTACTATTCATGAGTTACGAATATTACTCTTGAGATTAAAACTATATGTTGATCATATTATTTTTATCATCATATATAACATTTTTATAACCCTGATGTTGAAATTCTCTTTCACTGGAGTGTAAAGATGGGTAGATTATTGGTATGATCATGACTAGGGTTCTCTTTGGCCTGTAGTGTAAAGTTGAATTGTGACTGGTATGATCATGACCATTGAATTTATAATTGAATATCTTAAGCTTAAGTGCAAAGGTGAATTGATTAACATGGTTATAATTATTGTTTATATAAATTCTGAAATGATTATATATTTCTTTGAGATATGAATATATTTGGCCTGTAGTGCAAATATGAATTGTTGATGAATATCTTTGGCCCGTAGTGCAAAGATGACATGTTGTTGAATATCTTTGGCCAGTAGTGCAAAGATAAACAAATGTTGAGATGAACATGACCAACTGGTGATACAAATGAATATCTATGGCCGTAGTGCAAAGATGAAGTTATTCGTATGATTATGAACAGGAAATGTGATTTGGTGTAACCATGATCTTTAACGTTTCAGGTAAAGATAGGTGATGAAAATTATCTTCGTCTTGGATGAGAAGAGGAATTTAGAACTACAGTTATGATTATGAGTTATTCATATGATTGTGGACCAGAAATGTTGATTGATGTTACAGGGATAAAACATTGTTGATAGATTTTTAACATGGAGAAGATAATAGACTTTATAGTCTATTTGACTCTTCTAATGGGTTGCTCGTTCCGCTGCAACTATGGTTGAAATTTTTATCATTTACCATATGTTCTAAATCTCTGATTTATTGTTGATGAAGGCTATTGATAATTGAATTATCTTTAGTCATGATATTCTTTACTGAGCTAGTTGTGCTCACCCTTTTGCTTCACAATTCCTTTCAGGTAATAAGAGTGTAGCTGGGTCGAGCGGGGGTAACAAGGGAATAGAACGGTGGTCATCATTTAGTAGTTATATTTGGTGAAGAAAATAGGGTGAGGCGAACCCAACGTTGGAAGGGTGTTTTGTCACTATCATACAAGATGTCTAATGATATACAATCTCGTGTCATCATAAGACAGGGTTGTGCTCATCCACTTGCTGAGTATATCTATGGGCACTACCTATATAACCTTGGTGTTTATTTGAAGTATAATTCTCAATTAGAGACAGTGGAGATAATGATAAGTCAAGAGAAGACTCACCATTGGGAAGAATATGATAGTAATCTTTTCGTTTTTCTTTGGGGTCTATTGGGTCAACCAAGGATAATTCTGTGGCCATATGATATCTATCATAACCTAGACGCGTGGCCTCCCATGTACGAAGGTTTCCTTAAGCACTTCCCAAAGATTCTAATTTCTAAAACAGTTTTTGACTATACCTTTATGTAAGGTGTTATTGTGAGGTGCTGTCCACGGTTGGAACATGAGTCACATTTGGTATATATTTGTATCCAAACTCACAGCATATGTGTTGTTGTATTTTGCACAACAATTATTGTAATAAAGTTGTAGTTGTTTTCTGTACCATGTATTTGACGACTCAGAATGGGTTGGGTGGAATGAACCTATTTTGGGGTTGTCACAGGTGGTATCAGAGCTTAGGGATATGATCTCTGGCGGAGATCGGGGAATACAACTAGGAGGGGAGAGATGAGTAAATCCTTCGCTAGTGTGTCCTACCTAAGCTTATTTGTTGGTCAGTCATAATATTGGGATATTATGTGATATGTTAATTTGTTTAATTAACCCTTGTTTTATGGCAGTATTTGAGAATGGCAGCTGAGAATGCTAATAATAGAGTGAATGAGACTGTGGGGATACCTCTAATCACTAACCGTGATAATGTGATGTCAGACGAAGAAGGAATTAGAGATATCCATGTGGTGAGTGAAGAATTGATAGTTACACCCGAGATAGTCGCAGAGGTAACAGCTGAGACTGAGGAAGAAGAGGAAGAAGAAGTACCAGAGGAGAGTTTATTAGAGGTATTATATGATCAAAATGTAGAATTTTAAAATCGTATTCATGAGTTAGAAGAGCAGGCAGAAGAACGACAGGCGGTCGTGGAACAAAAGGATGCAACAATTCAAGCTTGTGTTACCCGATATGTGATGCTTGAACAAAAGCATTCTTTGGCAGAGTATAAGATGATAAAAATAGAATCTGAGCTGAGAGAAGAAAAAACTGAACGAGTGAGAATAAGTGATGCATGGGCAAAAGCCGCACGACACGTGGATATTGTGAAAAGAGATGTTCGATCTAAGAAGGCTAAAATAGATGATATGAATTTCTCTTTTTGGAAAGCAATTGGGAGAACCCAACATCGAGTTTTGAATTACCCTGTACATAGCGGTCAACCTGAATCCGATATGGATCGAAGATTGATGATTCAGATCATGAATGAGGAGTACGAAGAGGCAGTTGAGGGAGGAATATGTCCTATAGAAAGGTATATTCTAACGGTAATGATGACGCCAAATGCTACTCCAGACAAGTCAAAGCCGAGTAGTTCGAGGGATGGCAATTGTCATGACTTCCCAACAAATGAGGAACCCAAATGAAGTTATCATGGGAGATGAGCAATGGAGAAATCATGATGATCTGAGAGATAGAATCTGAAATAGAAACAAGTTATTCTCAACTCTTCGAAATACCAGGTACGTAAATTTCGGGGACGAAATTTCATAAGGAGGGGAGATTGTAAGACCCCGAATTTTATGAAATAAAAGTATTCAATTTTTCTTATAATTACTATTCAGTAAATGGTTAAATTGATAAAAGTTTAAAGTTATGAGTGAAATATGATTTTTTTTCAAAATAAGCAAGTGGTTATAAAATAATCATTGTTGTCGGGGAATATTCGTTTGGTCGTGGAATATTCTTTCTGTCGGGGAATATTCGTACGACGGCGCAGCCATCTGTGGGCCCCATAATAGAATAACTGTCGGGTGAAGAAAACGACAAATTTGAGTTTTTACAATTAACGGCGTAGTTGTTACCGTTAACACTGTTGGAATACCCGGTGGTTAAAATACAGTAATACGCGTTATTGCACAGTAGCACACGGTATTGTATAGTATTTTTTAAAATTATTGATTCTTACGTAAGAAGGCACTACGCAATAATTGTTACAGTAATTAATGTTCAATATTTTATTTTATTGATTCAATAATTGCTACTTTAAAATTTTGTATTATTGTTGTTCAATAATTGTTGCTGCACAGTATTTCCCATTATCAGATCAATAATTCATATTATTTGAATAGTATTATTAGATAGCATTATTGGCAATGTCTAGAAAGTTCTGTCTAAGGAGAGGTTTGGTCATCTAATTGCGCGCCAGTAAGGAGAAATCCTTATTGGAAAGCCCCCTCTTTCCTGGGAACGGCCTGGTTGTCATAAATGTGATTCTGTAATATTATTTGTGAATAATTAATTATTGATTCATATGATAAGGAAATATTTATTTTATGTGGATATAAATGAGGGATATATTTTTGTGGTTAAAAATGAAGGAGTTAATGTTGAGGTTTTTATCAGTATTTTTGTCGGAATGGAGGTATTAAAAATCAGGGTTTTTGAGATATTTTGCGGGGGTTATAATTTTTAATCCGACCGTTGGATCGTGGTAATTTTTGGATATGTTATACATATATAAGTTGAGTATATGCCCACAAATTTTGAACCGTTAAAAATGAACGTATGATTTATTATGAATTTTACGAGATGACTGGTTCAGAAATTGTTGAATTTTCGGAGTTTATCATTTTGGTGAAAAATTCTAGAATTGGTGGGCCCCACTTGTGGTTGGTGAAGAAATGTGCTGAATTATATTTCAAATGTGGTGGGTGGGAATAGTAGCAGGTAAAGCCATCAGGTTGCAGGTCAAACCTACCAAAATTTTCCTATAAATAGAGGGCTAAGTTAGAATTGAAAATCACACCAGAAACAAGTTTTCTCTCTTTCTCTCTCTAGATTATTGAGTGTATTTTGTGAGTATTTAGATACTTTGAGAGTTTCTATTCATCAGAGCAAGTTTCTTTCAGCCTTATACCGGTATTCCGACCAGAAGTACTGATATTTTGAGGTAAGGGATATTATTTTCTTCTTAAATGATATTATTTTCTTCAATATCATTATGCTGAAATATTGATACGAGTTTTTATCAAATTTGGAACTTTTTGTGTCGGGGTTACTATTCACGTATACGGTACTATTCACGTATACGACACTATTCACGAATACGGCACTATTCACCGAAAATAAATTTTTTTCCTTTTTATCCAAGATGTCTATTATGGTTACTATCTTTGATTGTATCCATGTTTTGATCTTTATTTTTGAATTCTGCTTCACAATTGATTATTATGAAGTATTATTGATCTTGGATAAACTGTTATACGAATCCCTACTATTTGTCCTTCTGTCTCATTGGATTCGTTCTCTTTAAGATATTTTTCATCATCCTCAGTCCTAAATGATGATATTACTGAATATCTTTGGCCTGTAGTGCAAAGATGTATAATTACTTGATGAATATCTTTGGTCTGTAGTGCAAAGATGAACAGGTGTTGAGATGAACATGACCGACTGATGATACAAATGAATATCTTTGGCCTGTAGTGCAAAGATGAATATTGGTTAAAGATGATTATTAATTGATGTTACAGGGATAAAATATTGATGATGGACTTTTAAATCTTAGAAGATAGTAGAATTCTTTCTCTACTTGACTCTTCTAATGGTTTGCTGTTTCCGCTGCAGTTGTTGATCTAAAACTTGTTGTCGATTATATTTTTATCAGATTTTTCCCTGTTGAAGACTAACGATAATTTGTTGTATATTATCTTAGTCATAATATTCTTTACTGGGCTAGTTGAGCTCACCCTTTTCCTTTTTGTTCCATTTTTCTTCTCAGGAGGTGAGAACATAGCAGGATCTAGTCGGGGTATGGAGTGATGGTTCTAGAAAGATGTATTAGCAGTCCTCACTATTTCTGTAAAATAGTGTTTGAATAATTGTAATGAGGATTTATTTGAGTGTGGATATTGTCTAGAAGACAATATTTGTATTAAACTCACAGTATGTGTTGTCGTATTTTGCACGACAATTGTATTATTGAAGTTGTAGTTTGCTTTCTGTACCATGTATTTGGCGACTCAGAATGGGTGTTGTATACCTATTCTGGGGGCGTCACAGTTGGTATCAGAGCTTAGGGATATGATCCCTGGCTGAGATGTGAGACAAGAACTAGGAGGGGAGAGACGGGGAATTCCTTCGCTAGTATGACCTGACTAAGTTTATTTGGTGTCTATTTGGTCGGTCAGAGTATAGGGATAATATATGACATGACTATTAACCCTTGTTTTATGGCAGTATTTAAGAATGGCAGCTGAGAACGTTAATAATGGAGTAAATCAGACTGTGGAGACACCTTTGATCACTACCCAGGGAAACGTGCAGCAGGAAGGCAATATTCCTCCTGTAAACAACGTTACCGAGCAAACGATGAATGATGGAATGTTTAGGAGCTTTTTGCAGTTCATGCAAAATCAGACGAGGGAGACTCGTGTGCAGAATACGGGTGGAAATGATAACAACGCGCGGTTTGTCACAGCTAAGCAGTTCAAAGAATTGGGACCACCAGAATTTAAGGGAAAGCCGGATCCGATCATGGCGAAAACGTGGGTCAAGCAAATTACCAAGATATTTGATGTGACGCCCCCAGAATAGGTATACAACACCCATTCTGAGTCGCCAAATACATGGTACAGAAAGCAAACTACAACTTCAATAATACAATTGTCGTGCAAAATACGACAACACATACTGTGAGTTTAAATACAAATATTGTCTTCTAGACAATATCCACACTCAAATAAATCCTCATTACAATTATTCAAACACTATTTTACAGAAATAGTGAGGACTACTAATACATCTTTCTAGAACCATCACTCCATACCCCGACTAGATCCTGCTATGTTCTCACCTCCTGAGAAAGAAAAATGGAACAAAAAGGAAAAGGGTGAGCTCAACTAGCCCAGTAAAGAATATTATGACTAAGATAATATACAACAAATTATCGTTAGTCTTCAACAGGGAAAAATCTGATAAAATATAATCGACAACAAGTTTTAGATCAACAACTGCAGCGGAAACAACAAACCATTAGTAGAAGAGTCAAGTAGAGAAAGAATTCTACTATCTTCTAAGATTTAAAAGTCCATCATCAATATTTTATCCCTGTAACATCAATTAATAATCATCTTTAACCAAATATTCATCTTTGCACTACAGGCCAAAGATATTCATTTGTATCATCAGTCGGTCATGTTCATCTCAACACCTGTTCATCTTTGCACTACAGGCCAAAGATATTCATCAAGTAATTATACATCTTTGCACTACAGGCCAAAGATATTCAGTAATATCATCATTTAGGACTGAGGATGATGAAAAATATCTTAAAGAGAACGAATCCAATGAGACAAAAGGACAAATAGTAGGGATTCGTATAACAGTTTATCCAAGATCAATAATACTTCATAATAATCAATTGTGAAGCAGAATTCAAAAATAAAGATCAAAACATGGATACAATCAAAGATAGTAACCATAATAGACATCTTGGACAAAAAGGAAAAAATTTTATTTTTCGGTGAATAGTGCCGTATTCGTGAATAGTGCCGTATACGTGAATAGTGCCGTATACGTGAATAGTAACCCCCGACACAAAAAGTTCCAAATTTGATAAAAACTCATATCAATATTTCAGCATAATGATATTGAAGAAAATAATATCATTAAGAAGAAAATATATCCCTTACCTCAAAATATCAGTACTTCTGGTCGGAATACCGGTATAAGGCTGAAAGAAACTTGCTCTGATGAATAGAAACTCTCAAAGTATCTAAATACTCACAAAATACACTCAATAATCTAGAGAGAGAAAGAGAGAAAACTTGTTTCTGGTGTAATTTTCAATTCTAACTTAGCCCTCTATTTATAGGAAAATTTTGGTAGGTTTGACCTGCAACCTGATGGCTTTACCTGCTACTATTCCCACCTACCACATTTGAAATATAATTCAGCACATTTCTTCACCAACCACAAGTGGGGCCCACCAATTCTAGAATTTTCCATCAAAATGATAAACTCCGAAAATTCAACAATTTCTGAACCAGTCATCTTGTAAAATTCATAATAAATCATACGTTCATTTTTAACGGTTCAAAATTTGTGGGCATATACTCAACTTATATATGTATAACATATCCAAAATTTACCACGATCCAACGGTCGGATTAAAAATTATAACCCCCGCAAAATATCTCAAAAACTCTGATTTTTAATACCTCCATTCCGACAAAAATATGGATAAAAACCTCAACATTAACTCCTTCATTTTAACCACAAAAATATATCCCTCATTTATATCCACATAAAATAAATATTTCCTTATCATATGAATCAATAATTAATTATTCATAAATAATATTACAGAATCACATTTATGACAACCAGGCCGTTCCCAGGAAAGAGGGGGCTTTCCAATAAGGATTTCTCCTTACTGGCGCGCAATTAGATGACCAAACCTCTCCTTAGACAGAACTTTCTAGACATTGCCAATAATGTTATCTAATAATATTATTCAAATAATATGAATTATTGATCTGATAAATAAAAATACTGTGCAACAACAATTATTGAAACAACAATAATATAAAATATCAACGCAGCAATTATTGAATCAATAAAATAAAATATTGAATAATAACTACTGTAACAATTATTGAGTAGTGCCTTCTTACGTACGAATCAATAATTCAACTATACTGTGCAATCCGTGTGCTACTATGCAACCACGCGTTATTACTGTATTTTTAACCACCGGGTATTTAAACAGTGTTAAAGGTAACAACTACGCCATTATTAATAAACAACTTATACTGGTCGTTTTCTTCATCCAATCGCTTTCCGTTATGGGGCCCACACAAGGCTGCGTCGTCGTACGAATATTCCCCGACAGCAAGAATATTCCACGACCAACCGAATATTCACCGACAAAAAATAAATATTTTATAACCACTTGCTTATTTTGCAAAATTTGCACATTTCACCCATAACCAAAGTATTATATCAAATTAACCCCCTTATTATTCACAATAATATTTAGAGAAAATTTGATTTTATTCATTAATAAGTTGGGGTCTTACATTTGATGTCTTGGGATGCACGGAGGAACAGAAGGTTCCATTCGCCACATTTATGTTCCGCGGTGAGGCAGACTACTGGTGGGAGTCTGTGAAGCGTACCCAGCCTGACGCACTCAACATGTCCTGGGAAACATTTCAAAAACTGTTCAATGACAAGTACTTTCCTGAAAGTATTCGTCATATGAAGGAGGTTGAGTTTATTAGACTGGAACAAAACAACATGACGGTGTCCCAGTACGAGGCGAAGTTTGCAGAGTTATCCAGGTTTGCACCTCATTTGGTCGAAAATGAGGAACGAATGACAAGGATGTTTCTGAGAGGTCTAAAACCCGATATTCGGCAATATCTTATCTCTCATAAATTTTCTTTATATTCAGATGTTGTAAACAGGGCTCAATTATTAGAGCGAGATAATGAATATGTGCAACCGAGGGACCACAACCAGGGTCATACCGGTGGCGGCAGTCATCGAAGCAATGAAAACCAGCAGGGAGGAAAACATTCGGACAAAAGCGGTAACCACTCTAGTGGTAATCGTGGTCGTGATAATAGAAGGAGCGAGTCGGGAGGAGATTTCAAGAAGAGAAGGTACAACAATGATAACGTGAAGACGTCAGCACAAACATCAACTGTTTCTAGGGGAGGAGAACGACCACCGGTCGTATGTTACAAATGTGGGAAAGAGGGACATATCAGCCCAAACTGCCCACAACAATCCAAGGTATGTTATAACTGTGGAAAGGAAGGTCATATAGCTCGAGAGTGTTCTGTGGCAAAACCAAGTTCAGCGGGGATGGTGACTCCAAAAGTTATCCCGGATAAGTCGAAATCAGCGGTTCCTGGAAGGGCGTTTGTCGTTACTGGCCAAAACGCGAGAAACCCGAACGAGGTGATCACGGGTAAGCTAATCTTGAATTCTTACGAAGTTTATACTTTACTAGATACCGGTTCTACCCATTCTTTTATCTCTCCTGCTTGTGCTCAACGTTTAAACTTGACTCCGGAGAAATTGGACTTTAACTTATCTGTTGAAACTCCGTTGGGTGAAACCTTCGTTACATCTACAGTTTATAAATCTTGCATGATCCAAGTTGGCACTATCACATTACCTGTTGATCTTATCTCTTTAAAGATACTTGCTTTTGATGTGATTTTAGGAATTGATTGGTTAACCACTCATCATGCTAAAATTGATTGTTTTCGTAAGGTTGTTAGTTTTCATATTCCCAACCAACCTGTCATACGAATTCAAACTACTAAACCACTAAAATCAGTCACTGTCATATCAAGCCACAAAGCTATTCGTTTATTGAAAAAACGGATGTCAAGCTTTCTTAGCCCATGTTATGGATTTGAACAAAGACAAGTCAGATTTGAATAATATTTCTATTGTTAGAGAATTTTCCGATGTATTCCTGAAGAACTTCCGGTCTACCCCGGAACGAGAAATTGAATTCTTTATTGACCTTGAACCCAGTACAAAGCCCATTTCTAAAACCCCATATTGAATGGCTCCTATTGAACTTCAGGAGTTAAAAGTCCAACTACAGGAGTTGTTGGACATCGGTTTTATTCGTCCTAGTACGTCTCCTTGGGGTGCTCCTGTTTTATTCGTAAAGAAGAAAGACGGGAGTATGCGACTTTGTATTGACTATCGAGAATTGAACCATGTCACCATCAAGAATAGGTATCCGCTACCTCGCATTGATGACCTGTTTGACCAGTTGCAAGGAGCACAATTCTTTTCAAAGATCGATCTTCGTTCTGGATATCATCAGCTGAAGATTAAAACTGAGGATATTCCAAAGACTGCCTTCAGAACTCGGTACGGGCATTATGAATTCTTAGTAATGTCTTTTGGATTGACTAATGCTCCTGCTGCCTTCATGGATATGATGAACCGTGTATTCAAAGAATATTTGGATCAGTTCGTTGTTGTCTTTATTGATGACATCCTCATCTATTCCAAAAGCCGTGAAGATCATGAGCGCCATTTGAAGCTGGTACTGCAAAGGCTTCGTGAAAACAAGCTATATGCCAAACTGAAGAAATGCGAGTTCTGGCTTGAGGAAGTAGCATTCCTTGGGCACGTGGTGTCAAAACATGGAGTATCTGTCGACCCGGCGAAGATTGAAGCCATACAAAGTTGGGAGCAACCGAAGTCGGTAACCGAAGTACGTAGCTTTCTGGGCTTAGCTGGTTATTATCGGAGATTTGTGGAAGGATTTTCTCGAATCGCTACTCCGTTAACTCAGCTGACTCGGAAAGATACAAAATTCGTATGGAGTGAGGAATGCGAGAAGAGTTTCCAAGAACTCAAGAGGAGACTCATTTCGGCACCTGTTTTGACAATACCATCTGGTTCGGATGGATTTGTTATCTACAGCGATGCTTCAGGCAAAGGGTTAGGATGTGTTCTCATGCAACATGGGAAAGTCATAGCCTATGCCTCACGACAACTCAAAGAATATGAGAGGAATTATCCTACTCATGATTTGGAGTTGGCAGCAGTCGTTTTTGCGTTGAAGATCTGGAGACACTACCTGTATGGGGAGAAAGTGGATATCTATACAGATCATAAAAGCCTCAAATATTTCTTCACCCAAAAGGAACTCAACATGCGGCAACGACGTTGGCTTGAGCTGTTGAAAGATTACGATCATACCATCCAATACCATCCTGGAAAAGCAAACGTAGTAGCTGACGCATTGAGTAGAAGATCATATGCGGGTACGAGTGCAATGTTTTTAACACAAAGGCCCATTTTGTATGACTTGCAAAGGATGGAGATAGAGATGAAGGCTCCAAGTACCCACATGATGATATCAAATATACGAGTAGAACCGACTTTAATCGATAAAGTTAAAGCTGCTCAAGCTACGGATATAGAGCTGATGCGTATGAAGAAGAGAGTGCAAGAAGGTGCTATTCCAGAAGCAAGAATCGATGAAGAAGAAATACTTCGAGTCAACTCCAGACTTTGTGTTCCTAACGATTTTGACTTGAAGCATAGAATAATGATGGAGGCACACAACACACCATTTGCAATCCATCCTGGGAGTACCAAAATGTATCACGATCTTCGACATACATTTTGGTGGAGCAATATGAAAAGAGAGATTGCGGAGTTTATCTCGAGATGTTTAACTTGTCAACGTGTAAAAGCGGAGCATCAAGTACCAAAGGGTCCATTGCAACCACTTGAGATTCCGAAATGGAAGTGGGAACACATTACTATGGATTTTGTTACAGGTCTTCCCAAGGTTTCTCAAGGCATAGATGCGATTTGGGTTATTGTTGATAGATTAACCAAGTCCGCTCATTTCTTGCCGATACGTGAGACTTATTCCCTTGAACGTCTTGCTAGTATGTACGTGAACGAGATTGTGAGATTGCATGGCATGCCAGTATCCATAGTTTCGGATCGTGACCCAAGATTCACTTCACGATTTTGGGTTAGCTTGCAGAAAGCTATGGGCACGGATTTACGATTCAGTTCAGCATACCATCCTCAAACGGACGGACAATCAGAGAGGACTATTCAAACTCTTGAAGATCTATTAAGACTTTGTGTCTTAGATCTCAAAGGGAGTTGGGATAAGTACCTACCATTGGTGAAATTCTCCTACAACAACAGTTATTAGGCGAGCATAGGTATGGCTCCATTTGAGGCGTTGTATGGAAGAAAATGTCGTTCTCCAGTATGCTGGGACGAGGTGGGTGAAGCAACATTGTTGGGACCAGAATTGGTACGCATTACTACAGAGAAGATCCAAACGATTCGACAACGTATACAAACGGCACAGGATCGACAAAAGAGTTATGCGGATCTTCATCGGAAGGACGTGGAATTTAATATTGGGGATCATGTATTGTTACGTGTTGCACCATGGAAGGGAGTTACAAGATTTGGGAAGAGAGGAAAGCTCAATCCAAGATTTGTTGGTCCATTTGAGATTCTTGAGCGAATAGGAAATGTGGCATATAGACTCGCATTACCTCCAAGCATGTCTCGTGTTCATAATGTTTTTCACATATCTATGCTTCGTAAATATGTTAAAGACCCGAACCACATTATTGAGTTAGAACCAGACGAGATAGCTGAAGATTTAACGTACGAGGAGGTACCTGTTAAGATCTTGGATAGGAAAGAGCATGTCCTACGCACGAAGGTTATACCACAAGTTAAGGTTTTGTGGAGAAACCATGCTATTGAAGAAATGACCTGGGAGTTGGAATCAGAAATGAAAGCGAGGTATCCTCACCTTTTTGAAACATCAGGTACGTACGTCAATTTCGAGGACGAAATTTCATAAGGAGGGGAGGTTGTAAGACCCCAACTTATTAATGAATAAAATTAAATTTTTTCTAAATATTATTGTGAATAATAAGGGGTTAATTTGATATAATACTTTGGTTATGGGTGAAATGTGCAAATTTTGCAAAATAAGCAAGTGGTTATAAAATATTTATTTTTGGTCGGTGAATATTCGGTTGGTCGTGGAATATTCTTGCTGTCGAGGAATATTCGTACGACGACGCAGCCTTGTGTGGGCCCCATAACGGAAAGCGATTGGATGAAGAAAACGACAAGTATAAGTTGTTTATAAATAACGCCGTAGTTGTTACCGTTAATACTGTTGGAATACCCGGTGGTTAAAATACAGTAGCACACGGTATTGCACCAATTATTGATTCTTACGTAAGAAGGCACTACTCAATAATTGTTACAGTAGTTATTATTCAATATTTTATTTTATTGATTCAATAATTGCTGCGTTGATATTTTATATTATTGTTGTTTCAATAATTGTTGCTGCACAGTATTTTTATTTATCAGATCAATAATTCATATTATTTGAATAATATTATAGATAACATTATTGGCAATGTCTAGAAAGTTCTGTCTAAGGAGAGGTTTGGTCATCTAATTGCGCGCCAGTAAGGAGAAATCCTTATTGGAAAGCCCCCTCTTCCTGGGAACGGCCTGGTTGTCATAAATGTGATTCTGTAGTATTATTTGTGAATAATTAATTATTGATTCATATGATAAGGAAATATTTATTTTATGTGGATATAAATGAGGGATATATTTTTGTGGTTAAAAATGAAGGAGTTACTGTTGAGGTTTTTGTCAGTATTTTTGTCGGAATGGAGGTATAAAAATCAGGATTTTTGAGATAGTTTGCGGGGGTTATAATTTTTTAATCCGACCGTTGGATCGTGGTAATTTTTGGATATGTTATACATATATAAGTTGAGTATATGTCCACAAATTTTGAACCGTTAAAAATGAACGTATGATTTATTACGAATTTTACAAGATGACTGGTTCAGAAATTATTGAATTTTCGGAGTTTATCATTTTGGTGGAAAATTCTAGAATTGGTGGGCCCCACTTGTGGTTGGTGAAGAAATGTGCTGAATTATATTTCAAATGTGGTGGGTGGGAATAGTAGCAGGTAAAGCCATCAGGTTGCAGGTCAAACCTACCAAAATTTTCCTATAAATAGAGGGCTAAGTTAGAATTGAAAATCACACCAGAAACAAGTTTTCTCTCTTTCTCTCTCTAGATTATTGAGTGTATTTTGTGAGTATTTAGATACTTTGAGAGTTTCTATTCATCAGAGCAAGTTTCTTTCAGCCTTATACCGGTATTCCGACCAGAAGTACTGATATTTTGAGGTAAGGGATATTATTTTCTTCTTAAATGATATTATTTTCTTCAATATCATTATGCTGAAATATTGATACGAGTTTTTATCAAATTTGGAACTTTTTGTGTCGGGGTTACTATTCACGTATACGGTACTATTCACGTATACGACACTATTCACGAATACGGCACTATTCACCGAAAAATAAATTTTTTCCTTTTTATCCAAGATGTCTATTATGGTTACTATCTTTGATTGTATCCATGTTTTGATCTTTATTTTTGAATTCTGCTTCACAATTGATTATTATGAAGTATTATTGATCTTGGATAAACTGTTATACGAATCCCTACTATTTGTCCTTCTGTCTCATTGGATTCGTTCTCTTTAAGATATTTTTCATCATCCTCAGTCCTAAATGATGATATTACTGAATATCTTTGGCCTGTAGTGCAAAGATGTATAATTACTTGATGAATATCTTTGGTCTGTAGTGCAAAGATGAACAGGTGTTGAGATGAACATGACCGACTGATGATACAAATGAATATCTTTGGCCTGTAGTGCAAAGATGAATATTTGGTTAAAGATGATTATTAATTGATGTTACAGGGATAAAATATTGATGATGGACTTTTAAATCTTAGAAGATAGTAGAATTCTTTCTCTACTTGACTCTTCTAATGGTTTGCTGTTTCCGCTGCAGTTGTTGATCTAAAACTTGTTGTCGATTATATTTTATCAGATTTTTCCCTGTTGAAGACTAACGATAATTTGTTGTATATTATCTTATTCATAATATTCTTTACTGGGCTAGTTGAGCTCACCCTTTTCCTTTTTGTTCCATTTTTCTTCTCAGGAGGTGAGAACATAGCAGGATCTAGTCGGGGTATGAAGTGATGGTTCTAGAAAGATGTATTAGCAGTCCTCACTATTTCTGTAAAATAGTGTTTGAATAATTGTAATGAGGATTTATTTGAGTGTGGATATTGTCTAGAAGACAATATTTGTATTTAAACTCACAGTATGTGTTGTCGTATTTTGCACGACAATTGTATTATTGAAGTTGTAGTTTGCTTTCTGTACCATGTATTTGGCGACTCAGAATGGGTGTTGTATACCTATTCTGGGGGCGTCACATCAATTCACTTATTAATAGATCGTTTGAGCAAACAGGAATAGTGATAAGGTTGTTGCATAATAGTGTAGATTTATTCACCTTTCTCCGCGGGATTGATACTTTCTTACTCTGTACTACTTGTTGACCAGTGTATACTTGCATGAGTTAGAGTCTGTTTTGTTAAACCGAAACGGAGGCAACAACAAAGAGAAGACAAAGAGATGGCATGACAAGAAGATAGTGGAAAGAGATTTTGAACCGGGCCAGAAAGTGCTTCTCTTCAACTCCCAATTAAAATTATTTCATGGGAAGTTGAAGTCCCGATAGTCGAGGCCGTTCGTAATAACCAAGGTATATCCTCATGGTGATATTGAGGTCGAAGACCCAAACTCTGAAAAAAAAACTTCAAGGTGAATGGGCAACGCCTTAAACACTACTGGAGCAGCGAGGTCGATCATTAAAACACTTCCATTACATTAGGTGACCCAATGTAAGACAGGAGATTAGTCAAGCCGACGACTTTAAATCAAGTGCTTGGTGGGGAGGCAACCCCATCTCAGTATCAAATTTTCTGTTTCTCTTTGCTTATGTCTAGTTTACATTGGATCTTTTCTCTTTAGTTTGTTAACATAGGTCTCAGTATGTGGTAACATGTTTACCAAGTATGCATGTTAGTGTTTATATAATATGTGGTAACATGTTTATCTAGTATGTTGTATATATAGCGACAAATTGCTGAAATGATAAACCAAGCCAGGATCAATATATATCCTGTGCGTTTACCACTTTCATTTCTGTCAGGCATGGAGTTTACTTCGTGGCCTTTTACTACTTTATTTACATTTAGTCCCGCCTGGAGTTTACTTCGTGTCGGTTGATTGTATTTATTGCTTTATTTATATTTTTGATCCCCCATAGAGGTGCTTCGTGGTGGTTGATCATGTCCCTATATATATATTTACCGCTTTTATATATTTAAATTTCTGATCCCCCATGGAGGTGCTTCGTGGTGGTTGATCATGTCTGTATATATATATTTACAGCTTTTATATATATAATTGCTTACAGCTTTCATATAAATTGCTACATCATGTGAGCCTAGGAATCATGTGATCACAGATTCAGTCCACTGAATCTAGATTCGGTTCCTGTGATGGATATATTCAGCTGTACATGGCTTGTAAATTATTCGCGTTGTTTGAATTTCCTTAGATTGCTCTCATGCCCACAAGGAGTTCGGCATTGCTATGTATATTATTTTCTCGAAGATGCTTCGCATCTCGAAAATAAAAGCAATCAAGCCGAACATTTAATAAAAAATGGAAGTATCAGAGGCCTCAATTACTATTGAGCACAGGGTTTGAAAAACCTCTTTTTACAAAACATCACTGCTATATCTTGTTAAAACTGAATTTTATATAAAATTCAAACCCTGTGTATATAGGTGCGAACGAGGCATAGCACTACTTCTAAATAACTGCACATTAAACCACACACACACATTCATATAACAGTTTAGTTAAAAAGTGGCGGTCACCGTGGCAACACGGATGTCGGGGGGTGCCTAACACCTTCCCTCCGCATAACCAAGTCCCCAGACCCTAATGAATCTCGGTTTCATAAACTCGTTAAGTAGTGTCACATCACTTGGTCAATGTGCAAACCTTTTCTCGATTGTGTTGGTACAACCATTTAAAAAATCAACTGGCGACTCTTACAGTCCAATCGTCGACATATAAATGTCTGACCTTTTCACAACTTGTTTTTTCAAACAAATCTCACCTAACATGAGAACACCAAAAGACAAGAACAGAAAAGGGACAAATAAAATCCCAACGTCGACACTAATTAGAGAATCCTAGAAACTAATAATTTTTTTTATCAAACCCTAAGGGTCAAACCCTAAGGAATAGCCAATATTACAAAATAGCCAATAAAAATGTAAGTCAAGAGTCCAAAATACCCTTTTGCATTATTGAAGGTAACTTGTATATCTTGCCATATAATGTGGTTGGTAAACAAATAATATATGCCCATGTGACTTAAAATAACAGCAATCATCCACTTTATCTCAGCCAATTCATTGCATCCATGATATATATAGATTAAAGAGATGGAAAATTCATTTCTAAGCCCCATTTTCTCTCATACACTCAACCTAGACTCTCTCTCTATCTCTAAACTCACGAATTCCCTTGTTAGACCAGTCCCAAATCAACTCCATATCACCACCATAACAGATCAAGAAGCCAGATTCAAGTTAGTTCAATAAAGGTATAAAACCCTAGAACCAAATCTGATCTTTAAGGTTATGTTAAAAGTTATGTTTTTGCGTTGTAAAATGTTGTTTATGGTGTAAATAAGTGATCTGGGTTGGTACATTATAAATCTATAAAACCTAGATGCATGAAATAGAAGTTTTCAAAAATCTGAAAAATTTTATAATGTTGTCTGACAAGCGAATGTCAGACCTCATAGATCATTACCTGTTATTTGTTTTAATGTTTTAAATGTTTGTAGTTGTAGTATGTCACGTGGGCTTTGGTTTGGAACTTGAATCAAGGTCAGATCTAGTATAGATTGCAAGTTATTGATGGTCAAAGTCGGTTGACCGACCATGACTTTTGGTTTTCTGGGTAACCCAGATCTTGCCCAGAACTGCCTGACAGTATGTTCATGGCTTTAGATCTAGCATGTTTTTGGTTGATTTGTGCTTGTTGTTGTATCTTGGTTGTAGTTTGGTAGATGGACTGTAGATTAAAGCTTTTAGAACACCTAAATGATAATCAGGCTATGTGACAACCCCAAAATAGGTCCATTCCATCCAACCCATTCTGAGTCGCCAAATACATGGTACAGAAAACAACTACAACTTTATTGCAACAATTGTCGTGCAAAATACAACAACACATATGCTGTGAGTTTGGATATAAATATATACCAAATGTGACTCATGTTCCAACCGTGGACATCACCTCACAATGACACCTTACATAAAGGTATAGTCAAAAATTGTTTTAAAAATTAGAATCTTTGGGAAGTGCTCAAGGAAACCTTCGTACATGGGAGGCCATGCGTCTAGGTTATGATAGATATCATATGGCCACAGAATTATCCTTGGTTGACCCAATAGACCCCAAAGAAAAACGAGAAGATTACTATCATATTCTTCCCAATGGTGAGTCTTCTCTTGACTTATCATTATCTCCACTGTCTTTAATCGTGAATTATACTTTAAACAATACCAAGATTATATAGGTAGTGCTCGTAAATATACTCAGCAAGTGGATGAGCACAACCCGTTCTTATGATGACACGAGGTTGTATGTCGTTAGACATCTTGTATGATAGTGGCAAACCACCCTTCCAACGTTGGGTACACCTTACCCTATTGGATTCACCAAATAAAACTACTAAATAAACTTTTCTATACTACTTCGGGAGAACATCCACAGCTAGAGACCACCGTTCTATTTCCCCGTTACCCTCGCTCGACCCAGCTACACTCTTATTACCTGAAAGGAATTGTGAAGCAAAAGGGTGAGCACAACTAGCTCAGTAAAGAATATCATGACTAAAGATAATTAAATTATCAATAGCCTTCATCAATAATAAATCAGAGATTTAGAACATATGGTAAATGATAAAAATTTCAACCATAGTTGCAGCGGAACGAGCAATCCATTAGAAGAGTCAAATAGACTATAAAGTCTATTATCTTCTCCATGTTAAAAATCCATCAACAATATTTTATCCCTGTAACATCAATCAACAATTCTGGTCCGCAATCATATGAATAACTCATAATCATAACTGTAGTTCTAAATTTCTCTTCTCATCCAGGACGAAGATAATTTTCATCACCTATCTTTACCTGAAACATCAAAGATCATGGTTACACCAAATCACATTTCCTGTTCATAATCATACTAATAACTTCATCTTTGCACTACGGCCAAAGATATTCATTTGTATCACCAGTTGGTCATGTTTATCTCAACATTTGTTCATCTTTGCACTACTGGCCAAAGATATTCAACAACATGTCATCTTTGCACTACGGGCCAAAGATATTCATCAATAATTCATCTTTGCACTACAGGCCAAAGATATTCCTCAACAGTTCATATTTGCACTATGGCCAAATATATTCATCAACAGTTCATATTTGTACTACAGGCCAAATATATTAATATCTCAAAGAAATATATAATCATTTCAGAATTTATATAAACAATAATTATAACCATGTTGATCAATTCACCTTTGCACTTAAGCTAAAGATATTCACTTATAAATTCAATGGTCATGATCATACCAGTCAACAATTCAACTTTGCACTACTGGCCAAAGAGAACCCATAGTCATGATCATACCAGAAATTTACCCATCTTTACACCCAAGTCAAAGAGAAATATCATCATTAAGGTTATAAAAATGTTATATATGATAACAAAATCAATATAATCAACATATAGATTTAATCTCAAGAGTAATATTCATAAACCAACTATAATTTGGTCAGAAAAAGAGAATAGTAACTCGTGAATAGTAACTCATGAATAGTAACTCATGAATAGTAAACTCGACACAAAAAGATAGAAATTCCACAATAAAATACATATCAATATTTCGGTATAATGATATTAAAAGAATAATATTTCTTAAGCTTATAAATAATTTATTTAAATTGTTTACACTTTACTAAATAATGCATTTAATCATTCTAAAATACCAAACTCATAAGATTTTATCACCAATAATCAAAATTCTCAAAAAAAATCTGCATATACCTCATATAGGATTCTCAAGTCATAAAATCCTATTTTTCAATTTTCTTACTTCATAAAACATATTTAATTCATTTACTCATAACTAGACTATTTTCATGAAAAATACCAAATCAGTTTCAAAAATATTTTTTTTCTGGAATTTAGCATAATATAGTCCCATAGTGAACATATATTTTTCTCAGAATTTTTAAAAGTCATTTACTATTTTTCATATGGCCAAAACAGCCGATTATTTAGACATTTATCAAAAATTGTGCTTTTGTCTAAAAATTCTGAAATTCACAGAGTATACTCCTATCATATACATGTACTCCCAATAAAAATTTCATCAATTTTGGAGTTAACCACAAGAAGTTATAAGCGGTTACTTTTAAAATAGTCTTTTCTCATAAAATTCATAACTCTCAATCTATACATCCAAAAATCACCATTTTTGGACACAATCAAGAAAACTCATCAAAATATCATTTCAAATTTTTACAGAATTTTTGAAGGTCAGAAAAATTACGAAACTGGAAAATATAACAACCCTTAAAATCCCTTACTATCCCTTACCTCAAAAGTGCAGTATTTCTGACTGGAATGCAAAGCCGAAGGAAACTTGCACTGAATAACAACTCTCAAAGTATCTAAATACTCACAAAATATGCTTCATAATATAGAGAGATAAAGAGAGAAAGCTTATGTTTTTGGTGTGATTTTCAATTCTAACTTAGCCCTCTATTTATAGGAAAATTTTAGTAGGCTTGACCTGCAACCTGATGGCTTTACCTGATACTATTCTCACCCACCACATTTGAAATATAATTCAGCACATTTCTTCACCAACCACAAGTGGGGCCCACCAATTCTAGAATTTTCCACCAAAAATGATTTATAACCTGATTTTCGAATCAGTCACCTCTTAAAATTCATAACAAATCATACGTTCATTTTTAACGGTTCAAAATTTGTGGACATATACTCAACTTATATATGTATAACATATCCAAAAATTACCACGATCCAACGGTCGGATTAAAAATTATAACCCCCGCAAAATATCTCAAAAACCCTGATTTTTAATACCTCCATTCCGACAAAAATACTGATAAAAACCTCAACATTAACTCCTTCATTTTTAACCACAAAAATATATCCCTCGTTTATATCCACATAAAATAAATATTTCCTTATTATATTAATCAATAATTAATTATTCACAAATAATATTACAGAATCACATATATGACAACCAGGCCGTTCCCAGGAAAGAGGGGGCTTTCCAATAAGAATTTTTCCTTACTGGCGCACAATTAGGTAACCAAACCTCTCCTTAGACAGAACTTTCTAGACATTGCCAATAATGTTATCTAATAATATTATTCAAATAATATGAATTATTGATCTGATAATTGAAAATACTGTGCAGTGACAATTATTGAACAACAATAATATAAAATTTCAACGTAGCAATTATTGAATCAATAAAATAAAATATTGAACAGTAATTACTGTAACAATTATTGAGTAGTGCCTTCTTACGTAAGAATCAATAATTTCAAAAATACTGTGCAATACCGTGTGCTACTGTGCAATAACGCGTATTACTGTATTTTAACCACCGGGTATTTTAACAGTATTAACGGTAACAACTACGCCGTTATTTGTAAAAACTCAAATTTGTCGTTTTCTTTATCCGACAGTTATTCGTTATGGGGCCCACAAATAGCTGCGCCGTCGTACGAATATTCCCCGACAGAAAGAATATTCCACGACCAAACGAATATTCCTCGACAACAATGATTATTTTATAACCACTTGCTTATTTTGAAAAAAAATTCATATTTCACCCATAACTTTAAACTTTTATCAATTTAACCATTTACTGAATAGTAATTATAAGAAAAATTGAATACTTTTATTTCATAAAATTCGGGGTCTTACAGGCTATATGTAGTGGACAGTCAAACCAAGCAAGATGATCGCGATTTCTGTTTTTTGGGTAACCCAGAAAACGTATGAACGTGATTTCTGACATGGTTTGACCGGACCATATCTGGAGATTGCGTTGTCATTATACTGATATTATGTAATAGATTTGTACCTTGTCATTTTGTCTACAACCTGGAACCCATAAATCACAAAAGCATTGCATGGGTTGCAAGTTGTGGAAGCCCAA
This sequence comes from Panax notoginseng, assembly GCA_016801055.1. NCBI lineage: Eukaryota > Viridiplantae > Streptophyta > Magnoliopsida > Apiales > Araliaceae > Panax > Panax notoginseng. The sequence goes on from CM029015.1 coordinate 137,248,004, forward strand.
ATATGACCCCTCGAACTGTTCTTCATTTCTAGGTAACCTAGAAAATGAATGAAGAACAACTCTGTCACTTTGAAGGCTTAGATCTCCTTAGTGTGATGTTGTATGACCTTGTTTGTTGCTGGATCATGTAGTATTACATTAGTACTACGAGATCTGACCATTAACATGCCCAGAAACAACATAGACACTGAACTAATCTTGGTCAAAGTAGGTACCCAACAACTGCTTATGAATGTTCTTGAGGCTCAAGAAGACATTAGGCGACACTTTCTGTCGCTAAAGGCTTTAGCGACAAACTTATTAATTTTAATTAAATAAATTTTCAAAAATCATTTAAAAATAGTAGTTAATTTTTAAAAATTCCAAAATTAGTTTAAAAAATTATTTCAAGTTATTAAAATTAACTTTTAATAATTTGACATATTTTTCATAAATATTATTAATTATTAGAATAATAATGATATTAAATTTATTTAATAAATGTATTAAATAAATTGATTAAAAATTATTTTATTATATTAAAAATTATTTTATATAATAATAAGGTATTTAAAAATATTTTAAGTTATAAAACATAACTTTTAATATTTTAAGATACATATCATTAATTATTTAATATTAATGATAATTGATTTATTTAATAATTATATTAAATAAAATTAGTTAAAAATAATTTTAATATTATAAAAATCATTTCAAATGAAAATAAAGAGTTTAAAAATATTTTAAGTTATAAAATGTGACTTTTAATATTTAAAAGTAAATTTTATTAATAATTTAATATTAATGATATTAAATTTATTTAATAATTATATTAAATAAATAGTTTAAAAATATTTTTATTGATTTAAAAATCATTTAAAAAGGATATAAATGATTTAAAAATATTTTAAGTAATAATAAATGAATTTTAATATATTGCTGATTAATACATTAATATTTGAATATTAATAGTAATTATTTAAAAATAGTTTTAAATGTTTTTAAAAAATATTTAAGGGTAATATTAATACTTTAAAAATATTTTGAATTATTATAAATAACTTTAATATTTTGGCAATGGTTTCATTAATATTTTAATATTATTTAAATATTAATGATAATAGATTTATTTAATATTTAAATCATTTAAAAATGAGTTTAGTGTTTGAAAAATGTTGATAAATTATAATGATTATTTAAAAATTATTATAAGTAATTTAAAAATAACATGACTGATATTTAAATTATCTAAAGGAATATTGAACTACATAATATAGTTTTAGACTCGATAATTATCCGATAAAGCCGTCGGTACACCGAAATATTTCAGAAATTGATCTGGACTTAGATAGTTTGACTATATAGGTGATTGTTTATGATTCAATGAAATGACTGATATAACTATGTGTCAATGTGATTAAGTTATATTGACTGCAAATAGCAGTACTATGTGTTACGATATATTATTATAATCGAAAGAATTATCTTATTAATGATAGGTCTCTATATAAAAGATAAAACTAAGTTGTGTAAGCATTAGATCAGGCAAATATCCTACCTTTGCATTTACTTTATGCAATGGATATGTGTAATCTAGTATCCGAACTATTCTTTTTCAGTGTTCCAGTATCTTAACCTTTGTATATATTTATGCAATGATCCCGTATAAGTTGGTTATTGAATTATAATTTGTTATACAAGTTGTTTAACTCTACTATTATAGATCAAGATATATATTTTGTTCGTTAATTTCTAAATTTAGTTATGCAAGTGTCCTCACTTGAATAATTATTGTACTTATTGATACATACTTATCCAATTACGGTATGTATATATTAATTAAAAGCCGCCTAAGCTATTTGATTCAGCTATACACAGATTTAAAAATATCGTTGAACATGATAGAACATTATTGTTATCTAACTAAATTGTTTTGGCTCGGATTCCAGACTAAGTATGAATATCCCGAACATGGGAAACTTTTGTGTGCCTAAGGCGGATATGCTGGACGAAAATATCGTTCGAACACGTAGTATTGATCAATATAGGGCATAATGGGCTGATCACCCCCCATGCCCGTAAGTTATGACGGTTTGCGGATGAAGTTCTGTAAAATATTTTTAAAAATTGAAAACAAAGTTCATAGTCTGTCGACTTCTCACCACTTATAGCCAGTATATAGTTTCAAATTTTGAAATAAGATTGATATGTTGTATTGTATTGTTTCAGCTTTCTTCACGATTGTTGTTTCGTTGTAGAAGTGTCGTTCAATGAAAACATTTACTTCGTTCAGCTAAAGTTTATTATCTGCTATTACTTGCTCGGCACTCAAATACTCATTCTTGCTTTAAATTTAAATATTTTCAGCTAAGCGTGATCAACCTGAAGGTTCTGCCAAGAATAAAGGGAAAGGAAAGGTGACAGAATAAACTTTATGGTTAAGGCTGTAAAATGAGCAAACAGTTTGAACTCGATTCGTACTTGCTCGACTAAAAGTTCAATTTGAGCTCGACTCAAAATATAAATAAGTCAAATATGAGCACATTTTAAAGTTCGATAAATTACTCGAATCTCCTCAAATTATAATTAACTATTGATACTTGGATCATATTCGTTAAAAAAGTCCAAACTGCTCGGGCTCGATTCGAAATTGTGCTCGACTCGGTAGCTAAATGAGCTTCAATCAAATCTTATTTTATATTCGATAAATTTTGTGAACCAAATCTGAGCAACTCAATACTCGGATCGACTCGGTTCGTTTACACACTTATTTATGGTATCTTATGTAATAGTTAGACTTTATTAAGACGATGATATATATTATCTATCATGTAATGAAATATTTTAAAGGTCGCGTACCTAGGATTAGACAACTTTGATATATGTAAATTAAGTTTGATATTTATATTATTATTATTATTCCGCTCAAAGAAATGATATCGTGAATGACCAAGTTAGGGTTTCAAGTACCTGAATTTGGGGGCGTCACAGGTTGGTATCAGAGCTTTAGGTTAGATACATTAGGTGGGGTATACCTTAGGCTATAACCTTTAGGACAGAGGAAAACGTTGAAAATACAAACAACTCAAATAGAGTTTAAAAAGAGATAAATTAAATTAATTCATCATAAAACAAAATAAAAGATAACCTATATAACCCTATTATTTATTGTGTGTATATATTATATTTTAATCAAGATAATTTGTGTGTATATGTGAGGTGGAAAAGGATTAGGATACTTTTAGAGTGTAATGTTGGTCGTTTTACCGATCAATATATGCGTGCAAGTATACACGGTCAACAAGTAATAAAGAGTAAGTAAAGTATCGTTCTCACAGAGAATTAACTAATAAATTTTCTCCGAGCACTAGTCCATAACTATTTTAGTCTTATTTAAACGAATGATTTGCTATTTATAAATATTAATAGCTAAATTAAATAAACCTAATTATCCCTAGAATAAGACTAGATAATGAAGACCTGATATCACAATTTCATCTATTGACTCATTTAAATCAACACATTCCCTATTAAACCAAACTAATTTTACCGGATTATTAGTTAAGAACATGAAAGTAATGTATAGCCATTTCTCAATGTCCCATACCCATATCATATATAATCCACAGTTGATAGAATACACATGAACACCCACATTACCTAAATCACTATATGTCTATGTGATTTATAAATAATTAGGGTTTAAGCCCAAGTTCTCAATTGACTATGAATGGTGCTTTGGTAAATGTTTATCCTAAGCACAAATCATACATCCTATCACAATGTAGAATATATAATCAAAAGCTATTAAGATCAGATTCAAACCCATACTTCGTCTCTCAAGTCTATATGGATTATCACAATAATTGATGGCCAATCAACTAAGCAAATAACATGAATCTAAATAGACAATCCCATAGCAATCAATAAGGCTAATAATGATGTACATCAGAATAAACTAATCCATAGAATCCATTGCAATCTCAGAATAGAGTTTAAATCATATCTGAATCAAATCTACCATCCACATATTGAATAAACATTATAAGATTACAAATAGGAATCAAAGTGAGGTTAAGAGTAGAGAATTGAAGTGCAAAATTGTTCTCTTGCTCCAAGATGGAATCTCTGATGCTTTCCAATTGTTTCAAGTCTTCAATCTAATCAAATCTAGAAATAACTACTCTAATCTACTATAATCTACTTATTCAAATTGAAGAAAGAAATTAACAGTAGCTTATTGATCCCCCAAGGGGTAGTGTCCCTTACATACTGATAATACGTCTCATTAAATAGGAGTCTAAGTCGTAACATCCTTCTCCAAGCAATAAGCCTATTCGATAGCTATATTAAAAGTCAACTGCAGAATTAAGACTAGAGCAGCTGCGCCGTGATAAGCCTTGGATAGGGCGCAGCTGCGCTGTGTCATAGGCTAAGCTGGGCGCAGCTGCGCCGTGCATCAACTGGGCCTAGCTTGTTCTGTTGCAATCTTTTGCTGCATTATAGGCTCAAGGTACTTCACTCCAAATCTTCATTCCAACCTCTAGCAATATGCTCAGCTCTATTTTCCTTTCCATCATCAATTCATCATATCCGTGAGCACAGCTTAGCTCCAATAACACCGAGAGAGTTCCCAATATTAACACTACAAAACAAAGCACAAAAGCATAAAAATCTATACAATAACATGAGTTTAAGCAACAAATTAAGCCAGTTAATATCCAAATAAATGGTTATAAAACCACTTATCATGTAAAGAAGGAGCAAATCTCCATGACCGAGCCAATATCAAAGCTAATAGCTAAAATAGAGGCTCACCTTGAAAGCAACCCTAATGAGGTGGTTATTTTGGAAAATATAGTGCCAGATCCAGGAACGATAGTACTGACAGATAGTGATTCGGACACTAAAGTTGGAGTTGACCATGCCTCAATGGAAGCGCAGAATCTGAGGAACAAGGTTTTCTTCTCCGAAAAACATATGGGAAATAGAAAAACTATTAAATAGTCAATTACGAAAGGCATTAATTGAAACAATGGAAGAACAAGATAAGCTTAAAATACAAATTGATCAAATGGGAGCCAAAAACAACAAATCGTGTGCGGCTCCGAGCAAGAAGGGAAAAAGAAAGATGAAAGTCCGCGACTTAGGAAATTCCGATAACAACCAATGGAGCCCTAACAAAATAGAAAAGTATACAAACTATAATAAAAAACATGAAGGTTTATGCCGAAAAGGGGAAAATATTTGTTACAATTCCGGACATGAGGTACATATCTCTCCTCATTATCCCAATCTGACGCAAGGTGTGTATTTTATTTGTGGGGTGGAAGGTGTGACAACCCGAGAATTTTGATATTTAGTAAAATCTTAAAAGATTGAATTAAGGTTAAATAATAAACCTAGACAGAAAATAAGTGTATGGATTTGACATTTTTGGGAAGGAATTTTATGGATTTAAATTATTTTTTTTGGTGAATTATTCAGGATTAAGTGAATAAGTGTATATATTCTGTGTGTATGGTTACTAATGTGAACATAATTGTGGATAATGATTAATTATTGGTCGGATAAGTTATATCAGTCATTAACCTTAATGTTAGGTTAAGAATATAATCGTTCAATTAGAAAACTCTAACGACGATAAGAAACAATAAAACCGGCTCTAAAAACCCTAATTTCAGTCCCGAGAATCAAAAACCCTAATTCGAAATATTAAAACCCTAATTTTAGAAATCAAAGGCTAAATATAATGGCTTAAGTAATTTGATTATATATTTAATTAGGGATAACCCTTATTGCTAAATTAGAAAACCCTAATTACTGGATTAGAAACCCTAATGCACAATTTAGGAAAACCCTAAGTATTATTTAATTTTTTTTAATGTTAATTAGAAAACATTAATCCTAATTAGCAAGCTTGAAAGTGATTAGTAAACTTTAATATAATTAGAAAATACTAATTATGAATTAGAAAGCTTAATTTTCTATTTTTAAAATCTGAATTTGGAAATCCTAGAATTAATTTTTAAAACATTAGGTTTAAACCTTAAAGGTTTAACCCTAAGGGTTAGATTAAATGCCAATTTTGCCATAAAAATTATAAATCAAATGACTATACTACCCTTTTAGCAATTCTTTAATGAGATGGAGTAAGAATCTTGCCCTAGTTTGGTTGTTCACCAACCCTAGTGTTGGGTAAAATCTAATTACGCACAACACGCAAGTATACATTGTCAACAAGTAATACACTGAAAGTAGAGTATCGTTCCCATAAGGAATTATTTAATAAAAATCACCAAGTACTAACACGTAACCAACTCAATCTTATTTAAATGAATGAATTTTAAATTATATAAATTAAATTATTTAATTACACTAATTCTAGTTACCACTAATTAAAAATCAGATTACGGAAATTTAAGATCACAACTTCACTTATTACTTCATTTAAGTTAACACACTTCTCATCAATTATTTTCTATCATGAGTTGTTAATCAAGAACACTAAAGCAGATAAAATCACCTCTCGATGCATAATACACATACTCACTTAAATCCACATATGATAGAATTAAGCAAGACACCTTAATTAACTAATCCACTATATCTCTATGTGAATTACAATTAAAAAAGATTTAAAGCACAAGTTCTCTATAAGATTACATATGACGTAAAGGCATATCTTTATCCTAAACACGAATCATGAATTCCATTTATGCAGAAATCACAAACACATGCTATCATGATCAGATCTAAATCTAAACTTCATCTCTCGAGTTCATATAAATTATCACGGTAATTGATGGCCAATCAATTAAACAATTAAGTTCAAATCATAATAGACAATCCACACGATAGAACATAATAATTGATAGCGAAGCATATTAAAATAAACTACACAATAAGATCCATTGTAATCTTAAACAAAGAATTAGTTCATTGAATTAAAACTAAGAATCCACAATTGAAAACACATTAAAAGACAAAGATAAAAGAAGATGAGAAGATAGAATCTATTGTCTGTAGATTTGAAGCTCCCTCCTTGCTCCTACTTTGAATCATCAATGGTCTTTAAGTTGCTTCAATCTCCAAATGTCATAAGAACTAGAGTTTTTGTCCTAATCTATTCTAATCTAATCAAATGGAATCCTCTTTATTTTATGTCTCCCATCATGTATTTATAGGTTACAAGTCAAATTTTTAGCTTAGGAACAAATCTAATCCAATTTGGAGTTAAAAAGGTATCAAAATTCGACCCAAAACGCATAAAAAACGTGTCCTGGCCCGTACCCTTGCCCCGGCGGGGGTTTCCTTCACAAAAAGCACACCCCGGCTGGCTATAACATTGATTTGCAGCCCGTACCCTCGCCCCGACGGGGGGTAATAGGCTTAAATAGCCCGTCCCGGCGGGCATCCATTTTCTACTGCAGTGTCCTCTGGTAAAACGTCCATAACTTTTGATCCGGGAAGTGTTACGAGTCCCACCAAGTGGATTGCCACTAAGTGAATCTTCAATGGTCTCCAAGTTGCTTCAATCTCCAAATCTCATAAGAACTAAAGTTTTGGTCCTAATCTATTCTAATCTAATCTAATGAAATCCTCTTTATTTTATGTCTCCCATCATGTATTTATAAGTTATAAGTCAAATTTTTAGCTTAGGAACAAGCCCAATCCAATTTGGAGTAAAAAAAGTATCATAATTCGACCAAAAATGCATAAAAAATGTGTTTTGGCCCGTACCACTAGTACAAAATAATAAATAGACAACACTTAAACAACAACGTTTTTATAAAAAATGTTGTGATATTTTTTTTATAACGTTTTTTAATAAAACGTTGTAGATACATATGAAAAAACGTTATCTATTTATAAAGGTAATTTTTAATTTTAAATAGATACTACCTCCATCCCATAATAACTGTCGTTTTAGAAGGAAATTTTTTTCCCAATTTATTTGTCGTTTATAACTTTCTAGGAGAATAAATTATTTACTTTCCTATATCACTCCTACCTTCTCTCATTGTCCCAAGAAATTTTTTTCTTGTATTAATAGTTTTTAACTTCCCATAAAGGGGTAGTGATGAAATTTCACACCAATTTTAATTAATAAATGATAGCACTAAATGATTTTCTTAATTCATGCGCATCAAGTTAAAGCGACAGTTATTATGAGATGGAGGGAGTAATATTTTTTTTAAAATGTTATCTATATAAAAAATAAGAAGTTTAAAATAAATGGTGCCGAAGTGAAAACTTAAATTTAACGTAACATAACATAAAGTTGAAGGGGAAAGAACGAACCCCTGACCATCTCAGCACCACCATCGCTCTCTCTCTCTCTCTTGTGGCTTCCTAGCTCTCCCCTCATCAATCTCTCTCTCTCTCTCGTGGCTTCCTAGCCCTCCCGATTTTGCATCTCTCCAGATGCTCTGATCTTTAACAATCTCAACACCACCATCGCTGTTAGCAAACGACAATCAGGTATGAATCTAGAGTTTATATTTTTTCCAATTTTGTTCATCTCTCTAAAAAAATCAGCCCTAACCCAAACAAAATAGACCAAACTTCTCTCCTCTCCTAATTTCTCATCACTAACACAAATAAACAGACCAAATTTCTCAATCTGGGGTTTTCTGTCCTCCACTCTCTGCCGTGTCTCCTGTTTTTCAGGTTCTGACTCCTTTTGTGCAACTACAGTTCCTATCTTTACCTTGTACAATTTGCTTGTGAACTTGTCATTAGCAAAAAATCTCCGTTTACGGCAGAGAGTGTACTACTGCAAACAGGCCTTAAGAAAGTGGTTGGGCTGGCTGGATTTTATGATAAACAGAACCGATCTAAGGAGAGCATACACAAACTTGGAAGAAGAATAACAGAGATTTGGTTTATGTTAAAGGTGGGGTTTTTGGTTATGCTTGTCAAGTGGTTGATGAAATGCCTAACAGAGATTTGGTTTCTTAGACATCAATGATTTCTGGTTATGTTTGTGAAAGAAATGTTTTAGGTGCCCCTTTTGCTTGCCAGAGGAAAATAATATTTTTTGTGGTGTTTCTATTTTCAGTTCATGTCATGCATCTTTTTTTTTTTCCTGTCATCCATTGATGGATGCTTCCTATCACTCGTCAAAAAGAAAAGAAAAAAAAGAGAAGGATGCCTCCTATCCTTGTAGACTGTAGTGTACTTCTGGCTTTGAGTACTTTGACTGGTAAAAATTCTGCTCTAATATTGACTAATCCATGTTAACTACTCAGTCATGTTGAGAACTGGGTTAATTATCTGTCAAGGTATAGTTCTTTTGGTGTTTGTTTTTGTTTTGTATGCGTTGTTTTTTTTAATTTTTTGGGGTTTCTTGGTTTATTTTTTTGCAACCTCTAATAAATTAAATCATTGCAGGGATAAAATGATTATACTGTTTACATCTGTTCCTTTAATATATTCCGAGTCAAATCAAGTGTCATATCATATGGATTATTAATCATTATTTTTTAATGTATTGTGGTGAAAAGTGTTGTTCTAATTAAAATTGTGTTGAATCTTCTATTAATTTGACTCTTACCAGGATTTTGGGCTGCAAAAGAGGGAAGGAATTCTTGGATGGGGATAAAATCTGGTAGTGCTGCTATCTCTAAGAGTCAGACCCATCTGTCATGTAATGTGAGACTCTTGTGCTCATGAATGTGTTGGTAGTTCTCTCAACAGTTCCATTTACTTTGTTTTGTTTGGTCTCTCTTTATCATGTTTCAGATGCATGTATAAGCATGCAACAACTGGAGTTATTGTTGTGGTTAAAGAATAATCCTGGTTATCCATCTGGATAGATTTGAGTGTGTGTATATATCATTCATTAATGGCAGCTTATGTTATGGTGGAATGCATGACTTGTTAGCCATTTAAGATTTTGGCACTCATTTTGCTGGAAGGCAGAATGAAAATTCACATCCAATCTTTATATTTATAAAATAGAAACTCTTAATGGAGAATATTAGGGTTTGAGTCCTCCCACCATTTTCAAGTAGGATTGAACATCAAATTATAGATAGCCAGTTTAAATGTTTTTAAAAAATATTGATAGAGATGTGAAATGAAATTTAGTCTGTGTCCTATAAAAGGTAGGAGCACCATAAAGAAAATAATTATACTCTGAGGGAGTATTTTGAAAGAGAAATTAGAAAAAAAGAAACATTAAATGACAGAAATTTCAGCAACATTTGGAATGGTGTGGTCTTCTTCCTTCCGGTGACAAGAAATTGTTGGTACTAGCTAGCTAGCTTGACTGTTACTCCATAAGGATGGGATGAGAGAAGAAGATGTTTAGTCTCATCTTGATTTGGCCAGAGATCAATTAAATCATATATATGGGATGGGGTACTCCGTATTCTTCTCTTACTCCAGTACTGTAACAATTAGTATTGTCGTCAGTATGTACGTATGTAATGTAAGACTGCACGTTCTTGAATTGCAATTTCAATATCTGACAAGAGAATGACTTGTGATGATTTTCGCTAACTAAACTAATCTATCTTACTAAAAGATGCATGACATGAACTGAAAATATAATTAATCTTGGTTGATTTAATTAACTTTCAAATCAGTTTATAGCCTTTTTAGCTCTAAATTTACATTGAAGTGCAATTAGGGGTTTGATTATGACCATTATATTATTAAACAGTAAAATGTTGTAATGAATAGTATGAAACTCCATTTGGAATTATAGGAAGGTTCGATAGGTTTAAGCTTCTTCTTCTTGTAATTTCACTACACTACTAAGTTGTAATGCAATGACTGTAACACCATGAAGAATGGGAAACTATGTTTGCTATAATAAGTTTACCAAATCAGAATTGGAGTTCTTTGAAATTTGACTGTGCTTGTGATTGGAATTGATGAGTATGTTCCTTGTGCTTTTAGAGAATCCATAGCCACTTCGTGATTTTTGATGTACTTTAGAATTATGAATGTGCAGATGGCAAACCTGGTGATGCTGCTGAGTTGTTGGAGAGAGTTTCACATAGCTAGTGTTTTTAGAAATTTTCAAGGTAGTTATTCTGCTATTTGTTAGCATTTTTAGTTTAATTATTATTGTTATTTATCACTGTGTTGGTGGCTTTTATGTGTATTAAAATTAAAGCCACTGACATCTAAGCTATTCTTGAATTGAATCCTGTTAAGATTTTGAGGCTCTCTAACCACAAGTCTGCCACTAGGCTGTGAAATTTCTTGCTCATATTAAGGAAAAGTGATTTTTTTTCAACATTAGCTTAGGTGATTTGCACATTACTACCTATGTTCTGTTGCTAATATTGAAGCATTTGTTTTCATTGTACACCTGCTTATTCAATGATTGGGTTCATGTTGAACTAATTGGATGGTGACCATAGCTATTGGTTTAACATTAGTGATTTCCAAATTGTCTATGTTTAGTTATAATGTGGGCATCACAGTCACTGCAGGGGGATTCCAATTAATTATATGCTGCTAATCAGATATATAATGGCTGCCCAAGTAATCATGGTTTTTGGTTTCCTCTTGGTTTTTTACTAATAACAGTGTAGATGTGTTTGTTTCAAAACAATTTTTGAAGTATTGATCATGAGTTTTGGTTATCTCTACTACCTATCATTCTGAAGGGGGAGCTGAAGCAGAAGTTGGCTGAGCTGTACTTGGTCAAGGATGCGAGTGCTATTTTTCTTTTCAAGTTCCGTACTCATTTTGGTGGTGGAAAGTCAGCTGGATTTGGGTTAATTTATTACTGTTGAGAGTGGTAAGAAATATGAACCCAAATACAGGCTCATCAGGGTAAAATTCACTTTAAAACTCTTCCACCCATGCTAGTTATAATCATCTGTTAGCTTTATATCTGGGTTCAATTTGGGATTGTTCTCGCTAGAATAAATGATTATTTGATAATTCTTTATTACTATTTGTTTATTTCTATACCTGATTATGGTAGTTGTATGGTTTTTTGTTTATCAAGTACTGGATAGTAATGTTTGGTTCTTTTTGGGATTGATATCATATATATATAATATATATATATATATATATATATATATATATATATATATATTATATATATAATCAAGTAATCTGCTGGCGTTTTTTTTTGGGTCAAGACTCTGCGTGTTTCTTAATTTCTTTCTTGTTTGTTCTTGTTTTTGGGCATGCCGGCTGCATGGCAGCACATGAAGGCTACTCATATGCAAATATAGATGTGTCAAAAATACAAAATAGAAGGGTTAGTTCTATATTTTTGTTGCAGGTACTTATAAATGGTTTGGAGAAGACTAAGGTGGTGGTCTTCGAGAGGAGTGAAATCATATTATCTACAACGTTTTCAAGCATCTAAGAATTTATGGAAAAAAAATATACAACGTTTTTTAAGAAAATAACGTTGTCTAATGTGTTAAACTACAACGTTTTAAAAACGTTGTATAAAGGTGTCAAATACATGAAACGGTCATAGATCAGGGAAGAGTTACTAGGCCTGCCATCTATCAAATCGAAGATATCGACGAGATCTACAACTTTCATATTTTGAGAATTAACAGATTCGGATTGGATTAAGGTGAAAATCGGGCTTGAAGTAGATGCTATATAAATGGCAAGCATGACAACTCTTAGCTTTGATCTTTGTTGATAAAAAGGTCATAACTCTCACATCTGAACTTTGATTGGGACATTTCAAGATGTTCCGGAAAGCTAAGAAGTAGATTTACAATAAAATTTAAGTTCCAAGCCAAGAAAATGCATCCAACTTCGTGTTAAAAGTCCTTTAATCTTCCCTTCTTGTATTTACTTGCGTATTTTGGTCCAAAAGTTGTCCGAATTGCATTCCCTTGCTTTTTCATGCCAATAGTCACCTTTTTCTTGCGTTTTCATACTTAAGAATATAATCTACAAAATGAACATAAAATGCATAAAAAGTAACTAAAAAACATGAGTTTGAGCAACTAATTCAAGTAACAGATACCGGATAAGTAGGTATAAAACTTACTTATCACCTAGCCCTAACATGTGACTTATATCTTGTGACGCCTCCAAAATCGGGTATTCATCACCCATCTTGGGTCGTCAGATACATGATACAAAATACAAATACAAACTTAATTATACAAATGTCGTGTAACATACGACAATACATAAATTGAGAGTTCTAATAGAAATATTGTCATCTAGACAATATCCATACTCAAGGAGTCCTCATTACATTTATTGTCACACTATTTAACAGAATGGTGATGACTACTAATGCTATCTTCTGGACCATCACTCCTTTCCCTGACTCGTCCCAGCTATATTCTCATTTCCTGAAGAGAACATTGAAAGAAAGGGTGAGCTCAACTAGCCTAGTAAGAAATATTATGACTAAGATAATGAAGAATAAATTATCAATAGTCTTCAACAATGTTAAACTGATAAAATACAATAGACATCAAGTTTAACTGCAGCGGAATAAGCAATCCATTAGAAGAGTCAAGTAGAGAATAAAACCTACTATCTTCTATGATTTAAAAATGTTTTCATCAACTTTTATCACTGAGACTCGGCTTAATAAATAAACCACATTTTCTAATCATCCTTGTATTACGGGCCAAGGATATTCATTAAATCATCAATGATCACGACTATACCGAAAAATTTCTGGTCATAATCATATCAAAAACTGTATATCAATGCATTACAAGCCACTGAGGACTTTTACCACACCACTTATAACATCACAGTTCATGATTATACCGAATGATCCCTGATCATAATTATACTAAGTCCATCTATGTACGTAAGCCAAAGATGACTTTTAACATAAAATAAACATGAGGATGATGACAATGTTATAGGAATTCAATTAAACAAGTTCAAGAATTAGTTTATCCAGGAACTAATAATATCCAAATTGTCAACATGATACTTCTTTGTAAAGTAACAGTCAAGAATGCTTAGAAGAATATTTTCATGAAAAGATACTGGATGAAGCGCAAATATCAAGGATATTCCACTAATTTCATGGAGTATAGAAATCAAAACTTTAACCAAATGAGTATAATAAAGAATATATGAAACTGCAAATGGATTTTCACCAGCTGTGCGGTAATCCATGTATACAGATCATTTCCACAATTTAATAAGGAATGAATATAAAGGATCATTCACCATGCATGTGGCAATCCACATAGACAGGCTATTCCCAACAGAATAATAAATGCGAAATAATAAATATGGAACCAGGTCAGGTGAAATTCACACCGACAGGATATTCCGACAGAATAATAAATGCGGAATAATAAATGATGAAACCAGGTCAAGTGAAATTCACACCGATAGGATATTCCGACAGAATCGTAAAGAACAGAATAATAAAAGAGTTTCACCAAGTATGCGGTACTTCGCATAAACATGTTATTCTAACATAATAATAAAGAATGGAATAACAGAAGAAGATCACCAAGTATTGGGTAAACCGCATATACAGGTCATTCCACCAAGTATAGGGTAAACCACGCATACAGGTTATTCCAACAGAATAATAAAGAATGGAATAACATAAGGATTTCACCAAGTATAGGGTATGCCGCGTATACAGTTCATGTATAGGGTATGCCACTTTTACAGGTTATTCCAACAGAATAATAAATACAGGAACCAGGTCCAACGTAAACGCACAGACAGGATATTCCGACAGAATAATAAATAATGGAATCAGGTCCGGTGTAAAACACACAGACAGGATGTTCCAACAGAATAATAATAAAGATGGAACCAGGTCCGGCGTAAAACACACAGACAGGATGTTCCAACAGAATAATAAAAACGGAACCAGGTCCGGTGTAAAACACACGGACAGGATGTTCCAACAGAATAATAATAAAGACGGAACTAGGTCCGTTGTAAAACACACAGACAGGATGTTCCAACAGAATAATAGAAGAATGTCACCAAGTATAGGGTAGACCGCGTATACAGGTTATTCCAACAGAATAATAAGAAATGGAATAACAACAGTTCTCTTCATGAATAAGAAAGAATAACACCCCTTACCGTTTTAATGAAGAACTGAAATAAAGAAGTAGTTAAGTGGCAGAATACTCTTCTTCTTTCTCTCTATAGTTTCTCTCTCTAGAGTTCAGTGAATTCATAAGAAAATAATGAAGAAATGAGCTTCTATTTATAGAAAAATAGAATGCATAGTAACTAATCCATGAACGGTCCAGATTGATTCACTTTAATCTGACGGTCCATATTTAAAGAAAAATCTTTTAAATAAAATATAATATATTCTATTTAAAGAATAACTTTAATAAAGTATTCTGTTTTATATAAAAAGATGTTTCTGTTTTATTACATTAATAATACGAATAAAACAAAACTTTATTATCGCTAAATAATTCATATTATTAATTGACAATAATTGAATCAAACTGAGTGACTTCTCACATAAGCATCAATACCGTGTGCTACTATGCAACCACACGTATTACTGTACTTTTACTACCGAGTAGTTCAATAGCATCAACGGTAAAACTTCCGCCGTTATTTTTAATAAAATATTTTTGTCATTTTCTCAATCCGACAATAATTCCGTTGTGGGGTTCACCAATGATTGTACCGTCGTACGAATATTCTCCGTGAATAGTAACTCGTGAATAGTACTTCGACACAAAAAGTGTCCCAAATACTCGAGTGAACAATACTAGAGTGAATAGTAATTTGGGTGAATAGTAACCCATGAATAGTAACTCGTGAATAGTAATTCCGACACAAAAAGTGTCCCAAATACTCGAGTGAACAATACTAGAGTGAATAGTAATTTAGGTGAATAGTAACCCGTGAATAGTAACTCATGAATAGTAACTCATGAATAGTAACTCCGACACAAAAAGTGTCCCAAATACTCGAGTGAACAATACTAGAGTGAATAGTAATTTGGATAAATAGTAACTCGTGAATAGTAACTCATGAATAGTACTCCAACACAAAAAGTGTCCCAAATACTCGAGTGAACGATACTAGAGTGAATAGTAATTTTGGTGAATAGTAACCCGTGAATAGTAACTCGTGAATAGTGACCATGTATTTTATGACAACTTGTTTACTTTAAAAAAAATTCACATATCACCCTTAACTTTAACCTTTTATCAATTTAACCATTTATCAAAATAGAAAAATTGAATACTTTTATTTCATAAAATTCGGGGTCTCACAATCTCCCCTCTTTATGGAATTTCGCCATCGAAATTAACGTACGTACCTGATATTCAAAGAGATGAGAATACCTTGCTTTCTTTTTGGATTGTACCTTTCCGGATAATTCCGCTATATCATGATTTTTCTATTTCTCATCTCCTGTATTTCGAATATCATTCTAGAATATACATTCAAAACAAAGGTTAATCGACATACCACAATTTATCCACTTATTAAGTAAACAATTTTAGCTTAGGTAAGTCACACCCTAGCGAAGTATATTACTCGTCTTCTAGACTAATATCTCCGTCAGTGACCATATCCCTGTAACATCAATCAACAATTTCTGTCCACAATCATATGAATAACTCATAATCATAATTGTGATTCTGAATTCCTTTTCGCACCCAGGAAGAAGAAAATTTACATCACCTATCTTCACCTGAAACATCAAAAATCATGGTTATACCAAATCACAATTCCTGCTCATAATCATACTAATAAATTCATCTTTGCACTACGGCTAAAGATTTACAACTGTATAACCAATAATCAACAGTTAATCTTCGTACTATAGACCAAGGATATACAATTGTAAAATCAATAATGCTGAGACTCAGTTTAATAGTATCACGACCACGAATTATCCATGCACTACGTGCCAAAGATAATCGTGTTTTCAATTACGGTCATGATTATACCGAACAATCCATGATCATAATCATACCAAGTCCATCTATGCACGTAAGTCACAGATGACTTTTACCACATCTATGAATTAATATTTCATTGCTGAGACTCAGCTCAATAATTAATCCACATCATCGAATCATCCCTGCACTACAGGCCAATGATATTCTTTAGTATCACGACCACGAATTATCCATGCACTACGGCTAAAGATAATCGTGTTTTCATCAACGGTCCTGATCATGCCATAAAACAATTCGTCTTTGCACTACGGCCAAAGATAATCCATAGCCATAATCATACCAAAAACTGTCCATCAATGCACTACAGGCCAATAAGAACTTTTTTTTTTCACATCATTTGTAATATTACAGTCATGATTATACCGAATAATCCCTGGTCATAATCATACCAAGTCCATCTATGCACTACAGGCCACATATGACTTTCAACATAAACATGAGGATAAGGTATTGACGTATATAGAGTTTCAAACCTCTTAGAAACATTCGCGTCATTCGCTCCTCATTATCGACCAAATTGGATGCAAACCGGGATAACTCCGCAAACTTAGCCTCGTATTGCGATATGGTCATATTATTTTACTCCAATGCTTATCTCAACATTGTTAGATACCATTTTCAAACACTGCCACCAAACAAGGGTTAATTAACATATCACATATTATCCCTATACTCTGACCGACCAATTAAATACCAAATAAACTTAGGTAGGTCATACTAGCGAACGAATTCCCCGTCTCTCCCCTCCTAGTTCTTATCTCACATCTCAGCCAGAGATCATATCCCTAAGCTCTGATACCAACTGTGACGCCCCCAAAATCGGGTATTCATCACCCATCTTTGGTCGTCAGATACATGGTACAAAATACAAATACAAACTTAATTATACAAATGTCGTGTAACATACGACAATACATAAACTGAGAGTTCTAATAGGAATATTGTCATCTAGATAATATCCATACTCAAGGAGTCCTCATTACATTTATTGTCACACTATTTAACAGAATGGTGAGGATTACTAATGCCATCTTCTGGACCATCACTCCTTTCCCTGACTCGTCCCAGTTATATTCTCATTTTCTGAAGAGAACATTGAAAGAAAGGGTGAGCTCAACTAGCCCAGTAAGAAATATTATGACTAAGATAATGAAGAATAAATTATCAATAGTCTTCAACAATGTTAAACTGATAAAATACAATAGACATCAAGTTTAACTGCAGCGGGATAAGCAATCCATTAGAAGAGTCAAGTAGAGAATAAAACATACTATCTTCTATGATTTAAAAATATTTTCATCAACTTTTATCACTGAGACTCAGCTTAATAAATAAACCACATTTTCTAATCATCCTTGTATTACGGGCCAAGGATATTCATTAAATCATCAATGATCACGACTATACCGAAAAATTTCTGGTCAAAATCATACCAAAAACTGTATATCAATGTATTACAAGCCACTGAGGACTTTTACCACACCACTTATAACATCACAGTTCATGATTATACCGAATGATCCCTGGTCATAATCATACTAAGTCCATCTATGTACGTAAGCCAAAGATGACTTTTAACATAAAATAAACATGAGGATGATGATAATGTTATAGGAATTCAATTAAACAAGTTCAAGAATTAGTTTATCCAAGAACTAATAATATCCAAATTGTCAACATGATACTTCTTTGTAAAGTAACAGTCAAGAATGCTCAGAAGAATATTTTCATGAAAAGATACTGGATGAAGCGCAAATATCAAGGATATTCCACTAATTTCATGGAGTATAGAAATCAAAACTTTAACCAAATGAGTATAATAAAGAATATATGAAACTGCAAATGGATTTTCACCAGCCATGCGGTAATCCATGTATACAAATCATTTCCACAATTTAATAAGGAATGAATATAAAGGATCATTCACCATGCATGTGGCAATCCACATAGACAGGTTATTCCCAACAGAATAATAAATGCGGAATAATAAATATGGAACCAGGTCAGGTGAAATTCACACCGACAGGATATTCCGACAGAATAATAAATGCGGAATAATAAATGATGGAACCAGGTCAGGTGAAATTCACACCGACAGGATATTCCGACAGAATCGTAAAGAACGGAATAATAAAAGAGTTTCACCAAGTATGCGGTACTTCGCATAAACAGGTTATTCCAACATAATAATAAAGAATGGAATAACAGAAGAAGATCACCAAGTATTGGGTAAACCGCATATACAGGTCATTCCACCAAGTATAGGGTAAACCACACATACAGGTTATTCCAACAGAATAATAAAGAATGGAATAACATAAGGATTTCACCAAGTATAGGGTATGCCGCGTATACAGTTCATGTATAGGGTATGCCACTTTTACAGGTTATTCCAACAAAATAATAAATACAGGAACCAGGTCCGGCGTAAATGCACAGACAGGATATTCCGACAGAATAATAAATAATGGAACCAGGTCCGGTGTAAAACACACAGACAGGATGTTCCAACAGAATAATAATAAAGACGGAACCAGGTCCGGTGTAAAACACACAGACATGATGTTCCAACAGAATAATAATAAAGATGGAACCAGGTCCGGCGTAAAACACACAGACAGGATGTTCCAACAGAATAATAAAAACGGAACCAGGTCCGGTGTAAAACACACGGACAGGATGTTCCAACAGAATAATAATAAAGACGGAATCAGGTCCGGTGTAAAACACACAGACAGGATGTTCCAACAGAATAATAGAAGAATGTCACCAAGTATAGGGTAGACCGCGTATACAGGTTATTCCAACAGAATAATAAGAAATGGAATAACAACAGTTCTCTTCATGAATAAGAAAGAATAACACCCCTTACCGTTTTAAAGAAGAACTGAAATAAAGAAGTAGTTAAGTAGCAGAATACTCTTCTTCTTTCTCTCTATAGTTTCTCTCTCTAGAGTTCAGTGAATTCGTAAGAAAATAATGAAGGAATGAGCTTCTATTTATAAAAAAATAGAATGCATAGTAACTAATCCATGAACGGTCCAGATTGATTCACTTTAATCTGACGGTCCATATTTAAAGAAAAATCTTTTAAATAAAATATAATATATTCTATTTAAAGAATAACTTTAATAAAGTATTCTGTTTTATATAAAAAGATATTTCTGTTTTATTACGTTAATAATACGAATAAAACAAAACTTTATTATCGCTAAATAATTCTTATTATTAATTGACAATAATTGAATCAAACTGAGTGACTTCTCACATAAGTATCAATACCGTGTGCTACTATGCAACCACACGTATTACTGTACTTTTACTACCGAGTAGTTCAATAGTATCAACGGTAAAACTTCCGCCGTTATTTTTAATAAAATATTTTTGTCGTTTTCTCAATCCGACAATAATTCCGTTGTGAGGTCCACGAATGATTATACTGTCGTACGAATATTCCCCGTGAATAGTAACTCGTGAATAGTACTCCGACACAAAAAGTGTCCCAAATACTCGAGTGAACAATACTAGAGTGAATAGTAATTTGGGTGAATAGTAACCCATAAATAGTAACTCGTGAATAGTAATTCCGACACAAAAAGTGTCCTAAATACTCGAGTGAACAATACTAGAGTGAATAGTAATTTAGGTGAATAGTAACTCATGAATAGTAACTCTGACACAAAAAGTGTCCCAAATACTCGAGTGAACAATACTAGAGTGAATAGTAATTTGGGTGAATAGTAACCTGTGAATAGTAACTTGTGAATAGTAACTCATGAATAGTACTCCAACACAAAAAGTGTCCCAAATACTCGAGTGAACGATACTAGAGTGAATAGTAATTTTGGTGAATAGTAACCCGTGAATAGTAACCCGTGAATAGTGACCAGGTATTTTATGACAACTTGTTTACTTTAAAAAAAATTCACATATCACCCTTAACTTTAACCTTTTATCAATTTAACCATTTACCAAAATAGAAAAATTGAATACTTTTATTTCATAAAATTCGGGATCTCACATATCTCACATATCAGCCAACATTATTAGCAACATGTATTGAATTATAAATCCAAACCTAAAAAGTAAGTAAAGTTACTTAATTTATTTTTCAAGCTAGCCAACCTCTTTTCTCTATCTAAAATTCGAGAATGAGGGTGAAAGGGAGTGCTAGGTTAAGCCAATATCAGTCCTTAACTAGCCATGATCAGGAATCAAAAGTCAGAATCAAGGATCAAAGTTTAAAAAGGTATAAAACCCTAAACTTAAAAATTCATGAGTTGTATGTTAGATGTTGTTACTTGTTGGTTAGACATATGTATAAGGGTGTTATTTAGGGATCTGGGTTGCTAGAACATAGATCCATAACATCAAAGTGCTCAAAAATTAAGTTTTGAAAAATCTGAAAAAGTTAGAAAATATGGTCTGACAAGCAAATGTCAGGGCTTCTAGATCCGTGTGTGTTAGGTGTTATGTGTGTTTTATGTTATAGATTTGTTCTCTGTCATGTGGACTATGATCTAGAACTGAAAACAGGGTCAGATCATGTGTAGATTGAATGATATATGCGGTCAAAGTGCGTTGACCGATCACGAAAATTGGAAATCTGGGTAAACCAAGAAACCTAGAATTTCAGACAACGTTTTGCAAGCCTCTGATCTTTCTTGTGTTCATATTTTAGACCATGTTGTTGTATTAAGGTTGTTGTCTGACATGTAGGCTACATGATCATGCCTTTAGATCACTAAGATCCATAACAGAATCAAAGTTATGGCTGGTCAAACAAGAGTTGACCATCAGCCGGATGAACATTTCTGGAAAACCCATAAAGTTCAAGAACAGCTTCTGACCAGTACTTTGACCGGCTTAAATCATGAGTTGGTGTTGATATTTGACTGAACTAGTGCTATACTGTTGTTCTATGACATAAGTACTACCACCAGGTTTCATAAAACCACTTAGAACATGACCAAAGACCGGATTAATCAAGGTTCAAAAAGCGACCCTTGTAACTGCTTGAGTTTCTGGGCAACCCAAAAACTCAAGAACACGTCTGACAACAATTTCTATAACTTAGATCTAGCAGTTTTGATATAGTTTGGTTATGAAATCGATTTGAGGTTGTAGTATTACATGTATACTACAACATAAACACAAATACAAACCCAGAATCCTTATGATCTAAGATCTATGACTGGTCAAAGTAGGCAGCCTGATAATGAGTTTGAATGTTCTGGGTTTGATGAAGAACATGAAGAACACCTATAGCGATGGTTCTGTCGCTATAGGCACCCCTTTAGCGACATTTAATTTTTGAAAATTATTATTTTATTAAATAATTAGAGAAAATTAGTTTTAAATTATTAAAAATACATAATAAATTACTAAAAATTATTTTAAAGCCTAAAAATGGGTTTTTAATAATTTTGAATATATTTTCTTAATATTTAATATTTTTGGAATATTAATGGTAATTAATTTATTTAATTATAATATTAAATAAATAATTTTAAAATGATTTTAATACTTAAAAAATCATTTAAAATTTTATTATGGTATAAGAAAATATTTTAAGTTATTTTTAATGACTTTTAATTATTTGTGATGAATTTTATTAATTAATTAATATAATTAATTTATTTAATAAATGTATTAAATAAATTATGAAAAAATAGATTTAATGATTTAAAAATTATATAAAAATGATTTAAGTGTTATAAAAATATTTTAAGTTATAAAATATAACTTTTGATATTTCGTTATGAAAATATTAATATTTTAATATTAATAACAATTATCGGATAATAGATTTAAAGGTTTAAAAATTATATAAATATGATTTTAAGGTATTAAAAATACTTTGATATATTATAAATATATTATAATATTATGTTATTATTTTCATTAATATTTAATATTAAATAAATATTAATGATAATGGAATTAATTGGTATTTAATTCATATAAATATGATATTTATGATTGAAAACTTATGATAAATGATAATAATTATCTGAAAATTTTTACAAGCTTATGAAAAATATTGAGACTGATAATAAATTATCTAAGATATTTTGTGAACCAGTTTAGACCGAGTCTTAGTGATATTATGCTCGAGTATTGTCCGACTAGGCTGTCGGAATGTCGAAATTCTGTCGGATTCAACTCAGACTGAAATAGTTTGACTTGATACCGAGTCTTGGGTAGTTTGTGAACTGATAGGGTTATGTGTTATGTGTTTAGGTTATTTTTTGATTATATATAACATTATTATATTGTGATGATATTATTCTGATACTTGGAGATCGGTATTATCTATATTAGGTTTTCAGACAAAGCTAGATAAATCGCGTAATAGTAATCAACCAAATAGGCAAGTTTTCTTGAACTATTCTTTTAACTTGTGGTTAATCATTGCTGATTATCACGTCTATAAATTATCGAATCGTACTCTGTGCATATTGCATGTGTTCAACAGGTATGAAAGGCTGATCACCTTCATTACCATTCGGTCCAGATATAGTTGATATGTTCATGTTCAATGTTCATTCAGCTATGAAAATTTGTCCATGCTAGTTAACGATTATATTGTTGAATGTTAGCCAGCTATTATTTAAAATCTTTCCATCATGATATATCCTTAATTTATTGAACTTAAACTTGCTGTGCAAACTTGTTGATCACCCTTGCTATATCATGATAAACATTGCAGACTAAGGCGAATACATCGGATACAGGAAAAGACAAAGACAAGTTCAGCTTGGGATAATATGTGCAGCTAGAAATGTAACAGTATTGTATGTTAATGACATTGTATGTTAGATAGGATATTGATTCAGGTATTATGTGAAGGTTCTCGACCTTGGGGAATAGTGTGTAATGTTTAATGTATAAAACATTTATGTTTATATCTTCCGCAATAGTTATAGAATGATTGTACCAGATCCGTAGTGATTTGGAACCCGAATCTTGGGATGTCACAGAAGGTCATCAGGCGAAGGGTTGTCCAAGATCAAGAAAAAGGCGTAGTGAATAAGTAGTATAAGTACTATTTGAATATATGTGTTCGATGTTGTATTTATGATAAGTATATGTGTGTAATGTAATATTCTCAACTTTTGTATAAGTTAAAACAGCAAATCCCGACTTTTGTGGTCACAAAGGGATAACGGTATGTGTATGCTATGTAAAATATTATGAATTATTTGAATGAATAATATTTTGAATACATGATTATTTGAGTTGAAATTAAGCAAGGTTTAGAATGTAAGTTAATAAAAGAATAATTTATGATTTTATTTAATCAGATAATACCGCCAAGAAGACGTCAAACTCGAAACCAAGGGGCAGAAGAATCTGTCAACAATGCTTGGGGATAACCAGATCCAATGCAGAACTTCACGAACATGGTAGCTTAAGCCATGCAGGCTGGAATGCCAGCCGCGGGGAATTAGCCAAAAAATTTATTGGCAAATTTTAAAGACTTCAAGGCAGTCGGACTGCCATAATTCAGAGGGACAACCGACCCTATAGAAGCCAAAACTTGGGTAAAGGAGATAGAAAAGGCGTTTGTGATTACTAGGGTAGATGAGGGGCAAATGATAATTTTTTCCACGTATATGATTAAAGGGGAGGCGAATTTTTGGTGGGAGGCAAATCAAGCTAGGGCTGGAGAAGGAGTGATTAGGTGGGCTAGGTTTAAGACAATGTTTTTCAAAAACTATTTCTCATCTAGTATGCAGTCTAGGATGGAGGTAAAATTTTTGGAGTTGAAGCAGGAGAACATGACAGTTGCAGAGTATGCCGCAAAGTTCAATGAATTAGCTAGGTTCACTCCACACCAAGTGGACATGGAGGCAAGGAGGTTTGAGCTAGTATTAAAATCCTGGCTCTACAATAAAGTGGCGGTATTGCATATCAATACTTTTGAAGCACTCTTGAAAAAGGCTATCATAGCCGAAGAGGGGAGTGAGGCCATGAGCCTCTACAACAAGGAGAAAAAGAACAAGAGTAATGTGACAACTTAAAAATTTATAAAATCTTGAATGATTAGAATAAAGGTTAAAGAATAAAACTTAGAAGAGAATTTGAGGATTTATTTAAAAATTTTAAGAAGAACCTATATGGTTTCTTAATTGAATGAGAATAAAAAAATATGGGTTACAAAATTCCAAAACCCTAGAAATGAATTAATATATACTTGAAAGAATATTTACGATACCTGTAAATTCGATGTAAACTGAATAGCCTAAGAAATGTTATATAAGTACATATGAAAATTTTATTAAGAAGATAAGATTTCATATAAGAAGATGCTATGAGGTTAAACGAAGATGAGTATATGTATAGAAATATATATATACTTAGTAAGGTGCTATATATATTTTAGCAAGAGGAATATTGAATCAAGTTAATGATATAAGGATCAAGATAAAGCTATGTTAGTAATTAACATAGCTTGATTGTGGGCCTTGATTGGTAAATAAGAAGATAAGTAAGTTTAAATTTATTAGCTAATATGATTAGCAATAAAAATGACGTAAGATAAAACTCAAAATTTGAGTTAGAGATAGAATTTTGAAGCACGAACTGCTCGGCTACGTCCGAAACGTCAAGCTTAGTCAGAATGGATAGTAAACACAAAATGTGTAAAGGTTTACTTTTGGTCAAAGTTAATAGTTGACTTTTTATGGAGAAAAGTCAAAATTAGTGTAAGAAGTGAAATATGTTATGATTATGTGAATTATGTGTGTGATTAAATAAATATACGTTATATAATGCGAATACATTTATTTTGTATATAAAAGTGAATTAAGAATTAAGTTATGTAACCTAATATATATATTAGGTGTGATAATTAAATAACCTAAGAGGTTATGACACGTGAGAATATCAGTATATAAAATATATACTAATTTTAATTAATTTTATAACCTAATTATAGCAAGTCTAATTGGGTTAAGAAATTAAATGTGCATTAGTAAGGATATGTGTTATAATTGAGGAAATGAAAACCCTAATTACATAATTAGGGAATGGTAATATTAAGTGTATTGGAATATGTTATTTGTTATAGCCCAAATATTTTTAATTTGGAAGCCAAAATGAAATATTGGATGGCCCAATTTTTAGCCCAAGTGGGAGATGACTTGTTGGACATTTAGTAAATCAAATAAAGCATAAAGGAAAGCCAAAATTTGGAGAATATTTGGCCACATGGCCGGATATGGGAGAAAGAGAGATGAATGTGATGATTGTCTACTTTAGTTGGTGACCAACTCATCCCATGTGTCATTTGCTTATTTCTCCAACACTTTGGCAAAGCTTGCAAGCAATCGCTTAGTGGTTGAGTGAGAGAAGAGCTAGAGATGTGTTGGTAGACTATGGTTAGATATACCAAATATATCTATACATACTTTTCCAACAAACAAAACCCAATCTCTTTCTCTTTCATCTCACTTCCTAGTTGGCTAACAAAATCAAATAGAGAGAGAGAGGATAGGGGAATTCGGTAGCGCCAAGAGAGAAGAGAAGAGAAGACTTTGATCTTCTTACACCCAAGATCCATCTCATATTTTTGAAGGAGAAAGAAAATCAAGCAAAGGTATAAACCCATTTTATTTATGTAATTTTTGATTATTGTAAATCAAATCTTAAAACTATGTTTCTAAACTTAAAAATCATGAATATACTTGTTAATGAGTGTTTCATGTTTAGATATACCCATATTGGGTGTTGTTTTAGTTGGAAATCAAAAGTAAAGAAAAGTGTTTTTTCTAGTTTATAAGCCCTAAAATTTCTATGTACTTTGGATTTCCACCGTTTTTGATCTACACCTTGTTTTTACGATCCATCAAATAGAGGTGCTAGATATATAAGTTAACTACTAAACCCAAGTGGTAGCACTCAAAAATGTTGAGTACACGGTCTTTAGTGAATAATTTACCAAAAATAATTTTGTGTTTTTAAGGAAAAATAGACTATTTATGAACAATCAGTGTCAGGGGTTGTTTCGTCATTTTTCTGACATTCAAAAATTCTAGAAAAATTTGGGATGATAATATTATAAGTTTTCTAACATCTCCAAGTGAAATCACTGAAAAAGGAGTTGTAGATTTTCGTATAGAATATTTTTAACAAAGCGCGAAAAATTACAAAATGGCAAATAGCTACTGTCCAAGATTTTGTGCGGGTCGTTTCGGCCACTTAAATTGT
This sequence comes from Panax notoginseng, assembly GCA_016801055.1. NCBI lineage: Eukaryota > Viridiplantae > Streptophyta > Magnoliopsida > Apiales > Araliaceae > Panax > Panax notoginseng. The sequence goes on from CM029015.1 coordinate 137,275,099, forward strand.
GAAATAAGTTCCAGAATGTTGGGACATGAAAATATATGGTATTAAGTACCTCCTGTCAAAAAATTAGCTCTTTCCGACTTAAAACGACCAAGTTATGGCCATTTCAATTTTGTGATTTTTTGACGAAAACGGCTATAACCGGAGTTCTATAACTCTGATGGCCACGAAATTTAAACTGGAGCGTCACGTTAATACGTATAAGATTGTGTCAAAAGATGGGAATTTCTGGAGTTGAGCATGATAGGGCTAATTTCTTAAGCTACACACAAAAAATAATTTTTGAAAAATACCAAAGGAAGTTGGAAAATTATGGAAAAATACTTTTTGTGTATGAAATATATGTATATGTGTTTGGACAAAGGATAGAAAAATAATAAGTTGATTTGGTATTTTTGTGAAGCGGATATGGAATCCAGCTTGCTGGATTGAGTAATTTGTGAATCCAGTTTGTTAGATTGGAAAATCTGATGAATCTAGCTTGCTGGATTGAAAAGAAGTTTACTAAATTGAAAATATGTTGAATCCAGCTTGTTGGATTGCAATCTAGTTGCTGGATTTGGAATTCAGTTTGTTGGATTGCAGTTTGGCTTGCTGGGTTGGAAATTTGTTGAATCCATGTTACTGGATTTGGAATCCAGTCTACAGGATTGGCAATTTGGTTGCTAGATTTAGAATCCAGGTTGCTGGATTAGTATTAAACTTATTAGATGTAACGACCTCGAAATTTATACAATTCAACTATCGACTTCGGTCGTTAACAATACATTCAACCTCTAATTTTACATTATTAAACAATAATACAACCATTGAAATTTACGAAATAATTAAAATTTTTTATTACAAACTATTCTCGTTCCCAAAACTTTCAACCTTTACATCTAACTGTCTCAGAATTATTTTAATACTACAAGAGTTTACATCGCAAAACGATATTACAATTCAACATTAATACATTATTCGGAACCTTAAACATTGTTCAAATATTAATAACTCAACCAAAGTATATAAATATTCAAGTATCACATCTGATTCATATCTTTCAAGTAGCACATAACTTTACCTTAAATCTTTAACCTGTAAAAAAGGTTATTTGCAAGGTTGAGCTCGACAGCCCAGCAAAATCTAACAGTTTTAATGCATCACATATCATATAATAACATGCTCGATATACATCTCATAAATATTGGACTAACATAACATACATGTTGTAGTTCATATAACACGTATAGAGATTTAGTTTCTTTCTCAATCAACATTCATTACTCAATCAACGTAGTCATAAATTGACTTTAACATTTCAGACTTTCAACATTAATATAACACACCATGCTATTTGCAATAAAGATTTCAAACAGTTCATCATCAAATTCACATAGCATATAGGAACTGAAAGACTTGTCTTGATCGTTGTTTACCAATAATAGCTTAACAACTTACAGTTATCTGCACTTCACGTGCCCTACACAATTATATAATTATACGCATCAACTATTAGTCACATAACAACGCATAGTAGTTGTAATGTAATCTTTACTCTAAATCTCATAAGTCCAATGACATCCAACTTTGGATAAGTTGTAAACATCATATTAACCTATTTTTAAAAGTTATTGGACACCCATTTCGAATAAGATAGACAGTCCAAAACAGTGCTCAAAAAGGGCGTTCAAAACTGTTTTTCATTCTTTCCCATCTTTATCCTCTCTCGCTAAAACAGTCATAACTTTTCCATTCCAAAATATTTTTGAGCGATTCTTGAGCTCATGCGAAGCTAACTTTCGGGACTACAACTTCTATTCTTTGACCTTTTCCAAATTCTAAACACAGAATTCTAGAAAATTAGTTCAAGGTGACTGCCCCGAGTTGTTTAGACAGTTTCGACGCGACTACTTTGAATGGTTATAACTCTTTGCTCTTAAGTTAGAATTAGTCTATTTCAGAGTCTATGGAAAGCTTATTCAGTGTACTATAACATACCAAAAGCCAAGAATTTTCTAAACAATTTAAATAACCCTGAATTTTTGTTTTTGGATCAGCAGTCCACTAGTTTTTTGGACTTCTCGTTTTGACATCCAAAACTAGCCTCGACTCGTTCCAACCCAACTTTCTTTACAAATAAGTCTTATTTAACATATTCAGACTCGTCTAAGGTCTCGACTCCGTATATCTAATTACAATCATTAGAATTCATTTGCATAATCAATTCCAAGCCAAAATAAACATAGTAAACTAACTAGTTTACTAACAAAACCAACTAAACTTAAAAAATTCAAACTTTAACTAACAAACTAAATACAATATTTAAAATAATAACATTACCAAAAATTAAATAAGAAACATACCCGAAAATACGAGTTTCACAAACTGACTACGCACTTCCACGTCAAAATTTAACTAAGGAGGTCTTTATAAAAAGTCCTCCCACAACAAAGCCTTTCTCAAAATTGGAGGCCTTATTGTTGGTGAATGAAATTAAGGGTTAAGCCCTTCTATTTATAGGTTTAGAAAAAGGGTAAAGTTCTCAATTTAGTCGATGTGAGACTTGGTTTATACTAATTCTAATTGGTTTATAGTAATTTTTCATATTTTTAACATGCTAAATGTATTCATTCATCACGAATACATTTCTTAACCAATTCGATCCGTTCAAGTCGCGTTGTTTCCGTTTCATAGAGGAGAACAACAACCATCCATCAATTTAAAGTTTCAATCACGAATTCATCATCAATTTTAGTCTCAAAGTACACCAAAACACACATTACCATCAAAACTCAAATTACTCTTCTTTAGCATAAATACATGAAAAATCGTTTTTAAATGACCATTATGAAATTATAAAATCTAATAACATATATAACATCATAACACATAAATTCATTAATCAGAACTCTAATTTTAAAATAAACTCAAGAACACATAAAGTAAAAATACAAACTAGATTATGTACCTTTAATTCCTTAAGAAATAAAATTAACCTTATCAGTAAAATTATAATTTCTATTCAACCATTATAATCATAACAATATTTACCAAATTCTCACTCCTCTAATTTAATTATTTAATTAAATTAGAATATCACCATTATACTCACATAACAAAATACGTATAAATCTCATCTATTTTATCACACTTAAATAAACTATCCCATAACAATTTTCATCAAATATTTATTTAATACCATAAATATTCATTTTATTCCATAAAGTTTCAAACTAAAATATTTAATGTACTTAATAAATATTTTACTCACATTATACTACAATTTACATTTTCATGCAATATATTACATTCTTACTTTATTAAATCAATTATACTTGTATTAATTCACTATTTTAATTAAGTGAATTATTCACACTATTTATGAAACTTAACTCATAATAATTTCTATTGCCCACAAAGCATAACAATTAAAATTAAAGTATCTCATAACATAATTTTAACTTAATTAAATTAACTAATATTATTTAATTTCTTTAATAGTTTAATTAACTATTAAATCTCACATTCTCCAACATATGAATATATAATTCTCTTCACAACAAATCAGTTAATTCAAAATATATACACCTCATAATAAGCATTTTAATTATTAAATTTTTATTTTAATAACTTATGAAAATTCGAGTTGACACATCCTTCCCTCCTTATAAGGATTCCGTCCTCGGAATCAAAGAAACCTCCCTTACTCAGTTTTCGCCAAATCTCTTTTCAAAATTTATCGTTGAATATCTTCAACACATTACCTTAATATAGGTTTTATATTTCCTACTACATTCATTTCTTCAACAAATTCTAGATTTTATTTCATAACTTTCACTTGAACTCAATTATATTTTGAGTATTATATATTCTTTAACCCATTTATTTCCTTTTCTAAGGATCGTTATCATAAACACTCGGGATATTACATTCACCCTTTCTTCTAAGAATTTTGTCCTCGAAATTTTATCTATTAATCTTTATTCATTCAATCTATCAAAATAGATTTTACGTTAATACTTTATTCATTCATTGGGTTCTATAACCACTTTCTTTCCAAAAAGATCTTTTTACAATTATTAACTCTTCTAGTAAAAGTTTTACATTATTCTTTGATAACTCATCTCCTTCTCATTTCAAAATTTATTTTCTCATTTATTCAATATATTCATCATTCAGTGTCGCATTCTACGACTTGCTTCTTTCTAAGGAATATCATCTTTACTACATTCACCTTTTAGAATAGCAAGAATCTTCCATAATTGCTCAATAAAAGTAGTGTGAATAACTCAAGAATTTAAAAGATTCCAAATCATGCTGAGGGGTCATAAGACCTTGAACTACGTCCACGATTATAAGTACTCTTTCAACTTAAACCTTAATAGTCATTAGAGTACAGGGACTCCCGTACTTAGGGTGTTAAACCCTTCGTACGATGTATTGTGCACAAACATTTAAACGCTATGTGTATGTCCATAGTTATAAGTAATCTTTCAACTTAAACTTTAACAGTCATAAGACTATAGGGACTTCTCGTACTTAGGCGGATCAGCCCTTTGTATAATGTATTATGCACAAACATCTAAACGCCTCCGTGTAATCCCCTTATAAAAGGGTTGTTCATCTCAGCTTTTCAACATCTGAATCCGCACCAAAACAATTTGGTTTGGAATAACTTCTCAAGGAACGCTTGAATTTCATAAACATTTGTCTAGCTGAATCAAATAGCTTAGACTCATACCAATAATTCAAATATCAATCAAAACATGTCTGGCCAAATTCAATTGGCAATAATTTATCATTAAAATTCTGAAAATCATTTTATGACGTCATGATACCGCACTATATTTACAGTCCGTTTGAGGATTTCGTCATTTTGTGACTTTGTCATACTACATCATACCATAGTGAGCTGACTATCCTTAGATCACATCCAACACTAAGAAATTCTGCATTGATAACTCCATCGTTTTTATCATCTTTGCACCAGGTTACATGATGTATTAATGATATAAAATACATTTTGATATTTTCAAATCATTTTCGTTCAGCCGAAGCAATTAACATAGACTCTTCTTTAAACAGTTCAAAACCATTGAAAATCAGTTTTAGTGTTATCATGTCATAACAGATAACGAGATGTCAGTGGCTCACAGTCCACATACACACCCTTGTCACCATATGATGCTGATAACAAAAATTAATTTGTATTTTTAAAGGCACATCAGTGCGAATTTAGCTTGATGTCAAAAATTTTGAAGTCTAGCGTAGCTAGAAGATTTGGAAAACCTATGTCTCCACCATCAACTCCACTTTCTATAATGATCCATTGCTTAATCAGTCTATCTATTCCTATCATCCTCAATACTCTATTCACACTTATCTATACCACAGTTCATCAAATTTACCACACTTTGGAAGTTCAAGAACTTGCCACAATAATATGAGTTTAAGAACTTATCCTAGTCAGACCATAGGCGTCCATTCGCTGAGGGGTTCAAAAATATACCATATTATTATGAGTCACAAACTTACCATATGTATTACTTTTAAGAACCGAACCTAATCTTAATATCGTCTATCCTAACCTCAAAAGCCTCTAACTATCAAATATACACATAAGAAAAGAATCACCTTTCCACCACATATACATTAATAGCGCGACACCGACATTCCAATGATTATCAATGTGATAAACCAAGTACATGCACCAAATCTCTGCCCATACAAAGGTTTGTACAACTTAGTCACCATATGAGTCCTCAATTGAAATCCCCACCTAACATTACCTTATTCTTAATAACGTGCCCTTAACTTGGTCAATACGAATTCCTCGTATCACATTATTTATAACTCCTCGTGAGTTTATCTTGTACTATTTCATAATACATCATCTTCATAGCATCAAGCTATAATTATTCAAACATTACATACCATCTTCCTTTTATAACTTAAACAGATCACGTCATGATCTTATTCTATAACCATCTCCCTTAAAAGTCTTTTCTTAACTCGTGATCGTTTTGTTTTACGATCCTCTTTCTTTTCTTTTTCATCATTTACGATTTTATTTATGCTTTTAATCTTACAGGCTTTGTCTATTCATCATTATTTGTTATCTTGGCTATTGGAGTATTGGAGTTAGGTAACTCTCATTTCTTATCTTTATATCTCTTCAAGATTCTTCTTTGAATTTTCTTGTTTATATAACAATTCTTCCTTTAAGAATTTCTAACTTCATTTACATTGCTCAACATTTTCATCATACGTATCCATTTTCTATACTTAGTACACATCGAGTCTCTAACAGTTTCAATATGGTACGCTGAGTGGTTTCCCATAAACAACTAACAAACTAGGTTTCGAGTTGCTAGTTCATATATACCTCCGTTTTATGAAGGAATCGTTTAGCCCAGATACCATACATCAACTATTAAAGAGTACGATTGTACCATACTTAAATATAGCTTTTTATTCTTAACTTCTTTATCATTCTCTTTTTATAGACATTATCTATTTATTATCAACTTACATCTTTATTATTGGAGTTAGGTAACCCCACATTCATATTCCTTATAACTTTGCGAGATTCTTCTTTGAATCCTCTTACGCATGTTTTAATCCCTTCTTTATAAATTTCTTAAATTACTTCTTATTTTTCAAACTCTATTTGAGCTTATTCGTTCATTATCTTCACCTCTTCTCTAAGGTTATAGCCTAAGGTACTCTTACCTAAGGTTTCTAACCTATCAGCTTTGATACCAACTGTAACGACCCCAAAATTTATACAATTTAACTATTGACTTCGGTCGTTAACAATACATTCAACCTCTAATTTTACATCATTAAACGATAATACAACCATTGAAATTTACGGAATAATTAAAATTTTCTATTACAAACTATTCTCGTTCCCAAAAACATCAACCTTTACATCTAACTGTCTCAGAATCGTTTTAATACTACAAGAGCTTACATCACAAAATTATATTACAATTCAACATTAATACATTATTCGGAACCTTAAACATGTTTCAAATATTAATAACTCAGCCAAAGTATATAAATCTTCAAGTATCACATCTGATTCATATCTTTCAAGTAGCACATAACTTTACCTTAAATCTTTAACCTGCAAAAGTGGTTATTTGCAAGGATGAGCTCGACAACCAAGCAAAATCTAACAGTTTTCATGCATCACATAACATATAATAACATGCTCGATATACATTTCATAAACATTGGACTAACATAACATACATGTTGTAGTTCATATAACAAGTATAAAGATTTAGTTTCTTACTTAATCAACATTCATTACTCAATCAACGTAGTCATAAATTGACTTTAATATTTCATACTTTCAACACTAATATAACACACCATGTTATTTGCAATAAAGATTTCAAACAGTTCATCATCAAATTCACATAGCAAATAGGAACTGAAAGACTTGCCTTGATCGTTGTTTACCAATAACAGTTTAACAACTTACAATTATCTGCACTTCACGTGCCCTACACAATTATATAATCATACACATCAACTATTAGTCACATAGCAACGCATAGTAGTTGTAATGTAATCTTTACTCTATATCTCATAAGTCTGATGACATCCAACTTTGGATATGTTGTAAACATCATATTAAACTATTTTGAAAAGTTATTGGACACCCATTTCGGATAAGATAGATAGTTCAAAATAGTGTTCAAAAAGGGGCGTTCAAAACTGTTTTTCATTCTTTCTCATCTTTACCCTTTCTCGCTAAAATAGTCATAACTTTTCCGTTTCAAAATATTTTTGAGCGATTCTTAAGCACACGTGAAGCTAACTTCTGGGACTACAACTTTTATTCTTTGACCCTTTCCAACTTCTAAACACAGAATTCTAGAAAATTATTTCAAGGTGACTGCCCCGAATTGTTTAGACAATTTTGGCGTGACTACTTTGAATGGTCATAACTCTTTGCTCTGAAGTCAGAATTAGTTCGTTTCGGAGTCTATGGAAAGCTTATTCAGTGTACTATAACATACCAAAAGCCAAGAATTTTCTAAACAATCTAAATAACCCCGAATTTTTGTTTTTGGATCAACAGTCCACTAGTTTTTCGGACTTCTCGTTTTGACATCCAAAACTCGCCTCGGCTCGTTCCAACCCAACTTTCTTTATAAATAAGTCTTATTTAACATAATCAGACTAGTCTAAAGTCTCGGCTCCATATCTCTAATTACAATCATTAGAACTCATTTACATAATCAATTCCAAGCCAAAATAAACATAGTAAACTAACTATTTACTAATAAAACTAACTAAACTTCAAAAATTCAAACTTTAACTAACAAACTAAATATAATATTGAAATAATAACATTACCAAAAATTAAATAAGAAACATACCCGAAAATACGAGTTCCACAAACTGACTACGCACTTCCACGCCAAAATTTAACTAAGGAGATCTTTATAAAAAGTCCTCCCACAACAAAGCCTTTCTCAAAATTGGAGGCCTTATTATTGGTGAATGAAATTAAGGGTCAAGCCCTTCTATTTATAGGTTTAAAAAAGGGGTAAAGTTCTCAATTTAGTCGATGTGGGACTTGTTTTATACTAATTCTAATTGGGTTATAGTAATTTTTCATATTTTTAACATGCTAAGTGTATTCATTCATCACGAATTCGTTTTTTAACAAATTCGATCTGTTCAAGTTGCGTTGTTTTCGTTTTATAGAGGATAACAACAATCATCCATCAATTTAAAGTTTCAATCATGAATTCATCATCAATTTTAGTTTTAAAGTACACCAAAACACACATTACCATCAAAACCCAAATTCCTCTTCTTTAGCATAAATACATGAAAAATCATTTTTAGATGACCATTATGAAATTATAAAATCTAATAACATATATTACATCATAACCCATAAATTCATTAACCAAAACCCCAATTTTAAAAGAAACTCGAGAACACATAAAGTAAAAATACAAACTAGATTATGTATCTTTAATTTCTTAAGAAATAAAATTAACCTTATCAGTAAAATTATAATTTCTATTCAACCATTATAATCATAACATTATTTACCAAATTCTCACTCCACTAATTTTATTATTTAATTAAATAAGAATATCACCATTATACTCACATAATAAAATACGTATAAATTCCATCTATTTTATCACACTTAAATAAGCTATCTCATAATAATTTTCATCAAATATTTATTTAGTACCATAAATATTCATTTTATTCCATAAAGTTTCCAACTAAAATATTTAATGTACTTAATAAATATTTTACTCGCATTATACTAACATTTATATTTTCATGCAATATATTACATTCTCACTTTATTAAATCAATTATACTTGTATTAATTCACTATTTTAATTAAGTGAATTATTCACACTATTTATGAAATTTAACTCATAATAATTTTCATTGCCCACAAGGCATAACAATTAAAATTATATTATCTCATAACATAATTTCAACTTAATTAAATTAACTAATATTATTTAATTTCTTTAATAGTTTAATTAACTATTAAATCTCACATTCTCTAACATATGAATATATAATTCTATTCACACCAAATCACATAATTCAAAATATATACACCTCATAATAAGAATTTTAATTATTAAATTTTTATTTTAATAACTTATGAAAATTCGAGTTGACACATCCTTCCCTCCTTATAAGGATTCTGTCCTCGGAATCAAAGAAACCTCCCTTACTCAGTTTTTACCAAATCTCTTTTTAAAATTTATCGTTGAATATCTTCAACACATTACCTTAATATAGGTTTTATATTTCCTACTACATTTATTTCTTCAACAAATTCTAGGTTTTATTTCATAACTTTCACTTGAACTCAATTATATTTTGAGTATTATATATTCTTTAACCCATTTATTTCCTTTTCTAAGGATCGTTATCATAAACACTTGGGATATTACATTAGATATTAAAGAATAATTTATGAAATGAAAAAGCGAGTGTTAAATCATAATGGATATGATATAGTGACTAAGGAATTATCAAAGGTCAATAATAATGCTAATGTAGTAAGGTGTTATCTAATATTTAATTATGTGATTAAGTGTTAGATAATTGATTGATAAAGTAATAGTATATTGAGCTAACCAGTATATTATGCTGACTGAAAGATCAATCTTATACTGATAGGTCTTTCATATAAGATTACATTAGATTGCTTAGCGGTAATCAGCGGTTCAGGCAAGTTTTCCCTAACTCAAACTTGAGTTGTATATTCAAAGCATGTTAGTGAATGATTACTATTGATTATTCACATCTATATTGATTATTGATTCGCACGTTGTGCATGTTATAAATATTCATCAGGTATGAAAGGCTGATCACCTTCATTACCATTTGGTTCAGTTAATTTGTTCATGATTATGCTTGACCATTCATTTTTATTGACTTGGTCGTTCAGCTAAGAAAATTTGTTCATGCTCTTTCATAATGATTATATTGTTGAAAGTTAGCTAGCTTATTGTTCAAGTCTTTTCAATCATGATATATCCTCAAATAAATTTAAACTTGCTGGGTAAATTTGTGCTCACCCTTGCTATATCATGATAAAAAATTTCAGTTTAAGATGAAAGCTCGAGTAAAGACAGAAGCAAAGACAAAGTTCAAGATTAAATTATGGTGCAGTTAGATCTATTAAATTTTCTGACGAAAATAGTATTGTAAACAATTACGATATTGAAGGTATGTATTAAGTTAAGGTTGTAGACCTTGGGAATGATGTATAAAAGTTTAATGTATAAACAATTTATGTTTATATCTTTCGCAATAGTTATTGAAATGTTGTACCAAATCTTAGGTAAAAAGTACCTGAATTTGGGGATCTTACAGTTGGTATCAAAGTTTTAGGTTATAAACATTAGGTAGGTGTACCTTAGGCTATAACCGCAGAGATGAGGATAAGGAATAAACTCAAATAGAGTTTAATTTGTTAAGAGATAAATTTAGGAAATTCATCATTAAAGTAAAGAGAAAGATAAAAGAAGATTCAAAGAAGAATCTTGAAAAGATATAAGGATAAAAATCTAGAGTAACCTGACTCCAGTAATAAAGATAAAAAGTGAAAATAAATAGACAATATCTATAAGATGAAAAGTGTAAGTAAAATCATAATATAATATGATTAAAGAGAAGATTAAGAAGATCGTAAAATAAAATGATCGTAAGTATAAGGAGAAATGATTACCAAATAAGATCACGACGAGATCAGATTAAATTGTTGAATAACATATGATATGTTAAGTGATTAGAATGATATAGCTTGACGCTATAAAGAGAAGGTACTAGGAAATGGTACAATGTAAACTCAGAAAAGAGTGGTAAATGTTAAGATACAGATTAAAGAAAATTCGTATTAAGAAAAGAGAAAGTTAGAATGGCGTGGGATTTCAATTGAGGACTCATGTTAGCAACTGAGTTGTATGATTCCTTGTATGGGTGGGGAATTTGTACTTGGTTTTAGAATCACTTAGTTTTCTGGTCGACATAGTGGTTAGGTTGACCAATTCTTTGTATGGATAGGGAATTGTCCGCTTAGCTTCCTATGTTGATTAGTGGCCGAGCTTGGTTTGACAACCACTTAGTTTCTGGTACTGATAATCATTGAAATGTCTGTGTCGCGCTATTTGTTATATATCTGTTGAGAAGGTGATTCTTTTTTCAGGTGTATAACAGATAGGTAGGGTATAGTTAGAGAATATAAGGTTAAGTACGAGTTCTTAAAACTCATACTTATGGTAAGTTCATGACTCATAATCATATGGTATATTTTGAACCCCTCAGCGAATGAACGCTTATGGTCTGACTAGGATAAGTTCTTAAACACATATGATTGTGGCAAGTTACTGAACTTATAATGTGTGGTAAGTTTGATGAACTGGGTATGGAAAAGTTGTGAATGGAGAATTGAAGATGATAGAAATAGATAGACTTATTAAGTAATGGATCAGTAGAGAAAGTTATGTTGATGGTGGAAGCATAGGTATTCCAAATTTTCTAGCTATGCTAGACTTCGAAGTTTTTGACATCAAGCTAAATTCGCACTGATGTGCCTTTAAAAATGAATTTTTGTTATCCTCAACACATGGTGACAAGTGTGTAGGTGTGGACTTCGGGCCACTAACACGTCGTTATCTGTTGTGGCATGATAACACCAAAAATGATTTTCAATGGTTTTGAACTGTTTAAAGAAGAGTCTATGCTAATTGATTCGGTTAGATGAAAATGATTTGAATTATCAAAATATATTTTTATATCATTAATGCATCATGCAACCTGGTGTAAAGATGATAAAAATGATGGAGTTATCATTGCATAATTACTCAGTGTCGGATGTGATCTAAAGATCGCCAGCCCACTATGGAATGATGTAGTATGACAAGTCACAAAATAACGAAATCTTAAAATGGACTGTAAATACAGTGTGGTATCATGACGTCATAAAATGATTTTAAGAATTTTAAAGGTAAATTATTGCCAACTGAATGTGGCTAGCAATGTTTTGATTGAAATTTGAATTATTTGATATACGTCTAAAGCTATTTAATTCAGCTAAACAAATGTTTATGAAAATTTCAAAGTATTTTTGAGAATTTATCCCGAACCAAATTGTTTTGGTGCGGAATCCTATGATAAGACTGAGGTGAACTATGTTAATTGGATAAAATAATCCAATCTAGTAGCGTAAATATTAGCTAGACATGATTGATACGTTATGCATGACGTAAGAGTACGATAGGCTAATCACTTAAAGTACTAGCAACGGTAGTTTACCTTCTTTATGATTGTAAACATACCTAGTAATTTACTGTTTTGCGATACAAATATCGTTAAAACTACGTGTTCATGGTCTATATGACCCCTCAGCATGATTTGAAAAGTTTTAACTCCTTAGATTGAAGTCATGGAAGAATGTGATAGTAGTAGAGCTCCTCATAGTAGAAAGCAAGATGTACACATTAAATTGAGCATAAAATCAAGTGAAGGTTAATTTGAAAACCTAGTTTTGATGAATAAAAGGAGTGGTGATTAGTAGACTGAAATTTCGAGGACGAAATTCTTAGAAGAAGGGGTGAATGTGACAACCCAAAAATTTATAAAATCTTGAATGATTAGAATAAAGGTTAAAGAATAAAACCTAGAAGAGAATTTGAGGATTTACTTAAATTTTTTAAGAAGAACCTATATGGTTTCTTAATTGAATGAGAATAAAGAAATATGGGTTACAAAATTCCAAAACCCTAGAAATGAATTAATATATACTTGAAGGAATATCAAGAATAAGGTATTATGATACCTGTAAATTCGATGTAAACTGAATAGCCTAAGAAATCTTATATAAGTACATATGGAAATTTTATTAAGGAGATAAGATTTCACATAAGGAGATGCTATGAGGTTAAACGAAGATGAGTATATGTATATAAATATATATACACTTAGTAAGGTGTTATATATATTTTAGTAAGAGGAATAATGAATCAAGTTAATGATATAAGGATCAAGATAAAGCTATGTTAGTAATTAACATAGCTTGATTGTGGGCCTTAATTGGTAAATAAGAAGATAAATAAGTTTAAATTTATTAGCTAATATAATTAGCAATAAAAATGGCATAAGATAAAACTCAAAATTTGAGTTAGGGATAGAATTTTGAAGCACGGATTGCTCGGTTGCGTCCGGAACATCAAGTTTAGTCAGGATGGACAGTAAACACAAAATGTGTAAATATTTACTTTTGGTCAAGTCAACAGTTGACTTTTTATGGAGAAATATCAAAATTAGTGTGAGAGGTGAAATATGTTATGATTATGTGAATTATGTGCGTGATTAAATAAATATACGTTATATAATGTGAATACATTTATTTTGTATATAAAAGTGAATTAAGAATTAAGTTATGTAACCTTATATATATATTAGGTGTGATAATTAAATAACCTAAGAGGTATGATACGGGAGAATATTAGTATATAAAATATATACCAATTCTAAGAGATTTATTTTATACATCTCTGTTAATTAATTTTATAACCTAATTATAGCAAGTCTAATTGGGTTAAGAAATTAAATGTGCATGGGTAAGGATTTATGTTATAATTGAGAAAATAAAAACCCTAATTACATAATAATGAAATGGTAATATTAAGAGTATTGGAATATGTTATTTGTTATAGCCCAAACATTTTTAATTTGGAAGTCCAAATTAAATATTGGATGGCCCAATTTTTAGCCCAAGTGGGAGATGACTTGTTGGACATTTAGTAAATCACATAAAGTATAAAGGAAAGCCAAAATTGGGAGAATATTTGGCCACATGGCCAGATATGGGAGAAGGAGAGAAAGGGAGATGAATGTGTTGATTGTCTACTTTAGTTGGTGACCAACTCATCCCATGTGTCATTTGCTTATTTCTCCAACACTTTGGCAAAGCTTGCAAGCAATCACTTAGTGGTTGAGTGAGAGAAGAGCTAGAGATGTGTTGGTAGACTATGGTTAGATATACAAAATATATCTATACATACTTTTCCAACAAACAAAACCCATTCTCTTTCTCTTTCATCTCACTTACTAGTTGGCTAACAAAATCAAATAGAAAGAGAGAGAGAGAGAGAGAGAGAGAGAGAGAGAGAGAGAGAGAGAGAGAGAGAGAGGATAGGGGAGTTCGGTAGCTCCAAGAAAGAAGAGAAGAGTAGACTTTGATCTTTTTACACCCATGATCCATCTCATATTTTTAAAGGAGAAAGAAAATCAAGCAAAGGTATAAACCCATTTTATTTATGTAATTTTTGATTATTGTAAATCAAATCTTGAAACTATGTTTCTAAACTTAAAAATCATGAATATACTTGTTAATGAGTGTTTCATGTTTAGATATACCCATATTGGGTGTTGTTTTAGTTGGAAATTAAAAGTAAAGAAAAGTGTTTTTTCTAGTTTATAAGCCCTAAAATTTCTATGTACTTTGGATTTTTACCGTTTTTGATCTACACCTTCTTTTTGTGATCCGTCAAAGAGAGGTGCTAGATATATAAGTTAACTACTAAACCCAAGTGGTAACACTCAAAAATGTTTAGTACACAGTCCGTAGTGACTAATTTAGCATTGAAAAAGGAGTTGTAGATTTTCGTATGAAATATTTTTAATAAAGCACGAAAAACTGCAAAATGGCAAAAAGAATACTGTCCAAGATTTTTTGTGGGTTGTTTCGGCAACTCAAATTATGAAATAAATTTCGGCCTTTTTGGACATGAACATATATGGTATTAAGTACCTCCTGTCCAAAAATGAGCTTATTCCGACTTAAAACGACCAAGTTATGACCATTTCAATTTTTATGATTTTTGGACGAAAACGGCTATAACCGGAGTTCTATAACTCCAATGGCCATGAAATTTAAACTGGAGCGTCGCGTTAACACATATAAGATTGTGTCAAAAAATGGGAATTTCTGGAGTTGAGCATGATATGGCTAATTTCTTAAGCTACGCACTAAAAATGATTTTTGAAAAATACCAAAGGAAGTTGGAAAGTTATGGAAAAATACTTTTTGTGTATGAAATATATGTATATGTGTTTGGACAAATGATAGAAAAATAATAAGTTGATTTGGTATTTTCGTGAAGTGGATATGGAATCCAGCTTGCTGGATTGAGTAATTTGTGAATCTAGTTTGCTGGATTGGAAAATCTGATGAATCCAGCTTGCTGGATTGAAAAGAAGTTTACTGAATTAAAAATATATTGAATCCAGCTTGCTGGATTGCAATCTAGTTGCTGGATTTGGAATCCAGTTTGCTGGATTGTAGTTTGGCTTGCTGGGTTGAAAATTTATTGAATCCAGGTTGCTGGATTGGCAATTTGGTTGCTAGATTTAGAATCCAAACCCCAATTTTAAAAAAACTAGAGAACACATAAAGTAAAAATACAAACTAGATTATGTACCTTTAATTCCTTAAGAAATAAAATTAACCTAATCAGTAAAATTATAATTTCTATTCAACCATTATAATTTTAACATTATTTACCAAATTCTCACTCCTCTAATTTAATTATTTAATTAAATTAGAATATCACCATTATACTCACGTAATAAAATACGTCGAAATCCCATCTATTTTATCACACTTAAATAAACTATCCCATAACAATTTTCATCAAATATTTATTTAATACCATAAATATTTATTTTATTTCATAAAGTTTCCAACTAAAATATTTAATGTACTTAATAAATATTTTACTCGCATTATACTAACATTTACATTTTCATGCAATATATTACATTCTCACTTTATTAAATCAATTATACTTGTATTAATTCACTATTTTAATTAAGTGAATTATTCACACTATTTATGAAATTTAACTCATAATAATTTCCATTGCCCACAAGGCATAACAATTAAAATTATATTATCTCATAACATAATTTCAACTTAATTAAATTAAATAACATTATTTAATTTCTTTAATAGTTTAATTAACTATTAAATCTCACATTCTCCAACATATGAATATATAATTCTATTCACATCAAATCACATAATTCAAAATAATACATCTCATAATAAGAATTTTAATTATTAAATTTTTATTTTAATAACTTATGAAAATTCGAGTTGACACATCCTTCCCTCCTTATAAGGATTCTGTCTTCGGAATCAAAGAAACCTCCCTTACTCAGTTTTTACCAAATCTCTTTTTAAAATTTATCGTTGAATATCTTCAACACATTACCTTAATATAGGTTTTATATTTCCTACTACATTTATTTCTTCAACAAATTCTAGGTTTTATTTCATAACTTTCACTTGAACTCAATTATATTTTGAGTATTATATATTCTTTAACCCATTTATTTCCTTTTCTAAGGATCGTTATCATAAACACTTGGGATATTACATTAGATATTAAAGAATAATTTATGAAATGAAAAAGCGAGTGTTAAATCATAATGGATATGATATAGTGACTAAGGAATTATCAAAGGTCAATAATAATGCTAATGTAGTAAGGTGTTATCTAATATTTAATTATGTGATTAAGTGTTAGATAATTGATTGATAAAGTAATAGTATATTGAGCTAACCGGTATGTTATGCTGACTGAAAGATCAATCTTATACTGATAGGTCTTTCGTAAGTGATTACATTAGATTGCTTAGCGGTAATCAGCGGTTAGGTGTGACAAACGAGATTTTGTAAATTAATTTTAATATTTATTGAATTAAATAAATATTTTTTGATGATTTATTTATTGGATTAAATAATTAATTGATGCAATTGTGGTAGATTAATTTAATTATATGTGTTATGTTTATTAAATTAATTTGGAGAATTTTTATTATGTAGTTATGTGAGCTTATTGAATTAAATTGAATAATTAATAAGCATAATGTTAATTTAATTAGTTTAATAATTATTTAGAGAATTAATACATTGACATAATTAACAAGTCAGAAAATTAATTATGTGGCTATGTGAATTAATGAGAAATTATTATATTTTATTTAAATTAAATTAACTAAGATAATTGATTGGGTGTGACATGATTAAAACTATATTATAAGAAGTTAATTAAATTAAATAAGATGGAGCCTATTACTGTGACACTCCCAAATCTAGGTACTTCGTTTCCACAAGATTTGGTGCTCACTATGCATACATTTATACTATCTACCCAAATAAAATAATATTTAAACAATAATCCTCCCTTTAAATAGGGTTACATCATTAAATAAAAAAAACATCCCAGGTTGTCTAACCTTTAAACCTCAATCAAGTGCGAAAATAAAATTATTATATTACATCATTATTAAAAAGTCTATGGCCATCACAATAAACAAAATTACAAGTTTGCATCACTTGTACATTTTTTCCTTTTATTTGCTAGTTGAAGGCTCATCTACCTTCTCAACTTTAGCTGCAATGAGTATATAAATATGCAAGAGTGAGCAAAATAATTGCTCACTGGATATAACAATAGATCAACAGAAGAATAATAATATTAATTGCTAATAATAGGCTCATCAAAACTGAATAGTACTCTAACAATGATAATTAAAAACCGGAATCCAAAATATGGAATGTATCTAACTGAGGGTCATAAGACCATGAACTATATCCACAGTTACGAGTAATCTTTCAACTCCAACTTTAACAGTTATAAGACTATAAGGACTCCTTGTACTTAGGGGGATCAACCCTTCGTACAATGTATTGTGCACAAATATTTCAATGCTAAGCGTAAATTTTCCCCTATTAATAGGGTTGTTCATCTCAGTATTTAGAGTACAAGTCCGCACCAAAGAAAGTTTGGTTTGGATAAGCTTTCAAGGGTAATTTGAAGTTTAACAAACATCAACTAGAGGACTAGTTGAATCAATAGTGTTTGATAACACAACAGTTGATCAATAATAACATAATATGGAACAATAAATAAGTGTAAGTGAATTAACTATATATTGAACTCATGCTTAAGAACAACCACAAAGCATAAGTATTTGATGACAATAAACCTTGCTTGAATAAAATTTAAGCTAGGACTAGGTATTATTAAATATACATTAAGTAATAGCAAGATGAAAATAAAGCTTGCTCAATATGAAAATGAACTAAGATAATTCAACATTAGAAGCTAGAATTCTAGAAAAATTGCATTCATAATACATGAAGGACAATAAAGAAACTTGTCTAACAATAAACAAGTTAGAATACATCAATAAATATTGGAATTCAAAACTTGTTCGAGCAAAGTTACAGTCAAAGCTAGCTTGCTCAAATAATGATTAGGAATACAAAGATTCGATTAATAAAAGATTAAAGTATGACACTTGCTCAATGTAAATGAATAAAGTTACACAATGTGATAATAGAGTTAGAATACTTGCTCAATGTAAAAAGAAAGTTTAGAAACTTGCCTCGAGCGTAAGCTACAATATTAAAACTCACGTTCACCTATACACAGTATTAAAACCACAACATCTATTAGACATACTAATATTTACTTTTCAATATAAAACGCATTACTAGCTAAACTTGTGATTTTAGCACAAGTCTTATGCTACCATTAACATTTCAGAATTCCCAAGTGTTAATCATCACAACACTTAACTAACGTTCACTGTATAAACTCAGTTATCACACAATGCGTCCGTAACCTACTAATCACTTTTATAACTTTGAATTCATAATATATATAACACAACTCTGTATTAGCCTTATTGTTACATGTTGGACACATTACCATAACCTTTAGTTAAGCTACAAAGAACGACCAAAGTCTGCAGAATTAGCAGACTTCAGTGTCTGGAAATGGGCACTGGCGCGGCTGCGCCAGTTTTATACAGGGATGCGGCGCGCCCGCGCCTAAGGGCCGCGCGACCGCGCGACGTACAGAACTCAGTTTTTTGCAGACAGAGCTTCGACACTTTTCTTAAGCCAACTAACACGAATTTTACCCACCAAACAATGACACTAACATGTAAGATAAATATAACAGTATCAGAAACATGTTTGCTAACATTTACAACTAATTAGCACAATTTATCAACAACTAGAACTATTTTAATTCCTCAAGTTTCATGTTTATCATAAAAACTCAATTTTCTTGACATTCATCCTAAAATCATCACTGTGAATTCAATACATGATTAAATCATCTCATTCGAATTACATTATGCTCGTATCTCAATGAACTAACATATACAAGCTTCAATTTATACTTTAACATACAAATTAGCTACTAGAATTGATGCTTACATGAGCCATATGAAAAAATATACACAAACATATACTGTCAAAATTTTCTTCTACTGTAAACCGAAATTAGCATGCAATTATTGTTTAAACATACTTTCTAATCATCACAAACACATGTAATCATCATAACTAATTTGAGAATATCAATTCTAAACATATAAAATTCACAGAGTATGAAAATTATTGTCGTAAAACTCATATATGTACATATATATGCAAAGTCATGTAAGCATACCTTCAATTAGCGTCTAATTCTTGCTAACCCACTATAATTGCTTGAAAATCTTACGCTTTCTCTCAATTTCTCTCAACCCTTCTCTCAATTTTCTGTGAAGCTCTCTAGGCTAGCAAACTAAGTTATGTGAAAAAAAAACCAACTGACTAATAAGCGTAAACAAAAGAAACTGATATAGCCTTAATAGCTATAATCAGTTATCCAAATAACGTATGTATTATATTTATTATTTTATTTGTTTTATTTATTTTATTTAATTTCAAAAACTAGAAATCTCAAAAGCTATAAGGCTTGTTTGGCAAAAACCCTTTAAATATTAAAGAATTAATATATTAAGCCTTGTTTGGCAAAACTAAATTAAGCTATTTTAATTTATTTTAATAACTCCTTATAATATAGTTATTTGTCACACTATATTTAATCAAGCTTTCATATTTATTTTAATTAATTCAAATAACAATTAATTAAATAAATCCTTTAATCACAAAACACAATACAAATAATTAACCATTAAATTGAAATATCAATATAATAATTATTTCCTTAATTCATCAATTATTTATTTAATAAATAATTCTCCAAATAAAATTAAATCAATTAAACAAATATTTATTCAAAGATAATCACATCCATTAAATATTTATATAAATCAATAAATATTTAATATTATATTTAAAATTCTGGAATGTTACAATTGTTGCTAGCCAAACGAGGCCCTAAGAGAAGTTAGTAGCACTTAAACCATGATTGGTTAACTGACCTCCACAACTGCGTCAGTTTTTACTATTATATACGTCTTCTTTAATTTGCTAAGTCTTTTATTTATTCTAAGTCTGGCAAAGCAAATCACAGAGAGAATTTAGAATCAGTGAGAGTAAAAGAGAAGGATTGTGAGAAATTGGAAGTTGTTATCACCCTTGTGTAATCCAGGCAGAGCAATCAGGGGTAAATCCTTAAACTTAAGTTTTTATTTACGTCATTTTAAGTTTTTATGGACAATTTGTGTAAGTCTCTGTAATTGAAAATTTAGAGTCTCTGTAGTTGAAAAGGGTAACGATTATGTGTATATATGTGTTAATATGTTATCATAACATGTTTAACTATATCTTGTATGTTTTCATAACATCAAATTCATAGAAATCTGTCGTATATAGTTTCTTGAAGTTACAGAGTATAAAATATGGCTATATGGAAATTACGCACGAATTTTATGTGTTAAATCATATGTTGTATCATAAATTTATATTGTATATGATTATGTATATTAAAATGAAGGAATCAAACTTTGAATGGACATATTTGATGTTATAACGAAGCCGTAGTGCCAATCTTCATGTTTTGTTTTCAAAACTTTCAAGAACATCAAGAACAGTGAAATTATATAATTTGATTCTAGTAATTATGTGTTTAAACTTGTTAAAATCACTCTAGAAAGGTTGGGTAATGATCATATATGAATTATAATATTTGGGTATGCTTAAATTAATGTATAGATAAGGAAATTAGAAGTTATGACCATATTATGTGTTCTTCACAAAACGTATAATTGAACTTGTGAGAGATTTTTTTGGCTTAATTTGACCTTGTTATGTTCGCGAACTGCAAAAACTGCAGAAACTGAGTTTGGGTAACCCGCCCCCCGGCGAGCGTTACCAAACTAAATTACCCCGCCCCGACGGCCAAAAAAAAAAAAAAAAAGTAAAATATTTATCAAATAAAATAAATATTTTTTTAAGTGAGATATTTATGGAATAAAATAAATATTCGATGGAAATTATTATTAAAATATTTATAAAATAAAATAAATATTTTAATTGAGATATTTATAGAATAAAATAAATATTCGATGTAAATTATTATTAAAATATTTATAAAATAAAATTAATATTTTAGTTGAGATATTATAGAATAAAATAAATATTCGATGTAAATTATTATTAAAATATTTATAAAATAAAATAAATATTTTAATTGAGATATTTATGGAATGAAATAAATATTCGATGAAAATTATTATTAAAATATTTATAAAATAAAATAAATATTTTAATTGAGATATTTATGAATGAAATAAATATTCGATGAAAATTATTATGAAATAATTTATTCGAGTGTAATAATAAAAAAGAATAAAAATATTTTAATTTAATTAAGTAATTAAATTAGAAGGGTAATGATTTGTTAAATAAAGTGGAGTTATATTAAATAATTAAGTGAAAATATAACTAATGAATGTCGTGAATACATATGGTATGTGTGTAGGACTTGCGGTGAACGAAAGTAGTAATCGTTTAGCCTACACACGAGGCAAGTTCCTAAACCTTGTTTCTTTACATAAAGCAAGTTCTTTATTCTATCTTGTTTATTATTGTTCAAGTCAAGATTTCATATTAAATATTATCATTCTTTAAAAGTATGATTCATGTTATATAATACTTATTCGATTGTATACATCTTGAACTTTATTATTCAAATTGAATATCAATTATTGTTGAACCTTGTAAGACTAGCGAACCCTTATTGATTCAACTAGTCCATAGTTGATGAACGTTCTAAATTTTAGAACCATTGTTGAGCTTATCCAAACCAAACTTCCTTTGGTGCGGACTCTAATGTTAAACTGAGATGAACAACCCTGTTATAGGGGATTAATTATGCTTTAACGTTAAGATATTGTGCACAGTATGGTACTAAGGGTTGATCCCCCTAAGTACGAGAAGAAGAGTCCATAATCTTACGACTGTTAAAGTTTTCAAGTATAAACACTTGACAACCTAGGACATAGTTCAAGGTCTTAAGACCCTCAGAAGTTCTTGTGATTCTAGTTATTCATTCTTGATTCAAAAGCCGAGTTTTCTTATTGCAGAAGTCTTTGATTCATTCGCATGTTATTGTTTTATTGTTATATTATTATACTTGTGGGCAATCATGCTCACTCTTGCGTAATAATAACATTACAATTAAGAACGAAAGGTCTGACGAGCCTTCTACTAGAAAAGGCAAGGGCAAAGTTAACAAGTGATGAAGACTTGTTGTTTATTTGATGTATTTATATTTCAGACTTATGTTAAAGTTGTGTAAGACTTATTATTTATTTATGTTTCTGCATTTGAGATTTAAGGTTGGTATGATCTGGGATTGATGTATTTACATTTAGATGTTGTAACTCTATAAGGAGAGGATTTATTTCTATCTATTTATCGTTTTTCATTTATTATGGGTAGATAGATACATGATGTTTGGACAGTGAACACCAAATCTCGTGGGAATTAAAGTACCCGGATTTGGGGGTGTCACAGGTTGGTATCGAAGCTGTAGGTTATGAACCTTAGGTGGGGGGACAACCTTAGTTAGTAGCCTTATAGGAGATCGAGAACATAGTGATGGAAAACTCTTATCGAGTTCTAAGAAATGAATTTCTTAAATTCATTGAAGATAATAAAAGACTTTATATGTTTATGTGTTAAATTATGTGCTCGCTAGTACAACTTAGTAACTAAAACTATAAACTATGTTGTCAGGATGTCGAATGTTGGAGGAGCTAGTCGAGCTGGGGAGGAGGAACCCCGAGTACCTACGGAGGAGGAGCCTCGAGACATTCATGTCGTCAGGGAGCAGTTGGTACAGAGAGAGCCATCTTCGTTGATCATTGTTGTTGGTCAGGAGTATGATCTTGAGACTGATCCAGAGGAGGATCCTGAGAAAGAAGAGGAAGAAGATGAGTTCCCACCGAACTCTTTCGATGCTGAGATGTACGACGAGTTATATGATCGTAACGGAGAGTTATGTGACACTATTTAGGAGCTGAATGATCGAACGATTATTCAACAGATTACCATCGAGTAGAGGGAAGGGAGGTTATGACTCTTCACACACGTCTAGGAAACGTGGAGTGGGATTTGGCTCACGAGAATGGTCAAACTAAGGAGAAGTCCGAGGAAATAGAGAAGTTGAAGAATGAACTGAAAGAGAGCTCAGCAAGGCTGACCATAGCAGAGGAAGCTTGGGTAAGAGAATCACGTTGTGCTGATCTTGCAAAAGAGGATTGTCGTGCGAAGAAGGCTAAGCTTGGGAAGACGTACTCTATACTTCAAAATGCAATTGATGAGGCCCAGGATCGAAAGAGGATTGTCGTGCGAAGAAGGATCCAGTTCGAAGGACTACCATCGTATATGCTAGATCGCAGGACGATGTTCCACATCATGGAAGAGGAACATAGCAAGGCTGTTCAGCGCCTTAACAGGTAGTGATAGGATTTGTTTAATTATGTGAAAACTTATTTGGTATTTAGATGTAAATTCCGATGTGTTCATAAACAAAGGAATATTTTAATATTTTAAATCCTGTAGATTCTTTTTCTCAGGATAGTTGATATAAATAGCAGTGATGCTATCGTATGATGTTAAAACTTTCGATTTGAATAAATATATCAAGTTGTTTGAGAAAATGTGTTAAGTGATTTTGTTAAATTGTTTGAGTTAAGCCTTAATATTTAGAGAAGTGGATAAAGATCTAATAAGCATATATTTTAACAGAAATATGCCGCCGAGAAGAAGACAAAACCGTCAACCAGCTCAAGAAGAATCGTCGCACAATAACAACAATGCCAATGCTAACCCTGTTCAGCAATTGGTGAACTTATTAGCTGGAGCGATTAATAATCAACATCAAGCTCCACCGAATACTACTTTTAAGGACTTCAAGGTGGTAGGACCGCCAGAGTTTAAAGGCTCCATGAACCCGATCGAAGCTCAGACTTGGGTTATGGAGATGGAGAAAGTTTTTGATGTCGCCAGAGTCAGAGAGGACCAGAAGACCGCTTACAAAACGTTTATGCTAAAATCCGAGGCCAGTTATTGGTGGCAAACAAATAAGGTCCGTGGAGGAGAAGGTATGATCACTTGGGAGAGGTTCAAGGAAATATTTTTTGAGATATATTTTTCGACCAGCTCGCAGAACCAAATGGAGGTCTAGTTTCTGGAGTTGAAACAGGGAAATATGTCCGTACCAGATTATGCGGCAAAATTCAATGAGTTGGCTAGGTTCGCCCCGTATCAAGTATACACGGATGAGAGAAAAGCAAGAAGGTTTGAACAAGGACTGAATCCCTGGTTATATAGCAAAGTATCAATGTTTCAGCTAAACACTTTTACTAGAGTACTAGAAAGGGCTATCCTCACTGAAGGTGGAAGCGATGCGGTGACCAAGTACAATCAGGATAAGAAGAAGAAGAAGAGTGAAAATGAGAGAAATAACAAAGCCAGTGGCAGCAACACGGGAGGAAGTATCAATCAGAAAAGGAGGTGGTCTGACAACTCGTCAATTGGAAATCATCAAGGAGGTCAGAAGAAGAGGAACGAAGCATGCCTGACTTGCGAGAAAGCTCATCTGGGAGTTTTCATGAAGGGTAAATGAGTGTGCTACAATTATGGTCAGGAAGGCCACATAACACCTAACTGTCCTATCCCAAAGAAGGGTGCCTGCTTCACTTGTGGTTCAAAGGATCATCTTGCAAGGGACTGTCCTAAGAAGGGATCTGGAGGGACAGGATCAGGAGTAAATAGGGGAAACATCGGTGGAAGCGCTCTGACCATCATAGGACCAACCACAACCAACCGACCGACCACCAGAACATTCAACATGACTGTGCAGGATGTAGTGCAGTATCGTGATGTGGTGTCAGGTATCATTCCGATCAATAAAGTTAATGCTTATGTATTATTTGATTCGGGTGCCACTTATTCATTTATATCCGATGACTTTGCTAAGAACTTAGAATTGCCTAAGGATGAGTTAGAATACCCCATGAACATAGAAATTGCAAAGAGAGAAATAATCCCTGTTCAGTACGTATATAAGAACTGTAGTGTGGATATTAAGGGTAATATCATGAACGTAGATCTTATCCCTATTCGACTACTTCCCGCTATATTCTCGCTTCCTGATAAGAAAAATGGAACAAAAAAAAAGGGTGAGCTCAACTAGCCCAGTAAAGAATATTATGATTAAGATAACATAGAACAAATTATCGTTAGTCCTCAACAGGGAAAAATCTGATAGAATATAATAGATAATAAGTTTCAGATCAATATTCGCAGCGAAAATAACAATTCATTAGAAAAGTTAAGTAGAGAATGAAATCTACTATCTTCTATGAATTTAAAAGTTCATGAACAATATTTTATCCATGTAACATCAATCAATATACATCTTGAATCAAATATTCATCTTTGCACTACAGGCCAAAGATATTCATTTGTATCACTAGTTGATCATGTTCATCTAAACACTTGTTCATATTTGCACTACGGACCAAAGATATTCATCAGTTAATCATTCATCTTTGCACTATTGGCCAAAGATATTCATCAAGTATCACCATTAAAGACTGAGGATGATAAAAATATTTTGAAAAAAACGAATCCATAGAGATAAAAAGACAAAGATTAGAGATTCGTACTTCGATTTATCTAAGTTCAAAAATACTCCATAATAATCAATTGTGGAATTGAATTCAAAAATGAAGATCAAAATATAGATCCAATCAAAAATAAGAACAATAACAGACAATCTTGGACACATAAAAGAAAATTTAATTTTTTCTGTGAATAGTGTCGTATTCGTGAATAGTGCCGTATACGTGAATAGTATCGTATACGTGAATAGTAACTCCGAAACTAAAAGGTAAAAATTTCACAATAAAATTCATATCAATATTTCGGCATAATGATATTGGAAGAAATAATATCATCTATAAAAAAAATAACATCCCTTATCTCAAAAGGACAGTGCTTCTGACTGGAATATCGAATATAATGTTGAAGAAAACTAGCACCGTATAGCAACACTCAAATTATCAAAATACTTACAAAAATACTCTCGATAATATAGAGAGAGAAAATTTCAGATTCTGGTGTGATTTTCAATTCTAACCTAAGCACCCTATTTATAGGAAAATGCTTAGAACACCAAAGCAGAAAATTTAATAAAATAATAATATTTATAAAAAAATTTCATGCCCACCTCTTGACATCTGAACTCAGCTAATTTACCACACATGTGGGGCCCACCAAAATGGAAAAAAACATTTTTCTTTTAAAAAATATTTAAAACTTCAAAAATCAATTATTCCGGAACTTCAATAAATCATAATATATAGCCTTTTTATCAGAAAAATTTGTATTTTATGTCCATTCTATAGAAAATTTAATTCTCTACAACTTTGTAGCTTTAAGTTTTTTCAAATTCTAAACAAAAATTGACCGAAATTCACATACGGACGATTTTGTAGGCTATAATCACATCTTAGTCAAAAACGGGGCCCTCTAACATGTTTAACATGTTTTTAGTATTTATTATAACAAAAATACTATTCCTCCTCATTTATTCATATATCACACATTCATTATAAAAATATCTCAATTATTATATTATTGTAATATAATAATATATTTAAATGAATTATTTTATCAGAAAAGATAAAATATCAATTTTCAATAATTGTCACTTTTCTAAAAATTCCTCCATTTATATCCACATAAATAAAGATTTTTCTTTTCATAAAAATTAATAATTAATTATTCACAAATAATATTACAGAATCACAATAATGACAACTAGGTCGTTCCTAGGAAATAGGGTGCCTTCCGGTAAGGATTTCTCTTTACTGGCGCGCAATTAAATAACTTCTCGTAGACAGAACTTTTTTAGACAGTGCCAATAATGCTATCTAATAATATTATTTAATTAATATGAATTATTGATCTGATAACGAGAAATACTGTGTAGTGACAATTATTGAGACAACAATAATATAAAATATTAACGTAGCAATTATTGAATCAATAAAATAAAATATTGAACAGTAAAAACTATAGCAATTATTGAGTATTGCTTTTTACGTAAGAATCAATAATTAGTGCAATACCGTGTGCTATAGTGCAACACCGCATATTACTGCGTTTTAACCATCGGGTATTCTAACAGTGTTAACGGTAACAACTACGTCGTTATTTATAAAAACTCATACTTGTCGTTTTCTTCATCCAATTGCTTTCCGTTATGGGGCCCACACAAGGCTGCGCCGTTGTACGAATATTTCCCGACAGTAAGAATATTCCACGACCAAATGAATATTCCCCGACAACAATGAATATTTTATAACCACTTGCTTATTTAAAATATTTACGCATTTTATCCATAACTAACCACATTAATCAAATCAACCCTTACTATTTCAAAATAATAAATAGAGAAAATTCAATTTCATTTATCAAAAGTTGGGGTCTTACAACCTCCCCTCCTTATAAAATTTCGTCCTCAAAATTGACGTACGTACCTGGTATTTCAAAAAGGTGAGAATACATCACTTTTATTTTTGTTTCCAACTCCCAGGTCATTTCGTCAATATCATGGTTCCTCCACAAAACTTTGACTTATGGTATAACCTTTGTGCATAGGACATGTTCATTCCTATCCAATATCTTGACAGGTACCTCCTCGTATGTTAAGTCTTTAGCTATCTCATCTGGTTCTAACTCAATAATGTGGTTTAGGTCTTTCACATATTTACGAAGAACAGAGATGTGAAAAACATTATGAACACGAGACATGCTTGGAGGTAACGCGAGTCTATAGGCCATATTTCCTAATCAGTCAAGAATCTGAAATGGACTAATAAATCATGGATTGAGCTTTCCTCTCTTCCCAAATCTTGCAACTCCCTTCCATGGAGCAACTCGCAACAATACATGATCCCCAATACTAAATTTCACGTCTTTTCGATGAAGATCCGCATAACTCTTTTGTCAATCCTGTGCCATTTGTATACGTTGTTGAATCATTTAGATCTTTTCTGTAGTCATACGTACCAACTCTGGTCCCAAAATGTTGCTTCACCCACCTCATTCCAACATACTGGAGAGCGACACTTTCGTCCATACAATACTTCGAATGGAGCCACACCTATACTTGCTTGATAACTGTTGTTGTAGGAGAATTCCACTAATGGTAAATACTTATCCCAACTCCCTTTGAAGTATAGAACACAGAGTCTTAATAGATCTTCAAGAGTTTGAATAGTCCTCTCTAATTGTCCGTCCGTTTGAGGATGGTATGCTAAACTGAATCGTAACTCCGTGCCCATAGCTTTCTACAAGCTAACCCAAAATCGTGAAGTGAATCTTGGGTCATAATTCGAAACTATGGATACTGGCATGCCATGCAATCTCACAATCTCATTTACGTACATACGAGTAAGACGTTCAAGGGAATAAGTCTCCCATATCGACAAGAAATGAGCAGACTTAGTTAATCTATCAACAATAACCCAAATCGTATCTATGCCTTGAGAAACCTTGGGAAGACCTGTAACGAAATCTATGGTAATGTGTTCCCACTTCTATTTCAGAATCTCTAGTGGTTGCAATGAACCCTTTGGCACTTGATGCTCTGCCTTTACATGTTGACAAGTTAAACACCTCGAGATAAACTTTGCGATCTCTCTCTTCATATTGCTTCACCAAAATGTATGTCGAAGATCTTGATACAATTTGGTACTTCCAGGGTGAATTGCAAACGGTGTGTTGTGTGCCTTCATCATGATTTTATACTTTAAATCAGAGTCATTAGGAACACAAAGTCTGGAGTGAACTCGAAGTATTCCTTCTTCATCGATTCTTGCTTTCGGAATAGCACCTTCTTGCACTTTCTTCTTCATATGCATCAGCTCCAGGTCTGTGGCTTGAGCAACTTTAACTTTATCGATTAAAGTTGGTTCTATGCGTATACTTGACATCATCGCATGGGTCTCCGAAGTCTTGAATTCTATCTTCATTTTTTTGAAAATCATACAAAATGGGTCTTTGTGTTGATAACATCCCACTCGTTCCCGCATATGATCTTCTACTCAATGCATCAGCTACCATGTTTGTTTTTTCAGGATGGTATTGAATGGTATGGTCGTAATCTTTCAACAGCTCGAGCTAACGTCGTTGCCGCATATTGAGTTCTTTTTGGTGAAGAAATATTTGAGGCTTTTATGATCCAAATATATCTCCACTTTCTCCCAATATAAATATTGCCTCCAGATTTTTAACGCGAAAACGACTGCTGCCAACTTCAGATCATGAGTAGGATAATTCCTCTCATATTCTTTGAGTTATCGAGAGGCATAAGCTATGACCTTCCCATGTTACATGAGAACACATCCTAACCCTTTACCCAAAGCATCGTTGTAGATAATAAATCCATCCGAACCAGATGGTATTGTTAGAACAGGTGCCGAAATGAGTCTCCTCTTAAGCTTTTGAAAACTCTTCTCGCATTTCTCACTCCATACAAATTTTGTATCTTTCTTAGTCAGTTAAGTTAACGGAGTAGCGATTCGAGAAAATCCTTCTACGAATCTCTGATAATAACCAGCTAAACCCAGAAAGCTACGTACTTCGATCACCGACTTTGGTTGCTCCCAAATTTGTATTGCTTCAATCTTCGCCAGGTCAACAGATACTCCATATTTTGACACCACGTGCCAAAAGAATGCTACTTCCTCAAGCCAAAACTCACATTTCTTCAACCTGGCGTATAACTTGTTTTCACGAAGCCTTTGAAGTACCAGCTTCAAATGGTGCTCATGATCTTCACGACTTTTGGAATATATGAGGATGTCATTAATAAAGACAACAACGAACTGATCCAAATATTCCTTGAATATTCAGTTCATCATATCCATGAAAGCAGCACGAGCATTAGTCAATCCAAAAGATATTACTAGGAATTTATAATGCCCGTACTGAGTTCTGAAGGCAGTCTTCGGAATATCCTCAATTTTAATCTTCAGCTGATGATATCCAGGATGAAGATCGATATTTGAAAAGAATTGTGCTCCTTGCAATTGGTCAAACAGGTCATCAATGCGAGGTAGCGGATACCTATTCTTGATGGTGACATGGTTCAATTTCCGGTAGTCAATACAAAGTCGAATACTCCAGTCTTTCTTCTTTACGAATAAAATAGGAGCACCCCAAAGAGATGTACTAGGACGAATGAAACTGATGTCCAACAACTCCTGTAGTTGGACCTTTAACTCCTGAAGTTAAATAGAAGCCATTCGATATGAGGTTTTAGAAATGGGTTTTGTACCAAGTTCAAGATCAATAAAAAATTGAACTTCACATTATGGGGGTAGACCGGGAAGTTCTTCAGGAAATACGTCAGGAAATTCACTAACAACAGAAATATTATTTAAATCTGACGTGTTTTTGTTCAAGTCCATGACATGGACTAAGAAAGCTTGGCATCTATTTTTTAATAAACGAATGGCTTTATAGTTTAATATAACAGTGATTGACTTTAGTGGTTTGGTTGCTTGAATTCGCATAACTGGTTGGTTAGGAATATGAAAACTAACAACCTTACGAAAATAATCAATTTTGGCATGATGAGTAGTTAGCTAATTAATCCCTAAAATCACATCAAAAGCAAGTATATTTAAAGAGATAAGATCCACAGGTAATGTGATGGTGCCAACTTGGATCAAGCAAGATTTATAAACAGTGGATGTAATGAAAGTTTCTCCTAACGGAGTCTCCACAGATAAATCAAAGTTTAATTTCTCCAAAGTCAAGTTTAAACGTTGAGCACAAGTAGGAGAGATAAATGAATGGGTAGAACCGGTAACTAGTAAGGTATAAACTTCGCAAGAGTTTATGATTAGCTTACCCGTGATCACCTCATTCGGGTTCCTTGCATTTTGGCCAGTCACGACAAACGCTCTTCCAGGAATCGCCGACTTTGAGTTGTCTGGGACAGCCTTTGGAGTCACCATCCCCGCTGGACTTGGTTTCGTTATAGTGCAATCTCGAGCGATATGTCCTTCCTTTCCACAATTATAACATACGTTGAACTATTATGGATAGTTTAGGCTGATGTGTCCCTCTTTTCCACATTTATAGCATACGACCGTTGGTCGTTCTCCTCCCTTAGAAATAGTTGATACTGGTGCTGACGTCATCACATTATCATTGTTGAATTTCCTCTTTTTGAAATTTCCACTTGACTCGCCTCTCCTATTATCATGGCCACGATTACCACCATAGTGGTTACCGCTTTTGTCTGTATTTTTCTCTTCCCGTTGGTTATCATTGCTCCGATGACTGCTGTCACCGGTATGACCCTGGTTGTGGTCCCTTGGTTGAACATACTCATTATCTCGCTCTAATAATTGAGCCCTATTTACAACATCTGAATATAAAGAAAATTTATGAGAGATAAGATATTGCCGAATCTCGGGTTTTAGACCTCTCAAAAACATCCGTGTCATTTGTTCCTCTTTCTCTACCAAATGAGGTGCAAACTTGGATAACTCTGCGAACTTCACCTTGTACTGGGACACCGTCATGTTGTTTTGTTCAAGTCTGATAAACTCTACCTCCTTCATATGACGAATACTTTCAGGAAAGTACTTATCATTGAACATTTTTTGAAATGTTTCCCAAGACATGTTGAGTGCGGCTGGCTGAGTACGCTTCATAGATTCCCACCACTAATCTACCTCACCATAGAACATAAAGGAGGTGAATGGAACCTTCTATTCCTCCGTACATCCCAATACATCGAATATCTTGGCAATTTACTTGACCCACGTTTTCGCCTTAATCGGATCCGGCTTTCCCCAGAATGCTGGTGGTCCCAACTCTTTGAACTGCTTGGCTGTGACAAACCGCGCGTTGTTATCATTTCCACCCGTATTTTATACACGATTCTCTCTCGTCTGATTTTGTATGAACTGTTAAAAGCTTCTAAATATCCCATCGTTCATCATCTGATCAGTGGTGTTGTTTATAGGAGGAACATTGTCGTCCCGTTGCACGTTCTCCTGATTGGTGATTAAAGGTGTCTCCACAGTCTCACTTACTCTATTATTAACATTTTCAGTTGCCATTCTCAAATACTGCCATAAAATAAGGGTTAATTAAAGAAATTAACATATCACATAATATCCCTATATTCTGACCAATCAACAAATAAGCTTAGGTAGGACACACTAGCGAAGGATTTACTCGTCTCTTCCCTCCAAGTTCTATTCCCCGATCTCCGCTAGAGACCATATCCCTAAGCTCTGATACCAACTGTGACACCCCCAAAATGGTATACATCACCCATTCTGAATCGCTAAATACATGGTACATAAATAACTACAACTTTATTAATATAATTGTCATGCAAAATACGACAACACATAAACTGTGAGTTTAAAAACAAATATTATCTTTTAGACAATATCCACACTCAAATAAGTCCTCATTACAATTATTGATACACTATGTACAAAATAGTGAGGACTACTATAACAACTGTCTTGGAACATCACTCCACACCCCGACTACTTCCCGCTATATTCTCGCTTCCTAAGAAGAAAAATGGAACAAAAAAGAAAAGGGTGAGCTCAACTAGCATAGTAAAGAATATTATGACTAAGATAATATAGAACAAATTATCGTTAGTCCTCAACGGGAAAAAATTTGATAGAATATAATAGACAATAAGTTTCAGATCAATATTCGCAGCGGAAATAACAATTCATTAGAAAAGTTAAGTAGAGAATGAAATCTACTATCTTCTATGAATTTAAAAGTTCATCATTAATATTTTATCCCTGTAACATCAATCAATATACATTTTGAATCAAATATTCATCTTTGCACTACAGGCCAAAGATATTCATTTGTATCACCAGTTGGTCATGTTCATCTAAACACCTGTTCATCTTTGCACTGCGGGCCAAAGATATTCATCAGTTAATCATTCATCTTTGCACTACAGGCCAAAGATATTCATCAAGTATCACCATTAAAGACTGAGGATGATAAAAATATTTTCAAGAAAACGAATCCAGAGAGATAAAAAAACAAAGATTAGGGATTCGTACTTCGATTTATCTAAGTTCAAAAATACTCCATAATAATCAATTGTGGAGCCGAATTCAAAAATGAAGATCAAAACATAGATCCAATCAAAAGATAGGAACAATAACAGACAATCTTGGACACAGAAAAGAAAATTTTAATTTTTTTGTTCTGTGAATAGTGCCATATTCGTGAATAGTGTCGTATACGTGAATAGTGTCGTCGTATACGTGAATAGTAACCCGACACTAAAAGGTAGAAATTCCACAATAAAATTCATATCAATATTTTGACATAATGATATTGAAAGAAATAATATCATCTATAAAAAAAATAACATCCCTTACCGCAAAAGGACAGTGCTTCTGACTGGAATATCGGATATAATGCTGAAGAAAACTAGCACCGTATAGCAACACTCAAATTATCAAAATACTTACAAAAATACGCTCGATAATATAGAGAGAGAAAATTTTAGATTCTGGTGTGATTTTCAATTCTAACTTAAACACTCTATTTATAAGAAAATGCTTAGAACACCAAAGTAAAAAATTTAATAAAATAATATTATTTATGAAAATTTTTACGCCCACCTCTTGACATCTGAACTCAGCTCATTTACCTCACATGTGGGGCCCACCAAAATTTAAAAATTTGTTTTTCTTTTAAAAAATATTTAAAACTTCAAAAATTAATTATTCTGGAACTTCAATAATTCATAATAAATAGGTCTTTTATCAGAAAAATTCGAATCTTATATCCATTCCATAGGAAATTTAATTATCTACAACTTTGTAACTTTATGTTTTTCCAAATTCTAAACAGAAATTGACTGAAATCCACATACGGACGATTTTACAGGCTATAATCACATCTTAGTAAAAATAGGCCCCTCTAACATTTTTAACATGTTTTTAGTATTTATTGTAACAAAAATACTCTTCCTCCTCATTTATTCATATATCACACATTCATTGTAAAAATATCCATTATTATATTATTATAATATAATAATATATTTAAATGAATTATTTTATCAGAAAAGATAAAATATCAATTTTCAACAATTGTCACTTTTCTAAAAATTTCTCCATTTATATCCACATAAATAAATATTTTCCTTTTCATAAAAATCAATAATTAATTATTCACAAATAATATTACAGAATCACAATAATGACAATCAGGTCGTTCCCAGGAAAGAGGGGGCCTTTCGGTAAAGGATTTCTCCTTACTGGCGCGCAATTAAATAACCTCTCCTAGACAGAACTTTTTTAGACATTGCCAATAATGCTATCTAATAATATTATTCAATTAATATGAATTATTGATCTGATAATGAGAAATATTGTGTAGTGATAATTATTAAAACAATAATAATATAAAATATTAATGTAGCAATTATTGAATCAATAAAATAAATTATTGAACAGTAAAAACTGTAGCAATTATTGAGTAGTGCCTTCTTACGTAAGAATCAATAATTGGTGTAATACTGTGTGCTACTGCAACACAGCGTATTACTGTGTTTTAACCATCGGGTATTCTAACAGTGTTAACGGTAACAACTACGCCGTTATTTATAAAAACTCATACTTGTCGTTTTCTTCATCCAATCGCTTTTCGTTATGGGGCCCACACAAGGCTGAGCCGTCGTACGAATATTCCTCGACAACAAGAATATTCCATGACCAAACAAATATTCCCCGACAACAATGAATATTTTATAACCACTTGCTTATTTAAAATATTTGTGCATTTTACCCATAACTAACCACATTAATCAAATCAACCCTTACTATTTCAAAATAATGAACATAGGAAATTCAATTTCATTTACAAAAAGTTGGGGTCTTACACTAATCCTAATTTATAAGCCCTAATGATGATTAGGAAATACTATTCTTAACTTGTAAGCTTACGGTAATTAGTAAAACCTAAATACAAATAGGAAACCCTAATTTGTAATTTTGAAAACTAAATTTTACATTTTTAGCCTAATTAGAAAATTGTAGAAACTAATAAATTTTTTTTCTCAAACCTTAGGGTTAAATCTTAAGGGTCAAACCCTAAGGGTTAGCCAAGATTACAAAATAGACATTAAAAATGTAAGTCAAAAGTCCAAAATACCCTTTTGCATTATTGAAGGTAACTTGTATATCTTGCCATATAATGTGGTCGGTAAACAAATAATATATGCCCACGTGAATTAAAATAACAACAATCAGCCACCTTATCTCAGCCAATTCATTGCATCCATGATATATATAGATTAAAGAGAGAAAAAAATTCATTTCTAAGCCTCATTTGCACTCCTACACTCAACTTAAACTCTCTGTCTCTAAACTCACGAATTCCCTTGTTAGACTAGTTCCAAATCAACTCCATATCACCACCATAACAGATCAAGAAGCCAGATTCAAGTTAGTTCAATAAAGGTATAAAACCCTAGAACCAAATTTGATCTTTAAGGTTACGTTAAAAGTTATGTTTTTGTGTTGTAAAATATTATTTATGGTGTAAATAAGTTATCTGGGTTGGTACATGATAAATCTATAACACCTAGATGCACGAAATTGAAGTTTTCAAAAATTTGGAAAATTTTATAATGTTGTCTGACAACCGAATGTCAGACCTCATAGATCATTACCTGTTATTTGATTTAATGTTTAAAATGTTTGTAATTGTAGTATGTCATGTGGGCTTTGGTCTGGAACTCGAATTAGGGTCAGATCTAGTATAGATTGCAAGGTATTGATGGTCAAAGTCGGTTGACCGACCATGATTTTTGGTTTTCTGGGTAACCCAGATCCTGCACAGAACTGTCTGACAGTATGTTCATGGCTTTAGATCTTGCATGTTTTTGGTTGATTTGTTCTTGTTGTTATCTAGGTTGTAGTTTGGTAGATAGACTGTAGATTAAAGCTTTTAGAACACCTAAATGATAATCAGGCTTCATGCAGTGGACAGTCAAACTAGGCAAGATGATCACGATTTCTGTTTTCTAGGTAACCCAAAAAATATGAACATGATTTCTTACATGGTTTGACCGGACCATATATGGAGATTTTGTTGTTGTTATACTGATTTCATGTAATAGATTTGTACCTTGTCATGTTGTCTACAACCTGGAACCCATAAATCACTAAAGCATTGCAGGGGTTGCAAATTATGGAAGCCCAAATATGACCCCTCGAACAGTTCTTCATTTCTAGGTAACCTAGAGAATGAAGAACAGCTTTGACAGTCACTTTGAAGGCTTAGATCTCCTTAGTGTGATGTTGTATGACCTTATTTGTTGTTGGATCATGTAGTATTACATTAGTACTACGCGATTTGACCATTAACATGCCCAAAAACAACATAGACACTGAATTAATCATGGTCAAAGTAGGTACCCAAAAATTGCTTATAAATGTTCTTGAGGCTCTAGAACACATTAGGCAACACTTTCTGTCGCTAAAGGCTTTAGCGACAGATTTATTAATTTTAATTAAATAAATTTTCAAAAATCATTTAAAAATAGTAATTAATTTCTAAAGTGAATAAGCAATGGACTTAAGCCGAATAAGTCATAAATAAACAAGTTAAACCTAAGTAAGTTAGAAAATTATGATGATCACACATGAACTTGTAACAAACTTACATGAATGAAATTAATATGCTAATAAGATGCAATAATGTTGCTTAAAAGACTTGAATCAAGAATAAGTCAAAGAAAAGAAAATCTTGTATTATAGAAATTGTTAAGTTATGAACTTATGAAGAATAAGCCATGACCTAATTTAATGATAAGTTGTTGTATCATGTAAGTTGAGATGTCTAGATAATGAAATGAATCCATTTGGAATGTTGAGCCAACCACTAGTAATGAATTTGCCAGAATTCACATGATTGGACGTTAATCGTCGAATTCGTGAAATTCTCGAAATGAAAGTCGTATTTTGTGTTTGAACTCAGAAATGTTGGTTTTTGATGGAGACAAGTCATGTTTGGCAATATAGAGTTTTGGACTCAAAAATGGCCGGATTCCGACTTAGAACGAAGAAACTAGCGTTAAACGTTCACGAACGTTTATCATTTTCGTTAAAATGAACTAATAGGTGAAATTTTAGCAAACAAAGTAAAATAGATAAAATTCTTGCATGAACGCATAGAGCATGTAATTTGTGAATCGTAGGCTCTTAAACGAGCCAATTCGGACTTATAACGAAGAAGTTACGAGTCCGAGAGTTTCACAAAATTTTAAAAACTGTCAAAATTATCTGTGACACAGAGTCCGCGTCGCGGCATGACTCCAAGCCAAAATCCCGGCGCCGCAGCGCCAAAGTGAGGCTCAGCTTCTACTAATTGGCACCGCAGCGCGACCCATAATGAAGGAACTCGCGCCGCAGAGCCGAGTCCAGTTTCTAGGCAATATTAGGTGACGCCGCAGTGCGGCACAGAGTGTATTAGCCGGTGCCGCAGCACCAACCTTAGGGTTTAGAACATAAACAATGTTTACATGTTGAGCCTGAAGAGTAAATGATGAACACTTAGCTAAGGATCTTAATGAAACATTGTAAGACATAATTAAGCCTTAAGTATGATCACTTAGGGTTAAAGAAAGTCAGTTACATATGAACGTAAGAACGACATAATGGAAAGTCGGAACCAATAATAACAAATCTAATACATAATTAGATTGAGAAGAAGGGTAAGATTCTTTAAGAACTATGTATGTTTATTCATGACCTAATATGCTATATGATGTTATCATCTACTGTAGAGACCTTAAAGACATAAAGTGCATGTGTTATATCTATAGGTAGACGCTAAAGACAAGTACTCTAACCCTTGTTCCAGTTTGATCTTGACAAGTCTTTGTGATTCATGTATTCTTCGCATGATTTAAAGTCTGATGAAGTCAAAACCAATTCTTTCGGTTAGACTTATGCTATGTTGGATTTCTTATAATCTATCAAGTATAGACAATGATTTACCAAACTAATATTGTTGTGGTTTTCAAAAGGAGACTGAGTATGCTAAATTGTTTTGTCGTCAAATGACAGGCATGTGAGGTTGCCACAACTTAAACGTATACACGTTTAATGAATGTAGTGTTGATCAACATAGAGTACTATAGGCTGATTACCTAGACGTGCTCGTAAGCTATGCCGGACTTACAAACTTCGTGCCGAGATGTCCTTTTCAAAGTACTTATGAAATGCTTACAGTCTTGAACCAGAATTGATGTTTTACTGAATATTGTTGTTGTAAAACGTTTTGAATGAAAAGAAGTGCTATTTTGAATCATCAATAGTACTTCGTAACTATTGTTCAGTTATTGAAGATATACGATTCCTATGTTTCAAGCATGCTATTTTCCTAGAATTGTTGTACTTGTTGAGCTAGTTAGGCTCACTCTTGCTTGAACCATATGAATGCAGCTAAGACCGAACGGACCGACGGATCCGGCAAGGATAAAAGAAAGGCAAAGGCAAACCCGTAGATTACATATGTAATAGTATAGGTTTTGTAAGGAATAATATTGATATTATGACAAAGACAATGTATTGGTTGTAAAGAACATGGGGAATGTAAATATTCTTTTGTTATATATATACTACATATCCGTTCATTTGAGGCATTTCAATTGAATGTTTATGTAAACTATAGCACCGTGTAGAACCATCTGTCGGGTTGGAAGATACCCGGATTTGGGGGCGTCACAGGTTGGTATCAGAGCCTTAGGTTATAAAACATAAAGGGGGGAAATAAAACCTTAAGTCATAACCTTAAGAACAGTCAAAGAATAAAATATGGAAATTAACCTTATAAAAATGCATTATATATGTTTTGTGTTTTTATTAGTCTACTGACGTGTACTAATCGAACTTTTTGTGTTGTTGTAGATGTCAGGAGAAAATAGAGATGTACATGTAGTCAGTGAAGGGTCGGTGAATCAGATAGAGATCATACCGAACCCCATAGCAGCAGAGCCTAAGATGGTAGTGGTTGAGTCTGGAGACTCAGAGAGCCTGGACTATATGTCCGTGTTTGATGGCATGCTAGAGGAAGAGGTGAAGGTAGTATCCATTAACCTAGTAGCAATAGTAGCAGAGATGGCTTCGGGGGAGTCAATGATGTCCCTTTTCATGACAGTGTTGGATAGAAACATTCACTATTGTCAGGAGGTTAAGGATCTGAAGGCGGAGCTCCAGGCGGTGATAGAAGACAAGGTAGACGTGGAGTCCATGTGGGAGCATGAGCATGATGAGAGAATTTTGGCTAAGGACAAAGTCCACGAGTTGAAACAGGAGGTCTTTGAGCTCAGAAGTGAGCTAAAGACCGAGAAACAAAAGATAGGGAGAATGTCCTATATTCTTAGGAGTTCTCATGAGGACTTCCAGCTGCAGGTAGCTAGTTATCCTGTAGAGGCAGGGCAAACGCAGCATGCTATCAGCCGTGATATTATTGTCGGTCTTGCCAAGGCGGATT
Source organism: Panax notoginseng (assembly GCA_016801055.1). Lineage (NCBI taxonomy): Eukaryota > Viridiplantae > Streptophyta > Magnoliopsida > Apiales > Araliaceae > Panax > Panax notoginseng. The sequence goes on from CM029015.1 coordinate 137,315,522, forward strand.
TCGAGAATACCTTAAGGCAGATGCGATCTAGTAGTAGCTAGAGTAATTTAGATATATAAATATTTTGTATCTAGTAGTGACGTAAAACCCTCTTTTGTATAACCAAGGGTAGTCTTTTGTAAATTTCAATTTTTAGAATTAATTGCGGGAAAGTATTATAATTAGCGTAGGCTGTGTAATGTAATCGATGTAGTATTGTACTACAAGAAATCAATATAAGCTTTCATTTTTGGAACATGTGGAATAATGAATGGTTGAGTTATTGTTTAAAATTGAATAATAACTAATTAACAGAAAATGAATAATAACGAAATGTGTGTTTATTGTAATAGCAAAATGCCGCCAAGAAGAGTACCGCGGAATCAAGCAAACATAAATCAACTGGAGGGAGGTCCGGTTAACCCCATGCAGGAATTTTTGAACCTTTTTACCGCAGTGTTTAATCAAACTGGGGCTAATATCCCCGTAGATCCTGGTGTAGTACGAGCTACTACATTCAAGGACTTTAAGAGTGTGGGTCTACCGGAGTTCAAAGGAACTATGGACCCTATTGAAGCCCAGACATGGGTAAAGAAAATCGAGAAGGCATTTGTGATAGCAAATGTCGATGAGGCCCAAAAGTTTGCCTTTGCAACCAACATGATGAAAGGAGAGGCCAACTTTTGGTGGGAGGCCAATCAGGCAAGGGCCGGAATAGATGTGATAACGTGGGTGAGGTTCAAGGAAATATTCTATGAGAACTAATATCCCACGAGCATGCAGGGAAGGATGGAGATGCGGTTTCTAGAGTTGAAACAAGGGGACATGACGGCTCCCCAATACGCTGCCAAGTTTAATGAACTGGCAAGGTTCGCTCCACACCAAGTGGATACTGAGGTGAGGAAAGCTCGACAGTTCGAGAAGGGCTTGAAACCCTGGCTCTATAACCGTATTTCTATATTCCAAAGTACTTCCTTTGCAGTCGTTTTAGAGAATGCAATAATTGTCAAAGGTGGTAGCGAGGCGTTGAGCCAATACCACAAGGATAAGAAAAACAAGGGGAAGGTAGATGGAGGAGTAAAGGTTGAAGGTGCCAGCGGGAGTGGCGAGGGTTATAAGAGGAAGGTAGTTAGCTCTGGGAATACCAGAGTGAAACAAGGAGACCCTAAGAGGAGGATGGAGGCCTGCAAAACCTGCGGGAAGACTCACTTAGGAGTTTGTCTCAAGGGTAAGGCCGTGTGTTATAACTGCGGACAGGAGGGATATATTGCGCCTAACTGTCCGAGTCCGAAGAAAAACCATGGATGCTTTATGTGTGGGTCAACTGACCACATGGCAAAGAACTGCCCGAAGAAGGGACGGGAGTAAGGGCACCAATAGTTGTAAGTTAACTATTGGGGGTCCAGCACAGCCGGGTAGGCCGATGGCCCGTACCTTTAATATGGCCATCCAAGACGCGATGGCCTCGGGGGACGTAGTCGCAGGTATTATTCCGATCAACGATCTAAATACATACGTGCTGTTTGATTCGGGTGCTACCTGTTCGTTTATCGCATGTGATTTTGCTAGACGATTAGGATTACTTCCTGAAAAATTGCCTATACCTTTAAACATTAAGGTAACAAGCGAAGAGATAATTCCTGTTAAAGATATTCATAAGAGTTGTTGCGTAGACATTCGAGGTTGTAAATTATCGGTAGATTTGATGTGACGAACGAGATTTTTATAATTAATTTTAATATTTATTGAAGTAAATAAATATTTTTGATGATTTAATTATTAGATTAAAGAATTAATTGATGCAATTGTGATAGAATAATTTAATTATATGTGTTACATTTATTAAATTAATGTGGAGAATTTTTATTACCGAAGTTTGTGATTTTGTGAGCTTATTGTATTAAAAGAAATACTAAATAAGCCTAATATATTTTAATTAATTTAATTATTAATTAGAGAGTTAATAATTTGACATTATTTATTAATGAGAAATTTAATCATGTGACTATGTGAATTTATGAGAATTTATTATATTTTATTTAAATTAATTAAATAAAATATTGATTTATTTTATGAAGGAGTGTGACATTAATTAAACTATATGATAAAGCTTTATTAAATTAAATGGTTTTGAAATCTATTAAGCCTAGCCAAACATGGCCTTAGTGGGAGTTACTAGCAGTTACCCATGACTGGGTTAACTGACCTTTATGTGCGTCAGTTTTCTTTTCCTTTATTATACGTATTCTTTTCTTTTCTTATTTTCTAAGTCTGGGAAAAACAGAGAAGGAGAGTGTTTGAGAGTCAGAGAGAATTCAGAGAAATTGTGGGAGGAAAACTCTGTGATTGAAGTAGCATCTGAAAAAGGAATTGTTATCTTTACTCACTCTACACTTTATACTCTGGGTAAATTCTCCAAACCAAATTCTGATTTTACGTTGTTTGAGTTTTCATAAACATGGTTTTCAAAGTTTACTGTAAAGTCTCTGTAATTGGAAAATTGTGTTGTTATATAGATATATGTAATAATACGAGTAGCATAACATGTTTTATATATGTATTGCATGAATCCATATCGTAACTTTCATAATACGATGACTTGTTATTTCAAAAATTGCAGAGTTTGGATTTTGGCCTTATGACCCTTATACGTAATTTTAGTGTGTCAAACATAAATGTTTTCGTAAAATTTACACTCGTATATTATTAAGCATGTTGATACGAAGAGACCAAAGTTTAAATGAACGGATTCGGTGTTATAACGAATCCGTAGTGTCAATTTTTATGATATGTGTTCAAACCTTCAAGAACATCAAGAACAGTACAATTTGCATATTTTAATTATGTGATTATGTATTTTTAATGGGTTAAAATCACTCTATAAACATTGGGTATTGATTATATATTAATTCTAACATGTGGGTATGTTTAATTTGGGAAAATAATGATCATGTAATGTTTAATTCGCTGAACTCTATGTTCTTCGCAAACTGGGAATCAAATTATGGAGTGTCAAGCCGCGGCGCCAACTCCAGAACTGATGTCCCGTGCCGCAGCGCCACCGCGCCACAGTGCCATGTACCAAGCCGCAGCGCCACGGCGCCGCAGCGCCAAGACCTAGTATAAAAGTGGCGCCGTAGCGCCACCTAGCAGAATGTCCAGAAAATGTTTTTTTTAATGTTCAAGTATAGAAATGAGTTAGTAACCTAGTCTAATGAATATAAAAAAACTTGTTAGACATATGATGAGATACTAAAATGAGTTTTTACTAAGTCAAGAAGACAATTACATGTTATTTGAATCGTTGATTATGTAATTAACTTGTTGTTCGTTTAGTATTATATTATGTGAAAACAAGTATGATAATTTGACTAAATATAGTCATGAATTCGAAATTAGACAAAGAATAACTTATGATATTTAGTACGTTATTATTAACTGGTATCATGAACATAATTGATATGTAGGATTTAATTCAAAGAACGAGTTAATTAAGTGTAATCTACGCACGAGGCAAGTTTCCTAACCCTAATTGTTATCGTTATATAAGTTGATTAATTCACCTTTCTACATTGAGCAAGTTCTCATTATTATTGATCAAGTCTGTTTTGTATATTAAAGTTTATAAATCTTTCAAGCATGATGCTGTTATACAATACTTATTCTATTGTATACCTTTTGAGATTCTATTCAATTAAGTAATCAATTATTGTTAAACCTCGTTAAACTAGTGAACCCTTTATGATTCGACTAGTCCATAGTTGATGCGCGTTCTAAATTTTAGAACCCTTGATGAATTATCCAAACCAAACTTCTTTTGGTGCGGACTCGAATGTCAAACTGAGATGAACAACCCTGTATAGGGGATTATTTACGCTTTAGCGTTAAGATATTGTACATAGTATGGTACTAAGGGTTGATCCCCCTAAGTACGAGAAGAAAGGTCCATAGTCTTATTACTGTTAAAGGTTTCAAGTATAACCCTTGACAACCTAGGACATAGTTCAATGTCTTATGACCCTCAGAAATTTCATTTGATTCTTGTTATTCATTCCTGATTCAAAAGTTGAGCTTTTGTATTTGAAGTTATTATTTTTCTTGCATGTTATTATTTATTGTTATATTATTATACTTGTGGGCAATCGTGCTCACTCTTGCGTAATAATAATATTACAGTTAAGAATGAAAGAGCAGACCAACCTTCCACTAGTAAAGGCAAGGGCAAGCTTAGCAAGTAATGAAGATTGATTATTTATGTGGTTATGTAATGATAATTAGAATTGATGTTACTTAAGACTTATTTGTTTATGTTTCCGCACAAATGATTTAAGGTTAGAGTAACCTTAGATTTATTTATTATGAAGTTGATGTAACCCTATAAGGGGAGATCTTTTATTATTTCTATCTATTTCATGGTTTGCTTTTATTATGGGTAGATAGATATATGATGTTTGTATAGTGAACACCAAATCATGTGGGAATGGAAGTACCCGGATTTGGGGGTGTCACATGTTGGTATCAAAGCTGTAGGTTATGAACCTTAGGTGGGGGAAACAACCTTAGGTAATAGCCTTATAGGAAGAACATAGTGAAGGAAAACTCTTATCGAGTTCTAAGAGATGAATTCTTAATTCATTAAAGATAATAAAAGACTCTATGTGCTTATGTGTTAATCTATGTGTTCGCTAGCACGGATTAGTAACTAAAACTTAAAATTTTGTTGTCAGGATGTTGGTTGTTGGAGGAGCTAGTCGAGCTGGGGAAGAGGAACCCCAAGTGCCTATTGAGGAGGAGCCCCGAGACATTCATGTTGTCAGGGAGCAGTTGATTCAGAGGGAGCCATCTCCGTCGATCACAGTTTTTGGTCAGGAGCATGAGCCTGAGACTGATCCCAGAGGAGGATCCTGAGGAGGAAGAGGAAGAGGAAGAAGAGGAGTTCCCACCGAACTCCATTGATGCAAGTGGTTAGTCAGCTGATTACTATTGAGCAGAAGGATAGGGAGATTGTGACTCTTCACACATGACTGGGAAATGTAGAATGGGATTTGGTCCACGATAAGGGTCAAAATGAGGAGAAGTCTGAAGAAATAGAGAAGTTAAAGAAGGAACTAAAGGAAAGCTCAGAGAGGCTTGCCATAGCAGAGGAGGGCTGGGTACGAGAGTCACGTTGTGCTGATCTTGCAGAAGACGATCGCCGTGCGAAGAAGGCTAAGCTTGGAGAGACATACTCTACACTTAATAACGCAACGGATGAAGCCTAGGATCGAGTTTTGAGGTACCCAATCCAGTTTGAAGGTCTACCATCGTATATGCTGGATCGCAGGACGATGTCTCGCATCATAGAAAAGGAGCTTAGCAAGGCTATTCGGAGCCTTAAAAGACAATGATAGTATTAGTTTAATTATGTGAAAACTATTTGGTAGTTAATGATGTAAATTCTGATGTGTTTATAAACAGAGGAATATTTTGATGTTTTAAATCCTGTAGATTCTTTATCTCGGGATAGTTGATGTAAATAGAAGTGACGCTATCTTATGATGTTAAAACTTTTGAATTGAATGAAATGCTAGAGTTTATTTGAAGTAATGTGTTACGTGAAATATGATTAAATATTCTAATGAAGTCTTAATTGTTTGAAGGATTGAATAAAGACCTAATAAGCATATTTTCTTAACAGAAATATGCCGCCTAGAAGATAAAATCGTCAACCAGCTCAGGAAGAGTCAACGAATAATAACAATAATGCCAATGCCAATCCCGTCCAACAATTAGTGAACTTACTAGCTGGAGCAATGAATAATCAACCTCAAGCTCCACCGAATACTTCGTTTAAGGATTTCAAGGAGGTGGGACCGCCAGAGTTTAAAGGTTCCATGAACCCGATCGAAGCTCAGACTTGGGTTATAGAGATGGAGAAGGTTTTTGAGGTCGCAAGAGTCAGAGAGGACCAGAAGACTACTTTTGCAACGTTTATGCTGAAATCTGAAGCCAGTTTTTGGTGGAAAGCAAACAAGGTCCATGGAGGAGAAGGTATGATAACCTAGGAGAGGTTCAAGGGGATGTTTTTCGAGATGCATTTCCTGACTACCTCACAGAACCAATTGGAAGTTTAGTTTCTAGAATTGAAGCAAGGGAATATGTCTGTATCAGATTATGCGGCTAGATTCAACGAGTTGGCAAGGTTCGCCACGTATCAAGTGCACACAGACGAGAGAAAAGTAAGAAGGTTCGAACAAGGTCTGAAGCCGTGGTTGTATAGTAAAGTGTCGATGTTTCAGTTGAAGACATTCGCCAGGGTACTAGAGAAAGTTATGCTCGCTGAAGGTGGAAGCGATGCAGTAACAAAGTATAATCAGGAGCAAAAGAAGAAGAAGAGTGAGAATGAAGGTAATAACAAGACTGGTGGGAGTAGCACTAGGGGTGGCCATAATCAGAAGAGGAAGTGGACGGATAACTCGTCAGCTGGAAGTCAACAAGGAGGGCAGAAGAAGAAGATCGAAGCGTACTAAACCTGTGAAAAAGCTCATTTGGGAGTTTGCATGAAAGGGGAGCGAGTGTGCTACAATTATGGTCAGGAAGGCCACATAGCACCAAACTGTCCGAACCCAAAGAAGGGTGCCTGCTTCACTTGTGGTTCAAAGGATCATCTAGCAAGGGACTGTCCCAAGAAGGGATCTGGAGGAACAAGTTTAGGAGGAAATAGAGGAAATACCGATGGAAGCACTCTAACTATCGCAACACCAATCGTAACCAATTGACCGACCGCCAGGACCTTCAACATTACAGTGCAGGACACAATGCAGTCTCACGATGTGGTGTCAGGTATCATTCCGATCAATAGAGTTAATGCTTACGTATTATTTGATTCGGGTGCTACCTGTTCATTTATATTCGATGACTTTGCTAAGAATTTAGAATTGCCTAAGGATAAGTTAGAATACCCCATGAACATAGAAATTGCGAATAGAGAAATTATCCCTGTTAAGTATGTGCATAAGAACTGTAGAGTGGATATTAAGGGTAATATTATGAACGTAGATCTTATCCCTATTCGCCTTGGGGAATTTGACGTTATCTTGGGAATGGACTGGTTATCCAATTATGGAGCGGTAATTGACTGCCAAAAAAAGCGTATTAACCTTATGACTCCGTCAAAGGTTGTGTTTTATGGTAGCAAGTCACCTAGGAAAGCGAGTTGTCTGACGATGATGCAGACCAGGAAGTTGTTACGACAAGGATGTGTAGGATATCTAGCTTACATAGTCAATAGCCGTAAAAAGAATCCAAAAATAGATGAGATACCAGTAGTGAGAGATTTCGCTGACGTATTTTTGGACGATTTGTCGGGACTTCCTCCAGATAGAGCAGTTGAATTCGTGATCGATTTGGCTCCAGGAATGGCTCGAATATCGAAGGCACCATACCGAATGGCACCAGTAGAGATAAAAGAATTGATGGTAAAATTACAAGAATTATTGGACAAGAAGTATATACAACCAAGCGTATCGCCGTTGGGAGCGCCGGTGTTGTTTGCAAAGAAGAAGGATGGAACGATGCGGCTCTGCATCGATTATAGAGAACTGAATAAGGTTACGATTAAGAATAGATATCCATTACCGAGGATCGATGATCTGTTTGATCAATTGAAGGGAGCAAGATACTTTTCAAAGATAGACTTGAGGAGTGGTTATCATCAACTGAAGGTGAGACCAGAGGATGTACCGAAGATAGCGTTCAGAACACGATATGGTCACTATGAATTTTTAGTAATATTGTTTGGTTTAATGAATGCTCCTCCAACATTTATGGGACTAATGAATGATGTGTTCAAGCCGTTTTTGGACAAGTTCGTAGTGGTATTTATAGATTATATTTTGGTATATTCAAAAACCAAGGAAGAACACGAAGAGCATTTGAGATTAACGTTAGAAGTGTTAAGAAGGGAGAAGTTGTATGCCAAGTTTTCAAAATGCGAATTTTGGAAAGAGCGGGTGCAATTTCTTGGACATGTGATCGATAAAGACGGAATTTCGGTAGATCCATCCAAAGTAGAAGCCGTGATCAACTGGGATCAGCCGAAGACACCGTCAGAACTACGAAGTTTTCTTAGATTGGCAGGTTATTACAGAAGGTTCATTCAGGACTTTTCTAAGATCGCAACTTCGTTAACGAATTTGACTCGAAAAGCTGTGAAATTTGTTTGGCCGGAGAAGTGTGAGGAAAGCTTTCAAGAATTAAAGAAGAGGTTGAGTAAAGCACCTATGTTGTCTCTTCCGGACGATACAGAAAATTTCGTGGTTTATAGTGATGCGTCGCATAAGGGACTTGGCTGTGTGCTTATGCAGAACGGTAGAGTCATTGCGTATGTGTCACGACAACTGAAAGATTACGAGAAGGGGTATCCGACCCATGACTTGGAGTTAGCTGCAGTGGTTTTCTCTTTAAAAATTTGGAGGCACTATCTCTACGGGGAGAAGTGTGAAATATATACAGACCACAAGAGTCTGAAATATATTTTTACACAGAAAGAATTGAATATGCGCCAAAGAAGATGGTTGTAGTTAATTAAGGACTACGACTGTGAGATTTTATACTATTCGGGTAAGGCAAACGTGGTTGCCGACGCCTTAAGTAGAAAGGGTCGTGAGAAATTGATGATGTTGACTGCTTAGGAGGAGCTAATTACAGAAATAGAGAAACTGGAGTTAGAAGTGAAGTATCCTACGGAAATTGATGAGAAGATATTTCAGATGCAATCTGGTACAATCCTACTTGATAAAGTTAAGGAGGCTCAACTTCAGGACGATGAATGCAAAAAGGTGATAAGGAAGATATCCGAAGGAACTGAACCGAGATTTAAGATGGATAAGGAAGGAATACTGAGATTCGAGAACAGAATTTGGGTACCGCCAGTAACAGACATTAAGGAAGATATTTTAAGCGAGGCTCATAGCTCACGATATTCGATTCACCCTGGTAGTACCAAGATATACCGAGATCTTCGACAACATTTCTAGTTGCCGAATTTGAAACGTGATGTTACAGAATGTGTTGCCAAGTGTCTGACCTGTCAGAAAGTTAAAGCAGAACATCAGAGACCGAGTGGATTGCTACAACCGTTGGAGATCCCAGAATGGAAATGGGAACATATTGAAATGGACTTTGTGGTTGGCCTTCCGACGACTCAGAAAGGTTACGACGCAGTATGGGTTATCGGTGACAGATTGACAAAATCCGCACATTTCCTTCTAATCAAAATCAGATTCAATTTAGATTAGTTGGCAAAGTTATACGTAAAAGAGATTGTTTCGAGGCACAGAGTGCCGGTGTCAATTATTTCAGATAGGGATCCGCACTTTATGTCGAACTTCTGGAAACATCTACAAGAATGCATGGGTACACAGTTGCGAATGAGTATAACATATCACCCTCAGACAGATAGATAGAGTGAAAGAACAATTCAGACATTGGAAGATATGTTAAGAGCTTGTATAATGGACTTTAAAGGAAATTGGGATGATCATCTACCTCTCGTAGAGTTCGGTTACAACAACAGTTACCACGCTAGTATTGGCATGCCGCCTTATGAAGCTTTATATGGCAGAAAGTGTATAACTCCGCTTTACTGGGAAGAAGTTGGCGAAAGACAGTTGCTAGGGCCAGAATTGGTACAACAGATAGCAGAAATAGTCAAAGTAATCCGAACACAATTGGTAGCAGCTCAAGATAGGCAGAAGAAATACCCCGATCCACACCGTAAGAATATTGAGTTTGAACCAGGTAGTTATATGTTCTTAAAGGTCTCTCCCTAGAAGGAAAAGATCAGGTTTGGAAAGAAAGGGAAATTAAGTCCAAGATTCATTGGACCCTTTGAAGTACTATGAAGAATCGGAGAAGTCGCGTATGAGGTAGCCTTACCTCCAGCACTCGAGAATGTCCAAAATGTCTTCCATGTTTCAGTTTTACGACCCTACAAACCCGATTACAAGCATGTAATTGAATACGAACCCCTACATTTTGAAAAAGATTTGTCTTACGAAGAAATTCCTGTTCAAATTGTCGATCGAAAAGAATAAATTTTGAGAAATAAAGTAATACCTTCTGCTAAGGTAATTTGGAGGAACCACAACGCTGAAGAAGCTACGTGGGAATTCGAAGAGAATATGATGAAGAATTATCCTCATTTATTTACCTAGATTATTGTAAGCGATTCTGGGGACATAATCTTTGTAAGGGGGGAGAATGTAACGGGTCAAATTTTTTGAGTCGTGATTCTGGGGACAAAATTATTTTAAGGGGAGAAATGTGACGAACGAGATTTTTGCAATTAATTTTAATATTTATTGAAGTAAATAAATATTTTCGATGATTTAATTATTAGATTAAAGAATTAATTGATAAAATTATGGTAGATTAATTTAATTATATGTGTTATATTTATTAAATTAATGTGGAAATTTTTTATTATCGAAGTTTGTGATTATGTGAGCTTATTGTATTAAAAGAAATACTAAATAAGCCTAACGTATTTTAATTAATTTAATTATTAATTAGAGAGTTAATAATTTGACATTATTTATTAATGAGAAATTTAATTATGTGACTATGTGACTATGTGAATTTATTATATTTTATTTAAAGTAAATTGAATAAAATATTGATTTATTTTATGAAGGAGTGTGACATTAATTAAATTATATGATAAAGCTTTATTAAATTAAATGGTTTTGAAATCTATTAAGCCTAGCCAAACATGGCCTTAGTGGGAGTTATTAGCAGTTACCCACGACTGGGTTAACTGACCTTTATGCGCGTCAGTTTTTTTTTCCTTTATTATACATATTCTTTTCTTTTCTTATTTTCTAAGTCTGGGAAAAACAGAGAAGGAGAGTGTTTGAGAGTCAGAGAGAATTCAGAGAAATTGTGGGAGGAAAACTCTGTGATTGAAGTAGTATCTGAAAAAGGAATTGATATCTTTACTCACTCTACACTTTATACTCTGGGTAAATTCTCCAAACCAAATTCTGTTTTTACGTTGTTTGAGTTTTCATAAACATGGTTTTCAAAGTTTACTGTAAAGTCTCTGTAATTGGGAAATTGTGTTGTTATATGGATATATGTAATAATACGAGTAGCATACCATGTTTTATATATGTATTGCATGATTCCATATCATAACTTTCATAATACGATGAATTGTTATTTCAAAAATTACAGAGTTTGGGTTTTGGCCTTATGACCCTTATACGTAATTTTAGTGTGTCAAACATAAATGTTTTCGTAAAATTTACACATGTACATTATTAACCATGTTGATACGAAGAGACCAAAGTTTAAATGAACGGATTCGGTGTTATAACGAATCCGTAGTGTCAATTTTTATGATTTATGTTCAAACCTTCAAGAACATCAAGAATAGTACAATTTGCATATTTTAATTCTGTGATTATATGTTTTTAATGGGTTAAAATCACTCTATAAACATTGGGTATTGATTATATATTAATTCTAACATGTGGGTATGTTTAATTTGGGAAAATAATGATCATGTAATATTTAATTCGCTGAACTCTGTGTTCTTCGCGAACTGAGAATCAAATTCTGGAGTGTCGCGCCGCTGCGCCAACTCCAGAACTGATGTCCCGCGCCGCAGCGCCATGTACCAAGTCGTAGCGCCACGGCGCCGTAGCGCCACTTAGCAGAATGTCTAGAAAATGTTTTTTTAATGTTCAAATATCGAAATGAGTTAGTTACCTAGTCTAACGAATATAAAAAAAACTTGTTAGACATATAATGAGATACTAAAATGAGTTTTTACCAAGTTAAGAAGACAATTACATGTTATTTGAATCATTGATTATGTAATTAACTTGTTGTTCGTGTAGTATTATATTATGTGAAAACAAGTATGATAATTTGACTAAATATAGTCATGAATTCGAAATTAGACAAAGAATAACTTATGATGTTTAGTACGTTATTATTGATTGGTATCGTGAACATAGTTGATATGTTGGATTTAATTCAAAGAATGAGTTAATTAAGTGTAATCTACGCACGAGGCAAGTTTCCTAACCCTAATTGTTATCGTTATATAAGTTGATTAATTCACCTTTCTACATTGAGCAAGTTCTCATTATTATTGATCAAGTCTGTTTTGTATATTAAAGTTTATAAATCTTTCAAGCATGATGCTGTTATACAATACTTATTCTATTGTATACCTTTTGAGATTCTATTCAATTAAGTTATCAATTATTGTTAAACCTTGTTAGACTAGCGAACCCTTTATGATTCGACTAGTCCATAGTTGATGAGCGTTCTAAATTTCAGAACCCTTGATGAATTATCCCAACCAAACTTCCTTTGGTGCGGACTCGAATGTCAAACTGAGATGAACAACCCTGTATAGGGGATTATTTACGCTTTAACGTTAAGATATTATGCACAGTATGGTACTAAGGGCTGATCCCCCTAAGTACGAGAAGAAAGGTCCATAGTCTTATGACTGTTAAAGGTTTCAAGTATAACCCTTGACAACCTAGGACATAGTTCAAGGTCTTATGACCCTCAGAAATTTCTTTTGATTCTTGTTATTCATTCTTGATTCAAAAGTTGAGCTTTTATATTCGAAGTTATTATTTTTCTCGCATGTTATTATTCATTGTTATATTGTTATACTTGTGGGCAATCGTGCTCACTCTTGCGTAATAATTACATTACAGTTAAGAACGAAAGAGCAGACGAACCTTTCACTAGTAAAGGCAAGGGCAAGCTTAGCAAGTAATGAAGATTGATTATTTATGTGGTTATGTAATGATAATTAGAATTGATGTTACTTAGGACTTATTTGTTTTTGCTTCTGCACAGATGATTTAAGGTTAGAGTAACCTGTGATTTATTTATTATGTAGTTGATGTAACCCCATAAGGGGAGATCTTTTATTATTTCTATCTATTTCATGGTTTGCTTTTATTATGGGTAGATAGATATATGATGCTTGTATAGTGAACACCAAATCATGTGGGAATGGAAGTACCCAGATTTGGGGGTGTCACATTTGATACCGATAAAGTTAGGGGAATTCGACGTAATCCTCGGAATGGATTGGTTGGTTAACCATGGGGCAATAATAGATTGTCAAAAGAAATGTGTAAATATTAAAACATTAAGACAACCTCAAGTAATATTTTACGGGAATAAATTGCTGGGACGTTCGTGTTGTCTTACCATGACACAAACTAGGAAATTATTGAGGAAAAGGTGTGTAGGCTATTTGTGTCATGTGGTTGATACCCAGAGAGTGGGAGCGACCATGGAACAAATACCTATAGTGAGTGAATTCATGGACGTATTTTTGAGTGAGTTGCCGGGTCTTCCACCGGATAGAGAGACCGAATTCGTAATAGACATTATGCCAGGAGTGGCACCAGTTTCCAGGGCACTGTATCGTATGGCGCCAGTGGGGATGAAGGAGTCGATGGTTCAGTTGTAAGAACTATTGGACAGGAAGTACATTCAACTGAGTATTTCGCCGTGGGGAGCACCGGTATTGTTTATCAAGAAGAAGGATGGGTCGTTAAGACTTTGTATCGACTACCGAGAGTTGAACAAGTTAACAATAATGAATAAGTATCCACTGCCCAGGATCGATGATCTTTTTGATCAGTTAAAGGAGGCAAATTATTTCTCTAAAATAGATTTAAGGATGGGGTATCATCAGTTGAAGGTTAGAAATGAAGACGTGCCAAAGACAGCATTCAGGACTCATTATGGTCATTACGAGTTTCTGGTGATGTCATTTGGGTTGACTAATGCACCTGCTGCATTTATGGATATAATGGACAGAGTGTTCAAACAATATTTAGACAAGTTTGTCGTGGTGTTTATCGATGATATTCTAGTCTATTCTAAGACGCCAGAAGATTATGTTGAACACCTAAGAATAGTGTTGGAGACACTAAGGAAGGAGAAGTTATATGCGAAGTTCACTAAGTGTGAATTTTGGCTAGAGAGGGTACAATTTTTAGGACATGTCATTGACCATGAGGGGATTTCAGTAGATCCAGCCAAGGTGGAAGTCGTGATGAACTGGGAACAACCGAAAACGCCGACCGTGGTGCGCAGTTTATTAGGGTTAGCGGGTTACTATCGGAGATTCATTCAAGATTTTTCGAAGATAGCTACTCCATTGACTAACTTCACAAGGAAGATGGTGAAATAAGCGTGGACTGAGAATTGTGAGAACAATTTTCATGGACTGAAGAAGAGATTAAGTGAAGCGCATGTTTTGTCATTACCCAATGACACAGGAAATTTTGTGGTTTATAGCGATGCTTTGCATAGAGGACTGGGTTGCGTGCCCATACAGCATGGCAAGGTCATTGCGTATGCATCTAGGCAGTTGAAGGATTATGAGAAAGTTTACCCTACTCATGATCTGGAATTGGCCGCTATAGTTTTTACCTTAAAGATATGGCGACATTATCTTTATGGGGAAAAGTGTGCGATATACACGGACCACAAGAGTCTAAAATATATCTTTACACAGAAGGAGTTGAATATGAGACATAGGAGATGGCTGGAGTTGATAAAGGATTACGATTGTGAAATCCTGTATCACCCTGGAAAAGCCAATGTAGTGGTCGACGCCTTAAGTAGAAAGGGTCGGGAGAAGTTGTCTATGTTAACGGCTCAAACTGATTTAATAACAGAGATGGCTAGGATGGAGTTAGAGGTGAAGTTTTCAAGTGAAGCGGATCAGAGACTATTTGCGACGGAGATTAAATCTACCATCGTAGAGCGAGTTAAGGAGGTGCAGCTCAAAACTGATGAGTGTGACCAGATGAAGAAGAGGGTGACCAATGAAAAAGATGTTAAGTACAGTATTGATAATGAGGAATTATTAAGATTTGAGGGAAGAATTTGGGTTCCAAATGAGACGAACTTAAAGGATAAAGTTTTACAAAAGGCTCACATTTCAAGGTACTCGATTCATCCTGGTAGCACTAAGATATATCAAAACCTTCGACAGAGTTTTTGGTGGCCGAATATGAAGAGAGAAATAGCTGAGTATGTGAGTAGGTGCTTGACTTGTCAGAAAGTTAAGGCTGAACATCAACGACCAAGTGGCTTATTAAAGTCATTGGAAATTCCAGAATGGAAGTGGGAGCATATCACGATGGACTTTGTGGTGGGACTTCCGACTACTCAGAAGGGGTATGATGCGATTTGGGTAATAGTGGACCAGTTGACGAAGTCAGCTCACTTTTTGCCAATTCGGGTTAAGTATAATTTAGATCAATTAGCTAAACTTAATGTTAAGGAAATTATTTCCAGACATGGAGTACCAGTTTCGATTGTGTCAGATTGTGACCCACGATTCACATCAAATTTTTGGAGAAGTCTGCAAGAGCAGTTGGGGACACAGTTGAAGTTAAGTACGACATATCATCCACAAAATGATGGACAGAGCGAGAGGACAATTTAGACGTTAGAAGATATGTTAAGATCTTGCGTTATGGATTTCAAGGGTAGTTGGGATGATCATCTACCATTAGTAGAGTTTGCGTATAACAACAGTTATCATGCAAGCATTGGTATGCCACCTTATGAAGCTTTGTATGGAAAGAAGTGCCGAACACCATTGTATTGGGATGAAGTGGGAGAACATCGAATGCTAGGACCAGAATTGGTGCAGTAAACAGCGGATATAGTGAAACTAATACGAATGCGTTTGGTAGGAGCTCAAGACAGACAAAGGAAGTTTACAAATTTGCATCGAGTAAATAGGGAGTTTGAGGTAGGCTCGTACGTATTTCTGAAGGTATCTCCCTGGAAAGGAAAGATACACTTTGGAAAGAAGGGAAAGTTAAGTCCCAGATTTATAGGACCTTTTGAGATATTAGAAAAAGTGGGAGGGGTGGCTCACGTGGTAGCATTACCTCCAGACCTAGAACGAATACATAACGTGTTTCACGTATCTGTATTATGACCCTATAAGCCTGATTACAAACACATAATAGAGTATGAACCGATTCATATCGAGGAGGATTTAACCTATGAGGAGATGCCAATTCAAATCATCGATCGAAAAGAGCAAGTTCTGCGAAACAAAGTTATACCGTCTGTAAAGGTGTCATAAATGAACCACGATGTCGAAGAAGCAACGTGGGAATTGGAAGACAAGATGAAAAAGAATTACCCTCAATTGTTTGTGTAATTTTTTTTTTTAGCGAGATTCTGGGGACAAAATCCAAATAAGGGGGAGAGAGTGTAACGCCCCAGAAAATCAAACCTTTTTGTAAATACAATTATAATGAATAAAATAATATTATTTGTTATTGTTTGTATTAGTAAGATGAATATCGTTCTATAACCTAGAAATGTCAGAACATCGTAGTATTTGAAACGTGTGAAGGAGTTAAAGTGTTTGAATTTTCAAGACGAAAATAAAAGTTTTTCGAGAAAGTTTGCGAAAAACACCATTTACCGTTTATCGCTCATGAATTATTTTTGAACATCCGAGAAATACGTAATGTTATAATATTAAAGCGATGTGGATTATGTAATAATAATCTAAGTATGGAAAGCGCAATATTTCGCACGCGGACTTAATTCGAGAACGTTAAGTATAAATTTCCTAATGATGAGGAATGGTAAATATTGTATAAGAGCAAGTCCAATAAGAATAAGATGTACACCTATGTGGGATTAATATTAAGCCCAAATAATTAATGATATGAAGCCCAACCAAATTAATAGACAAGTCCAAAGATAAGTTAATTAATTTAACAACCAAGCCCAAAGAATGATCCAATGGGTAAAGTAAGATCCATGGGGCAACCCATGGGTGAATTGGTAACCAAGTACTTTGTGTGATGGGCAAGAATTAAGTGTGGTGGCCAAGTATAAGATGTAGGGAGCAAGAATACTTAGGCTTAAAGTTATGAATAGTAAGGAGGTGACTTAAGGAGGTGGGATGTTCTAATGTCCATTATGCCCTCACTTTGGTTTTCCTATAAATAGAAGGAGATTGCTAGTCATTTGTCACTTGTTCAAAACACTAACAACTTCCAACACAAAGAAACCTATTTGTTAGAGCTAATACGCACTATTGAGCTTAACCTTCCATTGTTAGATTTCCAAAGCAAGAGAAGTTAGTCTTCAAAGGTAAATGATCTTGTCTCTTCTATCTCTATCCTAGTAGGGTGATAAGAGAAGTATAATCTAATGAACTTAGATGTTAAGAACATATGAGAAGTGGATAAGCAATGGACTTAAGCCGAATAAGTCATAAATAAGCAAGTTAAACCTAAGTAAGTTAGGAAATTATGATGATCACACATGAACTTGTAACATACTTAGATGAATGAAATTAATATGCTAATAAGATGCAATAATGTTGCTTAAAAAACTTGAATCAAGAATAAGTCAAAGAAAAGAAAATCTTGAATTATAGAAATTGTTAAGTTATGAACTTATGAACAATAAGCCATGACCTAATTTAATGATAAGTTGTTGTATCATGTAAGCCGAGATGTCTAGATAATGAAATGAATCCATTTAGAATGTTGAGCCAATCACTAGTAATGAATTTATTGGAATTCACACGATTGGAGGATAATCGTCGAATTCGTGAAATTCTCGAAATGAAAGTCGTATTTTATGTTTAAACTCAGAAACATTGGTTTTCGATGGAGACAAGTCATGTTTGGCATTATAGAGTTGCGGACTCGAAAATGGCCGAATTCTGACTTAGAACGAAGAAACGAGCGTTGAACGTTCACGAACATTTATCGTTTTCGTTAAAATGAACTAGTAGGTGAAATTTTAGCAAACGAAGTAAAATAGATAAAATTTTTGAATGAACGCATAGAGCACGTAATTTGTGAATCGTAAGCTCTTGAAAAAGCCAATTCGGACTTATAACGAATAAGTTACGAGTCTGGGAGTTTCATAAAATTTTAAAAACTGTCAAAATTATCTGTGGTACAGAGTCCGCGCCGCAGCGCGAATCCAAGCCAAAATCCCGGCGCCGCAGTGCCAAAGTGAGGCTCAGCTTCTACTAATTGGCGCCGCAGCGCGACCCATAACGAAGGAACTCGCGTCGCAGCGCCGAGTCCGATTTCTAGGCAATATTAGGTAACGCCGTAGCGCGGCACATAGTGTATTTGCCGGCACCGCAACGCCAGCCTTAGGGTTTAGAACATAAACAATGTTTACATGTTGAGCCTGAAGAGTAAATGATGAACACTTAGCTAAGGATCTTAATATTGTAAGACATAATTAAGCCTTAAGTATGATCACTTAGGGTTAAAGAAAGTCAGTTACATATGAATGTAAGAACGACATAACGGAAAGTCGGAACCAATAATAACGAATCTAATACATAATTAGATTGAGAAGAAGGGTAAGATTCTTTAGGAACCATGTATCTTTATTCATGACCTAATGTGTTATATGATGTTATCATCTACTGTAGAGACCTTGAAGACATAAAGTGCACGTGTTATATCTATAGGCAGACGCTGAAGGCAAGTACTCTAACCCTTGTTCTAGTTCGATCTGGACAAGTCTTTGTGATTCAAGTATTCTTCGCATGATTTAAAGTCTGATAAAGTCAAAGCCAATTCTTTCGGCTAGACTTATGCTATGTTGGATTTCTTATAATCTATCAAGTATAGACAATGATTTACCAAACTAATATTGTTGTGGTTTTCAAAAGGAGACTGAGTATGCTAAATTGTTTTGTCGTCAAACGATAGGCATGTGAGGTTGCCGCAACTTAAACGTATACACGTTTAATGAATGTAGTTTTGATCAACATAGAGTACTATAGGCTGATCACCTAGACGTGCTCGTAAGCTATGCCTGACTTACGGACTTCGTGCCGGGATGTCCTTTTCAAAGTACTTATGAAATGCTTACAGTCTTGAACTGGAATTGATGTTTTACTGAATATTGTAGCGTTTTGAATGAAAAGAAGTGCTATTTTGAATCATCAATAGTACTTCGTAACTATTGTTCAGTTATTGAAAATATATGATTCCTATGTTTCAAGCATGCTATTTTCCTAGAATTGTTGTACTTGATGAGCTAGTTAGGCTCACTCTTGCTTGAACTAAATGAATGCAGCTAAGACCGAACGGACCGACGGATCCGACAAGGTTAAAGGGAAGGCAAAGGCAAACATGTAGATTACATATGTAATAGTATAGGTTTTGTAAGGAATAATATTGATATTATGACGAAGACAATGTATTGGTTGTAAATAACCCGGGGAATGTAAATATTCTTTTGTTATATATATAAGACATATCCGTTCTTTTCAGGCATTTCAATTGAATGTTTATGTGAACTGTAGCACCGTGTAGCACCATCTGTCGGGTTGGAAGATACCAAGATTTGGGGGCGTCACAGGTCGGTATCAGAGCCTTAGGTTATAAAACTTAAGGGGGTAAATAAAACCTTAAGTCATAACCTTAAGAAAAGTCAAAGAATAAAAGATGGAAATTAACCTTATAAAAATGGATTATATATGTTATGTGTTTTTATTAGTCTACTGACGTGTACTAATCAAACTTTTTGTGTTGTTGTAGATGTTAGGAGAAAATAGAGATGTACAGGTAGTCAGTGAAGGGTCGGTGAATCAGATAGAGATCATACCGAACCACATAGCAGCAGAGCCTGAGATAGTAGTGGTTAAGTCTGGAGACTCAGAGAACCTGGACTATATGTCCGTGTTTGATGGCATGCTGGAGGAAGAGGTGGAGGAAGTATCCTTTAGCCTAGTAGCAATAGCAGCAGAGATGGCTCCGGGGGAGTCAATGATGTCCCTTTTCATGACAGTGTTGGATAGAAACATTCACTACTGTCAGGAGGTTAAGGAGCTAAAGGCAGAGCTCCAGGCGGTGATAGAAGACAAGAAAGACGTGGAGTCCATGTGGGAGCAGGAGCATGATGAGAGGATTTTGGCTAAGGACAAAGTCCACGAGTTGAAACAGGAGGTCTTTGAACTCAAAAGTGAGCTAAAGACCAAGACACAAAAGATATGGAGAATGTCCTATATTCATAAGAGTTCTCATGAGGAGTTCCAGCTGCAGGTAGCTGGTTATCCTGTAGAGGCAGGGCAAACGTGGCATACTATCAGTCGTGATATTATTGTCGGTCTTGCCAAGGCGGATTTTGAGAATGCCTTAAGGAAGATGTGATCTAGTAGTAGCTAGAGTAATTTAGATATATAAATATTTTGTATCTAGTAGTGACGTAAAACCCTCTTTTGTATAACCAAGGGTAGTCTTTTGTAAATTCCAATTTTTAGAAGTAATTACGGGAAAGTATTATAATCAGCGTAGGCTGTGTAATGTAACTGATGTAGTATTATACTACAAGAAATCAATATAAGCTTTCATTTTCGGAACACGTGGAATAATGAATGGTTGAGTTATTTTTTAAAATTGAATAATAACTAATTAACAGAAAATGAATAATAACGAAATGTGTGTTTATTGTAACAGCAAAATGCCACCAAGAAGAGTACCGCGGAGTCAAGCAAACGTAAATCAATCGAAGGGAGGTCAGGTTAACCCCATGCAGGAATTTTTGAACCTTTTTACCGTAGCGTTTAATCAAACTGGGGCTAATATCCCCGTAAATCCTGGTGTAGTATGAGATACTACATTCAAGGACTTTAGGAGTGTGGGTCCACCGAAGTTCAAAGGAACTACGGACCTTATTGAAGCCCAGACATGGGTAAAGGAAATCGAGAAGGCATTTATGATAGCAAATGTTGATGAGGCCCAAAAGGTTGCCTTTCCAACCTACATGATGAAGGGAGAGGTAAACTTTTGGTGGGAGGCCAATCAGGCTAGGGCCGGAATAGATATGATAATGTGGGTGAGGTTCAAGGAAATATTCTATGAGAACTACTTTCCCACGAGCATGCAGAGAAGGATGTAGATGCGGTTTCTAGAGTTGAAACAAGGGGACATTACAGTTCCCCAATACGCTGCCAAGTTTAATGAACTGGCAAGGTTCCCTCCACACCAAGTGAATACTGAGGTGAGGAAAGCTCGACGGTTCGAGTAGGGCTTGAAACCCTGGCTCTATAACCATATTTCTGTATTCTAAAGTACTTCCTTTGGAGTCGTTTTAGAGAAAGCAATAATTGCCGAAGGTGGTAGCGAGGCGTTGAGCCAATACCACAAGGATTAGAAAAGCAAGGGGAAGGTAGATGGAGGAGTAAAGGTTGAAGGTGCCAGCGGGAGTGGCGAGGGTTATAAGAGGAAGGTAGTTAGCTCTAGGAATACCGGAGTGAAACAAGGAGACCCTAAGAGGAGGATGGAGGCTTGTAAAACATGCGGGAAGACTCACTTAGGAGTATGTCTCAAGGGTAAGGCCGTGTGTTATAACTGCGGACAGGAGGGGCATATTACGCCTAACTGTCCGAGTCCGAAGAAAAACCATGGATGCTTTATGTGTGGGTCAACTGACCACATGGCAAAGAACTGGCCGAAGAAGGGGATAGACGGGAGTAAGGGCGCCAATAGTGGTAAGTTATCTATTGGGGGTCCAGCACAGCCGGGTAGGCCGATGGCCCGTACCTTTAATATGACCATCCAAGACGCAATGGTCTCGGGGAACGTAGTCGCATGTATTATTTCGATCAACGATCTTAATGCATACGTGCTGTTTGATTCGGGTGCTACCTGTTCGTTTATTGCATGTGATTTTGCTAGACGATTAGGATTACTTCCCAAAAAATTTCCTATACCTTTAAACATTAAGGTAGCAAACGAAGAGATAATTCCTATTGAAGATATTCATAAGGGTTATTGCGTAGACATTCGAGGTTGTAAATTATCAGTAGATTTGATACCGATAAAGTTAGGGGAATTAGACGTAATCCTTGGAATGGATTGGTTGGTTAACCATAGGGCAATAATAGATTGTCAAAAGAAATGTGTAAATATTAAAACATTAAGACAACCTCAGGTAATATTTTACGGGAATAAATCGCCGAGAAAGAGCATGTCTTACGCACCAAGGTTATACCAACCAATCAGAAATGAAAGCGAGGTATCCTCACCTTTTCGAAATACCAGGTACGTACGTCAATTTTGAGGATAAAATTTCATAAGGAGGGGAGATTGTAAGACCCCAACTTGTTATAAATAAAATTAAATTTCCTATTTTCATTATTTTGAATTAATAAGATGTTATTTTGATATAATGCTTTGGTTATGGGTGAAATGTGCAAATTTTACAAAATAAGCAAGTGGTTATAAAATATTCATTATTGTCTAGGAATATTCGTTTGGTCGTAGAATATTCTTGTTGTTGAGGAATATTCGTACGATGGCGCATCTATTTGTGGGCCCCATAATGGAAAATGGTCAAATGAAAAAAACAACAAATATGAGTTTTTATAAATAACGGCGTAATTGTTACCGTTAACACTGTTGGAATACCCAGTGGATAAAATACAGTAATACGCGTGGGTGCACAGTAGCACACGGTATTGCATAGTATTGTTGAATTATTGATCCTTATGTAAGAAGGCACTACTCAATAATTGTTACAGTAATTATTGTTCAATATTTTATTTTATTGATTCAATAATTGCTACGTTGATATTTTATATTTTTGTTGTTTCAATAATTGTCACTACACAGTATCTCCATTATCAGATCAATAATTTATATTATTTGAATAATATTATTAGATAGCATTATTGGCAATGTCTAAAAAAGTTCTGTCTAAGGAGATGTTTGGTCACCTAACTGCGCGCCAGTAAGGAGAAATCCTTATCGGAAAGCCCCCTTATTCCTGGGAACGACCTGGTTGTCATAATTGTGATTCTGTAATATTATTTGTGAATAATTAATTATTGATTTATATAATAAGGAAATATTTATTTTATGTGAAATAAAGACTGATGTGTTTTATCAGTATTTTGATAGAATTGAGGTATTAAAAATCGTTTGTATGTGGATTTCGGGTATTTTCTGTTTGGAATTTGGAAAAACTTTCTTCTATAAAGTTGTAGAGAATTAAATTTCCTACGAAATAGACATTAGATTAGAATTTTTCTGATAAAATGGCTATTTATTATGAATTATTGAAGTTACTGATTATTTAAAATATTTTGAAAATTTCTAAAATTGGTGTGCCCCACTTTTGGTTGGTGAGAAATGTGCTAAAATTTTATTTCAAAAGTGGTGGGCGTGAATAGTAACAGGTAAAGCCATCAGGTAGCAGGTTAGTCTGCTTTGACGTTCTAAGCATTTTCCTATAAATAGAGTGCTTAGTTAGAATTGAAATTCACACTAGAAACAAGTTTTCTCTCTTTCTCTATCTATATTATCGAGCGTATTTTTATGATTATTTAGATATTTTGAGAGTTTCTATTCAGTACAAATTTCCTTCAGCCTTATACTTGATATTTTAACCGGAAGTACTGTTCTTTTGAGGTAAGAGATGTTATTTTCTTCGTAAATGCTATTATTTTCTTCAATATCATTATGCTGAAATGTTGATATGAACTTCATAGTGGAATTTCTACCTTTTTGTATCGGGATTATTATTCACGTATACGACACTATTCACGAATACGACACTATTCACAGAAAAATGAAATTTTCTCTTTTTGTCCAAGATGTCTATTATGGTTACTATATTTGATTGTATCCATGTTTTGATCTTCATTCTTGAATTTTACACCACTATGGTTTATTATGGAGCGTTTTTGAACTTGGATAAACTGTAGTACGAATCCCTAATATTTTTTCTTTTGTCTCACTGGATTCATTTTCTTTAAGATATTTTTCATCATCCTCAGTCCTAAATTATGATATTACTGAATATCTTTGGCCTGTAGTGCAAAGATTAATGATTAACTTATGAATATCTTTGGCCCGTAGTGCAAAGATGAACAGGTGTTTAGATGAACATGACCAACTGGTGATACAAATGAATATCTTTGGCCTGTAGTGCAAAGATGAATGTAAGACCCCAACTTTTATAAATAAAGATGAATTTTCTATAAATATCATTTTTGAATATCATGGAGTTAATTTGATATAATGTTATAGTTGTGGGTAATATTTGCAAAGTACGCAAGTTGTTATATAATATTCGATTGGTCGGGGAATATTCGTTTCAACAGGGAATATTCGTACAACGACACAATCATTGGTGGACCCCACAACGGAATTATTGTCGGATTGAGAAAACTACAATAATTGTATTCAAACTCATAGTTATGTTTTGTCGTATTTTACACGACAGTTGTATTAGTAAGTTATATTTGTATTCTGTACCATGTATCTGACGACCCAAGATGTGTGATGTATACCTAATTTTGGGGGCATCACAGTTGGTATCAGAGCTTAGGGATATGATCCCTGGCTAAGATGTGAGAATAGAACTAGGAGGGGAGAGACGGGGAATTCCTTCGCTAGTATGACCTACCTAAGTTTATTTGCATGGTATTTAATTTGTTGGTCAGAATATAAGGATAATATATGACATATCAATTAACTTTTGTTTTGTGGCAGTATCTGAAAATGGCATCCAAGAATGTTGAGAATAGCAATGGAGCACAGGCGACTGTTGATTCACCACATATCAATAATCGGGATAATGTGCATCAGGAAGGCGACAATCCTCATGCAAACAACAATACTGACCAAATGATGAATGATGGAATGTTCAGAAGCTTTATGCAGTTCATGCAACAGCAGGCGAGAGCGGCTCCTGTTCAAAATGTAGGTGGAAACACTGAAAACTCTCGGACGGTCACCGCTAAACAGTTCAAGGAGCTGGGACCACCAGAGTTTAAGGGAGAGCCAAAACAACTTATAGCGAAAACATGGATAAAGCAGATCACCAAGATATTTGATGTCTTGGGATGCTCTGAGGAGCAAAAGGTTCTATTTGCCGCCTTTATGTTGCGAGGAGAGGCAGATTACTGGTGGGAATCGATTAAGCGTACTCAACCTGCCGCAATGAAGATGTCTTGGGAGAAGTTCCAAGAGCTGTTCAATGACAAATACTTTCTCGAAAATGTTCATCACATGAAGGAGGTGGAGTTCATCAAATTAGAGCAGAATAATATGACAGTGTCGCAGTATGAGGCTAAATTTGCTGAGTTGTCCCGGTTTGCGTCCCACTTGGTGGATAATGAAGAGCGAATGATGTGAATATTTTTGCGAGGTTTGAAACCTGAGATACGCAAACATCTTATTTCTCATAAACTGTGTTTGTATTCAGATGTTGTGAATAGGGCTCAGTTAGTGGAGCGCGATAATGAGTCAACACAACCAAAAGAGAGCAGTCGGCAAAATGATAATACCAGTGAGAGCAGTCATCGAAGCGGTGACAACAAGCGTGGAGGGAATCAACATGCCAGAAATGGTAACCACTTCGGTGGTAATCAGGGCTAAAACAATAAGAATGGTCATTTCAAGAAGAGGAGATTCAACAATGATGGAAAGACGTCAACACCAGCACCCGTTGTTAAGGAAGGAAAACGACCACCTATCATATGTTTCAAATACGGAGGGGAGGAGCACATCAGTCCAAACTGCGCGATGCCGTCTAAAGCATGTTATAATTGTGGAAGAGAAGGCCATTTAGCTCGATTTTGTCGTTTTCCAAAAATAAGTTCAGCCAGGATGGAGACACCAAAGGCCGTCCCAGAAAAGTCAAAATCGGTAGTGCAAGGGAGAGCGTTTGTTGTGACCTCCCATAAAGCAAGTAACCCAAATGAGGTCATCACGGGTAAGCTTACCATAAACTCTAACGAAGTCTATACTTTATTTGATACCGGTTCTACCCATTCTTTTATTTCTCCTACTTGCGCTCATCGATTAAATTTGACTCCGGAGAAATTAGACTTTGACTTATCTATTGAAACTCTATTGGGAGAAACCTTCATTACATTCACGGTTTATAAGTCTTGTTTGGTTCAAGTTGGTACCCACACATTACCTGTCGATCTTATTTTATTAAAAATACTTGCATTTGACGTGATTCTAGGGATTGATTGGTTAACTACTCATCATGCAAAAATTAATTGTTTTCGTAAGGTTGTTAGCTTTCATATTCCTAATCGACCTATTATGAAAATTCAAGCAACCAAACTATTAAAATCAATTGATGTCATCTCAAGCCATAAAGCTATTCATTTATTGAAAAACGGATGTCAAGCTTTCTTAGCTCATGTCACGGATTAAACAAAAACACGTCAGTTTTGAATGATATTTCTATTGTTAATAAATTCCCTGGCGTATTCCCTGAAGAACTTCCTGGCCTACCCCCAGAGCGTGAAATTGAATTTTGTATCGACCTTGAACCCGGTACAAAACCCATTTCAAAAGCCCCATATCGAATGGCTCCTATTGAACTTCAGGAGTTAAAGATCCAACTGCAGGAACTGTTAGACATTGGCTTTATTCGTCCTAGTACTTCTCCTTGGGGTGCTCCTGTTCTATTCGTGAAGAAGAAAGATGGAAGTATGCGACTTTGTATTGATTATCGGGAGTTGAATCATGTCACCATAAAAAACAGGTACTCATTGCCACGCATTGATGACCTGTTTGACCAATTGCAAGGAGCACAATTCTTTTCAAAGATCGATCTTAGTTTTGGATATCATCAGCTGAAGGTTAGAACTGAGGATATTCCAAAGACGGCTTTCAGAACTCGGTACGGGCATTATGAATTCCTAGTCACGTCCTTTGGATTGACTAATGCTCCTGCTACCTTCATGGATATGATGAACCGGGTATTCAAGGAATATTTAGATCACTTTGTGGTCGTCTTTATTGATGACATCCTTATTTATTCCAAAAGCCGTGAAGATCATGAGCAACACTTGAGGCTGGTACTCCAAAAGCTTCGTGAATACAAGCTTTATTCCAAGTTGAAGAAATGCGAGTTCTGGCTGGAGGAGGTAGCATTCCTTGGGCACTTAGTATCAAGTCGTGGAATATCTGTTGACCCGGCAAAGATTGAAGCTATTCAAAGCTGGGAGCAACCTAAATCAGTGACCGAAGTACGTAGCTTTCTTGGTTTAGCTAGTTATTATCGGAGATTCGTGGAAGAATTTTCTCGAATCGCTACTCCATTAACTCAGCTGACTCAGAAAGATACAAAGTTCGGTTGGAGCGAAGAATGTGAGAAGAGTTTTCAAGAACTCAAGAGAAGACTCATTTCAGCACCTGTTCTAACAATACCATCTGGCTCGGAGGGATTTATCATCTACAGTGATGCTTCGAGCAAAGGGTTGGGATGCGTTCTCATGCAACATGGAAAAGTCATAGCCTATGCATCAAGACAACTCAAGGAATATGAGAGGAATTATCCTACTCATGATCTAGAGTTGGCAGCTGTTGTCTTTGGACTTAAAATTTGGAGGCATTACTTGTATGGGGAGAAGGTGGAGATCTTTACGAAACATAAAAGCCTCAAATATTTCTTCACTTAAAAAGAACTCAACCTGCGATAACGACGTTGGCTTGAACTGTTGAAAGATTATGATCATACCATTCAATACCATCCTGGAAAAGCGAACGTGGTAGCTGACGCATTGAGTAGAAGATCATATGCAAGTACGAGTGCGATATTGTCAACATAGAGGCCCATTTTGTGTGACTTGCAAAGGATGGAGATAGAGTTAAAGACTCCAGGAACCCATGTGATGATGACGAATATACGAGTAGAACCAACTTTAATCGATAAAGTTAAAGCTGCTCAAGCTACAGACCTGGAGCTGATGCGTATGAGGAAGAAAGTGCAAGAAGGTGCTATGCCGGAAGCAAGAATTGATGAAAAAGGAATACTTCGAGTCAACTCTAGACTTTGTGTTCTTAACAACCCTAATTTAAAGTATGAAATCATGATGGAGGCGCACAACACACCGTTTGCAATCCATCCTGGGAGTTCCAAAATGTATCATGATCTTCGTCATACATTTTGGTGGAGCAATATGAAGCGAGAGATAGCGCTGTTTATCTCAAGGTGTCTAACTTGTCAAAAAGTCAAAGCGGAGCATCAAGTACCAAAAGGTCCATTGCAACCACTTGAAATTCCAGAATGGAAGTGGGAGCACATTACCATGGATTTCGTTGCCGATTTTCCTAAGGTTTCTCAAGGTATAGATGCGATTTGGGTCATTGTTGATAGATTGACCAAGTCTGCTCATTTCTTACTGATACGAGAAACTTATACACTTGAACGTCTTGCTCGTATGTACATAAACGAGATTGTAAGACTTCATGGTATGCCAGTATCTATAGTTTCTGACTGAGACCCAAGATTCACTTCACGATTTTGGGTTAGTTTACAAAAAAGCTATGGACACGGATTTACGATTTAGTTCGGCATATCATCCTCAGACGGACGGACAATCAGAGAGGACTATTCAAACTCTAGAAGATTTATTAAGACTCTGTGTCCTTGACTTCAAGGAAAGTTGGGACAAGTTCTTATCATTGGTGGAGTTTTCCTACAACAACAGTTATCAAGCAAGTATTGGCATTGCTCCATTCAAAGCGTTGTATGGAAGAAAGTGTCATTCTCCAGTATGCTGGGATGAGGTGGGTGAAGCAACGTTGTTGGGACCAGAGTTGGTACGTATGACTACAGAAAAGATTCAAGCGATCCGACAATGTATAAAAACCTCACAAGATCGACAAAAGAGTTATGCTGATCTTCATCGAAAGGACGTGGAATTTGATATAGGAGATCGTGTTTTCTTACGTGTTGCTCCATGGAAAGGAGTTACGAGATTTGGAAAGTGAGAAAAGCTCAATCCTCGATTCATCGGTCCATTTTTAATCCTCGATCGAGTAGGAACTGTGGCTTATAGACTCGCTTTACCGCCAAGTATGTCTCGTGTTCATAACGTTTTTCAAATATCCATGTTACGTAAATATATGGAAGACCCGAATCACATTATTGAGTTAGAACCGGACGAAATAGCGGAGGATTTGACGTATGAAGAAGTTCTTGTTCAAATCTTGGATAAGAAGGAACATATTCTACGCTCCAAGGTTATATCTCAAGTCAAAGTTTTGTGGAGAAATCACGATGTTGAGGAAATAACTTGGGAGTTAGAATCTAAAATGAAGTCAACGTATCCTTACCTCTTCGACATACCAGGTACGTCCCTAATTTTGAGGGCAAAATTTCATAAGAAGGGGAGGTTGTAAGACCCCAACTTTTATAAATAAATATGAATTTTCTATAAATATCATTTTTGAATATTATGGAGTTAATTTGATATAATGTTATAGTTGTGGGTAATATTTTCAAAGTACACAAATTGTTATATAATATTCGATTGGTCGGAGAATATTCGTTTTAACAAGGAATATTCGTATAACGGCACAATCATTGGTGGACCCCACAACGAAATTATTGTCGGATTGAGAAAACGACAAAAATATTTTATTAAAAATAACGGCGGAAGTTTTACCATTGATTCTGTTGAACTACTCGGTAGTAAAAGTACAGTAACACGTGTGATTGCATAGTAGCACATGGTATTGATTATTAATGCTTATGTGAGAAGTCACTCAATTTGATTCAATTATTGTCAGTTAATAATATGAATTATTTAGCGATAATGAAGTTTTGTTTTATTCGTATTATTAACGTAATAAAACAGAAACAACTTTTATATAAAACAGAATACTTTATTAAAGTTATTCTATAAATAGAATATATTATATTTTATTTAAAAGATTTTTCTTTAAATATGGACCGTCAGATTAAAGTAATCAATCTGGACCGTTCATGGATTATTTACTATGCATTCCATTTTTTTATAAATAGCAGCTCATTCCTTCATTATTTCTTACGAATTCACTGAACTCTAGATAGAGAAACTATAGAGAGAAACAATAGAGAGAGAGAAGATATAGAGAGAGAGAAGAAAAGTATTCTGCTACTTAACTACTTCCTTATTTCAGTTCTTCTTTAAAACGGTAAGGGGTGTTATTCTTTCTTATTCATAAAGAGAACTTTTGTTATTCCATTTCTTATTATTCTGTTGGAATAACCTGTATACGCGGTCTACCCTATACTTGGTGACATTCTTCTATTATTCTGTTAGAACATCCTGTCTTTGTGTTTTACACCGGACCTGGTTCCGTCTTGTTATTATTCTATTGGAACATCCTGTCTGTGTGTTTTACACCGGACCTAGTTCCATTATTTATTATTCTGTCGGAATATCCTGTCTGTGTGTTTACGCCGGACCTGGTTCCATTATTTATTATTCTGTCGGAATATCCTGTCTGTGCGTTTACGCCGGACCTGGTTCCATTATTTATTATTCTGTTAGAATAACCTGTCTGTGCGGTCTATCGCATGCCGGGTGATTTCTTTTGTTATTCCATTCTTTATTATACTCAGTTGGTTAAGTTTTAACTTCTATACTCCATGAAATTAGTGAAATATCCTTGATAATTGCGTTTCATCCAGTATCTTTTCATGAAAATATTATTCTAAGCATTCTTGAATTTTACTCCACAAAGCAGTATCATGTTGACAATTTGGACGTTATCAGTTCCTGGATAAATTAATCCTTGAACTTGTTTTATTGAATTCTTATATCATTGTCATCATCCTCATGTTTATAAAATATTGAAAGTCATCTGTGGCCTGTAGTGCATAGATGGACTTGGTATGATTATGACCAGGGACTATTCGGTATAATCATGACTGTAATGTTACAAATGATGTGGTAAAAGTCCTCATTGGCCGTAGTGCATTGAGGGACAATTGTTGGCATGATCATGACCATTAATGAATACACAAATATTCTTAGCACGTAGTGCATGGATAATTGTGGTTGTGATACTAAAGAATATCCTTGACCGTAGTGCAGCGGTGATTCGATGATGTGGATTATTTTGTTAAGCTGAGTCCCAGCAATAACAGTGTTGAAAAACCTTTTAAATCATAGAAGATAGTAGATTTTATTCTCTACTTGACTCTTTTAATGGATTGCTTGTTCCGCTGCAGTTAAACTTGATGTTCGTTATATTTTATCAGTTTAACACTGTTGAAGGCTAATGATAATTTATTCTGCATTATCTTAGTCATAATATTTCTTACTGGGCTAGTTGAGCTCACCCTTTCTTTCACTGTTCTCTTCAGGAAATGAGAATATAGCTGGGACGAGTCGGGGAACGGAGTGATGGACCAGATGATAGTATTAGTAGTCCTCACTATTCTATAAAATAGTGTGACAATAATTGTAATGAGGACTCCTTTTGAGTTTGTATAGTCTCTAGTAGACAATAATTGTATTCAAACTCACAGTTATGTTTTGTCGTATTGTACACGACAGTTGTATTAGTAAGTTGTATTTGTATTCTGTACCATGTATCTGACGACCCAAGATGGGTGATGTATACCTAATTTTGGGGGCGTCACAATGAATATTTGATTCAAGATGTATATTGATTGATGTTACATGGATACAATATTGATGATGGACTTTTAAATCTTAAAAGAAAGTAGAATTCATTCTCTACTCGACTCTTCTAGTGGATTGATGTTTCCGCTGTAGTTGTTGATCTAAAACTTATTGTCTATTATATTTTATCAGATTTTTCCATGTTGAAGACTAATGATAATTTGTTGTATATTATCTTAGTCATAATATTCTTTACTAGGCTAGTTCAGCTCACCCTTTTCCTTTTTGTTCCATTTTTCTCAGGAGGCGAGAATATATCGGGAACTAGTCGGGGTGTGGAGTGATGTTTCCAGTCAGTTGTGTTAGTAGTTCTCACTATTTTATAAAATAGTATTTTAATAATTGTAATTATGACTTATTTGAGTGTGGATATTGTCTAGAAGACAATATTTGTATTTAAACTCACAGTTTATGTGTTGTCATATTTTGCACGATAATTGTAGTAATGATGTTGTAGTTGTTTCTGTACCATGTATTTGACAACTCAGAATAGGTGATGTATACCTATTTTTGGGGCGTCACATCCTCTGCATAATATTTTATATTATTAAATCAATAATTAAAACGATAAAGTTATTCATATTATTATTTTCATTATTGACAATGTCTAGAAAGTTCTGTTGAGGAAAAGGGTTTGGTCACCTAATTGCGCGTCAATATGGAGAAGTCCTTATCGGAAAGCCCCTCTTTCCTAGGAAAGATCTGATTGTTAATATTGTGAGTTATAATATTAATGATGAATAAATGTTATTAAAATGTGTTTAGTGAAGCCAAGTGAATTGAGATAAATAGAGGGTTTTTTATTATTAAGTATTTGTTATAAATTTGGCTTATTATATGGACCCCCACTTACCTATTTTTTCAAAATCGTCGGTAGAAAGTTATCTCAGTTTTGTTTTATTACTTATATATATATATATATAAGTTTTGTTTTTTTATATAAAATAGAATATATTATATTTTATTTAATTGCATAGTACTGCATAGTGTTTGCTTAGTGTTACATAGTGCAGCATAGTAACATCAAAATTATTTCAGCGAATTCGCCCGTAAATTCTCCTACTGTGCAGTCCGTGATCTTAAGCTAAGGATATGATCTTATTAAATAAGATATAGAATTATTGAACATGTATTAACTAATAGCAAGCTGAAAGTAAAACTTGCTCAACATGATAATAACTTGTGCAAAGTAATTGAAATAAGACAATTCGACATTAGGAACTGGAATTCAAGAAATTGCATTCACAAATAAAATTAAAGAAAACTTGTCTAACAATAAACAAGTTAGAATAAATCAATAACTATTGGAATTCAAACTTGTTCGAATAAAGTTAAAGTTATAGCTTGCTCAAATAAAATTTAGGAATAAAGCTTGCTCAATAAAAGTTTAGAGTAAGAAAATTGCTCAATATAAAGAGGTAGAGTTTAGAAACTTGCCTCGTGCGTAATCTATAAATTTACAACTCACGTTCACATACACATAGTATTATAATCACAGTATATATTAGATATACTAACATAGAACTCACTTCTAGCTAAACTTGTTATTTTAATACAAGTCTTACGCTACCATATACATTTTAGAAATCTCAAGTGTTAACTTCACAAAAATTATTTGCTATTCACTATGTACACTAAGTCATAACATATCGCGTTCGTAACATACTAATCCTTTTACAACGTTGAAATTATTAATGACATGATATGTTTTTGTTTTAACCTCCTCATTACACGTTTGCTACCTTAGCACATCATTAGACTAGGCTACGGTAAGTGTTCAAGGTATGCAGAAGTAGAAGACTTCACTGGGTCTGACTGTCTAATGGCGCGGCCGCGCCATAATTGCCTTAGAGTCCGGCGCGCCCGCGCTCGACACCAATATCAGTTTTGCAGAATGCGAGTTTCGACTCTGTCCTAAGCCAACTAACATGAATTTCATCCACAAAATAGTAAATTTAACATATGTAATTAGTACAGAACTAACACAAACATGATTCCTCACATATTCAACCACTTAGAATAATTAAACGACAACTTTAACTAATTTAAATCCTTAAATTTCATGTTTTCATATAAAAACTCTATTTTTGACATCCTTCACAAAAATCACCACTATGATCACAATTCTTGTCCAAATGACTTCATTCAAACTACGTTCTCTTCGTTTCTTAGTGGACTAGCATAATCAAGATTCAATTTATAGATTAACATACAAGCTAACCACCAAATTTTGTACTTTCATAAGCCATATGAAAAATATATATACTGTAAATAGTTTTCTTCCTTTTTATACCGTAATTAGCATAGTAATTATTGTCTAAACACTAGTTCTAACATCACAACCACATACAATCACCATAATTTAGTTGTATAGCAACAATTCAAAAAATAAAATTCACAGAACATAAAATTTTTATGCCATAAAACTCATATATATATATATATATATATATATATATAAATAATATTATGGTTATGGAAAATATCTTCAATCAGCTTGGTAATCCTTTTTAACACCACTGAAATTGTTATGGAATTCTTAGACTTTCTCTCAAATTTCTCTCAATTCTCTCTCAAGTTTCTCTATGAAATTCTCAGTTTAGCAAATAACCAAACTGATAACCAAGTAGGCGTAGAATAAAAGAAACCGATATGGCCATAATACGCATATTAAATATATCAGTTGCAAAATAATAAACGTATAGATTATAAATACATTTTATTTATTAATTAATTAATTTTATTTATATTATTTGTTATAATAAAATTCAAAATTTAAAAATCCAAAAGCCATAGGGCTTTGTTTGGCAAAAACTCTTTAAAATTAAAGACTTAATATCTTTAAGCCTTGTTTGGCAAAAACTAAATTAAACTCCTTTAATTTATTTTAATTACCCATTTATAGCATAGTTTATTGTCACACTTTTATTACCAAATTAAATTAAAAATTTTATAATAATCCATTTAATCCCTATCAATTTTCTAAATTAATTATTAAATTAAATTAGAACATTATCTCCTAATAATTAATTTCCTTCACTCATAAATTATTTATTTCACAAATGAATAATCAAATCAAAACAAATATTTACTTAACAATAAACACATCAATTAAATATTTATATAATTCAATAAATATTTAAAATTACAATTTAAAATTTCGGATTGTTACATGGGCAAGTGCGATTATCGCCGTCGTGAGTAAATAAAAGCATAATAAACCCCTTGTTGAATCTTAGCTTAGTTGCTGCGTAGTCTTGGTTGGAACTTAATTTGTTTGCTGCGTTTCTTGCGTTAAAACTATATTTTTCCTCTAAGAAGCATATTATGTGAAGTATTTGTATTTTAGCAAGTTTAATGTTTGCTAAGCACACACACACACACTACATCAGTGATGATGTAACAACCCGAAAATTTGGATTGTCCATAATTTAAGATTTAAAGAATTAGTTATTAATAAAATAAAATTTTATTAATACTATTCTGTGTTATGTGTTTATTAATCGTTCTAGAACCTGGGATGATTATAAGTAGGTAGGATCATTATGGCTACGAACTAGACTGAACGAGTAAGAATTTTCAAGACGAAAATAAAAAAAATTTCGGGAACAAAATATTTTCGGGGAAAAAGACGAAATAGGCACTATTCATTCGACGAAATCTAAGGGTAAGTGTTTGAATAACCTAAGCCTTTTCGAGAGTTCGGTATGTTGAAATGACATTCCGTCGAAAGATTTGACGATAATATATCGTGAAAAGTTAAGTAAGATGATAAAAAAATTTCTCAAAAAACGTGCAAAAAACGAATAAAATAAATATGACAAAAAGTATTGTTATGTACTTTTCACTCTTTTAACTACGTTAGAGGAAAATGTGAAAGAAAACGCTTAACGCCAAAAAGTGTTTTTTAATTTTTCAGAAATCTGAAGAATACGTAAAAGTTAATCGATAAAGGAAAGACGGAATATCCAAAAATATTGTATTCCGAGAATCACAGTTTTAAAAATGTCGGACGAAACCCGAAAGACGGAACCACAAAACTTCCAAGGGAAGTTTCGTGAATAGTAAGGAGGTGGAATGAGGAGGTGTGAATAGTAAGGAGGTTGGGGCAAAATGACTAAAATACCCCTAGCCTTGAAAATCTATAAGAGTTTAAGAGCTTGGAGAAGAAGAAGAAGGAAGCAATTGAGCATGAATGATTGGATCAAAGGGTTCGTGAAATAGAAAAGCTAGCGAATCACCGACTTTGTCTAAAGGAATAAAAATAATGAGGAAAGGTATTAAAACCTAACTCCTAAGTTAAATTTTCTTTAAGTTTTATATGTTCAAAAATATAACTTAATGAGAATAAGAAGTAGATGATGTTAGAAATGATTTCATATGGTTGAAATCATGAGAAAATGAATAAATAAGAATTAGAAGTTTATTTTAAAAATTTCCTAAGGAAGTATAAGATTCGTAATGAATTTAAACGATCCGAGTGGATTAAATGAATGAGTAGGTGAAATAAGTAAGGAATGGTGTTCTATAACATCAAATTCCATGAAAAAGTGAAATCGTAATCCAAAATATTGATTAAAAATGAAGAACGAACGAAGAACACAAAGAACATGCGAAGAACACGAAGAATATTATTGATGGACAAATTTAAAACCATCATAGTGTAATTGTTTTTGATGGATAAGTTTAAAATTATCGCGTATAAGTCAGATGCTTATTGCTTGGTTAGGAATGGTAGAAACATTCATGAAGAACAGATTAAAACTGAGCTATAATGAAGTTGTGGAAATTTTTTTGTAAAAGACGATCGAGAAATTAAAAGTTTGTAAATGAACCCGAAGGTGTAGGGTTTCATAAAAAAGTAAGAGAACATACAAAACTTAAGTCATGGACTCATGAACGAATGAATTCCGAGTTCGGATGACTGAATTACGGACGAACGAACGAAGAACGTTAAAAATATAAAACGAACGAAGGGCGAAGATTAAGATAATCGAATGTCATGTTAATGGATTCAGAATGAAGTTAAGTCTGAGGGTAATCGATGTACTTAAGATAAGGAAGAGAATAGGTTTGGAACAACCTCGTTCCGAGTTATAACGAATAAGTTACGAAATTTCAAAGTAAGCGATTCAAACTTGTAAAAGACTTAGAAATTTTTCTAGGTTTCTTGCTCGGCACCGCAGCGCTAGCTGAGCCTTGGGAGGCGGCGCCGCAACGCCAGCTCGAAATGCCATGCACTATTAACTGGCGTAGCAGCGTAAGAGTTAGTGAAGGACTCAGCGCCGCAGCGCCAGGCCAGGAAGGTAGTTGCTGAAGACTCGCGCTATAGCGCGAGAGGAAGGAAGGGAACCGGCACCGTGGCGCCGCAGCTCCGGTGCAGTGCAAGGCCCAGTAATGAGCTTTTAAGTGGTCAATTATTGGGAGATGTGCAAGAAAGAAGTATGAACAATAGTTCACCTAAAATAACACTTAAGCAAGTGAGTTAAACCTTTAGTAAAGGTTGAACGGAAAGTTTAAATGAGAATAAAAGACAAAGAATGTAAACGCGGGTTACAAACCCGATGTCTAGGTACCGTAGTCGCGATAAATGAACGTGAGGGATTGCTATAATTGTGATTCCTTAGACGTTGAGTGACGAGGGTAATTAATAACATTTTGATGTTATGTTATGGTAACGAGAGATAAGTGTAAAGCGTATAGACGTTGTGAACGTAACACTGTTACGATGAACGACTGGTCTTAGCATACAACGAACGGTATGGCTTCGACATTAAGAATGAATAATGAACATGGGGTTCATGGGATGGATAACGATTGAAAGCGATTAAAACCTTGAGTAAAGGTTGATTGGGAGATTAAGAGACGAGCAACGTGAATATTGAATACGTAAACGATCCTCACGATTCGTATTCGCGTCGGACGGTTGTTCTAAGTATACCTTGGTTATATGACTTAGACGTTGATGAAAGTAGTAGGATATGAATTTTCAAGAAAGCAATAACGAACGGTATGAACATATAGTTCACCTAAAATAACACGTTAGATTAAATTACATTTTTTTTATTTTATTGTATTACATTATGTTGTGTTACTTAGGGACAAGCAACGGTTTAAGTTTGGGGGTATTTGATAAGTGGGTTTTACAGCTACTTATTGGATACTTTTAATCTCGATATCTTGCTAATCCTAAGGCGTTTTAGTTGGTTTTTATATCTTTTTACCTTATTTGTGTAAATGTTGTTTCGTATTGCTTTCATGTGATTTCATATGGTTTTTATGTGTTTTAACTTTGTTTTGCAGGAATTGGAATAAAAACCACTTGAGTCAATGTTTGGGGTTGCTAAATTGGCATTTTCGGCTTGCTAATTGCATTGCAGTCCCTTGTGGCTCAGTTTCGACCATGATCCAACCATTATCACTTAGACATCAAAGAATGAAAGTTGTAGTTCTACTTTTCATGTTTCCAAAACATCTTGAATCATCCAAAATATGGTTTTTATACGAGAGTTATGTTCATTTTCCCAATGCGTGTTGAATCTAGAAATTGCCCACTTGTCATTTATATAGCAACCACTGTAGGGCCATTTTCGACCTTGCTCCAACCTTTATCTAGAAAAATTAAAAAAACGAAAGTTGTAGATCTACGTCTTAGCTTTTCGAAAACCTCTTGAATCACCTCAATCAGAGTTAAAAAGAAGAAGTTATGGTCGTTTTACTAAAGGACACTGTAGTAGAATTCCATACTGCACAGCTGTGCCCTATTTGGCCTATGGGACGGCGCAGCTGCGCCCTGCCTCAATCGAAAATACCTTTCAGTGTAGCTGCGCCCAAAACAAGCTTGTGTGCAGCGCAGCTGCGCCGTTTCCTATCTGACCAACTTTGATTTTTGTTTTAAATGACCAATTGAATTGTTTTCTAAGCAAGGGTTTGAGATTTAGCCTATATTTAGGCATTTTTAGATTGTATGGAATAGATATATAGCTAGATCATTCTCTAAATAAAATTCCTCTTTGGGATAAATCTCTTGGATATTCCATCTTTAATTTTTTTCTTAGATTGGTTTATATTAGAACCCTAGATTAGATTAGATCTGAAGATTGAAGCTCTTGAAAATCATTGGAGATTTAAATTGGAAGTAAGCGAATTCAAATTTTCTTACCTCAAACCCTAAATTCTCCTCTTATCTCTTTGTATTTATTAATGTTTATTCAATTGTGGATCATGAATTTCACTTCAATCATGAATTAAACTCCATTTTGGGATTATAATGGATCTTATTGAGTAGTTTATTTTAATATGTATCCTTGTTAGTCTTATTAATTGTTATTGGATTGTCTATTATGATTTTGAATTGCTTAATTGTCTAGCTAACAATTATCGTGATAATCCATATGAAATTAAAAGACGGATTATGGGTTTAGATCTGATCATAAGAGCATGTGTTTGTGACTTCTACCTGGCGATGGAATTCATGATTCATGTCTAGGATAGAGATATACCTATGCACTGCATGTAATCTAATGAGAACTTGTGCTTCAACCCTCTTTAATTGTAATTCACATAGAGATATAGTGGGTTAGTTAATTAAGGTGCTCACATTCATTATATCATCTATGGATTTAGTGTTATATAGGTATGGTACATTGAGTGTAATGACCGATAATTTCATGAATAAATAATTTTCTTGATATAATAAGAAAATGAATATTTACTTGAATTTAAATATTGATGTGTAGTAAGACGAGTAGTTCAATCAAGTTAAATTGAATTTATAAGAATATGGATTGTGTTGAGAATTGTGAAAATACATTGTATGGCATGAGAATGGAAATTTAAGGAATTAATTTAATTAAGAAGTGAAAGATTAATTAATAGTATATTATTAATTAATTGTTATGGTGAGCAAAGTAAATTACATAATTAAGGTATGTATTATTTATTGTGTAAGATATGTATGGATATCTAGTTCCTAAATTAAAAAGAAATTGTATTGTGACACTTTAGTTTAACTATATAATATATAAAAACTATATAGTAAAGTGTAAGAAATTATAAGTTGCATAAATAATCGTTTATGTGACAATAAGAATGACTGGAAACATTAAAAGAGGTACTTTGTCAAAGAATTATAAATTATTTCAATGAGTGAGTCCAATTTGAATAATAGAGTTATAAGGAGATATTAAATTATTAGTGACCAATTAAATTGAGTCCATACATGTTATAAATATTAATTAGACTGGACTAATGTACATGAATTATATGATGTGGATACATAAATAATCCATAATTTTACATTGTGTAGTAGCATTAACACATTAAAATCACATCTTGGGAATTCAAGTAACCAAAGTAAGCATTACATAACTAAGTGTTGAGAATTAAACTCGCGTCCCATTTTGAGAGTCTCAAACAGTGATGCACAATAGCCTACTCCTTCATTGCATAAATTCCAAAAAAACCAAAAGGCTACAATCCATGATGATGATTGCTATTGAATAGCAGTTGGCCAACTCTCTTTTAACCATTGTTCTCTTCCATTTTCCACTGATACAAGCCTTGATGCATAGCTAGAGGCTGGACAACCAATTCTCTATAAATGGCAGCCAAATTCTTCTCATTCTTAGTTACTTGGAAAATTATTTGATAAGTGTAGTTCAGAGTGAGAGCCACTGAGCATTGAGGGAAGTATGATCAGAGTAGTGAGGGAGTTCAATTCAAACTTCAAAGAGGTATAATTTCTTTTTTGTTGTTAGATTAAGTTTTGTCAAATTCTTGCAATTCTCATGGAATCTCTGTTAAGTGGTACGAATTAGCATGTCTCTATGTTATTTGAGTTAGTATGTATGCTTTGAAGTGTTGTAGTGAGTCTAGTTTGAGAATTAGCGATACATGTGTTAACGCTCTGCAAAAGGCAGAGCCATCTATTTTTGCCTCAGAACGAAGCCGTACGGCCGCGCCACTTCTTTAGCCTAATACCGCGCGGCCGCGCGGGGTGTCTTCCCCTGATACTGCTTTATTGGTTCTGTATTGTTCTGAGCATGCTATGATAGTTAGGTTATGCATGTAAGTGACCCTATCATGTGATGAGATGTTGTTTGGAACATAGAGAGTTACCTTAGCTTGTTTTGGTAAGAATATTAAAAGAAAACTTATAGAGTTGGAAACTAGTTTTGATAAACCTTTTTGCAAAACATGTTCTAACCTTGGTTGTGAGTGTATCAAGTTCTGATATGCATTAATATGTGACTAATATGTTAATTTACATTGTTGAAGATGGTATTGTATATTCACGCATGATTAAAAAGGAAAATGCGAGTAAAAGACTATACTAGCTATAGGTACATGAACTATGCATATACTAAGTTTTAAACTTCAAAACATGCTCATTTGATCTATTTTTTGATTATGAAAGCATGCTATAGAATATGTGGACATAACTTGCATACTTAAATAAGTTTTACTAATGGAGACTTTAAGCTTCAAATACAAACTTGATAAACCATATGAGAATTGGTGCGCATGCTTATATATTCTAATATGTATATGTGAGAGCATGATGTATAGTAAATGAATTGACCTTGTTTCCTTGGTAGCTTAACATGAGATTTTCACAAGGAACCTTGAAATCTAGTTTTGTCAACATTACGAGTATTCTAGCATTTGACATCATGATTAGGTGTGTCATACATGTAGACAAGATTTGCAAGCATGCTAGCCAATCGTATGCATTATAAAGTTGTTGGGAATGGTTAGAGCAAGTCTAAATAAATGAAGTAGGACTCCACAACTTGACATACATGACCAAGATAATGTAAGCATGTTCAATTAAAACTTATCGATCTCATCGAATGAATATAACAACTAAAATGAAGGACTTTGCTAAATAATCATGTGAAGTCTTGATTTTTGTGAGACTTGGCAAGTCATGTAAAAAACAATGTTATAAAAGAGACCAAACCTATTCATAAATATCACGCCATTATGCAAGTGTTATCCTAATTGGTAGTGCAAGACTAGCCTAGCTTCTATGTAGCAATCTTGGTTTGCACCATAAGCAACGTGGTCGCGCCACTCCTTAGTACAAACCAAGTGCGGTCGCGCCAGTCTGCAGTAGGAACAGTTTCTGCTTATAGTTTGAAGGTGTTTGCATGCTTGTATTGTTACTTTAACACGCATTATATGACCAATACATAATCTAATGTGTTATGAAGCATGCTAGATTATAGGATTGAATGTCTAATGAGTTAATTATAGGCTTTCAATTGATAAGTCCAAAAGGTATTTGTAATCTATAAAGAAATGATTAGAGACTATGATTATTTGACTTAATGGTGACTTATAAACTGATTTTGTGCTATAAGTATGCAAGGTTTGTGATGAAGTATGTGAGGAGTATACAACTAAGTTAGATGTTTATATATGTATTTAAACTTACATGTCATGTATGAGCATATGTAACTAATGAATATCCTATACGCGTATTATATTATGTTAGGATTCGAAAGAGTGTTGATAAGCTATATTTTGGTAAACTACGCTTGAGGCAAGTACTCGAACCTTACTCTTTATTGAGCATTATTTGAACTTGTGCAATTATTGATCGTACAAGTAGAACTTTGAAGAAATAATACTTCGTAATGAAATTTCAAACTTTGATTCAAACGATAATTGTTCTTATATGTATTGTGAAAGAAAACTATCTAAGCCATTGTTTCAGCTAGATTATTGATATTGATCGAAAGCTATCAAAACAAAATTTACTTGGTGCATACTCTTATAACTGAGTTGAACAACCCTCTTGGTAGGGGAATTTTATATTGTCGGGAAACCGACGTGCACACTTGAGAAAGACTAAATGTAATGCATTGACATAGGGTACTTTAGGCTGATCAACTATTGTACTCATTTTGTAGAATTATCAGTCTATTACTGTTAATTCTAGGAGAAGTTCATAGTCCTTAATGACTGCTCAATATTCATTACTTTGAAATCTTTAATTCATTAAGCATTGATTATTATTGATCTTTTATGTCTATAGCGACTATTGTTGATAATCATTGATACTTCTTGTTATCTTGAACTATCTTTATTATTATACCTTGAGAAATATAAAACTACCTTGAGTACCCTTTTTGATATATTACTTGCTGGGCAAATCTGTTGCTCATTCTTGTTTCCCTAAAAACATTTCAGTTAAGACAGAGCAAGGAAGCCCCTCAGGCATTGATAAGGGCAAGGACAAGGCTACGGAATAGTTTATGTTTATTGGAGATTATTATATTCCTATAATGACATAAGATGTGATATGTATTAGTTATATCTAAATATGTTTAATTATGATTAAGATATGTAATAGATGTTTAAGTTACGAACCCTTGGGACGTGAATAATTATATTATGACAATGTAATCTATTCTATTATTCCGCTGTATGAAATATTGATCCATTATTAGAGTTAGTACGTGATAACCAAATTTGAGACAAGTGCGGTATGAATTTTGGGGCGTCACATAGAGAGATGGTCATATTTTACCTTCGTGCTCTTGATTAGCAATCCAGTATAATTAATTAGACTTAACAAGAAGTGTATTGATTTAAAAGAAACAATAGGTGAAATTGTAGTCTCGAGTCTTCATTATCTAGTTTCATTCTAGGGGTAGATAACATTAGTTTGGTTAAGTAGTTTTAAATATAAAATACTAAATCATTCGTTTAAATAAAATTAAGATGGTTACGGGTTAGTGCTTGGTGATTTTTCTTAAATAATTCTCTTTAGGAATGATACTCTACTTACTCTTTATTACTTGTTGATCGTGCATACTTACATGCATATATTGATCATGAAATACGACCAACAACAATCCTGAGCGGGCTGGCGATGCCAAGGAGGCTGCTCACTCCGATCACGCCGACGATTTTCATACGTCAGAGCAGCAGCGTCGACGCCAGCCCGATGATCCTCCTCACACTAGGGGTAGTACTACTGGTATGACTTAGTTTTGTAGATGATTAGTACATATTTACTTTAGTTTAGCTTAAGGGGATGTAAATTTTTGTAGTTTAGTTGATGTTTGACGTATTGTAGTTTAAACCATGTCATTACTTTAATTTAACATCTTTACTTTACTTTTGTTGATGTTTGACGTATTTAGTTTTGTTTAGCTTAATGGAATGTTTGATATACTTTTGTTTATCTTAATCAGATGCTTGACATCTAAACTTCTCGTTTAGTTGATGTTTGACATATTTTATTCATCTTTACTTTAGTTTAACATGTTAATTTTGTATATCTTATGGAAAATTAGAGAATTTTAATTATTGTTGGCCTTGATAATTCATATCCATGTTGTTGGATTATTATAGTTATGTTGTATGTGCTGTTGCGAAAAAAATAGGTTTACAGATACAAAAATGTGGGTTATTACCCTTGATATTGCCAAAACCAAAAAAATAATTATAAACAAGACATGTGCTCGAAGAAATAAGGATAGTCTTGACAGAATTCCATCGGCCTTAAGGCTCCCACACGATTACCTATTTTGCCACATGGAAAACTCAAATCGACCGACTAATTTCAACGAATTGGATTCTATCGAGGATAATGTAAGTTCGACCGAATAGTTGGTCAAAAATATTTTCATCGACATTCGTTATTTTTGACCTAAAGATCGATGGATTTAATTCTGACATGCCTATATTCGATTGAATTTCTGAGTGCTTATTCAGTAGGAATTAAGTTATTCTTGACGAAGAAAAATTATGGCTTGGGAATTTTGCGTCGTAGTTGTCGTGTTTCCTGATTCAATGGTCTTTTTTAGCCCATTTGCCCTAAGGTGTAACTCTACATCAAGTGCCCAAGCCAAATAGTTGTCTCATAAGATTTTCACAATTGAAAAATCTATTTTTGCCAAGTTTGCCATTTATTCTGGGTTAAAACATAATAATTTCCATTACTTAATAACATTTTTAATAAAATATATATAGGGTGTGAGACCACTTGAGCATAGAGGGGGTTACTAGAACTCGAACTCACATTTGAGGGGATTTATATCCGGCTTCCCACCACTAAGCCATCACCCCAAGCGATGATAAAATATAACAACATAAATATATAATCATTTATATTATTAACATATCCTTCTAGTCAGAAGATATGCAA
Organism: Panax notoginseng; assembly: GCA_016801055.1. Lineage (NCBI taxonomy): Eukaryota > Viridiplantae > Streptophyta > Magnoliopsida > Apiales > Araliaceae > Panax > Panax notoginseng. The sequence goes on from CM029015.1 coordinate 137,360,161, forward strand.
TCACTAATATATATACAAGTATTACTGTACACATAATAAAAAAATACATGTACAAAACTGTAAAAGATTTTCACCCGAAATGTAGTAGTCCGCGTAGACAGATTATACCTAGAAATAATGAATGAACACGAAGGGGTATTCACCATGCATACGGTAGTCCGCGTAGTCATGTTATTCCTATAAGTAAATAAATGGTAAAAAGGTTCCCACCAAGTCTTGTAAGATCAACAAGGATAGATGGTACCGTTGTAATTAATAAAATTTAAAAATGGACAACAAAACATTAATATAATTTGACAGTTAAAGAATATAATCGGCGGCAAAGCGAAGCTAGTAGTATAAAACTTAATTACAAGAATTTAAAGTTTATAGTCTTAGTTGGTTAGAGTTTCCTGTTTGATAACATGTTATAAAACTAAAGAAATAACAAAAGATGAAAGATGAAAATTTTCCATTTTTGGTGTATCTTTTTTCATTAGATAAGATGCCTTTTATAGGCAAACAAAGGGAACATAAATTTAATAAAATTAATTACATCATAGACTAGACCAATGATCTAGTTTATAGCCATTAATTTGACAGCACTAGGAAGCCATATTATAACAGGTAGGAAAATATGGACGTTTTTCTTACTTTTTATGTTGGTGGCATCGCTTAGGTGCATAGGGCTACGGGCCTACAGGTTTTAAGGGTATATGCTTTTTTCTTTACCTATATATATGTAATACCCAGAAGAAAAAAAATATTTAATTTTAAAACATATTAATTGGACTTTATTTTTAATTGGGTCAAAGTAGTCATTTAAATTATGTGGGCTAATAAATATTAATAAGCAATAGATAATATTATGTGATTAAAATTTGGGCCTTAATATTAAAATAACCCAATTAGAAGTTTATTAGGGCAACTTAATTAATAAATAGCTAAACCTAATATTTCTTCATTATACAAACTGAAAAAGAAGAGGAATGAGGCTGCTACGGAGGAAGAAAAGGAGAGATCAGATTATATTTTGTAAAAGATAAAGGAACAAGAAATTGAGATTTAATTTCAAGTAAGTTATATATTTAAATGTTAGCATGTGTTTTTTTTCTTCTACAATCTAAGATAATTGTTGTTGTGATTGGGTTATTCTTTTCAGTTTAGGTGTTTTGTTTCTTTTTTGACATTAATGTTAATAGCTCACATGTTAAAACTCAAAGTTACATATTATATAATTATAAGTAGTATCACATGTGTGTGTGTGTGTGTATATATATATATATATATATATATATATATATATATATATATATATATATATATATATATATATATATGTTAGTAATCAGAGTGTGCAGTGATTGAAACTTAATAACATGAAACGTGGGACTATACTGGGCATGTAATGGTCTTTATTTTAAACTATTTGTAAATGGGATATGACATACTAGTATCATTGTCCAACAATAAATGACCACATGCGAATTGTAAAATAATAAAGTATTAAGGCAATTAAATTGGGTAATTGAACTAAAGTCATTGATAACAATATAATGTAAATATTAGTGGTCATACATGTTTAACAAAATTATAAAATTAATTTAAAATTATTATTAAACTTATAAGTTATTATTTATTTTAATTTGTTTGGAATGAGGGAGTCTAACAAGTTATATTTGGAATATATTTTGGGTAATAATAATAATAATTCACTAATTGTACTTATTTATTATTTTGTTTAATTAGTTCGGACGGAAGGAATTTAACGAGTTATATTCGGATTATAATTTTGGGTATGACGTTGCTTAACTCAGGTACGGATTCCGTACTCTTTCAGCGATACTCTTGTTAAATTTGATTTGTTCATTTTGTCGCTTGTTCGAATTTTGTTATTATTTCACATAATTATTTCTTGTGAAATAAATATATTTATTTCATTTTGGAGTTGATACATATGACTCGTATTTGTACTCTTTGAATTAGGTTATCATGTTTAGTACTATTTATTTTTGATAATTGTAGAGCGGTACATGTTGCTACCTTCTTTTTGAGACCTTGTGACTATAATTTGATTTAGTTCAACATGTACATATAGAACCCTTTTTTTGGTATTATGTCGCATGTGTTGTGATATGATATCTTTGTTAGAATATACCGTAGGGTATACCTGAGCTATAACCACCTGTCTTGGCACGAGAGACATGACACTTTCCGTGGCGATGTGATTAGTCCACGGCGTCTCCGTTTGGGCTCTGGAGGAAGTGAGCCATTTGGTGTTTTGTTGTGGGATGTGTATGGGTTAACCCTAGTTTTTTTGTTTTGCGGATTTGTGATGTTGTGCCAAACACACATATCCGATTTGGATACATTTGGATTCACAGTCCAATGTGTGAGTGCCTGTGTGGCATTATTTTGACTTGTCTGTATGACATTGTTTTGACTTGTCTGTGTGGAAATGTATATTTCTGAGCTCACTCAGTATGAAATAACCCCAGCCATTTGTTCCAGCCTATTATTTTATTGTAATAGTTTTGTTTGTTTATGTTCGGTTCAATTAATTGGGTTAGTTATTTCAGTTCATTATTTTCTTTACTCTTCTGTTTGTTTCGTTAATTCTGTTGGTTCAGATATATTCTATTCAGATCTTTGGAGATTTTTTTTGTTAGAGGCAATATTTTGTCTCTGTCGATTTCATATTTTAGTTGTGTATCTTTTGTATCTTTATGTCTGTACTGAGCATTTGGCTCATGCTGCGTTTTTCTTCCAGCAGGTTTGTAGGGCTGATTCAGGGCTAGTGTGATGAGAGTGTTGCCTTTAACCATCTAGGTTGTTTCGATTTTAAGTTTTAATTATTTTGACTTTGTTTGGAGAATTGTACTTAATACTTTATTAATGGATCACCACTATTAATATTTTGAGGTTGTTAGTGCTCTGTTCATTTATTTTAAGGTTTCTTGTGCTTTGCACGTGACCTCCCTTTCCTTTTCGGGAAGGGGATGTTACAATATACCTTCCAATGGTGCTAAAAAAAATCTACTCCTATTCGAGAGTGTAGAAAAAGAGAGAGAGAAGAAAGCTTTTGCTAAAGCTTAGAAAATCATATAGAAAGAAAAGAAAAACAAATAGTTGCTTTTTGTTTAGGTTCTATCACATGGTTATTGTGGGGAAGTAATTTGAGTTTTACTCAAATTAAGATATTTTTGTATTTTCTCAGATTATTATAGTGAATTTTTCGAAGATCGTCCCGTGGTTTTTACCTCTTAGTTTTAAAAGGTTTTCCATGTAAAAATATTTGTGTCTTTTGACTCGTTATTTTTTATCTTATTATTTTCTATAGTGATTATTATTTTGGTGAAAGTATAAATTTAATTCTTTTTGCATGTACTTATATTTTTGTCATTTATTTTATCAAAGACAATAATATTTGAAAGGTAAATTTTCCTGACAAAAAGTTTGTGAAATATCTGCACCATAAGATTCCAACACTTTAATGCATTTTTCATTGGAGTAAGGATCTGAAATTGGGTTAGTTGCCTTAGAACTTTGTGCTTATATTTTTCCGCCATAACATTATGTGCCTCAGTCCGTGCACCAAGTGATTGACTCCACACCTCCAAACATGATTCAAATTCCATTGCCTTGGTATCATTTTTAGCACAACGATCACCTAATATAGTTGAAGCATTGCCACAACCAGTTGTTTTTAAATTTTCTTTATCAACGTGTATACTTGAAGAAATAAAATCCACTTCTATGTCTCTCTCTCACTCTTCATCAGATGGAGGAGGCACTTCTATTGAAGCATGATGGAATTGCCCAATGGCTGTTATATTAGCAAATATCTCACCCATCAAGTCATAATTTTCATAACCATTTTTGCGAATTACCTTAAAAACATGTTTTTTCTAAAATATCAAATTAAACAAATCGTAAGACAATTGCACAAGGATATAAAACATATATTTGATGAACTAAATTACTAATATATTAAAAAAAGAATTAAGATATACTACATTAAACTGTTGTCATATCTCTTCTATTGCGTGAATAGTATTGGAGCTTGTATCCCATGTCACTCCAGTTGTTCTAGTTAAATTAGAAAAGTTTCGATCGTTGGAAACTATAGCAGTATTAACAAGACCAATGGATGAATAAAACTGGAACAACTTATCTGGTATACGACGAAAGCCGAGGTGTAGCAAAGCTACTGTCCTAAAAATAGAAGGAATTAACTTATACCACAATGGTATATCAGCCAATAAATTCCTTATCCACTCTGCTTCTGTACCTGCCAATTCTAAAGCAATAAATTCAGATTCCATAGTAGATCTAGTAGTACAAATTTGTTTAGCAGATTTCCAAGAAACAACTCATCCACCTAAAGTAAACACACAACCACTAGTGGAGTTTGTCTCATCATTATCAGATACCCAATTAGCATCACAATATCCTTCTAAAACACTAGGATGACCAGTGAAATGTACACCTACATTAATTGTTCCTTTTAAATACCGCATTAGTCGTGACAATGCATTCCAATGATCTTGTGAATGATTATGTGTATATCTGCTAAGTCTACTAATGACATATGCAATATCAGGCCGAGTACAGTTCATTAAATACATTACACTACCAATGATTTTAGCATACTCAATTTCTGCAATACCATTCCCTTTATTTTTCTTTAATCACACACTAGAGTCATAAGGGGTTCCTAATGGGTCTTCATTAAAGAGATTAAATTTCTTAAGAATATTTTCTACATAATGAGACTGTGATAAGACCAAACCATTTGCATGTTTATTTATTTTCATGCCAAGAATCAAAATCGCTTCTCCTAAATCTTTCATGTCAAATTTAGAATACAAAAAATCTTTAGTAGTTTTCAAAACTTTCTCATCTGTACCAAATATTAGTAAGTCATCCACATATAAACAAATAATCACACCACAATTTCCATTGAATCTACTACAGACACAACTATTAGATTCATTTGTCAGAAAATCATTAGACAAAAAAGTTTTATTAAATTTGTCATTCCATTGTTTTGGTGCATGTTTCAAACCATACAAAGATTTTACAAGTCTACACACTTTTTGTTCTTCACCTGGAACAACAAGCCTTTCAGGTTGACACATATATATTTATTCATTTAACTCTCCATTCAAAAAAGCAGTTTTAACGCCCATTTGGTGGATTATCAATTTTTGAATAGAAGCCAAAGCAATTAAAATTCTTATAGTTGCTAATTTAGTTACTGGTGAGTAAGTGTCAAAATAATCAAAACCTTCCTTTTGAGTAAACCCTTTTGCTACAAGTCTTGCCTTAAACTTATCAATAGACCCATCAACTTTTAATTTCTTTTTAAACACCCATTTACATCCAATAGGTTTACATCCTCTAGGAAAATTAACTAGTTCCTATGCATGGTTAGACAAAATAGAATCTAGTTCACTATTAATAGCATTCTTCCAAAAATTTGCGTCAATTTAATTCTTCATAAGTTTTAGGGTCATCTTCAGTTATAAAAGCAGTTTTAAAATCTAGACCAAAAGTTTACCCAAGACGTTGCCTTTTACTTCTAGTAGATGCAGGTACAGGTTCTTTATCTTTCCTTTTAAGATGTTCACTTGAAGAAGGATTGCCCTCATCTCGTATTTTCATTGGAAATATATTTTCAAAAAACTTATGCATCCTTTGTTTCCAAAATTGAATTATTTTCATAATTATTAGTCGCATCTTTAATTACCAAAAATCTATAAGCAGCACTATTATAATCAGCACTATTAGAATTCCATTGGACTGTGGAGAATAAGGAGGAGAAGTTTCATGTATAATTTCATTTAGTTCACAAATTTTTTTAAGACTTCTTGAATCATATTCACGTCCACGATCAGATCAAAGTCTTTTAGTTTTTCTTTCTAACTGATTTTCAACTTTAGCTTTATATTTAATAAACATTTCTTCCGCTTCATTTTTAGAGGAAAGGAAATAAATACGAGTACATCTAGACATATCATCTACAAAGAAAATATAATATTTCTTACCACCTCTACTTGTAGTATTTTTAAAGTCAGCTAGATCACTGTGAATTAACTCAAGTAGTTCAGTTTGTCTTTCAATACTTTTAAAAGGTTTCTTAGCATGTTTTTATTCTACACAAATTTCACATTTGTTAAACTCGGTATTTGCAAGATTAGGTATAAGTTCAAGTTGTTTCAATTTTTTAATAGAAGCCACGTTCACATGTCCTAATCTAGCATGCCATATATCCAAAGTTTCAATAATATAAGCAAAAGAAGCATTCTTATTATTCAATTCAGCAGAAGCATCAAGTACAAATAAACCCCATTACAAAAACCTTTCCCAACAAATTTCCCATTACCAGTAAGTTCAAGTTTATCAGACTCAAACACAAGTTTAATGCCAGCTTTGTTTAATAAAGACCCGGACACAAGATTTCTACGAATATCAGGCACATGAAGTACATCTTGTAGGGCAATTGTTTTCCCATAAGTTAATTTTTGTAAGACTTTCCATTTTCCCGTAACATTGGTGGCTCGAGAATCCCCCATAAACACTTTTTTTCCATTAGTCACATTTTCGTAGTTATGAATTACATCTCTATTCGCGCAAATGTGTCTAGTAGCCCCGGTATCTACTACCCATTCCGTGAAGTTGTCAACTAGGTTTACTTTCGAGATAACAACAACAATGATATCATCGAATTTAATCAAGTTCGCTCGGGGCTTAGGCTGGGAGTTATTATTTTTGTTATCTTGCCCCTTGCGAAAGTGACACTTCATAGCAATATGGCCAGGTTTGCCACATACGAAGCAAGGACCTTTAGTGAAAGGTTTCTGAATTTGATTGGGATTCTTGAACCTATTATAATTTCTTCCCAGTGATTTAGAAATTTTCCCTTTGTAGTATTTGGACTCATAATTTTGGCTCTTCCATTGTGGCTTTTGTTCTACGAGATTAGCTTTGACAGTATGACTTGGAACTACGTCTCCTCTTTCTTTAGCCCTGTTTTATTCTTCAATATGGATGTGTGCCACTAATTCCTGCATAGTGAAATCTTTAGTTTCATGTTTAAGGTTCATTTTATAATCTTTCCACATGGGTGTGAATTTTTTGATAAGTACAACAACTTGAAACGTCTCACATATTTTCATTCCTTCCCCAATAACTTCCCCCACAATTGTTTGGTATGTATGAACTTGATCTATAACTGATTTTCCTTCTTGCATCTTAAAATCTAGAAATTTCCCGGCAACATATTTCTTAAGGCTAGAGTTTTCAACAGTATATTTAGATTTTAAAGCTTCCCAAATCTTCTTAGCACTTTCATACGAATAATAATTCTCAAACAATGAATTAGACAAGTAGTGCAACAAGTATCTGCGACATTTACGATTATCCTTAACATAATCCCCTTTTGCAGACTTATCAGCATCCGTTTTTTCAACAGTATCAGAAACAATAATAACAGGAGCATCCATGTATAACACATATTCCAAATTCATGGTTTCCAAATAAAACAGTATATCTTCAGACATTCTCTTAAAATTCGTACCATCAAAACATTCAATTTTAGAAAGGTCTACGATAATTTTCATCTTGTTAATAAACCGTAAATCACTTTTTAGATGGTTGGAAACTATAGCAATATTAACAAGACCAATGGATGAATAAAACTAGAACAACATATCTGGTATACGACGAAAGTCGAGGCGTAGCAAAGCTACTGTCCTAAAAAGTGATTTGGCCCCCACTACTAATAAGCTAAGGTACAAATGGGTTGCTGACGGTCACTCTCCAGGATTCAACGACGAAGTCTCCGATCGTGTATACTCACAGAAGGAGACTCTGAACTTGTCTTTGTGGATTGCCCAGAATAACAGAGTATAATATATAGAAGAAAGAACAAATTGTATTATATGTATTGTATATATTGAAGAACAAAATTGGATTCTATATATATATATATATATATATATATATATATATATATATATATATATATATATATATATATAAATAAGGATAAGAAGAACGTTGGGAGAAGACGTTGAGAATCAGTAACGTAAAAGGGAACGTTGGAAATAAATAAGGTTTACGTTAATGAGCATTTGGGGAAAAATTAATGAAAAACGGCTAGGGTATTAAATTTTGGCTTAGTATTAAAAGAAATAAAAGATAAGGATTTAAGCAAAATAGTGGGCTACCTGGGTGCACCCGCAATGCATAATTAACCAAATCAGCACCCCCCATGAGCGGGCGTAATGCACGCACACACGCACTAAGGTTTTCTGACCGAAAGTTCAAGAACCAAGCTTAGCCTATGTGACACCCCTAAATCCGGGTACTTCATTTCCACAAAATTTGGTGTTCACTGCCTAAACATTCATTTCTAATTACCCAAATAATAAAATTTAACAATAAACCTTCCCTTTAAAGGATTACATCAATAAGTTCAATAAAATCTCCCAGGTTATCTAACCTTTAAATACAAACATTAAGTGCGAAAATTAAATAACTATATCACAGTATTTAAAATAGAGTCTGACAATATAAAAGACAACAGGTTTACAAGTCTTCAACACTTGTTCATCTTTCCTTTCCCTTTACTGGTGGTTGGTTCATCGACTTTCTCAACTGTAGCTGTAATAGTTATATAAGAAAGAGTGAGCAAATAAATGCTCACTTGAAGTAACAATGAATAATAATATCATAACAACTGCCAAACACATAGGCTCAATAGGATTGAATAATATTCTTTATCAATGATAATCAGGAACAGAAATTGAAGTATATATTTGAGGGTCACAAGACCACGAACTATGTCTAAAGTTATAAGTATTCTTTCAACTTAAACCTAAACAGTCATAAGACTGTAGGGACTTCTCGTACTTAGGGGGATCAGCCCTTCGTACAATGTATTGTGCACAAACATCTAAATGCTTTACGTAAATTATCCCCCGTAATAGGGTTGTTCATCTCAGTGTTTAGAATACAAGTCCGCACAAAAGTACGTTTGGTTTGGATAAGTTTCAACGTAATTTAGAGTTTAACGAACCTCAACTAAGGATTAGTTGAATAAAAATGTAATAACAATATGCTATGGAATAAGTCATAAATGAATTGACATTGTATATTAAGGTCATGCTTTAGAAATGAACTAAAAGCATAAGCATTGAATAATGTAACATACCTTGCTTGAACAATATTAAGCTAAGGCTAGAACAGAATTGAGTTATTGAGCATATATAATCAATAGCAAGTTGAACAATAAAACTTTCTCAACATAAGTGTATCAGAATTTACAAACTCGCATACTAAGAAACAAGTTAAAAGTAGGAAACCTTCTCAAAGTAGGAGTTAGGTTAAAGAACTTTGCATGGATATAATTAAATTGTATAAATAGGATTATAAATTACTTACTCAATATAAAGGTAGATAGAACAAACTCGAATAGATGTTAGAGTTCGAAAACTTCCCTTGCGTGTAAGATAAACCGTAATAACTCGATTCTCAATACCCTTTGATTGCTAGAAGATATGAAGAACATGAAAATCTCTCCCCTTCTTCTAAATTCTCAACTCACATGGAAACTCTCTTCTTCCTTCTCTCTTTTCTCTTTTCTTTTTTCTATTATTCCTTTCTCTTTTACTAATACGTAATAGAACTGATATATTATAATATAATATAACGTATACTTATAATACCTATTAATATATAACATAAATACATATATAACTGATGTCAGTTATATTATTTAAAAATCAAAAGCCATAAGGCTTGTTTGGCTAAAATTACTTTAAAATTTAAAACTTAAAACCCTTAAGCCTTGTTTGGAAAAACATGATTAAAATAATAATTTCAAAGTCCTAAGGTTTTGTTTGGTAAAACGAAATAAAAACTCTTTTAATTTATTTTAATAACTCATTTATAATATAGTTTATTGTCACACTTTATTCAATTAAATTCTCATATTCAAATTTAATTCAACTAAAGCCAATAGTAACTTATTAAATCCATTTGTCACATAATCATATTACTACAAAATTATAATCTTCATTATAATTTCGTTTAATATATTTTAATAAATCAATACATCACTTTAATTACCAAATTAAATTAAAAATATTACAGTAATTCATTTAATCTCTATCAACTCTTTAAATTAATTATTAAATTAAATTAGAATAGTATCTCATAATAATTAATTTCCTTAACTCATAATTTTTTTAACAAATAAATAATCACATCAAATCAAACTCAACAACTATTTATTCAACAATAAACGCATCAATTAAAATATTTAATTAATTCAATAAATATTTAGAATTACAATTTAAAATTCTGAATTGTTACATCCTTCCCTCCTTACAAGGATTCTATCACCAGAATCACAACTCCAACAAATCATTCGTCACATTCTTTCCTTCTTACAAGGATTCTGTCACCAGAATCGAAGACACAATTAAACAAATAATTTAGGATAATCTTTCATCATTTTATCTTCGAGTTCCCACGTAGCTTCTTCAGCCTTGTGGTTCCTCCATATCACCTTCATGGAAGGTATTAATTTATTCCTGAGCACTTGTTATTTCCTGTCAACTATCTAGATAGGAATTTCCTCATAAGACAAGTCCTTATCGAACTGTAATGGTTCGTACTAGATCACATGCTTGTAATCGGGTTTATACAGTTGTAACACCGAAACATGAAAAACATTGTGAATGTGTTCCAACTCTGGAGGTAGAGCTACCTCGTAAGGCACTTCTCCTACTTTTCGCAGAACCTTGAAGGGTCCAATAAACCTCAGGCTTAGCTTTCCCTTTTTACTAAAATGAATTTTCCCCTTCCAAGGAAAAACTTTTAAGAACACAAAATTTCCTACATCGAACTCACGATATTGTCTGTGTTGATCAGCATACTTCTCCTGTCTTTCTTGAGCAGCTACCAATCTTGTCCTGATGAGTTTCACAACCTCATCAGTTTGCTGTACCATTTCTAGTCCTAATAGTTGATGTTCACCGACTTCATCCCAGCACAGTGGAGTTCTACACTTTTTGCCGTATAATGCTTCGTAAGGCGACATGCCGATGCTTGCGCGGTAACTGTTGTTATAGGAAAATTCTGCCAATGGTAAATGTTTATCCCAGTTACCTTTAAAATCCATGATGCATGCTCTAAGCATATCTTCCAACGTCTGGATTGTTCGTTCACTTTGGCCGTCTGTTTGCAGATGGTATGCCGTGCTCATTCTCAATTATGTTCCCATACATTCTTGTAGTCTCTTCCAGAAGTTTGATGTGAACTGCGGATCTCTATTAGACTCAATTGACACTGGAACTCCATGTCTCGAAACGATCTCCTTAATGTACGACTTTGCCAACTGATCTCGATTGAATCTAATCTTTATTGGCAAAAAGTGTGCTGATTTCGTCAGCCTGTCCACTATCACCAAATCACATCATAACCTCTCTGAGTAGTTGGAAGACATACCATAAAATCCACTGTGATATGTTCCCACTTCCATTCCGATATTTCCAACGGTTGTAGTAATCCGCTTGGTCTCTGATGCTCGGCTCTGACTCTTTGACATGTCAAGCATTTCGCGACACATTCTGCAACATCTCTTTTCATGTTTGGCCACCAAAAATGTCATCATAAATCTTGATACATCTTCCTACTTCCCGGATGAATCGAGTATCTTAAGTTATGAGCTTTGGTCAAGATTTTGTCTTTAATATCTGGTACTGCTGGAACCCAAATTCTTCCCTAGAATCTTAGTAGTCCTTCAGTATCGATCTTGTATTTCACTTCACTACCCTCAACCACTTTTCTTTTGATTTTCCCACATTCTTCATCTTGTAGTTGAGCATTCTTTACCTTGTCCACCAACGTTGGACTAGCTTCCATTTGGAATAGTCGTTCATCGGATATATTTGGAAATTTTATTTCCAATTCTAGCCTTGTCATTGCTGAAATAAGTTCCTCCTAGGTGGTTAACAACATCAATTTTTCCCAACCTTTCCTACTCAAAGCATCTGCAACCACATTTGCCTTGCCCGGATAATAAAAGATCTCACAAACATAATCTTTTATTAATTCCATCCATCTCCTTTGACGCATGTTCAGGTCCTTCTGTGTGAAAATATACTTCAGACTCTTATGGTCTGTATATATCTCACATTTCTATCCATAGAGATAGTGTCTCCATATCTTCAGAGCAAATACCACCGCAGCCAACTCTAAATCATGAGTCGGGTATCCTTTCTCACAGTCCTTCAATTGCCTTGATGCATATGCAATGACTTTGCAATTCTCCATAAGGACACAACCTAATCCTTTATCTGATGCATCACTATACACCACAAAGTTTCCCGTATTGTTTGGTAATGACAACACAGGTGCCACACTTAACTTCTTTTTTAAGTCTTAAAAGCTCTCTTCACACTTCTTCGTCCAAACAAATTTTACAGTTTTCCTTGTCAAATTCGTTAACGGAGTGGCAATCTTGGAAAAGTCTTGAATAAACCGTCTATAATAGCCGGCCAGTCCCAAGAAACTCCTTACCTCCGATGGTGTCCTTGGTTGTTCCCAATTGATTACGACTTCAACTTTTGATGGATCCACTGAAATCCCGTCTTTGTCAATCACATGTCCAAGAAATTGTACACGTTTTAGCCAGAATTCACTCTTAGAGAATTTCGCGTACAACTTTTTGTTTCTTAGCGTCTCCAACGTAAATCGTAAATGTTCCACGTGTTCTTCTTGAGATTTGGAGTACCCAGAATATCATCGATAAATACCACCACAAACTTGTCTAAAATGGTTTAAACACTCTGTTTATCATATCCATAAATGCAGCAGGGGCGTTGGTCAAACCAAAAGACATCACCAGAAACTTGTAATGTCCGTACCGAGTTCTGAATGCCATTCTAGGTACATCATCCTTCCTTACCTACTTCTCAAATTTATTTTTGAGAAGTATCTAGCACTCTTTAATTGATCAAACAAGTCATTTATTCTTGGCAACAGATATTTATTCTTAATAGTGACTTTGTTTAATTTATTATAATCAATGCAAAGACGCATTGACCCATCCTTCTTCTTTACGAATAACACCGGTGCTCCCCCACACTAATACACTCAGCTGAATGTATTTCTTGTCCAATAGCTCTTGCAACTGTACCATCAGTTCCTTCATCTCTACCGGAGCCATCCTATACGGGGCCTTCGATATTGGAGCAGTTCCTGGCACCAAATCGATAACGAAGTCGATCTCTCGGTCAGGCGGAAGTCCTAGCAAATCCTCCGAAAATACGTCCACAAATTCCCTAATCACTGGTTCTCCTCTAGTTCCACACCCTTCTTCTTCTAAGTATCGACTATGTAAGCTAAGTATCCTACACATCCTTGACTCAATAACTTCTTGGCCTACATAATCGTTAGACATCTCGCTTGTTTAGGTAATTTGGTACCATAGAAGACTACCTTTAACGGAGTCATAAGGTTACGTATTTCTTTTGGTAATCAATTATCGCTCCATATTTGAATAGCTAATCCATTCCCAATATAACATCAGACTCTCCAAGTTTAATCGGGATTAAATCTACTATCATGACATTCCCCTTAATATTCACCCTACAATTCTTGTGTACGAACCTAACAGGAATCAACTCCCTATTCACAATTTCTATGTTTAAAGGGAAATTCAATCCTTCACTAGGCAATTTTAACCTCTTAGCAAATTCATCAGATATAAACGAGCAAGTAGCACTCGAATCAAATAATACATAAGAATATATATCATTGATTATGATAATACCTGACATAACATCTTTTGATTGTACAACATCATGCACAGTCATATTGAAGGTTCTGGCTGTAGGTCTGTTTGATGATGTTGGTCCATCAATATTTAATGTACCTCCACTGCTACCTCCCTTGCTTCCCGTTGTCTCTCTAGCTTTCTTCTTAGGGCACTTGCGAGAAAAAATGATCCTTTGACCCGGATGTGTTGAAAACATTATTCTTTGGTTGATGGCAATTTGGGCAGTGTGACCCTCCTGGCCACAGTTAAAGAATACTCGCTTACCCGTTAAGCACATGCCAGTGTGATTCTTTCTGCATGTAGCATATGCTTCAAACTTCTTTTTCTGTTGGCTATCTTGTTGGCTTCCAGCACCAACACTCGCATTCCACTTCCTCTTCAAGTTACTACTACCATTTCCACCACTTCTAACACCATTCTTACCTTCACCCTCATTCTTCTTCTTTCTTTGTTCTTGATTGTACTTTGTCACAGTCTCGTCTCCACCCTCAGTGAGAATTTCCTTCTCAAGCACCACTACAAACGTCTTCAACTGGAACATGGAGACTCTGCTATATAACTAGGGCTTTAGTCCCTATTCAAACCTCCTCGCCTTGCACTTATCCGTGTTCACTTGATATGGCGTAAACCTCGCAAACTCATTGAACCTTACTGCATACTCTGACACTTTCATTGTACCCTACTTTAGTTCTAAAAACTGCAATTCCATCTGATTCTTTGAACTCTATGGGAAATATGTCTCGAAGAATATTTCCTTGAAACATTCCCAAGTCATCACTCCCTGACCTCCTCTAGTTTTATTGGCTTGCCACCAATAACTAAACTCTGCTTTCAACATGAATGTTGCAAAAGCAGTCTTCTGGTTCTCACCGACCCTAGCAACATCAAATACCTTCTCTATTTCCATGATCCTGGTCTATATGTCAATCGAATTCTTGGTTTCATGAAATTCTGGTGGTCCAACCGCCTTAAAATCCTTAAAAGTTGCAGCTTGATTCTGCGGTTGATTCTGCAGTGCTCCTGTCAGAAGTATCACCAACTGCTGAACTGGGTTAGCTTCAGCGTTGTTATTGTTGGTAGATCCCTCTGGGTTTGTTGTCGCGGTTGACGTCTTCCTGGAGGAATTTTCTGATTAAAATACATTTATTAGATTATTACTCAATTTCTTTTAAGTATTTTCTACTTAACTTGCACATCATAAAAGATCATCACATAACATATAACATCTTGAATAAAATTAACATTTTATTCTTTTATCGTCTTTGGAAAACTTAAGAACAATAACATCACTACTATCTACATTACTTTCCTGAAATACTAAAGTTTCAGGATAGCATCATCATCATATCTCATTGGTTACATAACACTTGGGATTTACATCTTATTTATCATATCATTAATCACATATCAAGTACATTCCCTACGATGACCTACTAAAATGATGCGTAGCCTTATGACGCTCTTCTTCCATAATACGGAACATTGTTCTGCGATCTAACATGTACGGTGGTAGCGTCTCAAACTGAATCGGATAATACATACCTCGATTTTGAGCTCGATTAATCACGGTATTGAATACGTCATTCATCTCCTCCATTTTGATCTTCTTTGCTTGTGCTTCCCCCTCTGCTACTCCAGGACACTGAGAAGCTTTCTCATACGCGTCTTCGACTCTTGCTCTCTTGCCAGATTCTTCTTTTAACTTATTCTTCAGCTCCACGATCTCCTCTATCATTTGCTCGTTCTCTCCTTCAGTGTGAATCAACTTCCATTTGACATTACCCAGATGTCCATCTAGATCCCGGATCTCATCATCCTTCTGTGCCATCGAGGTCTGTTATTTAGCTATTATCTATTCTAACTCCTCGACTCTATCCTAAAGTTCCACATTATGGTCATATACTTCGTCGTGCATATGGGTTCCAATCGAGTTTGGTGGAAACTCATCTTCCTCGTCATCCTCATCCCAATCCGACTGTGGCAGCTCAACGGGGTCTTCCTCATCTGTCTCTACCTCATCATCCTCATTAGGTAAACCCTCCTACTCAACCACTGTAACCAACGGAGATGACTCCCGTGGCAGTTGTTGTTCCCAAACCACGTGAATGTCACGAGGCTCCTCCTCTCTAGGCATCTGGGGTCCTTCCTCCCTGGCCTGACTAGATTCTCTTACATTAGCCATCCTGACAATAAAATTTTAAATTTTGATTACTAATCATCACCACTCGACACTCACGAGCACATAGGTTGAATCCATATAAGCACATAAGTGTTTTATTACTTCTTCCTTTAAACTCGATAAGAGTTTATCAGCACTATCTTTTCAAAGGTTACTTCCTAAGGCTTTTCCCACACCTAAGGTTCATAACCTAAAGCTTTGATACCAACTTGTGACACCTCCAAATCTGGGAACTTCATTCCCACAAGATTTGGTGTTCACTGTCTAAACATAATAAAAAAATTTAACAATAAACCTTTCCTTTTAAAGGATTAAATCAATAAGTTCAATAAAATCTCACAGGTTATCTAACCTTTATATACAAACATCAAGTGCGGAAATTAAATAATTATATCACAATATTTAAAATAGAGTCTGACAATATAAATGTCAACAGGCTTACAAGTCTTCAACACTTGTTCATCTTTCCTTTCCGTTTACTACTGGTAGGTTCATCGACCTTCTTAACTTTAGCTGTAATAGTTATATAAGCAAGAGTGAGCAAACAAATGTTCACTTGAAGTAACAACGAATAATAATATCATAACAATTGTCAAACACATAGGCTCAATAGGATTGAATAATCACTACAACAAAAAGGCTTATCAGCGACCGCACATCTGCGACCGCATATAGTCGCAGATGGGTATCAGCGACCGGATGCAGTCGCTAATAGTAGTCGCAGAAAATCTTGTCGCTAAAAAGACATCAGCGACCAATAATAGCGACCACATTATTAGCGACCGCTATCAGCGACCTCAGCTGTCGCTATTCTGACTCATGCTGAGTCATGCGTCAGACGTGATGTGGCACACGTGTCAGCGACTGGTAATAGCGACCGCATGCGGTCGCTGAAGTAGAAGCACCTTACTCGGTCGCTAATACTGTATCAGCGACCGCACGCGGTCGCTGACTTTGTTTTTTTTTTTTTTAAATATTTTTCCTGTTTTATTGATTTCCCAAAAATAACATGCTTTGTACCTGCTTTTTATCCCAACACACAGCAGTATATATAAGCATCCATCCATGATAACTACTATATGATAAACATCCATCCATACATACAGTCCAAAGAATGAATCTAAATCAACACAACACAATACAATCGTAAACATCCATATAATAGAATCGTAAACCAATACAGTCCAAAGATAAGTAGTTTAAAAGATTACAAGGCTTTAAAAATCTAAAAAACAAGTCTAACAAGGCTTTACAAATCTAACATGCATGACTGGTCTAGCTCTTCATGGATCATTCAAATTAGTACCCTGTAATTAACAAAAGAATAAAACATATATGTTACATGTGTTGATACTGCTATGACTTGGAGAAAGCTAAATAATAGACAATGTACGTAATGAAACATTAAAAGTACCTGGTCGCCACCCTGATGCTGTGATGCTGCTGCTTCCGCCACTGCCTTTGCCAAGTCATCAGGATTCAGAGAATGCAGATGCCCGCCCAGTATAAGAAGAAGATCACGATTTTGACAGATCGCTCTCACACAGTCAGCAGGAGTATGATAGGCTGGATGACCTGATGACTGTGTAGACTGTGTAGACTGGGTAGCAGAGCTGCCTGTGCCACTGATGGTCGGGCGTCGTCTTTGTCCTTGACCTTTAACATAATTTTTCTTCACGACGGACGCCCTCTCCCACAATTCTTGATCAATCGCCGGACGCGGGGTGCCTTCAGGATAGCGCTCGTTCATTAAGCCCTTATAAGTGTCCTGTCAGAAGGTCAACAAATAAATAGTTAAAAATAAATACGAAATGCTAAAAAACATGACTATAATATATTTAAAGTTAACTTATTACCGCTATCTGAACAGCATCAGGCAGACCATCACGGGTGGCCACATACACATCTAACCAATTGATAGGTTGACCTTGAGACTCAGACTCCTACAGTTCATGTTCTCATATTAATATGTAAACATATGATATTTTAGCTACAAAACATGACTGTAAACATAAAGACAAATAACTAAGCCAATAAGCTTGTTATACATACGTACCCTAGCAGCAATATGTTGCAGCTGAGATATACTGCCGCCCTTGTACGTGCCTTTTGCCTTTTCGCCTTCAGATACACCTGAGGATCTGTTCGAGGCGGCAGTCTTACGTCTCTTGACCCAGCTCTCAGCTCTCCACTGCTCACACATCTGCACCCATATGGGATGTGCGCACCACCAGGGGCAATGCTCATGCATATACTGCTCACCCTGTCCTAGATGGTCAATCTCAGCATTGTGCAGGGCTTTCTGTCGTTCTTTGTTTAGATTATGTTTAGTCCGGACGGCGCACTTCTGCCAGAACAGTGCTTGAATAACTGATGCATGTGCGTCGTCCCATCTATACCGCTTCTGCAAATAAAACAACAATAATAATATTAAAACTACTATAATACCATAATCCAACATTACTAAACTATTAGTTGATTAACTATGTATTATCTATCAGAGTGATTAAATAAATATACCTGAAATTCAGCCCAAACTGCATCCTTATGGGCGAGAGGTGTGCTCGCCCATGTAATCACTGGCGTAGGCCAGTTCTGTAAGCATAATTGTGAAATGCACTTCACAATTTTACTATCTTGAAAATCACTACAATATACAATAATTTACATTAAAATATATTTATAACAATGGAAATATTAAACCCTTATATATACACGATGTTTAACTTACGTGCTTTCTGGAGGAGGACGGATCTGTATAAGAATGCGATCATCCGGATTAGCCGGGGCCTTCGGCACATGATTAGGGCCCCGACCCAACCCGCGCTTTCGTGCAACAGGTTCAGAAGACATCTATAAATAAAAAAAATTAGGATGTTAGTATGAAATTATGAATGACAATTAATTGTATGAAATAGTTAACTACGATTACCATAAGTGAAAGGTACATAAACATGACTGCAAAATAGTTAACTACAACAACTATAAATGATATAGTTAAGGATATAGAGAACATTCCTATATAGAGAACATAAATGAAAGGTACATAATTATGAACTAAACATGAACATGAACATAAACATATATTTTGTACAATTAAAACTAAACATACATTTTAATGAAAATCGTTGTCTGATGAGTCAGAATCATTTTGTACAAGTATCGGAGATTCATAACCATCTTCAGATTCTGTGTCAGTGTCAGTCAATAACTCTTTCTCAATATCACTGTCATCCTGCACAATAACTGTCTCGGGATCCAATTCATCAGGTTCATCTCCACCCTCTAACTGGATTACATCATTGTTGTCCTCTATATTTATTATAGGAGGTCTCTGAAGCATTTCCTCTTGGTAGAAATCCCCGTCTATTACTTGGACACGACTACGCGCGGGAGTATGAATTACAACTTGCCAATCTGTAGGCGGTCTATCCCTTTTCCTAACTGGACTAGGAGTATAGTATACTTGTATTGTTTGAGTTGGTAATACAAACGGTTCGTTGGAGTACGCAGACCTATGGAGGTCAATATCGACGATTCCATGTCTGTCAACACGTATCCCTTTTTCTGAATCAAACCAATGGCACTTGAACAAGTGAATATGACCACCGTACGTGCCCTTGTACGACAACTCTACGATTTCCTCCAACTCCCCATAAAAGGCACGACCAAGCTCATTGTAACAATCTCCTTGGACACACACTCCAGAGTTCGTTGTTCTTTTACCGTGCTCATATGCCTTTGTGTGAAATTCACAACCATTTATTTTGTAACCATTGCGGGTGACTTGGTCCCTGTCTGGTCCCATAGCTAGGACTTGTACATTAGCCGGAATCGTTGATCCCTTAGTCAAAGCCTACAAAAACTCCATCTTATTAAATGAAGTCATAGTTAACATGGAGTATATATATATATATATTACGTGCTTAAAAATTAAACTTACTTTGTCCTTTAGCCAAAGTGCAAAGTTTTTATCCCGATTGATTTGAACATCTTTATCAGTTATGCCGGGATGCTTCACTTTTAACTCGTCATCGTACAATCTATACCATGTTATAAACATTAACATATTGGAATAAATTGTCAACTTAAAAGATAAATTATCAAGTTTACATGTGTACCTCACAAATTCGTCAATCTCCTCGCAATTGAGAAGAATGTAAGTATGTGCAGCATGTAATTCTTGCTCAGAGAGGAATATGCGCTTCCCTTTTCCATAAGCGCGGCCCGATAGACCAAATACAGATAGTCGACCATTTAGTTCAACATTTCCCCCATCATCATGTCTCGATACTCGATTGGCCTTTGTCAAGACTTCGTCCGGAAAATAGTCTGAGACAAACGTAGATATCTCATCGAAACTGTATGCCTCGCATATCGACCCCTCGATATAAGCTCTATTCTTAACCTTTCTCTTAAGGTTTCCCATCACCCTTTCGAAAGGGTACATCCATCTATATTGAACTGGACCCCCAACACGAGCTTCATAGGGAAGATGGATTTGCAAATGCTCCATGGAGTCAAAAAAACCAGGTGGGAATATTTTTTCCAGTTTACACGTGATCTCTATGATGTTCTTCTCAAGTACAGACATGTCCTTCTCATTTAATGATTTTGAACATAAGTCTTTGAAGAAACGACTAAGATCCGTCAAAGCATCCCATATTGGTTTATCAAGCAGATCCCGAAATGCTATAGGCATGAGCCTCTCCATGAACACATGACAGTCATGACTCTTCATCCCTTGCAATTTCCCACCCGTAACACACCTTGCAATGTTTGATGCATATCCATCTGGTAGTTTCAGAGACTTAACCCATGTGCATACATCTTCAACTTGCTTTTTGGACAATGTGTACTTTGCATGCGGTTTGACAATCTTACCATTAGGAGATTCGTAAAGTTCTAATCCGGGACGCTTACAAATATCTTTCATGTCCAAACGTGCCTTATCGTTATCTTTTGTCTTCCCCGTAACATTCATCACAGTGTTAAACACATTGTCAAACACATTCTTCTCAATATGCATCACATCTAGATTATGACGAATCAAATTTGTAGACCAATAAGGCAGTTCCCAAAAGATGCTTCTCCGAACCCAGTTATGAGATTCGCCAAACCCATTGATTATATTTGTGGCATCAACCTTACCAAATGGGATAACCGGCAATCTCATCACACGATCTCGCATCTCCGTTCCCGAAAATCGCGGTGCAGGTATATCATTGTCTACTTTCCCTTTCCTGAAGTGTTCTCTATTTCTTCGAAATGGGTGATCTACCGGTAAGAACCGACGATGACAGTCAAACCAAGTAATTTCTTCTCTGCCACCATCTCTTCTCTGCCCATGTGCCCACCAGCATTCTTCGTAATTTCTCATGAACCCAGAAACAAGTAAATGATAGTTTATCATGTCTCTATCCATATAATTTACATTCTTACACTTCAAACATGGACATCGTATCTGCGACTTACCATTCATACATTCCGGGTGACTATACGCATACTCCAAAAATACTTGGCAACCAGCTCTAAATTCAGCTGTAGCACCTATCTGGGCACTTGACTTTCGTCGTGCCATCCAACTACGGTCTAAATAGAGGTCCATGATTGCACGGTACCTATGTTGACATGAATTTATTGTATTCCCTTGTTAGAGATTTACAATTCAGCTCAATCCCATTTATGATGCTTATAAATACATATAGATGTATATATACATATATAACATGAGTGTGCATCATATATGATTATTCGGGAATTGAACAAGGATACATGCCAAAACAACCTAAAGACAATAGATTCCTAGGGGTAGAATATGAATCATTGCATCATGCATGGTCTGCATATGATAGGACATTAGGTGATGAAAATATCTTGATGGTCAAGTTTGAAGAACAACCAATGGAATTTGAAATGTGTTCTAGAAACTATAACGATGCGTATATCAAGATTGCAAAAGAAGGCATACTATTAGCCCCTGTGAATACGAATGCGTATATGGCCATTTAACTTATATATGAAGATTTAGACAAGTATGTCTTCTCGACTGTGAATTATGGATAAACTTCTTTGAACCTTCTTCTTGATTGAATTATGGATAAACTTAATTCCTAGTTATGTTTTATGTCATACTCATGTTCAAGTTATTGGATTGGTATAAGTATGATCATATATTACAACCAAGGTTTTGGGTTAAGCCCTAATGTTCAAGTTATATAGCCATTTGACTTATATATGAAAAAATTTCGGCAGAGTCTCCCCTATAATATGAATTATCCACATGCACGAGGGCATGCATACTTGACCAATTTCAGGGCATAATTTAGGAGAATCCAATATTAGTAACAACAATAAGAAGCCCAAAAATTGTCCCAATTTCAGCAATATCAACAACAATTTATCTAAATTTCAGCAACAATATATTCAGCAGTAATGTTATATTCAAAATTTTTCCAAATTTTAACAACTGTTATTCAGTAATAAAAAATTATCCAACTTTAGATAATCTCATATTAAAACATGAAACCTAATCATGCATGTTCCCAAATTATTCTTGTGGTGTAAAGTGTGTGTATATACTTACAAAATTATACATATATGATGTATGTGTGTATATATATACATATAGGTATCAATCAACTCATAAAAGAATCTCTCTTTTTAAATTCATTGATTATCCCAAAAGTTTCATACCCATTAGGGTTCTACCCATTTTGAACAAGACACTGTAAATTTACCCATTTTGAACAAGTCACTGTAAATTAAACTGGATTTTCAGTCAAACCCATTTGGATTTTCAGTCAAACTCAAATTAAACCCAAAAAATTCAAGAAAATGGCATCTAGAAGCAGAACATCAACACATTCACATCTTCAGAAAAACAAATCATGCCCATTCAATCAAAAATAACAGAAAAATAGTTTAATTTAGGGATTAATTAAAGGGGTTACCGGCGGTGGTGAAGGCGTCAGCCGGTGATGTCGGTGGTGAAGGCGTCGGCAGTAGCGGTAGTTTTCCTCCCTCTTCTCTTCTCTTCTCCTCCTACTCCCTCTTCTCCCTCTCGTCAGTGTCTCCCCCTCTTTTTTTTCTTCAGTACTGATCGAGCGAACTGCTGAACTTGATTAAGTTCATGAGAATCAGCGACCGCCATCAGCGACCGCATGCGGTCGCTAATATTTAATGACGTGGACATATCAGCGACCGACCGCGGTCGCTGATAGAGAGTGGTCGCCCCGCCAAAGTTTCGCACCAAATTTTAGGAGGGAAATTCATATCAGCGACCGAACAGCGACCGCATGCGGTCGCTGATATGAACTAGCGACTAGAATCCTATCGGTCACAGATAGCAGTCGCTGTTACTATTATCAGCGACCGGATACGGCGGTCACTGATATTATTGGTCGCAGATGGCGCTTTTTCTTGTAGTGAATATTCTGTATCAATGATAATCAGGAACATAAATTGAAGTACATATCTGAGGGTGACAAGACCACGAACTATGTCCAAAGTTATAAGTATTATTTCAAGTTAAACCTAAACAGTCATAAGTCACAGGGAAACTTTCTTCTTCCTTCTCTCTTTTCTCTCTTCTTCTTTTCTTTGTTCTTCCTTTCTCTTTTACTAATACGTAATATAACTGATATATTACAATATAATATAATGTATACTTATAATACCTATTAATATATAACATAAATACATATATAACTGATGTCAGTTATATTATTTGAAAAATCAAAAGCCATAAGGCTTGTTTGGCTAAAACTACTTTAAAATTTAAAACTTAAAACCCTTAAGCCTTGTTTGGCAAAACAAGATTAAAATAAGAATTTCAAAGTCCTAAGGCATTATTTGATAAAACTAAATTAAAACTTTTTTAATTTATTTTAATAACTCATTTATAATATAGTTTATTGTCACAGTTTATTCAATTAAATTCCCATATTCAAATTTAATTCAACTAAAGCCAATAGTAACTTATTAAATCTATTTGTCACATAATCATATTACTACAAAATTATAATCTTCATTATAATTTTATTTAATAGATTTTAATAAATTAATACATCTCTTTAATTAGCAAATTAAATTAAAAATATTATAGTAATTCATTTAATCCGTATCAACTTTCTAAATTAATTATTAAAATAAATTAGAATATTATCTCATAATAATTAATTTCTTTAACTCATAAGTTATTTATTTTACAAATAAATAATCACGTCAAATCAAATTCAACAAATATTTATTCAACAATAAACACATCAATTAAAATATTTATATAATTCAATAAATATTTGGAATTACAATTTAAATTTCTGGATTGTTACAGTCTTGCCCAATTCCTTAGCCTTCCTCATATGCGCGAGCCCATCCTTTTTTCCCAACCATGTTACTAAACCCAAGCCTACATGTGCTAATATACCTAAAGAATGTTACCAAATAAACAATATGGGACTTTGATAAAACCATAAGTTTGAAGCATAACCAACAATCCCCCACATGATTCAAAATTATCAAAGATAGAAAAATTAAAAGGAAGTAAGAAGGGCAATGGATTTTAGATACATAACGTCGATACCTATTGGGTTTGAATCGACACTTAATGGAAAAAGCTCACGATTGTAGATTATAGGTGAACTATATTCTTGAACCCATTATCTATGATGCAATCAATTGAACTTGCACACATATCTAAAAATCCTGAATCCACACAAGTTTACGGTTGGGCACGTTCTAGGCCATGCGCCATATCCCAGATTTTCATAAAGGCTCTAGAGAGTTTGCCAAAGACTCTCATACGAAGCAGCCAACACCTCCACCTTTATATAGGTGAGCCCATCAAGTGTAAACTGACATACACCACTCTTTAGGGCTATGAGTTTCATTAAGATTCTAAATGATTCATCCTATCACAATTTGTCAGTCAGCACCACATATATACAGGGAGAAATATAAATAATTGTAGTGCTTTAATTAAATAATTACATGAGTTGTTGTTACCCATTGAACCCAATTCATGGGATCTCCAATCACATGGGTTAGGTTTCCATCACATATTATTTACTCAAAATGTTGGCAATAGTCCCATCCCTCTGGATGCTTCTTGGACTACCTTTTAACTCAATCCTTTAGTAAGTGGATCCGCTAGGTTCTTTTTAGACCTCACAAATTCCATTATAAACATGGTTTATTGCCCTGCCAATAGCTGTTTGAGAATCACAATGTAAAGAAATAGAAGGAATTGGCTTATACCACAATGGTATATCAGCCAATAAATTCCTTATCCACTCTGCTTCTGCACCTGCCAATTCTAAAGCAATAAATTTGGATTCCATAGTAGATCTAGCAGTACAAGTTTGTTTAGCAGATTTCCAAGAAACAACTCCTCCACCTAAAGTAAACACATAACCACTAGTGGAGTATGTCTCATCATTATCAGATACTCAATTAGCATCACAATATACTTTTAAAACACTAGGATGACCAGTGAAATGTACACCTACATTAATTGTTCCTTTTAAATACCTCATTTGTCGTGACAATACATTCCAATGATCTTATGAAGGATTAGGTGTATATCTACTAAGTCTACTAATGGCATATGTAATATCTGGCCAAGTACAGTTCATTAAATACATTACACTACCAATTATTCTAGCATACTCAATTTGTGCAATACCATTCCCTTTATTTTTCTTTAAATGCACACTAGAGTCATACGGGGTTCCTAAAGGCTCTTCATTAAAAAAATTAAATTTCTTAAGAATTTTTTCTATGTAATGAGATTGTGATAAGACCAAACTATTTGCATGTTTATTTGTTTTCATGCTAAGAATCAAATCCGCTTCTCCTAAATCTTTCATGTCAAATTTAGAAGATAAAAAATCTTTAGTAGTTTTCACAACTTTCTTATCTGTACCAAATATTAGTAAGTCATCCACGTATAAACAAATAATCACACCATAATTTCCATTGAATCTACTATAGACACAACTATCAGATTCATTTGTCAAAAAATTATTAGACAATATATTTTTATTAAATTTGTCATTCCATTATTTTGGTGCTTGTTCCAAACTATACAAAGATTTTACAAGTCTACAGACTTTTTGTTCTTCACCTGGAGCAACTAACCTTTCAGGTTGACACATATATATTTCTGTATTTAACTCTCCATTCAAGAAAGCAGTTTTAACGTCTATTTGGTAGATTATCAATTTATGAATAGAAGCCAAAGCAATTAAAATTCTTATAGTTGCTAATTTAGTTACTAGTGAGTAAGTGTCAAAATAATCAAAACCTTCCATTTGAGTAAACCCTTTTGATACAAGTCTTGCCTTAAACTTATCAATAGACCCATCAGCTTTTAATTTCTTTTTAAACATCCATTTACATCCAATAGGTTTACATCCTCTAGGCAAATTAACTAGTTCCCATGTATGGTTAGACGTAATGGAATTTAGTTCACTATTAATAGCATCCTTCCAAAAATTTGCATCAATTGATTTCATTGCTTCTTCATAAGTTTTAGGGTCATCTTCAGTTATAAAAGCAGTTATAAAATCTGGACCAAAAGTTTTCTCAAAACGTTGCCTTTTACTTCTAGTAGATGCAGGTACAGGTTCTTTATCTTTCCTTTTAAGATGTTCACTTGAAGAAGGATTGCCCTCATCTCTTATTTTTATTGGAAATATATTTTCAAAAAATTATGCATCCTTTGTTTTCAAAATTGAATTATTTTTATAATTATTAGTCGCATCTTTAATTACCAAAAATCTATAAGCAGCACTATTAGAAGCATATCCAATAAAAATATAATCCATTATTTTAGGTCCAATTTTATTCCTTTTAAATTCTAGTATAGCTACTTTAGCTAGACACCCCCACACTTTAAGATAACCCAAATTAGGTGCATGTTTCTTCCAAAAATTATATGGTGTTGAGTCTATCTTTTTATGTGGAACTCTGTTTAAAATATGAATTATAGAAAGGCAAGCTTCTCCCCACATATTTGAAGGCAAACCATAACTAATTAAAATATCATTCATCATAACTTTAAGTGTTCTATTTTTTCTTTCCGCAACTCCATTGGACTGTGGAGAATAAGGAGGAGAAGTTTCATGTATAATTCCATTTAGTTCACAAAATTTTTTAAGACTTCTCGAATCATATTCACCTCCACGATTAGATCTAAGTCTTTTAATTTTTCTTTCTAACTGATTTTCAACTTCAGCTTTATATTTAATAAACATTTCTTCCACATCATCTTTAGAGGAAAGGAGTTAAATACGAGTATATCTAGACATATCAACTACAAAGGAAATATAATATTTCTTACCACATCTACTCGTAGTATTTTTAAAGTCAGCTAGATCACTGTGAATTAACTCAAGTAGTTCAGTTTGTATTTCAATACTTTTAAAAGGTTTCTTAGCATGTTTTGCTTCTACACAAATTTCACATTTGTTAAACTCGGTATTTGCAAGATTAGGTATAAGTTCAAGTTGTTTCAATTTTTTAATAGAAGCCACGTTCACATGTCCTAATCTAGCATGCCATATATCCAAAGTTTCAATAATATAAGCAAAAGAAGCATTCTTATTATTCAATTCAGCAGAAGCATCAAGTACAAATAAACCCCATTACAAAAACCTTTCCCAACAAATTTCCCATTACCAGTAAGTTCAAGTTTATCAGACTCAAACACAAGCTTAATGCCAGCTTTGTTCAACAAAGACCCGGACACAAGATTTCTACGAATATAGGGCACATGAAGTACATCTTGTAGGGCAATTATTTTCCCAGAAGTTAATTTTAGTAAGACTTTTCCTTTTCTCGCAATATTGTTGGCTCGAGAATCCCCCATAAACACTTTTTCTCCATTAGTCACATTTTCGTAGTTAAGAATTACATCTCTATTCGCACAAATGTGTCTAGTAGCCTCGGTATCTACTACCCATTCCGTGAAGTTGTCAACTAGGCTTACTTCTGAGACAACAACAACAATGATATCATCGGATTCAACCAAGTTCGCTTGGGGCTTAGGCTTAGAGTTATTATTTTTTTTATCTTGCCCCTTGCGAAAGTGACAATTCATAGTAATATGGCTAGGTTTGCCACATACGAAGCAATGGCCTTTAGTGAAAGGTTTCTGAATTTGATTGGGATTCTTGAACCTATTATCATTTCTTTCCATTGATTTAGAATTTTTTCCTTTGTAGTTTTTGGACTCATAATTTTAGTTCTTCCATTGTGGCTTTTGTTCTACGAGATTAGCTTTGACAGTATGACTTGGAACTACATCTCCTCTTTCTTTAGCCCTGTTTTGTTCTTCATTATGGATGTGTGCCACAAATTCCTGCATAGTGAAATCTTTAGTTTCATGTTTAAGGTTCATTTTATAATCTTTCCACGAGGGTGGTAATTTTTTGATAAGTACAACAACTTGAAACGTCTCACATATTTTCATTCCTTCCCCAATAAATTCCCCCACAATTGTTTGGTATGTATGAACTTGATCTATAACTGATTTTTCATCTTGCATCTTAAAATTTAGAAATTTCCCTGCAACATATTTCTTAAGGCTAGAGTTTTCAACAACATATTTAGATTTTAAAGCTTCCCAAATCTTCCTAGCACTTTCATACGGATAATAAATCTCAAACAATGAATTAGACAAGTAGTGCAACAAGTATCTACGACATGTACGATTATCCATAACATAATCCCTTTTTGTAGACTTATCAGCATCCGTTTTTTCAATAGTTTCAACAGTATCATAAACAACAATAACAAGAGCATCCATGTATAACACATATTCCAAATTCATGGTTTCCAAATAAAACAGTATAGCTTCAGACCCTCTCTTAAAATTTGTACCATCAAAACTTTTAATTTTAGAAAGGTATAAGGCAGTTTTCATCTTGTTAATAAATCGTAAATCACTTTTTAGATTGTTGGAAACTATAGCAGTATTAACAAGACCAATGGATGAATAAAACTGGAACAACTTATCGGGTATACGACGAAAGCCAAGGCGTAGCAAAGCTATTGTCCTAAAAAGTAATTTTGCCATCACTGCTAATAAGTTGAGGTACAAATGGGCTGCAGGCGGTCACTCTCTAGGATTCAACGGTGAAGTCTCCAATTGTGTGTACTCACAGAAGGAGACTCTGAACTTGTCTTTGTGGATTGCCTAGAATAACAGAGTATAATATATAGAAAAAAGAACAGATTGTATTATATGTATTGTATATTCCGAAGAACAGATTTGGAATATATATATATATAAGGAGAAGAAGAATGTTGGGCGAAGACGTTGAGAATTAGTAACGTAAAACGGAACGTTAGAAATAAATAAGGTTTACGTTAGTGAACGTTGGGGGAAAAATTAATGAAAAACGACTAGGGTATTAAATTTAGGCTTAGTATTAAAAGAAATAAAAGATAGGGATTTAAGCAAAATAGTGGGCTACCCGGGTGCACTCGCAAGGCATAATCCACCGCATCGGTACCCCCCCTACGCGGGCGTAATACGTGCACACACGCACTAAGGTTTTCTGACCGAAAGTCCAAGAACCAAGATTAGCCTAGCCCAATTCCTTATCCTTCCTCATGTTCACGAGCCCATCCCTTTTTCCCAACAATGTTACTAAATCCAAGCCAACATGTGCTAATATACCCAAAGAATATTTTCAAAATAGACAATATGGGACTTTGATAAAACCATAAGTTTGAAGCATAACCACATCGATGTTTCATCCATATGCGAAAGAATTTTCCCTTCGACTTCTTGACACTATAATGCTCTCCAGCTACCTTTGTTACCTCCATATCAATTTCATCCCAAAATTTTGTCTTAAATTACTTATTTGCATTTGTCCTAATTTAACCCGCTCATGTAAAATTATTAAATATGCTATTTTATTTTTTTGGACCAATCTTTTGAATCACCAGCTTCATGACCACTGTTGCCACCTGATGAGTAGGTTGAAAATCTACGAATTGGGTATTATTTTACTTGAATTATTGTGTGTTCTTGGTAATTGTTCTTGTTACTTTTTATGTTATGTGTCACTTTGCAAGAAAGGAGCATGGATAGGCTTAAAAGATGAAAAAGAGAAGAACAATGAGCAACCTGAACAAACTGGCAGAGCAGCGTGGTCCACGTTACTTTTATACTAACATTGGTGCATGGTGCGCTAGACTGACAGGGAGTTACTGGCTATGTGACATGGGACGCATCGATCACTGAAGGCAAGTCTGACGGATTTAGAAAATTTTATTTCCTTTTAGCTTGAAGTTGATTCAAAAAATGACTTTGACTTCCCTTATGTAAAATGGTTTTGCTAGGACTATAAGTATTAATTGTTTACCTAGTTTTAGACATCTTTAAAACTTTTGACTACAATTCATTGAGAGCCACTTCTATTACTGCTTAGAGATTTCCATTGGAGAGCACACAAGGCAGATATTGAAGCTTAGAGACATGATATTCCTTGATAGAGTTTTTCTTCTTTTCTTAATTTTATTTATATGTACTTGAGATGTTACTTAATTTTAATTTTCTTGACTTTATTATGATGATGAATTAATTTCCCAATTAGGGGTACAATGTAACCTTTTGCAATTCAATAATGCAATTATCATTATAATTACTTGTTGATCCTATTAATGTTTATTATTATATATTGTGCTTAATCTATTAATTGTCTAGCTAGCAGTTAATCTGATATCTTTGATGGAATTGAAAGAGGAAATCTTAGATTAGATCTTAATATAATAACACATGAATTTGTTGATTCTTGTTTAGAATAACGTAACAGTATATGAGACGAAACTACTTGTATGCCATGCGTAACTATTTTAGGAGTTTGTGCTTAATAAATCTGTTGCACAGTAGCACACAGTATTGCATAATATTTTTAAATTATTGATTCTTACGTAAGAAGGCACTACTCAATAATTGTTACAATAATTACTGTTCAATATTTTATTTTATTGATTCAATAATTGCTACGTTGATATTTTATATTATTGTTGTTTAATAATTGTCACTACACAGTATTTTCCATTATCAGAGCAATAATTCATATTATCTAAATAATATTATTAGATAATATTATTGGTAATGTCTAGAAAGTTCTGTCTAAGGAGAGGTTTGGTCACCTAATTGCGCGCCAGTAAGGAGATATCCTTATTGGAAAGCCCCCTCTTTCTTGGGAACGGCCTAGTTGCCAGTATTGTGATTCTGTAATATTATTTGTGAATAATTAATTATTGATTTATATGATGAGGAAAATATTGATTTTATGTGGATATGGATGGAGAAAATTTTTAATGTGACAATTGTTGAAAATTAATATTTTATCTTTTTCTGATAAAATAATTCATTTAAATATATTATTATATTTTAATTATATAATAATAGTGATATTTTTACAATGAATGTGGGATATACGAGTATATGAGGAGGAAGAGTGTTTTTATTGCATTAAATAATTAACACATATTTTGTGTATCGGTGGAACCCATTTCTTGACTGAAATTTAATTATAGCCTATAAAATCGTCCGTTTGTGGATTTTTGTCAATTTTTGTTTAGAATTTGAAAAAAATTTAAACTTACAAAGTTATAGAAAATAGAATTTCCTATAAAAAAGACATAAGGTTCGAATTTTTCTGATAAAAAGACTATTTATTATTAATTATTGAAGTTCTGAAGTTCCAGAATAATTGATTTTTGGAAGTTTTAATTATGTTTATTAAGAAAAATGTTTTTTCCATTTAATGGGCCTCACTTGCACATGTTAGTTGTTGAATTCAGATGTCTTTGGTGTGCATAGGAATGTTGAGTAAAAATAATATTATTATATTAAATTTTCTATTTTGGTGTTCTAAGTATTTTTCTATAA
The DNA here is from genome assembly GCA_016801055.1 of Panax notoginseng. NCBI lineage: Eukaryota > Viridiplantae > Streptophyta > Magnoliopsida > Apiales > Araliaceae > Panax > Panax notoginseng. The sequence continues at coordinate 137,392,093 of CM029015.1, forward strand.
ATAGGGTGCTTAGGTTAGAATTGAAAATCACACCAGAAACTAAAGTTTTCTCTCTCTCTATATTATCGAGCGTATTCTTGTGAGTATTTTAAGACTTTGAGTGTTGATATACGGTGCAAGTTCCCTTCAGCTCTATATCCAGTATTACAGTCAGAAGTACTGTCTTTTCGAGGTAAGAGATTTTAAGGGTTATTATATTTTTCAGTTTCGTAATTTTTCTGACCCTCAAAAAATTTTAGAAAAATTTGAAATGATAATTTGATGAGTTACAAAGATTGTGTCCAAAAATGGCGATTTTTGGATGTATAGATTAAGAGTTATGAATTTTATGGGAAAAGACTATTTTAAAAGTAAACCCTTATAACTCCTTGTGGTTAACTCCAAAATTGGTAAAATTTTTATTGGGAGTACATGTATATAGCAGAAGTATACTCTGTAAAATTTGAAATTTTAGGATAAAAGTACAGTTTATGATAAATATCTAAATATTCGGCTGTTTTGTCCATATGAAAAATAGTAAATGAATTTTAAAATTTCGGGAAAAATATATGTTCAATATGGGACTATATTCTGCTATATCCCAGAAAAGAAATATTTTTGGGACTGATTTGGTATTTTTCTTAAAAATAGACTAGTTATGAGTAAATGAATTAAATATGTTATGGGAAGTAAAAAAATTAGAAAATAGGATTTTATGGCTTGAGAATCCTATATGAGGTATATGCAGATTTTTGATGAGAGTTTTAGTTATTGGTGATGAAATCTTATGAGTTTGCCATTTTAGGATGACTAAATGCATTATTTAGTAAAGTGTAAATAATTAAAATAAATTATTTATAAGTTTAAGAAATGTTATTTTTTTAATATCATTATACCGAAATATTGGTATGGATTTTATTGTGTAATTTCTACCTTTTTTATGTCAGGGTTACTATTTATGAATTACTATTCATGAGTTACTATTCACGAGTTACTATTCACGAGTTATTATTCATGAGTTACTATTCACGAGTTACTATTCACGGGTACTATTCACGAAAAAAAAATTAGTTTCTTTTATTGACCAAACTATCGTTGATTTATGAATCTTACTCTTGAAATTAAATCCATGTTTGATTTTCATATATAACATTTTTATAATCCTGGTGAAGAAATTTCTCTTTGACTAGAGTGTAAAGATGGGTGGATTATTGGTATGATCGTGATTATGGGTTCTCTTTGGCCAGTAGTACAAAGATGAATTATTTACTGGTATGATCATAACCATTGAAGTTATAATTGAATATCTTTAGCTTAAGTGTAAAGGTGAATTGATCAACATGGTTATAATTATGGTTTATATAAATTCTGAAATGATTATGTGTTTCTTTGAGATATGAATATCTTTGGCCCGTAGTATAAAGATTACCTGTTGTTGAATATATTTGGCCTGTAGTGCAAAGATGATCTGTTATTAAATATCTTTGGCCAGTAGTGCAAAGATAAACGATTGACGAATATCTTTGGCCCGTAGTGCAAAGATGAATTTATTGGTATGATTATGAACATGAACTGTGATTTGGTATAACCATGATCTTTGATGTTTCAGGTAAAGACATGTGATGAAAATTATCTTCGTCCTGGATGCGAAGAGAAATTTAGAATCATAATTATGATTGTGAGTTATTCATATGATTGTGGACCAGAACTATTGATTGATGTTACAGGGATAAAATATTGTTGGTGGATTTTTAACATGGAGAAGATAATAGACTTTATGGTCTATTTGACTCTTCTAATGGATTGCTCGTTCCGCTGCAACTATGGTTGAAAAATTTTATCATCTACCATATGTTCTAAATCTCTGATTTATTACTGTTGAAGGCTATTGATAATTTATTTATTTTTAGTCATGATATTCTTTACTGGGCTAGTTGAGCTCACCCTTTTGCTTCACAATTTCTTTCAGGTAATAAGAGTGTAGCTGGGTCGAGTGGGGGTAACAAGGGAATAGAACTGTGGTCTTTAGCTGTGGAGTTCTCCCTAAGCAGTATAAAAAAGTGTGTTGTGTTTATACATCATTTAGTAGTTATATTTGGTGAATCAAATAGGGTAAGGCGAACCCAACGTTGGAAGGGTGTTTTTCCACTATCATACAAGATGTCTAATGACATACAACCTCGTGTTATCATAAGACAGGGTTATGCACATCCACTTACTGAGTATATCTACGAGCACTACTTATATGATCTTGGAGTTTATTTGAAATATAATTTTCAACTGGAGACAGTGGAGATAGTTATATGTCAAGAGAAGACTCACCATTGAAAAAAACATGATAATAATCTTCTCGTTTTTCTTTGGGGTCTATTGGGTCAACCAAGGATAATTCTGTGGACATATGATATCTATCATAACCTAGACGCGCAACCTCCCATGTATGAAGGTTTCCTTGAGCACTTTCCAAAGATTTTAATTTCTAAAACAGTTTTTGACTGTACCTTTATGTAAGGTATCAATGTGAGGTGCTGTCCATAGTTGGGACATGAGTCACAGTTGGTATTAAAACTCACAGTATATGTGTTGTTGTATTTTGCACGACAATTGTAGTAATAAAGTTGTAGTTATATTCTGTACCATGTATTTGGCGACTCAGAATAGGTTGTGTGGAATGGACCTATTTTGGGGGCGTCACAGTTCATACTTTTAAAACATGCTTAAATAACTTATCTCATGCTTGACTAGTTGAGTGCACATATCATTTATGTTCAAAGGCACTCTATCATGCTTGCTAAAAGATGAACATAATCGTCATGTCTAGGGGCATAAGGCGTTCAAGTTCACTTTTAAAAGTTATTCTAGGCCAAGGTAAAGCAACTAGGTGCAACTTTTAATCTCATTTCATAGCTAACTAATCCATGTATATATGTTATTATGTTTAGAACTTTAAGTACACAAATTACTTTAAGTTCGTTTTTAAAGTTTCAAGTTTTCTTTAGAAATCATTTTCAACTAAGCTATTGTAAGTTGATAAAAAGTAAAGTAACTTTAAATCACTTCTCATTCTTAAGTATACTCATAACTCAACAAGATGTATGTGTTAAAATATCATACTTCAAAGACTCAAGGTTCGTCAATATTCGTTTTTCAAAACTCCAAGTTTCTTTTCAAAACACATACTCAGCCATGCTAAAACATTCTATTATGAGTAAGATAATCTTAGCTATATCACATGTCTAATATCATGCGTATTCATGTTACATCACTTAGAATAACATATTCCATCGTCGGGAGCACTATACTTGCGTATGTGCTCGCTTGACGCCCTCCGATCGCCTCTGAATACGTAACAGTCACAAAGATGACTATTTTGACCCTTTCTAATGACCTTAAATTAAAAACCTTAAAGAACAAAAGTTGTAGGTCTATTCGTCCTCGTTCTGGATCATCTTGAATCACCTCAATCGGAGTTTATATGAAAAAGTTATGGTAGTTTTAGTAAAACATATAAAATCAGTCATTGCAGAACACACACCCCCCCCCCACCGGGGCGGGGGTTTGGCCTTAAAAATAGCCCGCCGGGGTGGGCCTAGCTGCTGCCAACTCGAATTTTGTTCCCTGTTATGAACCATAATGCCAAATTTTCCTTCTAACCTTCATAATTTGAGTTATACATGTCCGATTTAGTCTGTTGTCGATTCTATGGATTCGTAATTCATAGAACTACAACATACTAGATACCCATCAACTAACATAAACATTAACTAACCCAAATATGAATTTACAACTCATGTTCATACTAATTTTCATGTTTTGAAAAGTTTAGCGAATTCATTCACTACGAATTCGTTTCTCAACCAATTTGGTTCGTTTAACTTCCATTATTTTCGCATTTATCTATATTAACAGTACTTAGCATCAATCCATGGATCATAACAATCCTTAAGCATAAATTTTGTGACTCAAAAACTACTTTTTCTTGTCATTTCTAAGGAATTGTAAAACATAGGAATCAAGAACATATATGCTAGAATTATTACCTCTTGAAGCTTAACTTTGATGAACATAGCTCTTCAATCCTCTAATTGCTCCTAATTCTACCAACCTCTCATAACCAAATTCTCAGAGAATTCATCCAACGGGAAAGAGAAGGAATTGGCTTTATTTATAGAGGAATTATTGACCAACAATGGCTTTGCCCAATAATTTAAACTAAAGGGATGAAGAAGAAGCCATTGGATTGAAGGAGTTTGGTGAAAAATCAAATCAACCCACTCCCCTCTTCATCATTTGGAGCTATGGATTTTTGGAGAAGAAAAAGCAAGATAGCTAGCTAGGCTTTTTGTATTTCACGTGATGAAGAATGACTCTCAATTTGGGACAAGCCAAATAACTCAGCAACTTGTTATTCTAAGGCTTGGTTTGGTTCTTTAAATTCCCAAAATGTGATTTTAATGTGTAAATGTTACTATACCAAGTAAAGTTAGGGATTATTTATGTACTCACCTCATATAGTTCATATACATTAGTCCATATATTTTAATCTTTAAAACATGTGTAGACTTAATTTAATTGCTCACTAATAACTTAATATTTCTTTTTCTATTTACTTACACATTGGTATTGAAATAATGTTTTAATAACACATATTTATTTACTCCCATTTTTTTAGGGTACACATAAAATTGTCTCATCACCTAGGATGGAATAACAAAACTTATTTAAATCAACTTTATGATGTAATCACTTTTACCATAAGTATATCATTAGTCCCAATTAAATGTCACACTTCATGTAATCTTAAGCCATATGCATTATATACTACTACTCACATTTTTTTCCCATATTACACATCATTTAGTATAAAGTTTGTGCGACACACTTTACCTCAATGCTAATTTATTTAGCTTATCTTACACTTGTATTATATATAACCTTTACACTTAAAATAATTAATATCTACTCTATTAATTATTTTAATTATACACTATACGTATAATTATTCGATTGTCCCAAGATAACCTCTTCCATCTCTAACCAATAATTATTTAAATGATAACATTCACGATAAAATAATAACTTAAGTTATTTAATATATTAAAATAACTTGATTTTCTTTCATTGATTAACTCCCTTGAAAATACATTAGAAATTATGTATTTTATCATAACATAAATATTATGTTTTCTCCGAATAAAGACATTTACAATTAGAAATTAATTTACTTATTGTCTCAAGATATTATTCTTAATATAATATCAATTAACTATATGTACGACACATGTACATATATTATATATAGAAAATAGATAATAAGTTTATTTTTATTATAATAAATTGTTTCCATCAATTTATTTATATATAGCAGATACGTTTTAATATATTTACTATATTATTAATCATACCTCATAAAAAAATATATAAGGTAATATTATTATTCAAAATAACATTTCCTCCTTTTATTAAAATAACTCAATATTAGAAATTATTTTAATATCCTCTATTAGAAATATATAATTATTATTTCTCTCTTCCTCTATAAATTGTTCCCAAAATAATTTCTTCAAATATTAAATATCCATTTAAAGATATAATGATTTATGTCTCCCTTTAATAACGTATATATATTTAACGTTATTCGTACATTAGACTTTCTCGCATATTATCATTCTGAGTAATATATATAAAGTATCACATATTCAACACACATATTAATTCACTCATTTACTTAAGTAAATTAAACCTTTTACTATATTACCATAGTTATTTAAGGTTTAACATACACATTATATTATTCCATAATATAACTCTCAACTATCAATTAACCAATATTTATTCTTATTAGTTAATTCTCTCAACTAACTCATGTTTCACTATCCAAACCCATTCACAGATAACTTACGTATTATCAATAACCTATATTATAATCATACCAGTTATTAGTACACATACACAAGAAAATGACAATTATACATTAATGTCATCCACCTACTATGATAAAATAATCCTATAAACTATTTACTATCGATAGGAAATTTTATCCACTTCTTTTATCTCAACTGAATTATCTCTGCGATCAATAACAATATATAATAATAATATATTTAATAATCACAAAAATCACATATTACATAGTTCATATTACCCTATGTAACACATTCCTACATACCTCGTATCACATAAATGTTTTTATTCGAACCCATCTCATGCTTTAAGAATTTTATTTACCAAATTCTTATTTTAATATTTTATGAAAATTCGGGTTTTTACAGTTTGACTAGATACGTGTTTATTTATGATCAAATGACTGTTAAACTTATATGACAATGTGATTAGGTTATGTGCTGACTGCAAATAACAGTAATATATGATATGATACACTATTCTAATCGAACAAATGATTTTATTAATGATAGGTTGTGATATAAAAGATAAAAATAAGTTGCATAATTATAAACAGCAGCTCAGGCAAGTATCCTAACTTTGCATTTACTTTATGCAATGGACATGAGTAAGAAAATTTCAGAATTATATTATCGTTATGCCAGATTATTAAATCTATTGTTATTGATTATATATCCAAACATTTGTATTCATACAAGTTCTTAAATTATTCAATCATTGTTTATCAACGCAGTATTATTGTATAATCCAGATATTTATTCTGTTCGTTAATTTCTTAAAATGGTTAGGCAAGTGCCCTCACTTGAATACTCATTGTATTTAATTACATGTTTGATACATACTAGTTAGTTTCCAGTATGTATACGTTGACTTAAAAGCCGTTTAAGCTATTTGATTCGGCTAGACACAAAATTAAAAATATTGTTGAATAAGATAGAACTTTATTGTATCCAACCAGATTGTTTTGGTTCGGATTCCCGACTAAGTATGAACATCCCATATATGGGAAACTTTTGTGCGCCAAAGGCGGATGAGATAAACGATAATATCGTTCTTCATGTAGTATTGATCAATACAGGGCATAACCGTAACAACCCGATATTTTCTATATAATTAAATCAGAAATTTTGCGTATAATTTTTTTTTATTTTAAAGACGAGGATTTGTACAAGATAAGGCACATGTATTTATGTGATAAATAAAAATATATTTATTACATGAATAATTAAAAATAATTTTATTTCAGAATTATTGATTATTATAAAGTATATTCTTATAATAATTAATTTTATAGTAGAAATGTTTTTATTAAATATTTTCGATAAAAATATAATTATATATTATTTAAATAATATATGTAATGATTATAGAATAATTATAGTAATTATTTTATCTTATTATATGGAATTATTTCAGATTAGTTAAGTTAATTATTTTTCTAACTTAATTAATAATGTCATTTATGTAAGATAAATCAGATATGAAATCCAAATCCTAATTTTGGATTTGGAATAAGGAAAGAGAATATGAATATAATAATATAATGTTAATTATATTTTGATTTTTCAGTGCTATGATATGTATTGTATGTACGTATTGATAATGATTAGACAATTATGGTGTATAATGTCAAAATCCTAGCATTAATTTATTTAACCCTATCTTGTAATTCAAATGAAAAATTCAAGACTGTTATATAACTGTGTTATATGATTTATGTTGTGATATGATTAATTAGGTAAACCCTAATTAACATTTTAAAATATTAATTTATAGAAACCCAAATTTCTATTTTTTGTAACCCTAATTAGTAATTATAAAACCTAATTACTAATTATAAACCCTAATTGCTAAATTAGCAAGGTTAATTATAATTAGTAGATTTAAACCCTAATATTCACGTAATTAGAAAATTAAATATAATTAGGAAAACCTAATTTTCAAAATTAGAAAGTTAAATTTTATTTTATTTTTAAACCCTAAATGAAATTCTAGAAAACTAATTTTTTTGGAAAACCTTAGGGTTAAACCCTAAGGGTCAAACCCTAAGGGTTTACAAGGATTACAGTTATGCCATTAAATTGGAAAGCCAAAAGACTAAATTACCCTTTTGTGCATTATTAAAGCTAATATGTAGGTTTTGACCTTAGGTGAGTTGTTCACCAAATCTAACCACTCCATGTGACTGACATTAATGTATATTAGCCTCTAGATCAGCCATACAATGCATCTAACACTTGTATATATAGATTGGGAGAGAGAGAATTGCATTTGTTAGCCATTTTGTTCTCTAACACCCAACTAGACTCTCTCAACTCAAAACCCACGAAATCCTTTCCTAATATCAGTCACAAACCAAACCCCACGATCACCTTTAACCAAATCAGAAGCTAGAATTAAATTTTTTTTAAAGTGAGGTATAAGCCCTAACTAGAAATCTGACCTTTGATTTGTTGTTAGATGTTAATTTTTTTGTGTTAAAAATATTATATATAGTGTATAATGATGATCTGGGTTGTTAGATGTTAGATCCATAACATCTAGAGGCTCGGATTTGAAGTTTTACAAAATCTGGAAAAATTTGGTTTTATGATCTGACAACGAATGTCAGTGCCTTTAGATTCTTGTCTGATCTTAGTTTCTGTTGTTTAAAGGCTTACATATGTAGTCCGATATGTGGTCTTTCATTTGGATCAAGAATCAGGCTTAGATCTGGTCTAGATTGCAAATTATTGATGGTCAAAAGTCGTTGACCGGCCATGACTGGGCGTTTCTGGCTAACCCAGAAACTGTCCAGAAAAGGTCTGACAACTTTTTCTAACACCCAGATCTTTCTGTTGTTAGATGTTTTAATGTTGTTTTTGTATCTAAGTTGTAGCTGGGGGTATATGTATTATATGTTCATCCCATCAGATCACCTAAATGTTAAACAGATTGGACTTAGCAGTAGGTCAAACTAGCCAAGACGAACACACTTTCTGTTTTCTGGGTAACCCAGAAAACATATGAATGTGTTGCCTGACATAGTTTGACCGGATCTTATCTGCTCGTTGTTTTGTTGTTAGATCGATGTTATGTAATAGATTTGTAGCCTTACATGTTGGTTACACACTGCAATTCTTAGATCACTTAAACATTACCAGGATTTCAAGTTGTGGAAGCCCAAATATGAACAGTCGAATTGTTCTTCATTTCAGGGCAAACCCAGAAATGAAGAACAGCTTTGACAGCCACTTTGAAGGCTTATATCTACTTATTGTGATGTTGTTTGATCATGTTTCTTGTTAGGTCTTGTAGTGTTGCATTTGTACTACACGATATGACTATAAACATTCCCTCAAACATCAAGATCTGGCAGATATATATGGTCAAACCTGTCCACTCGGTAACTGACATGAATGTTCTGGGTTTGGCCAAGAACATGAAGAACACCTATAGCGACGGTTCTGTCGCTATAGGCAGTCTTTAGCGACACTTAATTTCTGAAATTATTATTTTTATTAAATAATTATAGAAAATTAGTTTTCAATTATTAAAAATACTAATTAAATTACTAAAAATTATTTTGAAGTCTGAAAATTAGTTTTTAATAATTTTTAATATATTTTATAAATAATTAATATTTTTAAAATATTAAAGGTATTTAATTTATTTAATTATTATATTAAATAAATTATTTAAAAATGATTTTAATACCCAAAAAATTATTTTTAATTATATTATGGTATAAGAAAATATTTAATTTATTTTTAATGACTTTTAATATTTTGTGATGAAATTCATTAATACATTAATATTAATGATAATTAAGTTATTTAATAAATGAATTAAATAAATTAATTAAAAATGATTTTATTATATTAAAAATCATTTTAAATAATAATACGGTATTTAAAATATTTTAAGTTATAAAATATAACTTTCAATATTTAAAGGTAAATTTAATTAATTAATTTAATATTAATGATATTAGAATTATTTAATAATTATATTAAATAAATTAGTTTAAAAATGATTTTAATATTATAAAAACCATTTTTAATAAAAATAAAGTGTTTAAAGATATTTTAAGTTATAAAAATATAACTTTTAATATTTAAAGGATAATTTCATTAATAAGTTAATATTAATGATATTAATGATATTTAATTTTATTTAATAAATATATTAAATAAATAGTTTTAAAATAGTTTTATTTATTTTAAAAATTATTTAAAAAGGATATAAATGAATTAAAAATATTTTAAGTTATACTTAATGATTTTTTATATTTTGATAAATAGTACATTAATATTAATAGTAATTATTTAAAAATAATTTTAAATGTTTTAACAATCATTTAAGGGTAATATAAATGTTTAAAAATATTTTGAGTTATTTATAAATAACTTTAATTTTTGGCAATTGTTTCATTAATAGTTTAATATTAATTAAATGTTAATGATAATAGAATTGTTTAATATTTAAATCATTTAATAATGATACCGGAGTTTGAAAATTTATGATAAATTATAATAAATGTTTAAAAATTATTATAAGTCATTTAAAAATAATATGACTGATAATTACAGTTATTGAGCTACAGGATAGAGTCTTAGACTCGATAGTTACTCGATAGAGCCGTCGGTACACCGACATATTTCAGAAATTGATCTGGGCTTAAAAAATTTGATTAGATATGTGTTCGTTTGTGATTCAATAACTGTTAAACATGTGTGAAAGTGTGATTAGGTTATGTGCTGACTGCAATAAGCAGTACTATGTGATATGATAAATTATTCTAATCGAATAAATGATCTTATTAATGATAGGTTGTGATATAGGAGATAAAACTAAGTTGCGTATTGTAAGCAGCAGACCGGGCAAGTATCCTACCTTTGCATTTTATTTATGCAATGGACATGAGTAAGAAAGGTTCAGAATTATATTATTATTGTACCAGATTATTAACCCTATTGTTATATATATTATATCTGATCATTGATTATCAACATGGTATTATATTATTATTCAGATATTTATTCTGTTCGTTAATTTCTAATTATGGTTATACAAGCGTCCCTACTTGAATAATAATTGTATTTAATCACATGTTGATATATATATATATATATATATATATATATATTAATATATATATATATATATATATATATACGGTAAGGATCAAGAGCATCCACCTTAAAGAGCAACCAGAGCATCCACCTTAAAGAGCAACCAGAGCATCCACCTCAAAATGACGTAGTTTTGGAAGGACGCGGTGACATTTTTGTAAATACGTGAGGGACGCGGTGGCATTTTTGTAAATACAATGCCACCGCGTATTTACAAAAATGCCACCGCGTCCCTCCAAAACTACGTCGTTTTGATAAGTGGATGTTATTTAAGGCCTTGTTGCTCTTTAAGGTGGATGCTCTTGAATCTTACCGTGTATATATATATATATATTATATATATATATATATATATATATATATATATACACACACACACACACACACACACACTTATTGATTGCCAGTATATATACATTAAGTAAAAGTCGTCTAAGCTATTTGAGCAGCTAGACACAGATTTAGAAATATCGTTGAATATGATAAAACCTTTTTGTATCCAATCAAATCGTTTTGGTTTGGATTCCAGACTAAGTATGAACATCCCGAACATGGAAAAATTTTTATGCGCCCAAGGCGGACAGAGTGAACAATAATATCGTTCTTGCATGTAGTATTAATCAATACAGGGCATAACGGGCTGATCACCCCCGTGCTCGTAAGTTATGACGGTTTGCGGATGAAGTTCTGCTTAACCTATTCAAAAATTGAAAACAATGTTCATAGTATGCCACCTTAACCCTATTTATAGTCAGTACGTAATTTCAAAAATTTGATAGAGAGTTGTTATGTTATTATTATCGGTTTAGATTACTTCACAACTATTAATTTGTTGTAGATGGGTAGTACAAAGAAAACATTTAATCCTTTCAGCTAATAATTATAATTGTTATTACTTGATGGGCACTCAAATGCTCATCCTTGCTTAATTTAAATGTTTTCAGCTAAGTGTGAACAACCAGAAGGCTCATGCAGAAATAAAGGAAAAGGAAAGCAAACAGAATAAGATTTATGGTATTCTCTATAATAGTTTGACTCTATTAAGATAAGAATATATATTTATATATATATATATATATATATATATATATATTATATATATATATATATATATTAAGTATCATGTATTGTAATGAATGTTTAAAGGTCGCGTACCTGGGAGTAGACTCTGATGCATATGTAATTTAAGTTTGATAGCTATATTATTGTTATTATTATTAGTATTATTCCGCTCATAAAAATAGTATCGTGAAGCACCGAGTTCGGGTTTCAAGTACCCGAATTTGGGGGCGTTACAGGTTGGTATTAGAGCTTAGGGTTAGAAACCTTAGGTGGGATAGACCTTAGGCTATAACTTTTGAACAGAGGGAAACGTTGAAAATATAAATAACTCATATAGAGTTTAAAAAGAGATGAATTGAATAAATTCATCGTCAAACAAAATAAAAGATAACTGATATAAAGCTATTATTTTCTGTGTGTATATACTATATGCTAATCAGAATAATTTATGTGTGTAGATGTCTGGTGGAAAAGGCTTGTTATATGCTTATAACATGAAGAAGGATCAAATCCATACACCCGAGCTAATATCAAAGCCAATAGCTGAAATAGAGGCTCACGATGAAAATAATTCTAATGAGGTGGTTATTTTGGAAAACTAAGTACCGGATCCGAAAATAGTGAAACTGACAGATAGTGATTCAGACACTAAAGTTGAAGCTGATCAAGTTTCAACGGAGGTGTAGAATCTGAGGAACAAGGTTTCTTCTCTGGAAAAACTATGGAAAATAGAAAAGCTACTAAATAGTCAGTTGCGAAAAGCCTTACTAGAAACTATAGAAGAACAAGGTAAGCTTAAAATCCAAATTGATCAGATGTGAGCCACAAGCAACACATCGTGTGCAGCTCAGAGCAAGAAGGGGAAAAGAAAGACAGAAGACCACGACGTAGGAAAATCTGATAAGAAGAAAGGAAAAAGAATATGTTACATTTGCGGCTATAAGGGACATACCACTCTTTATTGCCCCCGACTATAAACTAGGTGCATGTTTTATCTGTGGGATAGAAGGTCATCAGGTAAAAGGTTTTACAAGAAAAAGGCATAGTGAATAGGTAGTATAGGTTCTGTTGTGTAGGTCTGTTTAATGTAATATATATGATAAGTATGTCTGTGTAATATAATGTTCCCAACTTTTGTATTAATCAAGGTTGTAAATCCCGACTTTTATGGTCACAAAGGGATAACTGATGTTTAAAGCAGTATGTACTATGCTATGTAAAGTATTCGCTAAATGAATATGAATCTATGTTCGAGTAATGAAACAAGTTTAATATATTAAACTTATGCAATAAGGTTTAGAATGTAAGTTAATAAAGTATAATTTATGGTTTTACTTAACCAGATAATGCCGCCAAGACATCAAACTTGAAACCAAATGGCAGAAGAATCTGTTAACAACGCTGAGGGACAATAACAAGCAGACTCGATGCAGCACTTTGCAAACATGGTAGCACAAGCTATGCAACAAGGAATGCTAGCCGTAGGGAACTAGCTGGATAATCGCCTGGCAAACTTCAAAGACTTTAAGGCTGTAGGACCGCCAGAATTTAGAGGTACAACTGACCCTGTTGAAGCCTAAACTTGGGTTAAAGTGATTGAAAAGGCGTTTGTGATAGCTAGGGTAGCTGAGGGGCAAAAGACAGCTTTTGCCGCCTACATGATGAAGGGGGAGGCGAACTTTTGGTGGGAAGCAAATCAGGCGAGGGCAGGAGAAGGTGTAGTTACTTGGGATAGGTTTAAAACTTTGTTTTTCGAAAACTATTTTTCATCTAGTATGCAGGCTAGGATGGAGGTGAAATTTTTAGAGTTGAAGTTGGAGTATATGACTGTTGCGGAGTATGCCACAAAGTTCAATGAGTTGGCTAGGTTCGCTCCGCATCAAGTTGATACGGAGGCTAGGAAGGCGAGAAAGTTTGAGCTGGGCTTAAAACCCTGGCTCTATAACAAGGTGGCAATGTTACAGATTCTTACATTTGTAGCACTCATGGAAAAGGCTATAATAGCTGAGGAGGGGAGTGAGGTCATGAGCCTCTACAACAAGGAGAGAAAGAACAAGGGTAAGATCGAAGGAGCTGGGAAGGTAGAAATTAATAGTGGAAGTAAAAGTGGTAGTAGCAAGAGGAAGGGGAACTATTTTGGCAATGTCAAGGTGAAACAAGAAGGTGTTAAGAAGCCAGCTGTACAGTGTAAGACTTGTGGAAAGAACCACTCTAGAGAATGTTTGAAGGGAAAGTTTGTATGCTACAAGTGCAGGCAGGAGGGCCATATCTCTCCCAACTGCCCCAATCCTAGGAGAACAGTGGGTGTTTTCTATGCGGGTCGACTGAGCATCAGGTGAAGGATTGTCCGAAAAGAAGGATGGAGGCAGGAAGTGTGACTACTGGCAAGGGTAGCGAGACTTTAGCAATCACAGGACTAACGTCATCACACAAGCCAACAAAATCAACAACAAATGTCTTCAACATGGCGGTCCAGGATACGATGGTAGCTGGTAATGGCACTCTAGGTATTATTCGTATAACTTTTATTTTCTTATACATGATTTTCTTATATATAGTAAATTAATTTATAAAAAAATTTTGAGGGAGGAATTTGAGTTCTTTTAGAAATCAAAATTTTCCATTTAATAAGATAGATAAGCTTTATGTGAATAGTTAAAGATCAGTTCGATCAAGGTTGATCGCGATCTATTTGCAATGACTGTGTGTGCTATGTACCCTGGTATGTATAGGTTTTAAAATGGGGATTCTGGGGACGGAATCTTTATAAGGGAGGGTGAATGTAACAACCCGATATTTTCTATATAATTAAATCAGATATTTTGCCTATAATTTTTTTTTATTTTAAAGACGAGGATTTGTACAAGATAAGGCACATGTATTTATGTGATAAATAAAAATATATTTATTACATGAATAATTAAAAATAATTTTATTTCAGAATTATTGATTATTATAAAGTATATTCTTATAATAATTAATTTTATAGTAGAAATATTTTTATTAAATATTTTCCATAAAAATATAATTATATATTATTTAAATAATTTATGTAATGATTATAGAATAATTATAGTAATTATTTTATCTTATTATATGGAATTATTTCAAATTAGTTAAGTTAATTATTTTTCTAACTTAATTAATAATGTCATTTATGTAAGATAAATCAGATATGGAATCTAAACCCCAATTTTAGATTTGGAATAAGGAAAGAGAATATGAATATAATAATATAATATTAATTATATTTTGATTTTTCAGTGCTATGATATGTATTGTATATACGTATTGATAATGGTTAGACAATTATATTGTATAACGTCAAAATCCTATCATTAATTTGTTTAACCCTATCTTGTAATTCAAATAGGAAATTCAAGACTGTTATATAACTGTGTTATATGATTTATATTATGATATGATTAATTAGGTAAACCCTAATTAACATTTTGAAATATTAATTTATAGAAACTGTGACGCCCCCAAAATAGGTATATATCATCCATCTTGAGTAGCCAAATACATGGTATAAAATTCAAATACAACTTAATTATACAGCAATCGTGTAAAATAAGACAAAATATAATCTAAGAGTTTTAATAAGAATATTGTCATCTAGACAATATCCACACTCAATGGAGTCCTCATTACATTTATTATCACACTATTTAATAGAATAGTGAGGACTACTAATGCTATCATCTGGACCGTCACTCCGTTCCCCGACTAGTCCCGGCTACGTTCTTATTTCCTGAAGAGTACAATGAAAGAAAGGGTATGCTCAACTAGCCCAGTAAGAAATATTATGACTAAGATAATGCAGAATAAATTATCATTAAACTTCAACAATGTTAAACTGATAGAATATAATAAACAACAAGTTTAACTGCATCAGAATAAGCAATCCATTAGAAGAGTCAAGTAGAGCATGATATCTACTATCTTCTTAGATTTAAAATATTTTCATCAATTTTTATCATTGAGACTCAGCTTAATAAATAAACCACATCATCGAATCATCCCTGCACTACGGGCCAAGGATATTCATTAAATCATCAATGGTCATAACTATACTGAATAATCCCTGGTCATAATCATACCAAAAACTGTCCATCAATGCACTACAGGCCATTGAGGTCTTTTACCACATCATTTATAACATTATAGGTCATGATTATACCGAATGATCCCTGGTCATAATCATACCAAGTCCATCTATGCACGTAAGCCAAAGATGACTTTCTTCACAATATAAGCATGAGGACGATGACAATAACATAATAATTCAATAAAACAAGTTCAAGAATAAATTTTAAAGATTTATAAGTTAATTTATCCTGAAATCAATAACGTCCAAATTGTCAACATGATACTGCTTTGTGGAGTAAAATTCAAGAATGGTCAGAAAAATATTTCCATGAAAAAATACTGGATGAAGCGCAAATATCAATGATATTCCACTAATTTTATAGAGTATAGAAGCCAAAACTTTAACTAACTGAGTATAATAGAATATATGAAACCACAAATGGATTATTGCCCCGCCATGCGGTAATCCACGTAGACAGATCATTTTCATAATTTAATAAGGAATGAATACGAAGGATCATTCACCATGCATGCGGTAATCCACATAGATAGGTTATTCCAATAAAATAATAAAGAATGGAATAATAGAAGAATTCACCAGGCGTGCGTAATCCGCACAGACATGTTATTCCCATAAAATGATAAAGAATGGAACCAGGTCATGCGTAACCCGCACAGACAGGATATTCTAATAGAATAATAAAGAATAGAACCAGATCATGCGTAATCTGCACAGACAGGATATTCCAACAAAATAATAAAGAATGGAATAACAACAGAATTCACCAGGCATGCGATAGACCGCACAGACAAGTTATTCCAGCAGAATAATAAAGAATTGAATAACAACAGAATTCACCAGGCATGCGATAGACCGCACAGACAGGTTATTCCAACAGAATAATAAAGAATGGAATAACAACCCCTACGAGTATTGAAAGAAAATAACTCTCTTCATGAATACGAAAGAAATAATACCCCTTACCTTAGAAGAAAACTGGATACTGGAATAATGAGGTAGCAGACTTCTCTTCTTCTTTCTCTCTATAATTTCTCTCTATAATAATTGCTCTTGTGAGACTTAGTGATTTGGTGAGAAATGAAGGAAGAATGATCTTCTATTTATAGAAAAATAAAGTTTCAATAATTACACATTTTGGAGCTCAAAATATTACAGTATAATACCTCTCTCTTTTTCTTCATTATTACTTTAGTCCTGCAAGTATTATCAAATTTGCACCACCTCCCCTAATAGTAAATAATGTGAATTAATAGTTCATTCATGTGGCTTAATAGTATAATCATGTGAAAAAAACTAATTACAGTATAGTACCTTCATCTATACCTCCATTTTTAATTTAGTCATGCAAGTATTATCAATCTTGCACCAACTCCCCTAATAGTAATTCATGTGAATCAATAGCACACACATGTGAACACATAGTTATAAGCATGTGAATTAATAGCAATTAATTGCTCATTTATCCGGTTAATTACCCGATTGGTCAATATAACCTCCAGACATTAATTATTATCGAAATAAATGTCGATTTTTATTAACACTAATAATTCCCATACAATGGAACCATCAATTTCATCTTTAATCAACACGAACTTATTCATCATTAATATCATAACTCATAATATTTAACAACCAGATCATTCTCAGAAAAGAGGGGGCTTTCCGATAAGTATTCCTCCTTATTGGCGCGCAATTAGGTTACCAAATCTCTTCTTGATAGAACTTTCTAGACATTATCAATATTGTAAATAATAATATGAATAACTTTGTCGTCTCAATTATTGATTTAATAATATAACATATTATGCAGATGATACTGTGACAATAATTGAATCAATAATATGAGAGATATGATGCAGCAATTACTGTAGCAATAATTGAATATAACTGAGTGACTTCTCACGTAAGCATCAATAATCATACCGTGTGCTACTTTGCAACCACGCGTATTACTGTACTTTTACTACCTGGTAGTTCAATAGTTTAACGGTAAAACTTTCGCCATTTTTTTATAAAAAGATAATTATGTCGTTTTCTAACTACGACAATACTTCCGTTATGGGGTTCACCAATGATTGTGCCGTCGTACGAATATTTCCTATTAAAACGAATATTCCCCGACCAATCGAATATTATATAACCACTTGCTTACTTTGCAAAATTTGTAAATATTACTCACAACTATAACATTATATCAATCCACACCATAATATAAAAAAAAATATTTCGAGAAAATTATTCTTTATTCATAAAAGTTAGGGTCTTACAACCTCTCCTTCTTATGAAATTTCGTCCTCGAAATTAGGGTACGTACCTGGTATATCGAAGACGTGAGGATATCTTGACTTCATCTTAGATTCTAACTCCCAGGTTATTTCTTCCACATCGTGGTTTCTCCGCAAAACTTTGACTTGAGGTATAACCTTGGAACGTAGAATATGATCCTTCTTATCCAAGATTTTAACAGGTAACTCTTCATACGTTAAATCTTTCTCTATCTCGTCTGGTTCTAATTCAATAATGTGGTTTGGGTCTTTCACATATTTACGTAACATAGATATATGAAAAATATTATGAACACGAGACATACTTGGCGGTAAGGCGAGTCTATAGGCCACAGTTCCTATTCGATCGAGGATTAAAAATGGGCCAATGAATCTAGGATTGAGCTTTCCTCTCTTTCCAAATCTCGTAACTCCTTTCCATGGAGCAACACGTAACAACACATGATCTCCAATATTGAATTCCATGTCCTTTCAATGAAGATAAACATAACTCTTTTGTCGATCTTGTGAGATTTTTATACGTTGTCGGATCGTTTGAATTTTTTTCGTAGTCATACGTACCAAATTCGATCCCAACAACGTTGCTTCACCCACGTCATCCCAGCATACTACAGAACGACACTTTCTTCCATACAACGCCTCAAATGGAGCCATGCCAATACTTGCTTGATAACTATTATTGTAGGAAAACTCCACTAATGGTAATAACTTGTCCCAACTTCCTTTAAAGTCAAGGACACAGAGTCTTAATAAATCCTCAAGAGTTTGAATAGTCCTCTCTGATTGCACGTCTGTTTGAGGATGATATGCCGAACTAAATCGTAAATTCGTGCCCATAGCTTTTTGCAAACTAACCCAAACTCTTGAAGTGAATCTTGGGTCTCGATCAGAAACTATGGATACTGGCATACCGTGCAGTCTTACAATCTCGTTTATGTACATACTAGCAAGACGTTCAAGTGTAAAAGTTTCTCATATCGGTAAAAAATGAGCAGACTTGGTTAATCTATCAACAATGACCCAAATCACATCTATTCCTTGAGAAACCTTGGGAAGACCAGTAACAAAATCCATGGTAATGTGCTCCCACTTCCATTTTGGAATTTCAAGTGGTTGCAATGGACCTTTTGGCACTTGATGCTCCGCCTTAACTCGTTGACAAGTTTGACACCTTGAGATAAACCCCGCTATCTCTCTCTTCATAATGCTCCACCAAAATGTATATCGAAGATCACGATACATCTTGGTACTCCCAGGATGGATTGCAAACGGTGTGTTGTGCGCCTCCATCATGATTTTATACTTCAAGTCAGAATCGTTAGGAACGCAAAGTCTAGAGTTGACTCGAAGTATTCCTTCTTCATCGATTCTTGCTTCCAGAATAGCACCTTCTTGCACTTTCTTCTTCATACGCGTCAGCTCCAGGTCTGTAATTTGAACAGCTTTAACTTTATCGATTAAAGTCGGTTCTACTCATATATTCACCATCATCACATGGGTCCCTGGAGTGTTTAACTCTATCTCCATCCTTTGTAAGTCATACAAAATGGGCCTTTGCGTTGACAATATCGCACTCGTACCCGCATATGATCTTCTACTCAATGCGTCAGCTACTACGTTTATTTTCCAGGATGGTATTGAATGGTATGATCATAATCTTTCATTAGCTCAAGCCAATGTCGTTGCCACATGTTGAGTTCCTTTTGAGTGAAGAAATATTTGAAGCTTTTATGATCCGTATAGATCTCCACCTTCTCTCCATACAGGTAATGCCTCCAAATCTTAAGCACAAAAACGACAGCTGCCAACTCTAGATCATGAGTAGGATAATTCCTCTCATATTCTTTGAGTTGTCGTGAGGCATAGGCTATGACTTTTCTATGTTGCATAAGAACACATCCTAACCCTTTGCCTGAAGCATCACTGCAGATGATAAATCCCTCCAAGCCAGATGGTATTGTCAAAACAGGTGCTGAAATGAGTCTCCTCTTGAGTTCTTGAAATCTCTTCTCACATTCCTTGCTCTAATCGAACTTTGTATCTTTTTGAGTCAGTTGAGTTAATGGAATTAGCGATTCGAGAAAATCCTTCCACAAATCTCTGATAATAACCAGTTAAGCTGAGAAAGCTACGTACTTCGGTCACTGACTTTGGTTGCTCCCAGTTTTGAATTGCTTCAATCTTTGCTGGGTCAACAGATATTCCATGATTTGATATCACGTGCCCAAGGAATGCAACTTCCTCAAGCCAGAACTCACATTTCTTTAACTTGGCATATAGCTTATTTTCACGAAGCTTTTTGGAGTATCAGCCTCAAGTGTTGCTCATGGTCTTCATGGGTTTTGGAGTATATGAGGATGTCATCAGTAAAGATGACCACAAAGTGATCCAAATATTTCTTGAATACTCGGTTCATCATGTCCATGAAGGCGGCAGGAGCATTAGTCATTCCAAAAGACATGACTAGGAATTTATAATACCCGTACCGAGTTCTAAAAGTAGTCTTTGGAATGTCATCAGTTTTAATCTTCAACTGATGATATCCGGAACAAAGATCAATCTTTGAAAAGAATTTGGCTCCTTGCAACTGGTCAAACATGTCATCAATGCGAGGCAACGGGTGCCTATTTTTGATGGTGATGTAAGACCCCAAATTATTAATAAATAAAATTTAAATTCTTCTATTTATTATTTTGAAATAGTAAGGGTCGATTTGATTAATGTGGTTAGTTATGGGTAAAATGCGCAAATATTTCAAATAAGTAAGTGGTCCTAAAAAATTCATTGTTGTCGGAGAATATTTGTTTGGTCGTGGAATATTCTTGTTGTCGGGGAATATTCGTACGATGGCGCAGCCTTGTGTGGGCCTCATAACAGAAAGCGATTGGATGAAGAAAACGACAAAAACAAGTTGTTTATAAATAACGGCGTAGTTGTTACCATTAATACTGTTGGAATACCCGGTGGTTAAAACACAGTAATACGTGTTGTTGCACAGTAGCACACTGTATTGCACCAATTATTGATTCTTACGTAAGAAGGCACTACTCAATAATGGATACAGTAATTACTGTTCAGTATTTTATTTTATTGATTTAATAATTGCTGCGTTGATATTTTATATTACTGTTGTTTAAATAATTGTCACTAAACAGTATTTTCTATTATCGGAGCAATAATACATATTATCTTAATAATATTATTAGATAACATTATTGGCAATGTCTAGAAAGCTCTGTCTAAGGAGAGGTTTGGTCATCTAATTGTGCGCCAGTAAGGAGAGATCCTTATTGGAAAGCCCCCTCTTTCCTGGGAACGGTCTGGTTGTCAGTACTGTGATTCTGTAATATTATTTGTGTATAATTAATTATTGATTTATATGATGAGAAAAATATTGATTTTATGTGGATATAGATGAAGAAAATTTTTAATGTGACAATTGTTGAAAATTAATATTTTATCTTTTTCTGATAAAATAATTCATTTAAATATATTATTTTAATAATATATTGATGGTGATATTTTTACAATGAATGTGGGATATATGAGTATATGAGGAGAAAGAGTATTTTTGTGGCATTAAATGATTAACACATGTTTTATGTGTTGGTGGACACAATTCTTGACCGAAAATTTATTATTGACTGTAAAATTGTCTGTTTGTGAATTTCGGTCAATTTCTGTTTGGAATTTGGAAACACTTTCTTCCGTAAAGTTGTAGAGAATTGAAATTCCTATAAAAACTCGCGAGATTCGAATTTTCTGATAAAAGGGCTATTTATTATGAATTATTGAAGTTCTGAAGTTCCGAAATAATTGATTTTTGGAAGTTTTAATTATTTTTTTCAAAGAAAACGTTTTTTGTTTGTTTTGTGGGCTACAACATGTGCATAATGAGCTGAGTTCATATGGTCTTGAGGTGGGCTTGAAAATTATTATATAAATTTATATATATATATATATATATATATATAATATATATATATTAATATTATATTAAATTTTCTGCTTTGGTGTTCTAAGCATTTTCCTATAAATAGGGTGCTTAGGTTAGAATTGAAAATCACACCAGAAATACAAGTTTTTCTCTATTTCTCTCTCTATATCGAGCGTATTTTTGTGAGTATTTGATACTTTGAGTGTTGGTATACGGTGCAAGTTTCCTTCAGCACTATATCTAGTATTCCAGTCAGAAGTACCGTCTTTCTGAGGTAAGGGATGTTTTTTCTTCTTAAATGATATTATTTTCTTCAATATCATTATGTCGAAGTATTGATCTGAAATTTTTATCAAATTTAGAACTTTTCATATCGAGGTTACTATTCATGAGTTACTATTCACGAGTTACTATTCACGAGTTACTATTCACCGAAAAATAAAATTTTTTTCTTTTTGTCCAAAATATCTATTATGGATACTAGCTTTGATTGTATCCATGTTTTGATCATTCTTGAATTTTACTCCACTATGATTATTTATGAGGTATTTTTGGACATGGAATAGCTGAAATACGAATCCTTAATATTTATTATTTTGTTTCACTGGATTCGTTTCCTTTAAAATATTTTTCATCATCCTCAGTCCTAAATGATGATATAATTGAATATCTTTAGCCTGTAGTGCAAAGATTAATGATTTCTGATGAATATCTTTGGCCCGTAGTGCAAAGATGAACAGGTGTTGAGATGAACATGACCAACTGATGAATATCTTTGGCTTGTAGTGCAAAGATGAATATTGATTGATGTTACAGGGATAAAATATTGATGATGGACTTTTAAATTCATAGATAATCGTAGATTTTATTCTCTACGTAACTCTTCTATGAATTATTATTTTCCACTGTGAATATTGATTTAAAACTTGTTGTCTATTGTATTCTATTATATTTTTCCCTATTGAAGACTAACGATAATTTGTTGTATATTATCTTAGTCATAATATTCTTTACTGGGCTAGTTGAGCTCACCCTTTTCCTTGTTGTTCTATTTTTCTTCTCAGGAGGCGAGAATGTAGCGAGTACTAGTCGGGGTATGGAATGATGGTTCAAGACAGTTATTTTAGTAGTCCTCACTATTTTGTAAAATAGTTTATCAATAAGTATAATGATGACTTAATTGAGTATGAATACTGTCTAGATGACAATATTTGTATTTAAACTCACACTATAAGTGTTGTCGTATTTTGCACGACAATTGTAATAATAAAGTTGTAGTTATTTTCTGTACCATGTATTTGGCGACTCAGAATGGGTTGGATGGATTGGACCTACTTTGGGGGCATCACAGTTGGTATCAGAGCTTAGGGATATGATCTCTGGCGGAGATCGGGGAATAGAACTAGGAGGGGAGAGACGAGTAAATTCTTCGCTAGTGTGTCCTACCTAAGCCTATTTGTTGGTCGGTCATAATATAGGGATATTATGTGATATGTTAATTTGTTAAATTAACCTTTGTTTTATGGCAGTATTTGAGAATGTCGACTGAGAATGTTAACAATGGGGTAAATGAGACGGTGGAGATGCCTATACTCACCAACGAGGAGAACGTGCAACAGGCTGGCAATGTTCCTCCTGTGAACAACACCACTGAGCAGACGATGAACGATGAGATGTTTAGAAGTTTTTTGCGGTTCATGCAAAACCAGACGAAGGAGATTCCTGTTCAAAATATAGGAAGAAACAATGGCAACGCACAGCTGGTTAAAGCCAAGCAGTTCAAAGAGTTGGGACCACCAGAATTCTGGGGAAAGCCGGATCCGATTAAGGCGGAGACGTGGGTCAAGCAAATTACCAAGATATTCGATGTCTTGGGATGCACGGAGGAACAGAAGGTTCCATTCGCCACCTTTATGTTCCGTGGCGAGGCAGACTACTGGTGGGAGTCTGTGAAGTGTATCCATCCAGCCGCACTCGACATGTCTTGGGAGACATTTCAGAAACTCTTCAACGAAAAATACTTTCCTGAAAGTATTCGCCATATGAAGGAGGTAGAGTTTATTAGACTGGAGCAGAATAACATGATGGTGTCTCAGTACGAGGCGAAGTTTGTAGAGTTGTCCAGGTTTGCACCTCATTTGGTGGAGAATGAGGAACATATGACGCGGATGTTTCTGAGAGGTTTGAAACCCGGCATACGTCAATATCTCATTTCTCATAAATTTTCTCTCTATTCAGATGTTGTCAACAGGGCTCAATTATTAGAGCGAGATAACGAGTACGGTCAATCGAGGGACCATAACCAGGATCATACCAGTGACAGCAGTAATCAGAATAATGATAACCAGCGGAGAAAGAAGAATACGGACAACAACGGCAACCACTCTGGTGTAATTTGCCATGAATATAGAAGAAGCGAGTCAGGAGGAGATTTTAAAAAGAGGAGATTCAACAATGATAATACGAAGACGTCAGCACCAGCAGGAACTGGTTCCAAGGGAGGAGAACGACCACCGGTCATATGCTATAAGTACGGAAAAGAAGGACATATCAGCCCAAACTGTCCACAACAGTTTAAGGTATGTTATAACTGTGGAAAGGAAGGACATATCGCTCGAGATTGCACTGTAGCGAAACCAAGTCCAAAGGGGGGTGGTGACTCAAAAAGTTGTCCCAGAAAAGTTAAAGTCAACAGTTCCTGGAAGAGCGTTTTTCGTGACTGGTGAATGCGAGGAACCCGAATGAAGTTAGCACGGGTTAGTTAATTATAAATTTTTGTGAAGTCTATACCTTATTAGATACCGGTTCTCTCCATTCATTTATTTCTCCTGCTTATACTCAACGTTTAAAATTGATCCGGAGAAAATTATTACTTTGACTTATCTGTTGAAACTCTGTTAGGAGAAACTTTCGTTACATCCACTGTTTATAAATCTTTTTGATCCAAGTTGCACCACACATTACCTGTTGATCTTATCTCTTTAAAGATACTTGCTTTTGATGTGATTTTAGGAATTGATTGGTTAATACTCATCTTGCCAAAATTGATTGCTTTCGTAGGTTGTTAGTTTTTATATTCCTAAGCAACCTGTTATTCAAATTCAAGCAACCAAACCATTGAAGTCAAACTCTTTAATATCAAGCCGTAAAGTCATTCGTTTATGAAAAACGGATGTCAAGCTTTCTTAGCTATGTTTATGGACTTGAACAAAAATAATTTGAATGATATTTCTATTGTTATTAAATCCCTGACGTATTTCCTAAAAAATTCTTGGCCTACGTGATATATTGAATTTTGTACATCAATTTGAATCTTTGTACAAATACTCACTTCTAAAAATCATACTTCTAAATTCACCATATTAACTCAGGAGTTAAAAAAAAGTACCCAAGAACCATTGTCAACAAATTTCCTCTGTGACTACTCCTTTGTGGAATGCACAATCCAAAAAAACCGTAGGGACGCCATATTCGTGCGGTAGTAAACTGATAGGGTCATTGTGACGTGCTATCCAAGATTGGGATATGAGTCACAGTTGAGAGCAACCTAAGTCAGTAATCGAAATACATATCTTTCTAGGCTTAGCTTGGTTGTATCGGAGATTTGTAAAAGGATTTTCTCGAATCGCTACTCCATTAACTCAGCTGACTCGAAAGATACAAACTTCAAATGGACCGAGGAATGCGAGAAGAGCTTAAGAATTCAACATGCGACACCGACGTTGGCTCGACACTGAAAGATTTCGATTTCGATCATACCATCCAATACTATCCTGAAAAAACGAACGCGGTAGCTGACGCATTGAGTAGTAGAGATCATATGCAGGAAAGAGTGCGATGATGTCAAGTATACGCGTAGAATCAACTTTAATCGATAAAGTTAAAGTTGCTCAAGCTACAGACCCGGAGCTGATGCGTATGAAGAAGAAAGTGCAAGAAGGTGCTATTCCAGAAGCAAGAATCGATGAAGAAGGAATACTTCGAGTCCACTCCAGACTTTGTGTTCCTAACGATTCTGATTTGAAGTACAAGATCATGATGGAGGCACACAATACACCATTTGCAATCCATCCTGGAAGTACTAAAATGTATCGTGATCTTCGACATACATTTTGGTGGAACAATATGAAGAAAGAGATTGCAAAGTTTATCTCGAGGTGTTTAACTTGTCAACGTGTAAAGGCGGAGCATCAAATGCCAAAGGGCCCATTGCAATCACTTGAGATTCCGAAATAGAAGTGGGAACACATTACCATGGATTTCGTTACGGGTCTTCCTACGTTTCTTAAGGCATAAATGCTATTTGGGTGATTGTTGATAGATTAACCAAGTCTGCTCATTTCTTTCCGATACGGGAGACTTATTCCCTTGAACGACTTGCTAGTATGTACGTGAATGAGATTGTGAGGTTGCATGGCATGCCAGTATCCATTGTTTCGGATCGTGACCCAAGATTCACTTCAAGATTTTGGGTTAGCTTGCAAAAAGCTATAGGCACGGATTTACGATTTAGTTCAGCTTACCATCCTCAAACGGACGGACAATTAGAGAGGACTATTCAAACTCTTGAAGATCTATTAAGACTTTGTGTCCTAGATTTCAAAGGGAGTTGGGATAAGTACCTACCATTGGTGGAATTCTCCTACAATAACAGTTATCAGGCAAGTATAGGTGTGGCTCCCTTTGAAGCATTATATGGACGAAAGTGTCACTCTCCAGTATATTGGGATGAGGTGGAAGAAGCAACGTTGTTGGTACCAGAGTTGGTATGAATGACTACAGAGAAGATCCAAACGATTCGACAACGTATACAAACGGCACAAGATCGACAAAAGAGTTATGTGGATCTTCATCGAAAGGACGTGGAATTTGACATTGGGGATCATGTATTATTACGTGTAGCTCCATGGAAAGGAGTTACAAGATTTGGGAAGAGAGGAAAGCTCAATCCACGATTTATTGGTCCATTTTAGATTCTTGACCGAGTAGGAAATGTGGCCTATAGACTCGCGTTACCTCGAAGTATGTCTAGTGTTCATAATATTTTTCATATATATGTGCTTCGTAAATATGTGAAAGACCCGAACCACGTTATTGAGTTAGAAACAGACGAGATAACCGAAGACTTAACGTACGAGGAGGTACCTGTCAAGATCTTGGATAGGAAGGAGCATGTCCTACGCACGAAGGTTATACCACAAGTTAAAGTTTTGTGGAGAAACCATGCTATTGAGGAAATGACCTGGGAGTTAGAAACGGAAATGAAAGCGAGGTATCCTCATCTTTTCGAAATACCAGGTACGTATGTCAATTTTGAGGACGAAATTTCATAAGGAGGGGAGGTTGTAAGACCTCAAATTATTAATAAATGAAATTTAAATTCCTCTATTTATTATTTTGAAATAGTAAGGGTTGATTTGATTAATGTGGTTAGTTATGGGTAAAATGTGCAAATATTTCAAATAAGCAAGTGGTCCTAAAATATTCATTGTTGTCGGAGAATATTTGTTTGGTCTTGGAATATTTTTGTTGTCAGGGAGTATTCGTACGACGGCGCAGCCTTTTGTGGGCCTCATAACAGAAAGCGATTGGATGAAGAAAACGACAAAACAAGTTGTTTATAAATAACGGCGTAGTTGTTACCGTTAATACTGTTGGAATACCCGGTGGTTAAAACACAGTAATACGTGTTGTTGCACAGTAGCACACTGTATTGCACCAATTATTGATTCTTACGTAAGAAGGCACTACTCAATAATGGTTACAGTAATTACTGTTCAGTATTTTATTTTATTGATTCAATAATTGTTGCATTGATATTTTATATTACTGTTGTTTTAATAATTGTCACTACACAGTATTTTCTATTATCGGAGCAATAATGCTATTATCTGAATTATATTATTAGATAACATTATTGGCAATGTCTAGAAAGTTCTATCTAGGAGAGGTTTGGTCATCTAATTGTGCGCCAGTAAGGAGAGTCCTTATTGGAAAGCCCTCTCTTTCTTGGGAACGGCCTGGTTGCCAGTACTGTGATTCTGTAATATTATTTGTGTATAATTAATTATTGATTTATAGATGAGAAAAATATTAATTTTATGTGGATATAGATGAAGAAAATTTTTAATGTGGCAATTGTTGAAAATTAATATTTTTCTTTTTCTGATAAAATAATTCATTTAAATATATTATTTTTATAATATATTGATGGTGATATTTTTACAATGAATGTGGGATATATGAGTATATGAGGAGGAAGAGTATTTTTGTGGCATTAAATGATTAACACATGTTTTATGTGTTGGTGGACACAATTCTTGACCGAAAATTTATTATTGACTGTAAAATCGCCTGTTTGTGGATTTCGATCAATTTCTGTTTGGAATTTAGTAAAACTTTTTTCTGCAAAGTTGTAGAGAATTGAAATTCCTATAAAAACACGCGAGATTCGAATTTTCTGATAAAATGGCTATTTATTATGAATTATTGAAGTTCCGAAGTTCTGAAATAATTGATTTTTGGAAGTTTTAATTATTTTTTTCAAAGAAAACGTTTTTTGTTTGTTTTGTGGGCTACAACATGTGCATAATGAGCTGAGTTCATATGGTCTTGAGGTGGGCTTGAAAATTATATATATTTATATATATATATATATATATATATATTTTATATATATATATATATTTTATATATATATTAATATTATATTAAATTTTCTGCGTTGGTGTTCTAAGCATTTTCCTATAAATAGGGTGCTTAGGTTAGAATTGAAAATCACACCAGAAACACAAGTTTCTCTCTCTATTTCTCTCTCTATATCGAGCGTATTCTTGTGAGTATTTGATACTTTGAGTGTTGCTATACGGTGCAAGTTTCCTTCAGCACTATATCTAGTATTCCAGTCAGAAGTACCGTCTTTCTGAGGTAAGGGATGTTATTTCTTCTTAAATGATATTATTTTCTACAATATCATTATGCCGAAGTATTGATCTAAAATTTTTATCAAATTTAGAACTTTTCATGTCGGGGTTACTATTCATGAGTTACTATTCACGAGTTACTATTCACCGAAAAATGAAATTTTCTTCTTTTTATCCAAAATATCTATTATGGATACTAGCTTTGATTGTATCCATGTTTTGATCATTCTTGAATTTTACTCCACTATGATTATTTATGAGGTATTTTTGGACATGGAATAGCTGAAATACGAATCCTTAATATTTATTATTTTGTTTCACTGGATTCGTTTCCTTTAAAATATTTTTCATCATCCTCAGTCCTAAATGATGATATAATTGAATATCTTTGGCCTGTAGTGCAAAGATTAATGATTTCTGATGAATATCTTTGGCCCGTAGTGCAAAGATGAACAGGTGTTGAGATGAGCATGACCAACTGATGAATATCTTTGGCTTGTAGTGCAAAGATGAATATTGATTGATGTTACAGGGATAAAATATTGATGATGGACTTTTAAATTCATAGATAATCGTAGATTTTATTCTCTACGTAACTCTTCTATGAATTATTATTTTCCGCTATTGATTTAAAACTTGTTGTCTATTGTATTCTATTATATTTTTCCCTGTTGAAGACTAACGATAATTTGTTGTATATTATCTTAGTCATAATATTCTTTACTGGGCTAGTTGAGCTCACCCTTTTCCTTGTTGTTCCATTTTTTTTCTCAGGAGGCGAGAATGTAGCGAGTACTAGTCGGGGTATGGAATGATGGTTCAAGAAAGTTATTTTAGTAGTCCTCACTATTTTGTAAAATAGTTTATCAATAAGTATAATGAGGACTTAATTGAGTATGAATACTGTCTAGATGACAATATTTGTATTTAAACTTACAGTATAAGTGTTGTCGTATTTTGCACGACAATTGTAATAATAAAGTTGTAGTCATTTTCTGTACCATGTATTTGGCGACTCAGAATGGGTTGGATAGATTGGACCTATTTTGGGGGCGTCACAGGTGACATGATTCAACCCCCGATAATCAATACAAAGTCGCATACTTCCATCTTTCTTCTTCACGAATAGAACAGGAGCACCCCAAGGAGACGTACTAGGACGAATGAAACCGATGTCTAACAATTCCTGTAGTTGGGTTTTTAACTCCTGAAGTTCAATAGGAGCCATTCGATATGGGGCTTTGGAAATGGGTTTTGTACCGGATTTAAGGTCGATACAAAATTCAATTTTACGCTCTGTGGGTAGGCCAGGAAGTTCTTCAGGGAATATGTCAGGAAATTTATTAATAATAGAAATATCATTCAAATCTGACGTATTTTTATTTAAATCCGTGACATGGGCTAAAAATGCTTGACATCTGTTTTTCTATATACGAATAGCTTTACGACTTGATATGACAGTGATTGATTTTAATGGTTTGGTTACTTGAATTCGCATAATAGGTTGGTTAGGAATATGAAAGCTAACAACCTTAAGAAAACAATTGATTTTAGCATGATGAGTAGTTAACCAATCAATCCCTAAAATCACATAAGTATTTTCAAAGAAATAAGATCGACAGGTAACGTGCGGTTACCGATTTGAACCAAACAAGACTTATAAATAGTGGATGTAATGAAGATTTCTCCCAACGGAGTTTCCACAGATAAGTCAAAGTCTAATTTCTCCAGAGTCAAATTTAAACGTTGAGCACAAGTAGGAGAAATAAAAGAATGGATAGAACCAGTATCAAATAAGGTATATACTTCACTAGAGTTTATGATTAGCTTACCCGTGATCACCTCGTTCGGATTCCTCACTTTTTGGGAGGTTACGACAAACGCTCTCCCTTGAACTACTGATTTTGTCTTGTCTGGGACACCCTTTGATGCCTCCATCCCAGTTGGACTTGACTTTGGTACACGACAAAATCAGGCTAGGTGACCTTTTTTTCCACAATTATAACACCTTTTGGACTGCATCACGCAGTTTGGACTGATATGTCCCTCCCCTCCACATTTGTAACATACGACCGACGGTCGTTCTCCTTCCTTAACAATAGGTACTGGTACTGACGTCTTTTCATCATTGTTGAATCTCCTCTTCTTGAAATGTCCACTCTTATTGTCATGACCATGATTACCACTGAAGTGATTACTATTTTTGGGATGTTGATTCCCTCCACGCTTGTTGTCACCGCTTCGATGACTGTTACCATTGGTATTCTTATTTTGCCGGCTGCTTTCTCTTGGTTGGGTCGACTTCGTTATCGCGTTCTAATAACTGAGCCCTATTTACAACATCTGAATACAAACACAGTTTATGAGAAATCAGATATTGACGTATCTCAGGTTTCAAACCTCTTAGAAACATCCTCGTCATTCTCTCCTCGTTATCAACTAAGTGGAACGCAAACCGGGATAACTCGACAAACTTGGCTTCGTACTGCGACACGGTCATGTTGTTTTGCTCCAGTTTAATGATGAACTCTACCTCTTTCATATGACGAATACTTAAGGGAAAATACTTGTCATTGAATAGTTCTTGGAACTTCTCCCAAGTCATCTTCAGTGCGGTAGGTTGAGTACGCTTTACAGATTCTCACCAGTAATCTGCCTCTGCTCGCAACATAAAGGTGGCAAAGGGAACCTTTTGCTCCTCGGAGCATCCCATGACATCAAATATTTTGGTGATCTGCTTTATGCACGTCTCCCACCTTAAGTGGTTTTGGCTCTCCAAAAAACTCCGGTGGTCCCAGCTCCTTGAACTGCTTAGTGGTGATCGTCCGAGAGTTGTCAGTGTTTCCACCTGCATTTTGGACAGGAGCCATCCTCTCCTGATGTTGCATGAATTGCGTAAAACCTCTGAACGTCCCATCGTTCATCATTTGATCGTTGTTGTTTACCTGAGGGTTATTGTCTTCATGTTGCACATTATCCTGGGTATTAATCTGTGGTGACTCAACAGTCTCATGTGCTTCATTGCATATCTCAATATTTTCGGATGCCATTTTCAAATACTGCCACAAAACAAGGGTTAATTATGTAAGACCCCGAATTTTATGAAATAAAAGTATTCAATTTTTCTTATAATTACTATTCAGTAAATGGTTAAATTGATAAAAGTTTAAAGTTTATGGTGAAATGTGAATTTTTTTTTCAAAATAAGCAAGTGGTTATAAAATAATCATTGTTGTCGGGGGAATTTCGTTTGGTCGTGGAATATTCTTTCTGCCGGGAAATATTCGTACGATGGCGTAGACATTTGTGGGCCCCATAACAAAATAACTGTCGGGTGAAGAAAATGACAAATTTGAGTTTTTACAAATAACGGCGTAGTTGTTACCGTTAACACTGTTGGAATACCCGGTGGTTAAAATACAGTAATACGCGTTATTGCACAGTAGCACGGTATTGCACAGTATTTTTAAAATTATTGATTTTTTACGTAAGAAGGCACTACTCAATAATTGTTACAGTAGTTACTGTTCAATAAATTTATTTATTTAATTCAATAATTGTTGCTGCACAGTACTTTCCATTATCAGATCAATAATTCATATTATTTAAATAATATTATTAGATAACATTATTGGTAATGTCTAGAAAGTTCTGTCTAAGGAGAGGTTTGGTCATCTAATTGCGCGCCAGTAAGGAGAAATTCTTATTGGAAAGCCCCCTCTTTCCTGGGAACGGCCTGGTTGTCATAAATGTGATTCTGTAATATTATTTGTGAATAATTAATTATTGATTCATATGATAAGGAAATATTTATTTTATGTGGATATAAATGAGGGACATATTTTTGTGGTTAAAAATGAAGGAATTAATGCTGAGATTTTTATCAGTATTTTTGTCGGAATGGAGGTATTAAAAATTAGGGTTTTTGAGATATTTTGCGAGGGTTATAATTTTTAATCCGACCGTTGGATCGTGGTAATTTTTGGATATGTTATACATATATAAGTTGAGTATATGCCCACAAATTTTGAACCGTTAAAAATGAACGTATGATTTATTATGAATTTTACAAGATGACTGGTTCAGAAATTGTTGAATTTTCGGAGTTTATCATTTTGATGGAAAATTCTAGAATTGGTGGGCCTCACTTGTGGTTGGTGAAGAAATGTACTGAATTATATTTCAAATGTGGTGGGTGGGAATAGTAGCAGGTAAAGCCATCAGGTTGCAGGTCAAACCTACCAAAATTTTCCTATAAATAGAGGGCTAAGTTAGAATTGAAAATCACATCAAAAACATAAGCTTTCTCTCTTTCTCTCTCTATATTATGAAGCATATTTTGTGAGTATTTAGATGCTTTGAGAGTTGCTATTCAGTGCAAGTTTCCTTTGGCTTTACATTCCGGTCAGAAGTACTGCTGTTTTGAGGTAAGAGATTGTAAGGGATAGTAAGGGATAGTAAGGGATTTTAAGGGTTGTTATATTTTTCAGTTTCGTAATTTTTCTGACCTTCAAAAATTCTGGAAAAATTTGAAATGATATTTTGATGAGTTTTCTTGATTGTGTCCAAAAATGGTGATTTTTGGATGTATAGATTGAGAGTTATGAATTTTATGAGAAAAGATTATTTTAAAAGTAACCGCTTATAATTCCTTGTGGTTAACTCCAAAATTGATGAAATTTTTATTGGGAGGACATGTATATGATAGAAGTATACTCTGTAAATTTCAGAATTTTTGGACAAAAGTATAATTTTTGATAAATGTCTAAATATTCGGCTGTTTTGGCCATATGAAAAATAGTAAATGACTTTTAAAAATTCTGAGAAAAATATATGTTCACTATGGGACTATATTATGCTAAATCCCAGAAAAAAAATATTTTTAGAACTGATTTGGTATTTTTCATGAAAATGGTCTAATTATGAGTAAATGAATTAAATATGTTTTGTGAAGTAAAAAAATTAGAAAATAGGATTTTATGGCTTGAGAATTCTATATATGAGGTATATGCAGATTTTTGATGAGAGTTTTGGTTATTGAAGATGAAATCTTAAGAGTTGGCATTTTATAATAATTAAATGCATTAATTAGTAAAGTGTAAACAATTTAAATAAATTATTTATAAGTTTAAGAAATATTATTCTTTCAATATCATTATACCGAAATATTGGTATGTATATTATTATGGAATTTCTACCTTTTTTATGTCAGGGTTACTATTCATGAGTTACTATTCATGAGTTACTATTCACGAGTTACTATTCATGAGTTACTATTCACGACAAAATTGGTTTCTTTTTCTAACCAAATTATAGTTGATTTATGAATATTGCTCTTGAAATTAAATCCATGTTTTGATCATATTGTTTTTATTATCATATATAACATTTTTATAACCTTGATGTTGAAATTCTCTTTCGCTTGAGTGTAAAGATGGATAAATTATTGGTATGATCATGACTATGGGTTCTCTTTGGCCAGTAGTGCAAAGTTGAATTATTGACTAGTATGATCATGACCATTGAATTTATAATTGAATATCTTCAGCTTAAGTGCGAAGGTGAATTGATCAACATGGTTATAATTATTGTTTATATAAATTCTGAAATGATTATATATTTTTTTGAGATATTAATATCTTTGGCCTGTAGTGCAAAGATGAATTGTTGATGAATATCTTTGGCCCGTAGTGCAAAGATGACATGTTGTTGAATATCTTTGGCCAGTAGTGCAAAGATGAACAGATGTTGAGATAAACATGATCAACTGGTGATACAAATGAATATCTTTGGCTGTAGTGCAAAGATGAAGTTATTAGTATGATTATGAATAGGAAATGTGATTTGGTGTAACCATGATCTTTGATGTTTCAGGTAAAGATAGGTGATGAAAATTATTTTCGTCCTGGATGAGAAGAGAAATTTAGAACTACAGTTATGATTATGAGTTATTCATATGATTGTAGACCAGAATTGTTGACTGATGTTACAGGGATAAAACATTGTTGATGGATTTTTAACATGGAGAAGATAATAGACTTTATAGTCTATTTGACTCTTCTAATGGATTGCTCGTTCCGCTGCAACTATGGTTGAAATTTTTATCATTTACCATATGTTCTAAATCTCTGATTTATTATTGATGAAGGCTATTGATAATTTAATTATCTTTAGTCATGATATTCTTTACTAAGCTAGTTGTGCTCACCCTTTTGCTTCACAATTCCTTTCAGGTAATAAGAGTGTAGCTGGGTCGAGCGAGGGTAACGAGAAAATAGAACGGTGGTCTCTAGCTGTGGATGTTCTCCCGAAGTAGTATAGGAAAGTTCATTTAGTAGTTTTATTTGGTGAATCCAATAGGGTAAGGTGTACCCAACGTTGGAAGGGTGATTTGCCACTATCATACAAGATGTCTAACGACATACAACCTCGTGTCATCATAAGACAAGGATGTGCTCATCCACTTGCTGAGTATATATACGAGCACTGCCTATATAATCTTGGTGTTTGTTTGAAGTATAATTCTCAATTAGAGACAGTAGAGATAATGATATGTCAAGAGAAGACTCACCATTGGGAAGAATATGATAGTAATCTTCTCGTTTTTCTTTGGGGTCTATTGGGTCAACCAAGGATAATTCTATGGCCATATGATATCTATCATAACCTAGACGCGTGGCCTCCCATGTACGAAGGTTTCCTTGAGCACTTCCCAAAGATTCTAATTTCTAAAACAGTTTTTGACTATACCTTTATGTAAGGTGTTATTGTGAGGTGATATCCACGGTTGGAACATGAGTCACATTTGGTATATATTTGTATCCAAACTCACAGCATATGTGTTGTTGTATTTTGCATGACAATTGTTGTAATAAAGTTGTAGTTGTTTTCTGTACCATGTATTTGACGACTCAGAATGGGTTGGGTGGAATGGACCTATTTTGGGGTTGTCACAAATTAACATATCACATATTATCCATATACTCTGACCGACCACTTAAATACCAAATAAACTTAGGTAGGTCATACTAGCGAAGGAATTTCCCTTCTCCCCCCTCCTAGTTCTTGTCTCACATTTCAACCAGGGATCATATCCCTAAGCTTTAATACCAACTGTGACGCCCCCGAAATAGGTATACATCACCCATCTTGAGTCGCCAAATACATGGTACAAAATTTAAA
This sequence comes from Panax notoginseng, assembly GCA_016801055.1. Taxonomy (NCBI): domain Eukaryota; kingdom Viridiplantae; phylum Streptophyta; class Magnoliopsida; order Apiales; family Araliaceae; genus Panax; species Panax notoginseng. The sequence goes on from CM029015.1 coordinate 137,428,593, forward strand.
TACAACTTAATTATACAACAGTCGTGTAAAATACGACAAAACATAATCTAAGAGTTTTAATAAGAATATTGTCATCTAGACAATATTCACACTCAATGGAGTCCTCATTATATTTATTGTCACACTATTTAACAGAATAGTGAGGACTACTAATGCTATCATCTGGACCGTCACTCCGTTCTCCGACTAGTTCCGGCTACGTTCTCATTTCCTGAAGAGAACAGTGAAAGAAAGGGTGACCACAACTAGCCCAGTAAGAAATACTATGACTAAGATAATGCAGAATAAATTATCATTAACCTTCAACAATGTTAAACTGATAGAATATAATAGACAACAAGTTTAACTGCAGCGGAATAAGCAATCCATTAGAAGAGTCAAGTAGGGCATGATATCTACTATCTTCTATGATTTAAAATGTTTTCATCAATTTTTATCGCTGAGACTCAGCTTAATAAATAAACCACATCATCGAATCATCCCTGCACTACGGGCCAAGGATATTCATTAAATCATCAATGGTCATGACTATACCGAATAATCCCTGGTCATAATCATACCAAAAACTGTCCATCAATGCACCACAGGCCACTGAGATCTTTTACCACATCATTTATAACATTAAAGGTCATGATTATACCGAATGATCCCTGGTCATAATCATACCAAGTCCATCTATGCACGTAAGCCAAAGATGACTTTCTTCACAATATAAGCAAGAGGATGATGACAATGACATAATAATTCAATAAAACAAGTTCAAGAATAAATTTTAAATATTTATAAGTTAATTTATCCTGAAATCAATAACGTCCAAATTGTCAACATGATACTTCTTTGTGGAGTAAAATTCAAGAATGCTCAGAAGAATATTTCTATGAAAAGATACTGGATGAAGCGCAAATATCAAGGATATTCCACTAATTTTATGGAGTATAGAAGCCAAAACTTTAACCAACTGAGTATAATAGAATATATAAAACCGCAAATGGATTCTTGCCCGCCATGCGATAATCCACGTAGACAGATCATTTTCACAATTTAATAAGGAATGAATACGAAGGATCATTCACCATGCATGAGGTAATCCACATAGACAGGTTATTCTAACAAAATAATAAAGAATAGAATAACCGAAGAATTCACCAGGCATGTGTAATCCGCACAGACAGGTTATTCCCACAGAATGATAAAGAATGGAACCAGGTCATGCGTAACCAACACAGACATAATATTTTAACAGAATAATAAAGAATGGAACCATGTCATGCTTAATCCGCACAGACAGGATATTCCAACAGAATAGTAAAGAATGTAATAACAACAGAATTTACCAGGCATGCGATAGACCGCACAGACAGGTTGTTCTAACAGAATAATAAAGAATGGAATAACAACATAATTCACCAAGCATGCGATAGACCGCACAGACAGGTTATTCCAACAGAATAATAAAGAATGGAATAACAACCCTTACGAGTATTGAAAAAAAAAAACTCTCTTCATGAATACGAAAGAAATAATACTCATTACCTTATAAAAAACTGGATACTGGAATAGTGAGGTAGCAAACTTCTCTTCTTCTTTCTCTCTATAATTTCTCTCTATAATAATTGTTTTTGTGAGACTTAGTGAATTGGTGAGAAATGAAGGAAGAATGAGCTTCTATTTATATGAAAATATAGTTTTAATAATTACACATTTTGGGGCTCAAAATATTACATTATAATACCTCCTTTTTTTTCTTCATTTTTACTTTAGTCCTGCAAGTATTATCAAACTTGCACCACCTCCCCTAATAGTAAATAATGTGAATTAATAGTTCATTCATGTGACTTAATAGTATAATCATGTGAAAAAAACTAATTACAGAATAGTACCTTCATCTATACCTCTATTTTTAATTTAGTCATATAAGTATTATCAATCTTGCACCAACTCCCCTAATAGTAATTCATGTGAATCAATAGCACACACATGTGAACACATAGTTATAAGAATGTGAATTAATAGCAATTAATTGCTCATTTATCCGATTAATTATCCGATTGGTCAATATAACCTCCATACAGTAATTATTATCGAAATAAATGTCGATTTCCATTAACACTAATAATTCCCATACAATGGAACCATCAATTTTATCTTTAATCAACACGAACTTATTCATCATTAATATCATAACTCACAATATTTAACAACCAGATCATTCTCAGGAAAGAGGGGACTTTCCAATAAGTATTCCTCCTTATTGGCGCGCAATTAGGTTACCAAACCTCTTCTTGATAGAACTTTCTAGACATTGTCAATATTGTAAATAATAATATGAATAACTTTGTCGTCTCAATTATTGATTTAATAATATAACATATTATGCAGACGATACTGTGACAATAATTGAATCAATAATATGAGAGATATGATGCAGCAATTACTGTAGTAATAATTGAATATAACTGAGCGACTTCTGACGTAAGCATCAATAATCAATACCGTGTGCTACTATGCAATCACGCGTATTACTGTACTTTTACTACCGGGTAGTTCAACAGTTTAACGGTAAAACTTCTGCCGTTATTTTTATAAAAAGATAATTATGTCGTTTTCTAACTACGATAATACTTCCGTTGTGGGGTCCACCAATGATTGTGCCGTCGTACGAATATTTCTTGTTAAAACGAATATTTCCCGACCAATCGAATATTATATAAAAAAAATATTTCGAGAAAATTATTCTTTATTCATAAAAGTTCGTCTTACAGAAACCCTAATTTCTATATTTTGTAACCCTAATTAGTAATTATAAAACCTAATTACTAATTGAAAACCCTAATTGTTAAAATAGCAAGGTTAATTATAATTAGTAGATTTTAAACCATAATGTTCATGTAATTAGAAACTTAAACATAATTAGGAAACCCTAATTTTCAAAATTAGAAAGTTAATCTTTATTTTATTTTTAAACCCTAAATAAAATTCTAGAAAACTAAATTTTTTGGAAAACCCTAAGGGTTAAACCCTAAGGGTCTGCAAGGATTACATTTATGCCATTAAATTGGAAAACCAAAAGACTAAATTATCCTTTTGTGCATTATTGAAGCTAATATGTAGGTTTTGACCTTAGGTGAGTTGTTCACCAAATCTAACCACTCCATGTGACTGACATTAATGTATATCAGCCTCTAGATCAGCCATACAATGCATCTAACACTTGTATATATTGATTGGGAGAGAGAGAATTGCATTTGTTAGCCATTTTGTTCTCTAACACCCAACTAGACTCTCTCAACTCAAAACCCACGAAATCCTTTCCTAATATCAGTCACAAACCAAGCCCCACGATCACCTTTAACCAAATTAGAAGCTAGAATCAAAAATTTTTCAAAGTGAGGTATAAACCCTAACTAGAAATTTGACCTTTGATCTGTTGTTAGATTTTATTTTTTTTGTGTTAAAAATGTTATATCTAGTGTATAATGATGATCTGGGTTGCTAGATGTTAGATCCATAACATCTAGAGGCTCGGATTTGAAGTTTTACAAAATCTGGAAAAATTTAGTTTTATGGTCTGACAACGAATGTCAGTGCCTTTAGATTCTTGTCTGATCTTAGTTTCTGTTGTTTAAAGGTTTACATATGTAGTCTGATATATGGTCTTTGATCTGGATCAAGAATCAGGCTTAGATCTGGTCTAGATTATAAATTATTGATGGTCAAAAGCCGTTGACTGGCCATGACTAGGCGTTTCCGGGTAACCCAAAAACTGCCCAAAAACGGTTTGACAACTTTTTCTAACGCCCAGATCTTTCTGTTGTTAGTTGTTTTGATGTTGTTTTTGTATCTAAGTTGTAGCTGGGTATATGTATTATATGTTCATGCCATCAGATCACCTAAATGTTAAATAGATTGGACTTAGCAGTCGGTCAAACTAGCCAAGACGAACACACTTTCTGTTTTCTGGGTAACCCATAAAACATATGAATGTGTTGCCTGACATAGTTTGACCGGATCTTATCTGCTCGTTGTTTTGTTGTTAGATCGATGTTATGTAATAGATTTGTAGCCTTACATGTTGGTTACACACTGCAATTCTTAGATCACTTAAACATTACCAGGATTTCAAGTTGTGGAAGCCCAAATATGAACAGTCGAACTGTTCTTCATTTCTGGGTAAACCCAAAAATGAAGAACAGCTCTGACAGCCACTTTGAAGGCTTATATCTACTTATTGTGATATTGTTTGATCATGTTTCTTGTTGGGTCTTGTGGTGTTGCATTTTTACTATATGATCTGACCAGAAACATTCCCTCAAACATCAAGATCTGGCAGATATATATGGTCAAACATGTCCACTCGGTAACTGACATGATTGTTATGGGTTTGGCCAAGAACATGAAGAACACCTATAGCGACGGTTCTGTCGCTATAGACAGTCTTTAGCGACACTTATTTTCTGAAATTATTATTTTTATTAAATAATTATAGAAAATTAGTTTTCAATTATTAAAAATACTAATTAAATTACTAAAAATTATTTTTTGAAAAGTTTGAAAATTTTTTCAAATATTTCATTAATATATTAATATTTTTAATATTAATAATTTAATTATTTAATTATTATAATTTAAATTAATTATTTATATTAAACCCAAAAAATCATTTAATAATTTTAATACCCAAAAAAGATTTAAAATTATATTTTTAAGTTATTTTTAATGATTTTTAATACTTTTAATATTTTTTGATGAAATTCATTAATACATTAATATTAATGATAATTAAGTTATTTGATAAATGAATTAAATAAAAATGATTTTATTATATTAAAAATCATTTTAAATAATAATAAGGTATTTAAAAATATTTTATGTTATGAAATATAACTATTAATATTTAAAGGTAAATTTCATTAATTAATTTAATATTAATGATATTAAATTTATTTAATAATTATATTAAATAAATTAGTTTAAAAATAATTTTAATATTATAAAAATTATTTTAAATGAAAATAAAGTGTTTAACGATATTTTAAGTTATAAAATATAACTTCTAATATTTAAAGGATAATTTCATTAATAAGTTAATATTAATGATATTAATTTAATATTAATGATATTAAATTTATTTAATAATTATATTAAATAAATTGTTTTAAAATAGTTTTATTAATTTAAAAATTATTTAAAAAAGATATAAATGAATTAAAAATATTTTAAGTTATACTTAATAACTTTTAATATTTTGATAAATAGTACATTATTATTTTAATATTAATGGTAATTATTTAAAAATAATTTTAAATGTTTTAAAAATCATTTAAGGGTAATATAAATATTTTAAAAATATTTTGAGTTATTATAAATAACTTTAATATTTTGACAATGATTTCATTAATAGTTTAATATTAATTAAATGTTAATGATAATAGAATTGTTTAATATTTAAATCATTTAATAATGATTCTCGAGTTTGAAAATTTATGATAAATTATAATATATGTTTAAAAATTATTATAAGTCATTTAAAAATAATATGACTGATAATTACAGTTATTGAGCTATAGGATAGAGTCTTAGACTCGATATTACCCGATAGAGCTGTTGGTACATCGACATATTTTAAAAATTGATCTGGACTTAGATAATTTGATTAGATACGTGTTCGTTTGTGATTCAATAACTGTTAAACATGTGTGACAGTGTGATTAGGTTATGTGCTGACTGCAATAAGTAGTACTATGTGATATGATGAATTATTCTAATCGAATAAATAATCTTATTAATGATAGGTTGTGATATAGGAGATGGTAAACCATTTTCTGAAATGATCAAACATGGAGAGATGGCTGAGATGGGGTTGAAGTCAGGAAAGATTCAAGACCTAGCCAATCTTAAAGCAGTTGCTGAACACATCCAATCCGGAACTTATGGAAACAAGCCCCAGAGGGTCCATAAAAAGAAAGAGGAGGATATTTCCTTGATATTACAAAGTCATAAGGTAATCAGAATATGCCTATCCAGAGGAGAAATTACACTCCTTTTCAAGCTCAGTCTTCAAACCCTCCATTGCTTAATGGTGGAGAAGCCAAACGCCCTCGAATGTTCACACCCTTAGGGGATTCACTCGAGAACATTCTCAATCTTCTGACCACTCTGAAGAAAATTACGCATCTTCTTTCACCAGCCAACCCTAATGGGAAGGGTTTCAATGCTGCTCAGAAATGTGCTTATCATGCCGGGGCACCTGGACATGATACTCAAGATTGTTGGGCCTTGAAACACAAGATCCAAGATTTGATAGACAACAGTGAGATCGTGGTCACCAAACCAGATCAACCTCACGTATAAGACAACCCTCTTCCTCAACACAAAGAGGAAGAGGTCAACATGATTAATTAGAGCAGTGGACAGAGTTCCAATTTTAACTGTGAATCCTCCTAGACCATTAAAGACGGTGTTGACAAATGGGATTATGCAAAGTTCCAATTTATGATAGAACGAAAGATGAAAGCTCTGTGCAAGCAGATTGAGCAATTGGCAGAACTAGTTACCTATCATCATCAAGTCACACGCCAGGAGCATGCTAGTCTCCTCCCTTTGGTTATGAATACTCCCTCGTCACCTTCAAAATATGAAACATTGGAGGACAAAGTGACGAAGAGAGCAACTGCCAAAACCCATCGGGATTTTGCCAATAGAAGAGAATTTACATACTTGGGCCAACCTATGGAGGAGATACTTTAGATGTTGATCAATGAAGGAAGGATCACTTCCCTTCTACCACTAATTAATTCTCGTTCAGGACGGTTTAATTTTGATGGAGTATGTCAGTATCACTCTCATTCTCGCGGTCACAGCACGGAAGAATGCTGGGCACTCCACCACCTTATTTAGAATCTAATTGATAGCGGTGTCCTGCAACTGGCAGACAACGATACTGTGTTATTTGAGAATGAAAATACTTGTCCTACTAAATGGAAGGGACTGGTAGCAGTTATATCCGCTGAGGCTGATGGGACTGTCAAACCATTCACAATACAAGCCATTCAACTCAAAGGAGTTGACAATCCTTTGAAAGTGGCTGCTCCAGAGCCAATCAACTTACCATTCAGACCACAATATCCTGTTATCAGCTTACAAAAAGTCCCCTGGAATTATGGAGAAGCTGAAGGATCCACCTCTCATACAACTGCTGCAGTGTCGAAGGAAAATCCACTGTGTCTTCCCCAAAGGGCGGTGAAGCTTGCCGTCAAATCAAAGGGAAAAATTCCCATGAAGAAGATTGAAAAATTCCTTCGTACTATGGGTCATAATGAAGCCAAGGTGGTTTTAAGCTTCAGAGAAGCTCCATATCAAATTTCAATACTGGACTTGGTTGTAACTTTTGAGGATCACAGGAAGATTCTACTAAAGGTTTGGAAGAAGCATACTTGCCAAAATCAGTGAATGTTGAAAAATTTTAACATTTGGTTGATCACATTTTTAACAGCAATGTGATATCTTTCACTGATGATGACATACCGCCCAAAGGGACCGGTCATTGGAAGCCGTTACATATTGTGGTTTTGTCCTCCAGATACATGCTAGTTGGAGTTTTGATAGATGGAGGTTCGTCTCTGAACATTTGTCCTTACGCTATGTTGGTGAAGATAAACTTCAATATCAAACGGATCCGAAGTAGCCATACGGTTATTAAAGCTTTTGATGGATCCCGCCAGAATTTAGTCGGAGAGATTGAGCTGCCAAATTGAGATTGGTCCCCATACATTCTGCGTATCTTTTCACGTGCTCAAAATAGATACATGATACAACCTACTTCTGGGGAGACTATGGATTCACATGGCCGGGGCAGTCCCCTCCACTCTTCATCAACAACTTAAATACATTATCAACAATAGCCTAGTCATAGTCAATACTGAACCTTATGAATAATCTTATACATAACCTATGCCTAGTATATGTATGTAATTGTGTATTATAACATACATGCTTTAACAAGTATTAACTGTCTTAGATAATAAATAAGTATTGTATTATGATTCCATGGTCTCAATAACTTACTTTAAGTTATTATACGGAAACAATATATGTATGTAATTGTGTATTACATACATATATATTCCATATGTATTATTACATATGATGTGAACATAGGCAATAACATGTACTACTAAATTTATTATAATGGACATAATATTTGTATAATTTGAGAACAGTAAGAAATATAACCTTGGTGGTTGAGTCGCAGTATCCAATAGTCTATAGAATTGTTACATAAGTTTATCACATAGTATCTTGCTCATATATAACATAGCTTTGTTCTATTATAATAATATGTATCATCTAATACGATGATCTATACAATTTTGAGAACAATATCTTAATTAATGCATTTATAATATATTATCATGAATGTTATATTTATACATTTTATTTGCCAATTAAATATAGGTGATAACAATAGCATATACATTAATTAAATATTATATTAGTCTTAAGTTATTATTAGTATATTATGAGTTCATCAGCCCATAATATACTAATAATTTCATATAGTCCTAATGTAATAATACATGAGATTAACCAATTATTTTATTACCATATAACTTATCTAATTGAGTAATTTTCCCCTTACCTTCATAATAAGTAATGCATATGTTAATTATTTCAACTAATATGCATAGTGTAAATATAACTAAAATCATGTTTAATTATGTAATATAAGTAATTACATGGAATAACTAGTAGTGAACTCTAAGACGTATGGGTATTTATCTCATATCAATATATAAACCCTAAACCCTAACTGAATAAAATTTTCTATAATATAACTTCCCTAATGTGCATACTTAGTAATATAGTAATAACTTCATTTTAATATGAAATAAAATTATTCGTATGGTACATAAATTTGAATTATAATAAATGATGGATTAGACATGTTATTATAGTATTAGTAACATAATGTAGCATACGAATAATTTATTTAAGCTATATCTCAAAGAGCTAACCTAAACAATCATTTGTGAAGAATATACTATATTACTAAGTATGCATAATCTGACTGAACTTCAAAGTACCATCTCATGTACTATTATATTCATATGACACTAATAACTGTAATGGAGTTTAGTTGCATTAAGTCTGTGCTAATGATTCTAGCTAGAAAGAATGTGTATGAAAAAAGGTAGAAGAATGAAAGTATTTCAAAGTGAAAGTGAATATTGTTTTAAAATGATAGGAATCGAGATTATTCCTATTATTCAAGCTGCTTCATAACCTTTGTTCGGTTATCGAAGTTCTAAAGGATTGTTCTAATTCTTGAAGTTGTTTGTTCAACTGTTATAACTTGCTGGGCAATTGAATGCTCACACTTGCTTTAAATGAAAAACCTTTTCAGCGAACTATGTTATAAGAACTTAAGGATCCCGTAAAGATCAAGCTGACGGTATCCAGATGAAGTGCCATTCAGAATGTGAATGAGCGAGAAGATCAAGTGAGAACTTGTAATGTAGAAAGGTGAATTGATCGATAGATTAGTTTAATGAACTGTTATGTATCATTGGTGGCGGATAAAAGTCACTCTTGTAAGATGAAATGAATAATGCAATTATCATTATTTGTAATAAAAGAGGTTATAAGGTTTCTAGAACCTGGGTTTTGAGGATGTATGTTGTTATATTCTATTATATAATGATGTATGTTTGGTAAGAAGTGGGACCGTGACGTACGAAATCCGAGTGTGAAGATAGACGGGATTTCGGGGCGTTACACTTCTAACCCGATAAATGGTGATACATGGTCCTTGTGAAGACCCCGAATTCAGGTACTTGAAACCCGAACTCGGTTCATCACGATACCATTTCTATGAGTGGAATAATACTAATAATAATAACAATAATATAAATATCAAACTTAACTTACATTTATCAGAGTCTAATCCCAAGTACGTAACCTTTAAACATTCATTACGAACCATAATAGATAATATATATCATATTTGTCTTAATAACATTAAACTATTACATAAGATAACGTTCGTTCATTCATTCATTCAGCGACCTTTCCCTTTTCCTTGCTCTTAGCAGAGCTCTGTGATCGTTCACACTTAGCTGAAAACATTTAAATTAAGCAAGGATGAGCATTTGAGTGCCCATCAAGTAATAGCAATTATATATATATAATCTGAAAGAATTTAAATATTTTCTTTGTACTATTCTTCTACAACAAGTTAATCGTTGTGAAGTATTCTGAACCGATAATAATAATATAACAACTCTCTTTCAAATTTTTGAAACTACATAATGACTATAACTGGGGTTATGGTGACATGCCATGAACATTATTTTCATTTTCGAAAAGGTTAAACAGAAATTCATCTTTAAACCGTCATAACTTACGGGCGTTAGGTTGTACTTCCCATGGGCCCTGTATTGATCAATACTACATTACAAGAACGATAGGATCGTTCACTCTGTTCCGCCTTGGGCGCATAAAAGTTTTCCCGTGTAGGGATGTTTATACTTGTCTAGGTTCTAAATCAAAGGTTTTATCTTGTTCAACAATAATCTATAATTCAACATATATGTATATGGGTAATTGACAAAGGTATATCAACATGTGATGAAATACAATGATTATCCAAGTGGGGACACTTGTTTAACCATTTAACGAACAGAATATATATATGAATTATCATATACTAACATGTTGATAATCAATGAGCTTATATAATATAAGGTTCATAATCTGTACAATAATAATATAATTTAGAAATATTCTTACTTATGTCCATTGCATAAAGAAAATGCAAGGGTAAGATACTTGCCTAAAGCGCTGCTTACAGTTTGTAATTTAGATTTATCGCTTATCTCACGACCTATCATTAATAAGATCGTTCGTTCGATTAGAATAACATACTATAACACATAACACTGCTTATTGCAGTCAGCACATACCCTAATCACATTGGCACATATGTTTAATAACCATTGAATCACAAATAACCACATATCTCAATAAATTATCTAAGTCCAGATCAATTTCTGAAACATGTCGGTGTACCGACGGCTTTATCGGGTAATTATCGAGTCTAAGACTCTATCCTGTAATTCCACATCTGTAAGTATCAGTCATATTATTTGTAAATGACTTATAATAATTTTTAAACATTTATTATAATTTATCATGAATTTTCAAACCTCAAAATCATTATTAAATGATTTAAATATTACACAATTCTATTATCATTAATATTTAATTAATATTAAACTATTAATAAAACTATTGCCAAAATGTTAAAGTTATTTATAATAACTTAAAATACTTTTAAAGTATTAATATTACACTTAAATGATTTTTAAAAGAATTAAAATTATTTATAACTAATTATCATTAATATAAAAGTATTAATGTATTATTTATCAAAATATTAAAAGTCATTAATTATAACTTGAAATATTTTTAATTCATTTATACCATTTTTAAATAATTTTTAAATCAATAAAACTATTTTAAAACTATTTATTTAATATAATTATTAAATAAATCTAATATCATTTAATATTAAATTAATATCATTTATTAATGAAATTATCCTTTAAATATTAAAAGTTATATTTTATAACTAAAATATCTTTAAACACTTTATTTTTATTTAAAATGATTTTCTTAATATTAAAATCATTTTTAAACTAATTTATTTAATATAATTATTAAATAACTTTAATATCATTAATAATAATTAATTAATGAAATTTAACTTTAAATATTGAAAGTTATATTTTATAACTTAAAATATTTTTAAACTATTTATTTTCATTTAAAATGATTTTTCTAATATAAAAATTATTTTTAAACTAATTTATTTAATATAAGTATTAAATAAATTTAATATCTTTTAATATTAAAATATTAATTTTTTTCATGACAAAATATCAAAAGTCATTTTTTATAACTTAAATAACCTTTAAATCATTTTTCTATAATTTTTATATCATTAATTCTATTTTCCATAATTAATTTAATACATTTATTAAATAATTTAAATATCATTAATATTAATTAATTAATGAAATTTCATCACCAAATATTAAAAGTTATCAAAAATAACTTAAATTATTTTCTTATACCATAATATAATTTTAAATGATGTTTCATGTATTAAAATCATTTTTAAATAATTTATTTAATATTATAATTAAATAAATTAAATACTTTTAATATTCCAAAAATATTAAATATTTATGAAATATATTCAAAATAATTAAAAACTATTTTTTAGATTATAAAATAATTTTTAATAATTTATTTTGTATTTTTAATAATTAAAAACTAATTTTTCTATTTATTTAATTAATTTTAAAAATAAACTGTCGCTAAAGACTGCCTATAGCGACAGAACCGTCGTTATAGGTGTTCTTCATGAAACCCAGAATGCATAGTCAGTTAACGAGGGTGCTACTTTGACCAAGCTTAACAATCAGATCATGATGTTTCTCGTCTATCTATTGATCACAGTGTGTAGAACTAATGTAATACTATACGATTCAACAACAAACACGAATAAACAACATAAAACGAAAGAGATCGGAGCTTCCAATTATCATGTCAGGCGTGTTCTTGAGTTTCTGGGCTGCCCAGAAAATCAAGCAGTTTCAAGGGTTCCTTTTTGGGCCTTGATTACTCCGGTGTCTGGTCATGTTTTAAGTGTTGTTATGATACCAGATTGTAGTACATATGTCATAGAATAGAATAATAACACTAAATAAACCTAACTACATCATATGAGTAAGATCAAAGCTGGCCAACCCATGCCAGAAAATGTGTTCTTCACGAATATGGGTTTTTCCCAGAAATTCATAAGGCTGGAGGTCAACCCTAGTTTAACCACCCATATTTTTGATCAGGTAAAGGATATGGTTGTTACCTGGGTTTTAATGTGTAGTATTCATGACAATCTACAAGTATATAACATCAACATGGCAAAATAACGTAAACACAGCAAGATCCATGGACTTCAAAATGGTTGTCAGACTTTTCTAGGTAATCTGGGTTACCCAGATTCGTTCGGTCAAGGTCGGTCAACGACCTTTGACCCTTAATAACTTTCAATCTACTGATTCTATGGTCTTGATTCAAGTTTCATATGAAAGATCTCATGACATACTACAACTTCAAACATTTAAACAACAAAAACACTTAACAACCAAAGATCTATGGGGTCTGACATTTGACTGTCAGACCCAAAAACCATATTTTCCAGATTTTGAAAATTTTTAATTTCGAGCACTTAGGTGTTATGGATCTGCATGATTCCAACCCATATCAACTACATGGACTCCAAACAACATGTTTAACATACAAAAACTAACATCTAACATGCAAATCAAAGTCAGATTTTCTAGGGTTAGTTTTTACCTTCTTTGAAAAATTTTTGATTGTAGCTTCTTATTTTGATGTGGTTGTTCGTGGGGCTGGTCTGGGGGACTGATCTAGCACCATATTTCGCAGGTCTTGTGCTTGAGAGAGTTAGGTTGGGTGTTTGAGCAAAAATGGACAAAATGTGGCTTTCTCCCTCTCTTGAATTTATATATACATAGATACAATGCATGTTGCTGAGTTAATAGGGTGATTTGCTGGATTTTTAGGTTATGCAAAGTCAAAAGTTGGTGAACAACTAAAGGTTTTGGCAAGATTTGCAAGTTAGCCCATTAAATAATGTAAAAGGGTATTTTGGTCATAGGCCTTATGATTTTAATGGCATTTTGGTAAACATGGAAAACCCTTAGGGTTTAGGGTTTGATTTAGGGTTTAGGGTTTGGACCATTTTAGGTTTTAAAAGCAAACAAAATCTAGGATTTCCAAAATAAATAACAATTTAGTTTCTAAAAAAAATTAATAATTAAGGTTTTCTTAATTAGTGTAGGTTTTCTAATATTTAGAAATTAAACACTAAGTTCAATAATTTAATAATTATAATTAAACTTACTAATTTAACAATTAGTGCAAATACTTAGCAATTAGTACTACCCATATAACATTTAGGGTTACTAATTATAAATTAGGGTTTTAATTATAAAATTAAGATTTTCTAATTACATAGACTTGATAATTAGGTTTATGTTTTACTAATTATCATTAAGTGTGCCAAAATAACAATTAGGGTTTCGCTAATTAACATTTAATTCTATAATACATAATCTTAAACACAATAACACAGCTACATAACAACCTCGAACTCATAATCGAGTTCCAAATTAGGGTTTCCATTTATCAATAAGTTAATTATTAATTTAAGGTTTCCAATTTAAGAAATTAGGGTTTTATCATAATATCCCATAATTGACCAACCATTGTCAATCCACAAAAATACGGTACATAATTACAGCACTGAAAAATCAAAATATAAGATTATTATATTATTATTCTTATCCATTGATAAAAATCCAAAATTAGGGTTTGGATTCCATATCTGATTTATTCTTTATATCTAACATTATTAATTAAGTTAAAATAATTAACTTAACTAATCTTGTATAAATAAAATAAACAATTATTATAATAATTCTAAAAATCATTTCATATATTATTTAAATAATATATAACCATATTTTCATAGAAAATAATTAATAAAAACATTCTTGCAATAAAATTAATTATTAAAAGAATATAATTTATAATAATAAATAATTCTAAATAAAATAATTTGTAAACATTCATGTAATAAATATATTTTTATCTATTACATAATTACATACACACATTATCTTGTACAAATCCTCATCCTTAAATTAAAAAAAAAATTATACGTAAAATTCCTGATTTATTTATATAGAAAATATCGGGTTGTTACAGTCCTACTGTTCACACATATATTCAATATTATTGAAATACATCAATAGAGTGAATATGTCTTCTATATATTACATAATAATATTTCTCTTTCCAAGTTCTTTGTAACCATTACATATGTTCTTTGTCATAGTATCAAATTCATACAAAAGTAATACTATTCTATTACAAGGATAACTACTTATCCGCCTTAGCCTGGCCTTTGTCCTTACCGGATCCTTTGATCCGTTCATTTTTAGCTGCAAATCATATGGTTCAAGCAAGGGTGAGCATAACTAGCTCAGCAAGTAAAACAGTTATCGTCGAGCAATATGTATGAATCATATGAATATATCTTCTACAACTGAATCAATATTTATAAAGTATTATAAATAAATCAAAATAGCTATTCTCTTTTCATTAAAATGTTTAACCATGAAAATCATCGAATAAACCTTTAGTTTGGTTAAAGACCTTGAGCATTTCATTCTTTTTTTCTTTAAAAGGGACAACCTGGTACAAAGTCTGTAAGTCCGACATTTCTTACGAGCACGTCTAGGTGATCAGCCTATAGTACTCTATATTGTACATCACTACTACATTAAAAGTATCTACGTTTAAGGTTTTGGCAAACTCACGTGCTAGTCGCTTTACGACAAAACATTTGTTTATTCATACTCAGTCTTTCTTTGAATCCATATCAAAATAGTTGGCACAAGATAGCAATATTTATAGTATTTCGATAGATTATAACGAAATCCATAAAATACTATAAGTCTAGTCTAGCCGAAGGAAATGGCTTCGACTTCATTGTTACATCAATTCATGCGTATAATACATGAATCATAAATCTTGTCCAAATAAGTATAGACAAGAGTTTAGAACACTTTTCTTTAGTGCCGTCTAGTGTTAATTCACTTTACTCGTAAGTCTTTGAAATTTCTACATATATAATCACATATCATACCATGTTAAGTCATAAACAATCAATAAGTAGTCTCATTAACCTATCTCCTCCTTTTTCTCGGTCTAACTATCCGTTTGCTTAACTTACTAACGTTCGTTAGGTTAGTTAACGTTCATTATGGCTTTATAACATTTTATTATTATAAATGAACTTACTTATTCAATGTTTAAGTAATTACATTTCAAGTAATCTCAAACATTCATTCAAAGTGCGTACGGTTTACCGTATTATTAAACTTACTTTGTGTTTACGTTCTCGTAACCTTTTGTTAACTTTTAATTGTTAAACTTAAGGTTTTAATCATCTTCTAAGATGTTGCTTTAAGTTTAATTAGGTTATAATTCACCTTCACTCAACTTACCTTTCTTTTGTATTCATTTTTATTCTTCTCTGCCTTTGGTCTAGGACCGACGTTGCGGCACCGTGTCTTTTGTTATAAGCTGTGCTGCAGCGCATCTCTTCAGTGTCTTGGATCCAGTTCTGGCAGTGGGGCGCTGCGGCGCCGACCCTGAGCCTTTGAATTTTTTTAAGTTTTTCATTTCAAATTCTTTCTAGGCTCATAACTTAATAATTATAAGTCGGAATTGACTTATTTAAAAGTCGTTATATCACATATCTCATATACTTCAATTTCATTCGGATAGGATAAGTTTCTGAACCTGTTAACACTAAATTTACTGTTTAAATTTTTTATTACGCGTTCGTTAAACGTTCGTGAACGTTCATTGCTTGTTTCTTTGTTTTAAGTCAGAATTCGACCATTCTTGAGTCCACAACTCTTAAATGCAAAGTTGTATGATACGCCATCAAAAACTAAGGTTTTCGAGTTAAAAGACGACTTTTGACTATCATTTCAAAAATCTTATGATTTCGACGATTATCGTCTAATTAAATTTTGCCATAACTTCGTTGCTTGAGATTCTTACTCCGTTCAAAGTGGATTAATTCCATTATTCATACATCTACCAACCTAACCAATTATATAGTATCTAATCATATACACGATGGTTTTAAACTTATTCATTAACAACATGTGATAAATTTTCATATGTTCTTCATTATTTTTTATTTATTTGATTATGATTCCACTTGTAATATGGTTATTAATGTTTAAAGTCCACTAATAGCCATCCTTATTACTCCTTAAGATACATGCTCCACCAATAATCACTTTTCTATCAAGATTTAATTTGAAGAGATGAAGATTTAAGGTTCAAGTTTCCTTACCTTTTGATGTTCTAGCTTTCTTTTTCTTCTTTGATTAATTGAAATAACTCTTATGTGACGCCCCCAAATCCGGGTATCTTCCAACCTGACATATGGTGCAACATGGTGCTACAGTGCACACATTCATTAGATTGAAATACCTCAAAAGAGTGAAAATATCTTCTATATATTCCAAAACAATATTACCTTACCCAGGTTCTTTATAACCATTACATAGATTTTTTGTCATAATATCAAATAATAACAACATTCATCCTATACTATTACAAAGGCAACCTATTGGTTAGCCTTAGCCTTCCCTTTATCTTTACCGGATCCTTCAGTCCATTCGGTCTTAGCTGCATTCATATGGTTCAAGCAAGAGTGAGCATAACTAGCTTAACAAGTATGACAATTTCATTTAAACAAGGGACTTGAATCATATAAATCGTATATCTTTAATAACTGAATCAATAGTTATGAAGTACTATCGATAATTCAAAATAACACTTCTATTTTCTTTAAAATGTTTCACAATGAACAACATTCATTAACATCAATAATAGTCCAAGACCTTGAGCATTTCATTCTTACTTTTAAAAGGACAACCCGGCACCAAGTTCGTATGTCCGGTATATCTTACGAGCACGTCTAGGTGATCAGCCTATAGTACTCTATGTTGTACAACACTACTTTGTTTAAACGTATGTACGTTTAAGGTTTGGCAACCTCACGTGCCTATCGTTTGACGATAAAACATTTGTTTGTCATACTCAGTCTTTCTTTGAAATCAATACCAAGATAGTTTGGCAAAAGATAGCAACATTTACAATACTTTGATAGATTATAATGAAATCCATAAAACATCTTAAGTCTAGCCGAAGGAATTGGCTTTGACTTCACTATACGTCAATTCATGCGTAATGTACATGAATCATAGAGCTTGTCCAAAAGAATATAGACAAGGGTCAGGATAATTGCCTCTTAACGTCTTCTATAGTTAATATACTTTCCTTTGAGTCTTTAAGGATTTCTACAATACATGAACACATAACATACCACATTAGGTCATATATAATCAAGTATGTTCCCTAATTTATCTTACCCTTATTCTCAATCTAATCGTGCCTTAGATTGTTTATTATTCGTTACGATTTATCGTATTACATTGTATTTACGTTCACATAATCTTTCATCAACCTTTAGTTATAATTCTTAAGGTTTTAATCATCCCTAAGGATGTTATTTCAAGTTAAATAAAGTTATAAATTCTCTTTAATCAACTTCCATTTCCTTTACAAGCTTTATTATTCTTCTCTGCCTCTTCTCTAATGTTGGCGCTGCGGCACCAGCTTTCTATATAGAGCTCGCGCTGCGATGCGACTCCTCATTAAATGATGCCCGGTCTCAACGATGCGGCTCCAATATCCTTGCTATGTGTCGTGCTGCGATGCCACTTTTTAGTGTCTGAGGGTCTGGCCTGGCGCTGCGGCACCGACTTCCCCTTCTTCGGCCGCGCTGTAGCGCCGATCCTGAGGCTTAAAAAATTTTGACAGTTGATTTCTTATGTGAATTTCCCGGGCTCATAACTTAATCGTTATAAGTCTGAATTGGTTCGTTCAAAAAGTTGTTAGCTCACAAATCACATGCACTATGATTTCATTAGAAAATATTTCATTTTCGAATCTTTTAACTCGAAATTCACCGATTAGTTCATTATTACGAAAACGTTAAACGTTCGTGAATGTTCAAAGCTCGTTTCTCCGTTCTAAGTCAGAATTTAGTCATTTTTGAGTTCGCAAGTCTAGAATACAAATTGAGACTATTCTCCATAAAAAACCAATGTTTTTTGAGTTCAATGTTAACTTTTGACTTTCATTCCGAGAATTTAACGATTTAGACGATTATCGTCTAATCTCGTAAATTTCGCCATAACTTCGTTACTTGAGATTTTTACATCGTTCAAAATGGATTCATTCCATCATTCTAACATCCTAACCAAACATATTTCATTAAATCATTTACATGACAAATTCTTACATGTTCTTCATTAGTTCATAACTTTTATTAATAAGATTTTCTTACAACATGGTTTATTAAAGTTTAAGTTCTCTAATAACCATCCTTGCTCCTTCTTATCATACATGTTCCACTAATCAACACTTCTCTAACAAACTACTATTGAAGAGAGGAAGATTAATAATCTAGAGGGTCTTACCCCTGATGATCAAGCTTGGTTCTTCTTCTTTCTTCTTGATATAGCAAGTCTAACTCTTTCTTTCTCTCTCAATATATAAGCTCTAAGTTGTTGGTGAAATTGAACAAGGCACAAATGAAAATCTAAAGCTTCTTATTTATAGGATTTCCAAAGTTAGGGCATTCTAGTCATTTAGGCCATCCACTTCATTAATTCCATCTCCTTACTATTCCTTTCTTGCTAACCACTCATCTTATCTCTTGCTTGGCCACCACACTTGGTCAACCATAACTCACCTATGGGGTCCACATGGGTTGCCCCATGGGTTTTCTTACCCATTGACCGGTCAGTTCGATCCACGGATCCGGTTCTTAGTTTGGGCTTCAGGTTTAAATAACTTTGGGCTTTAACATAATTCCAATTGGGCTTGAACAATTCCTACATAAATCCTACAAGTCCACCATAATTGGCTTAATGCTTATAACGTATACAATATGCTACCTTTCATATATACTCGTATAATACTTCGTATCATACTCATATTCATTACATCGTATAATACTTGCTATTATACGATCATCATTAATCAAATCTTACGTTCTTTAACATTCTCAAATTTAGTACGCATGTGAAAAATTGCGTTAGCCATACTCAAATTATTATTACATAATCCATCCTCCATTATTATTCTATCATTACGTATTTCTCGGAAGTTAAAAAATAATTCCCGAGTAGAAAAGTATGATTAGTGTTTTTAAGAAAATTTCTCGGAAAGCTTTTATTTTCGTTTTGGAAATTCAAACACTTTAATTCCTTCACGTAGCCAGAATACTACGATATTCCAACATATTTAGGTTATAGAACAACCTTCATCTTACTAACACATAATAATAACATATAAGATAACTTTATTCATTATTTAATCAAATAAAATTATTTTACAATTAATCCGAGTTTCTCAATCATTACATCCTTCCCCCTTATAAGGATTCTGTCCCCAGAATCACGCTATACATTACACAAATAACTGAGGGTAGTTCTTCCAGTTCCCACGTTGCTTCTTCAGTATCGTGTTTCTTCGATAACATCTTTACCGAAGGAATAACTTTGTTCCTCAGAACTTGCTGTTTTATATCAATGATTTGAATAGGCACTTCCTCGTACTTCAAGTCCTTCTCAATATGAGTAGGTTCAAATTCTATCACGTGCTTATAATCTGGCTTATAAGGACGTAACACAAATACATGAAATACATTATGTATTCTTTCTAAGTCCGGAGGTAATGCTACCATGTAAGCTACCTCTCCTACTCTTTTTAATATTTCGAAAGGTCCTATAAACCTTGAACTTAACTTTCCCTTCTTTCCAAAGCGTATCTTTCCTTTCCAGGGAGATACCTTTAGAAATACGTACGAGCCTACTTCAAACTCTCTGTTCGCTCTATGTGAATCTGCATACTTCTTTTGTCTGTATTGAGCTGCTACTAGACGTATTCGTATCAACTTGACTATATCCAATGTCTGCTGCACCAATTCTGGTCCTAGCATTCAGCGTTCTCCTACCTCATCCCAACACAATGGTGTTCTATATTTCCTTTCGTATAGAGCTTCGTAAGGCAGCATACCTATGCTCGCATGATAACTATTGTTATACACAAACTCTACTAGTGGTAGATGATCATCCCAACTACCCTTGAAATCCATGACGCAAGATCTCAGCATATCTTCCAGCGTCTGAATTGTTCTCTCGCTTTTCCCATCGATTTGTTGATGATAAGCCGTACTCAACTTTAGTTTCGTTCCAATCTGTTCTTGCAGACTCCTCCAAAAGTTCGATGTGAATCGTGTATCACGATATGACACTATTAAAACTGGTACTCCATGTCTTGAAATGACTTACTTAACATAAAGTTTAGCTAACTGATCTAAGTTATACTTAACCCTTATTGGCAAAAAGTGATCTGACTTCATCAACCGGTCCACTATTACCCAAATCGCGTCATAACCCTTCTAAGTAATTGGAAGTCCCACTACAAAGTCCATCGTGATATGCTCCCACGTCCACTCCGGAATCTCCAAGGACTACAACAAGCTGATTGGTCTTTGATATTCGGCCTTAACTTTTTGACAAGTCAAGCACCTACTCACGTATTATGCTATCTCTCTTCATATTCAGCCACCGAAAACTTTATCGAAGGTCTTGATACATCTTAGCACTTGTAACGATCGAGAAATTCAGATTTATTGTAAAGTAATTTTATTTGATTAAATAATGAATAAAATTATATTATATGCTATTATTATGTGTAAGTAAGATGAAGGTCGTTCAATAACCTAAATGCATCAGAAAGTCGTAGTATTTTGGCTACGTGAAAGAATTAAAGTGTTTGAATTTTCAAGACGAAAATAAAAGTTTTCCGAGAAATTTTTTAAAAACACTATTCACATATTTCTGCTCAGGAATTATTTTTGAATTTTCGAGAAATACGTAATGATATAATAATAAGGGAAGATGGATTATGTAATAATAATTAAAGTATGGCAAACATAGTTTTTCGCGTGGGTAATAAACTTGAGAACGTTAGTGAAAGTAAAGCGTTAATGAATAAACAATGATTGTGTGATATGTAAGTATTGTACGAGGTAATGAATATGAGTATGATACGAGGTATTATACGAGTAGGTGTGAATAATGGTATATCGTATATAATGAATGAGTATACGAGTTAGCATATGAGAATAATACGTAGATTATACGTTATAAGGCTTTAAGCCAATTGGATTGGACTTGTAGGATTTGTGTGACACCCCCAAATTCTGGTACTTCATTTTCTCAAGATTTGGTGTTCACGTGATCAAAACATTTATTTATAACTACCTAATCATAATAAAATTGAATAATAAACTTGCCCATACAGTATTACATTAAATAAAATCTCCCAAGTTATCTAACCTTTATAAAAATCATACATGCGAAAAAAAATAAACTTCATTACAATCTTTAAACCAAAGTCTGATAATAAAACTATCGAAACTATTACAAGTCTTCAATACTTGTTCATCTTTCCCTTTCCCTTACTGGTGCTAGGTACGTCACCCTTTTTAGCTTTAACTGTACGAATTTTACAGGCAAGAGTGAGCAAACAAGGCTCGCTTGGAATAAAATTAGATAAAACTTTAACCTTAACATCATTTGCCAAAAACTAGGCTTAATAGAACCGAACAATATGTTCTATTAACATTCCACAAATCATAACATTCACTGAGGGTCTAATGACCACGAACCCTGCCCACAGTTATAAGTAATCTTTCAACTTTAACTATAACAGTTATACAACTGCAAGGACTCAAAGGTACTTAGGGGGATGAATCCTTCGTACATGTATTGTATACAAACATTTCAGCACAAAGTATAAAACTAAGTGCAACCCCTAAAAATAGGGCTGTTCATCTCAGTATTTAGAGTACAAGTCTGCACCAAAGTCCGTTTGGTTTGGATACACTTCAAGGTAATTTGGAGTTCAACGGACATCAACTAAGGATTAGCTGAATAAAAAAAATAATAACACTATGTTATTGAATGATCATAACTGAATAAACATTTCGTTCTAAGTTCATGCTTTAGGAATAATCTAATATCATAACAATTGAATAATCTATCATACCTTGCTTTGAACAACATTAAGCTAAGGTTACATCTTTGAATTTAATATCAAGCATGCATAATAAATAATAATTTGAATGATACACTGATTCAACAGAATAAAGGTACTTGCATGCTAATATAACAAGTTTAGAGTTAGGAAAAACTTGCATAATCATAATAACTATCTCGATGAAAGTGTGGAGATGGGAAGCTTGTATCATCATGAATAACTAGATACAATCTAGTTGCTTAATGAAAATACTTTACTCAATAAAGCTTAGAATTATAAAATTTGCATAACGACGATTTATGGTTAGAAAAGCTTGCACAACTATTAACAAAGTACAGTTAAAGAACTTGCCTTGTGCGTAGATTAAACCGTTAATATCCAAATCATAATATCCTATGTAATGCCCCGAAATTTGGTTTATCTTCACACCTGGATTCCGTACGTCACGAGTACATCATTCAGCCAACATACATCATTATATATTGAAATATAACAACATACATTCTCAATTCCCAGGTTCTCGAAACCTTATAACCTTTCTCATTACAAATAATGATAATTACATTATTTCTTTCATCTTACAAGAGTGACTTTTATCCGCCACCAAGGATACATACAGTTCATTAAACTAGTCTATAGTTTAATTCATCTTTCTACATTACAAGTCTTCACTTGATCTTCTCGCTCATTCACATTCATCTGGATACCGTCAGCTTGATCTATACGGGATCCTTAAGTTCTTTTTAACATCGTACACTGAAAATGTTTTTCATTTAAAGCAAGTGTGAGCATTCAATTGCCCAGCAAGTCATAACAGTTGAACAAACAAGTTCAAGAGTTTAAACATTCTTTAGAACTTCAATAACCGAACAAAGGTTATAAAGCAGCTTGAATAATAGGAATAATCTCGATTCCTATCATCTTAAAACCATACTCACTTTCATTTTGAAATACTTTCATTCTTCTACCTTTTCATACACCTTCTGTCTGGGCTAGAATCATCAGCACAGACTTAACAATAACGGTTCATGAATAAACCGAGCATACTTGTATTGAACAGTTCGATCACAAAACAGTTCATTTCATAGAAACACCGAAGTGCTCACATTGTGACACAAGGCCTTATACAATCTAGCATCTTGTACAAATATCGCACATTCGGGCATAGACAGAACTTCTCAAGTTCAACATCTGAGAAGTTTAAGAAACTAGCATTCATTTAAAATATGAATGAAGTTAGGAAACTTGCCTTACGCACAGCTACAGCTTATAATTTACGCTGAACTGCTCATTCCAAATCCCTATATAACACATAAAGAAATAACACGTACACCAATTAGTCATATACTTGACTTACGCATTGGTTTACTTAACTTTACTTCTTAAGGTTCGCGTTCTTGTAATTTAAGCTTACGCAACTAACTTTCATTACCAGATTATGGCTTTATGACATACTAAGATGTCTTATTCATACATTTATCAACTTTAACGATTTATATTCTTATCTTCTTCTTATAACTCTCCTAGGACTCAGTACACATCGCTTCTCTGCTAGTAGTCCATATGGTACTTTGAGTGGTTTCCCACAAACAACCAACAAACAAGTTCCCGTCTCATCTACACTGCCATCACAGTGAGTTAGATCGGTTGCCAGTTTTGTATATACCTTCTCTCTATGAAGGAATTGTTTAGCCCAGCTCCCATATGTCAACTATCAAAGTTGCGTTTGTACCACAACCTAACTTCTCTTAACTTAGACGAACCATTAAACTATAATGTTCATCAAGTCAACTTCTTCTTCCTTACGGCTTTCTGGCAACTAAATGTCATACCTCAGGAATCATTCTTTATCGTCTAAGTCATACAGTCTTTTGTACACTCGGAACGATCATTCAATGTCAATACTATGAGGTCATAGCGTTAACCATTTCATATGAATTTATTCATATCTTCAAACTTCCAATTCCTTCCACTTAGAACGTTTATCCAAGTTATACTTATTAACTCGGCTTCTTAACGTTATACGTTATTATCTTTAACTTAATTTCTTCACCATTCATGGCTAAATTTAGTCTTCATTACATTACGGTTAAACCATACACGGAGTGTAGGTTCTGCCCGTTTAACAGTCGCTTACACTCAACCCTTACGCTGATTAAAGTGTTCAGCGCTTACTTTTCATTCTATCATTCTCATCCGACTTATATTCGGCTTTAAGTAATCTTATTACCGTTCGTTACGGCTCTCTTGATACCATTCGTATCTTACTTACTACCTTCATCAACGTCTATATCATACAACCAGGGTATACTTAGAACGTTCGTCCAACGCGAATACAATTCACAAGGATCATTTACATATTTAACGTTCACGTTGCTCGTCTCTTAATCTCTCATTCAACCTTTATTCAAGGTTTTAACCGCTTTAGATCGTTATCCATCCCATGAGCCCCATGTTCATTATTCTTTCTTAATGTCGAAGCCATACCGTTCGTTGTATGCTAAGACCAATTGTTCATCGCAACAACGTTGCGTTCATAGCATCTATACGCTTTACACTTATCTCTCATTATCATAACATAACATTGAAATGTTATTCATTACCCTTGTCGCTCAATCTCTAAGGAATCACAATCATAGCAATCCCTCACGTTCGTTTATCGTGACTACGGTCCCCAGACATCGGTTACGTAACTCGCATTCACCTTCTTTTAATCTTGTTTAATCTTTCTGTTTAACCTTCATTAAAGATTTAATACACTTGATTAAGTATTATATTAGTGAACTACATGTTCATACTTCTTTCTTGCACATCCCCAAGTATCTTGGAACTAAAAATCTCATTTCTGGGCATTGACTTGCACCGGCGCTGCGGCGTCGTGCCCTTCCTTTCCTCTCGCGCTGCGGCGCGACCTACTTCTTTCTCTTCTCTTCCCGGCCTGGCGCTACGGCGCCAAGTTCCTTGCTATCTCCCGCGCTGCGGCACCACCTCTCCAGGCATGACTCGCGCTGCGGCGCCGAGCATGAAACCTTGAAAATTTTTCTAAGTGTTAACTTCATTTTGAGACGCTTACTTTCCGATCTCATAAATTTTTCGTTATAACTCAGAACGAAGTCGTTCCAAAGCCATTCTCTTCCTTATCTTACGTACTTCAATATGCCTCAGACAGAACTTCATTCTGAATCCGTTAACATGCCATTCAATTGGCTTAATCTTAACGCTTCATTCATTTTTATGCTTTTAACGTTCTTCGCTCGTTCGTCCGTAATTCGGTCATCCGAACTCAGAATTCGTTCGTTCTTGTGTCCACAACTCACATTTTATACGTTCTCTTACATTCTTATGAAACCCTATACATTCAGGTTCATTTACTAACTTTCTAATTCTTGTTCGTCTTTTACAAAATTTCGCCATAACTTCGTTATAGCTCCGTTTTAATCCATTCTTCATGAACGTTTCTAACGTTCCTAACCAAGCAATAAGCATCTAACTTATACGCGATGGTTTTAAATTTGTCCATCAACAACAATTACACTACGATAGTTTTAAATTTATCCATCAACAACGTTCTTCGTGTTCTTCGCGTGTTCTTCGTTTTAATCGATATTTTGGATTATGATTCTACTTTTTCTTAGAATTTGATGTTATAGAACACCATTCCTTACTTATTTGACCTACTCATTCATAAAATTCATTTGGATCGCTCAAAATCCTCACGAATCTTATACTTCCTTAAGAAATTTATAAAATAAATTTCTAATTCTTATTTCTTCATTTTCTTACGATTTCAACCATATGAAATCATTCTCAATATCTTTTACTTCTTATTCTCATTAAGTTATATTTTTAAACATATAAACTTAAAGAAAATAAATAGAAGAACTAGGATTCGGATTACCGTTCTTCTTTAATCCTTTTCCATTAGACAAAGACGACGATTTGCGAACTTTTCTATTTCTCGATCACTTTTGATCTGAGCATTCATGCTCATTCTCTTCCTCTTCCTCTTCCAACCGAGATCTCTCTCTCTCTCTCTCTCTCTCTCAAGTTCTAGGATTTTCAAAATCCTAGAAAATGAAAGTTAAGCTTTCTATTTATAGAAAACCAAAGCAAGGGAAAAATAATCATTTCACACCCCACCTCCTTACTATTCACACCTCCTCCATCCCTTAGCCACCAAGTTAACTTGGCCACCACCCTTACTTGGTTGCCAAGTGGCCGGCCCACATGCCCATGGGTCATCCCATGGGTTGCCCCAATGGTTTTACCCATCCGTTTACCCATCGGTTCGATCCGCGGTTTCTTTTCTTGGTTTGGGCCTTAACCCTAATTCTTATTGGGCCTAACTTGGGCTTGATTTCACAAATCATTGGGCTTGATATAATCCAAGTCCAATTAGATTCTACAAAGTCCATGAACTCAAAGTCCATTAAGACTAATCGTATTCTACACATTCCATTCTCGTATTCTCGTATTCTCTTCGTATATTATTCGTACGATATTCGTATTATACGTCATACTACTATTCATACTATACTCGTATAATAACTCGTATTATACTCGTATTTCTTACGCATAATAACCCTAATCATTATACATGATCATAAAATTCTCGGAACTCACTTTCCCTAACCTTTAGGTTTTACGTCCGCAGGAGAAAACTTTGTTTTTACCATAACTCAAATATTATTGAATATTCCATCACGTCTCAGAATTAAGCGTAATCTATAACTTCTCAGAATTTTAAAATAAATCTCAGGGCAGAAACTGATGAATAATGCCTATTTCGTCTTTTCCCCCGAAAAATATTTTGTTCCCGGAAAAATTTCATTTGCGTCTTGAAAATTCTTACTAGTTCAATCTGGCTCGTAGCCAGAATCCTCCCGATTAATAATCATTCTAGGTTATAGAACGATTAATAAACACATAACACAAAATAGTATTAATAAAAATTTATTTTATTAATAACTAATTCTTTAAACTTAAATTCTGGACAAACCGAATTTTCGGGTTGTCACATTCTTCCCTCCTTATAAAAATTCCGTCCTCAGAATTTCTTAAAACCAAACCCTTACCCGGGTTCTCACATTCTCCCCTTCTTCACAGAATTTCATCCTCAAAATTTTAGCTTACCCTTCTTCTCAACTTCTCTTCAAAGAAGTTCTTATCTTTCATACATTCCTTA
This sequence comes from Panax notoginseng, assembly GCA_016801055.1. Classification (NCBI taxonomy): domain Eukaryota; kingdom Viridiplantae; phylum Streptophyta; class Magnoliopsida; order Apiales; family Araliaceae; genus Panax; species Panax notoginseng. The sequence continues at coordinate 137,456,638 of CM029015.1, forward strand.
CCCTTCATAACTATCAAGAATCATGAAGTGAAAGGAACAAATAGGAATATGAAGATTCCTTTAAAACATTTCATACTTTTGCTGAGGGGTCAAATTGACCATGAACTCTTTGCTAGGTTAAACAGCCTTTCGCCGTAAACCTTTCTTTCCACAGTAAGTTTACAATCACAAAGAAGGTAAACTACCTCTTCCATGTTCTCCTCAGACTAAATCATTAGATTTCGCACCAAAACAATTTGGTTTGGCATAAGTTGTCAAAGAAAGCTCGATTTTCTTATAACATGACATACCATTTGTCTTAGCCAAATCAAGTAGCTTAGACCATACCAATAAATTGGACATCAACTTGAAACATTCGTCTAGTCAACTCACTTGACCTCGACTACTTCTTTAAATTCTTTTCGCAATACATCAAGACGTTTTATGACGTCATGATACCGTACTCTTCACAGTACGTTGAGGACTTCGTCAGTTTATGACTTCGTCATTATACATCATACCGTAGCGGTTTGTTGATCCTAAGATCACATCCCACCAGGTTCAATTGCATTAACAACTCCATCTTTCTACCATCCTTGCATCAAATGCGGGGACGATATAAAATTCCTTTTGATATTTAAAAATCAACTTCTGTCTAGCCGAAGCAATTGGCATAGACATACCAATAATAGTTCTTTTAAAATCCATTGGTTCCAAAGGTCGAACCAATTCTTTCATTTTCCAAAACGCGCACATTAGCACGATTTCAAGAAATTTCGAAATCTAGCATAGCTAGATGACTTGGAATATCTTATTTTCCATCTTTCTTCATTGTCTTACTGTGACAATACTTAATCTTCTCTAGCACCTTCAATGCTAAGTCTACTGAAAATACTTACTTCCAGTCTAAACATCTCTATACTTTAGTACAGTCCATCAACTTACCACACATTATGAGTTCAGGAACTTTCCACAATAATATGAGTTCAAGAACATCCAGACAGACCTTTGACGTCCATTCGCTGAAACATTCAAACACATACAATATTATTATGAGTCACGAACTTACCATAAGTATGAGTTTAAGAACTCGCACCTACCTTATCGTTCTCTACCTATCAAGTATATACATGAGAAAAGATTCACCTTCTCATCATATACATCTTGCTAGCGCGACCAATTCCAATGATTATCATTGTAATAAACTGAGCAGTTGGTACACCAAAGCATAAACCTCTGCCCATAACAAAGGTTCATATAACTCAGCCATCACATGAGTCCTCAATTGAAATTTTACAACTTCTACTTTTTCTTTACTTAATGTGAATTTTCTTTAATTCGTATACTATCCTTTACAACTCAATTTGAGTTCTTCTTCCCGTACTAATTCGTAGTACCATTCGTTCATAACAACAGCTATAAATCATTCATCGTTTCACAGCTCATCTATTACTACGATTTACTATGATCACGTGGTGATCTTCTAATCCTTCTCTTTACGATTATAGTCTTAGGTATTCTAACCTAAGATTTATAACCTATCAACTCTGATACCAACCTGTAACGCCCCGAAATCCGGTCTATCTTCACATCCGGATTCCGTACGTCACGAGCACATCATTCATCCAACATACATCATTATATATTAAAATATAACAACATACATTCTCAATTCTCAGGTTCTCGAAACCTTATAACCTTTCTCATTACAAATAATGATAATTACATTATTTCTTTCATCTTACAAGAGTGACTTTTATCCGCCACCAAGGATACATACAGTTCATTAAACTAGTCTACAGTTTAATTCATCTTTCTACATTACAAGTCTTCACTAGATCTTCTCGCTCATTCACATTCATCTGAATACCGTCAGCTTGATCTATACGGGATCCTTAAGTTCTTTCTAACATCGTACGTTGAAAATGTTTTTCATTTAAAGCAAGTGTGAGCATTTAATTGCCCAGCAAGTCATAACTGTTGAACAAACAAGTTCAAGAGTTTAAACATTCTTTAGAACTTCAATAACCGAACAAAGGTTATAAAGCAGCTTGAATAATAGGAATAATCTCGATTCCTATCATCTTAAAACCATACTCACTTTCATTTTGAAATACTTTCATTCTTCTACCTTTTCATACACATTCTGTCTGGCTAGAATCATCAGCACAGACTTAACAATAACGGTTCATGAATAAATCGAGCATACTTGTATTGAACAGTTCGATCACAAAACAGTTCATTTCATAGAAACACCGAAGTGCTCACATTGTGACACAAGGCCTTATACATTCTACCACCTTGTACAAATATCGCACATTCGCACATAGACAGAACTTCTCAAGTTCAACATCTGAGAAGTTTAAGAAACTAGCATTCATTTAAAATATGAATGAAGTTAGGAAACTTGCCTTACGCACAGCTACAGCTTATAGTTTACGCTGAACTGCTCATTCCAAATCCCTATATAACACATAAGAAAATAACATATACACCAATTAGTCATATACTTGACTTACGTATTGGTTTACTTAACTTTACTTCTTAAGGTTCGCGTTCTTGTAATTTAAGCTTACGCGACTAACTTTCATTACCAGATTATGGCTTTATGACATACTAAGATGTCTTATTCATACATTTATCAACTTTGATGATTTACATTCTTATCTTCTTCTTATAACTCTCTTAGGACCCAGTACACATCGCTTCTCTACTAGTAGTCCATATGGTACTCTAAGTGGTTTCCCACAAACAACCAACAAACAAGTTCCCGTCTCATCTACACTGCCATCACAGTGAGTTAGATCGGTTGCCAGTTTTGTATATACCTTCTCTCTATGAAGGAATTGTTTAGCCCAGCTCCCATATGTCAACTATCAAAGTTGCGTTTGTACCACAACCTAACTTCTCTTAACTTAGACGAACCATTAAACTATAATGTTCATTAAGTCAACTTCTTCTTCCTTACGGCTTTCTGGCAACTAAATGTCATACCTCAAGAATCATTCTTTATCGTCTAAGTCATACAGTCTTTTGTACACTCGGAACGATCATTCAATGTCAATACTATGAGGTCATAGCGTTAACCATTTCATATGAATTTATTCATATCTTCAAACTTCCAATTCCTTCAACTTAGAACGTTTATCCAAGTTATACTTATTAACTCAGCTTCTTAACGTTATACGTTATTATCTTTAACTTAATTTCTTCACCGTTCACGGCTAAATTTAGTCTTCATTACATTACGGTTAAACCATACACGGAGTGTAGGTTCTGCCCGTTTAACACTCGATTACACTCAACCCTTACGCTGGTTAAAGTGTTCAGCGCTTACTTTTCATTCTATCATTCTCATCCGACTTATATTCGGCTTTAAGTAATCTTATTACCGTTCGTTACGGCTCTCTTGATACCATTCGTATCTTACTTACTACCTTCATCAACGTCTATATCATACAACCAGGGTATACTTAGAACGTTCGTCCAACGCGAATACAATTCACAAGGATCATTTACATATTTAACGTTCACGTTGCTCGTCTCTTAATCTCTCATTCAACCTTTATTCAAGGTTTTAACCGCTTTAGATCGTTATCCATCCCATGAGCCCCATGTTCATTATTCTTTCTTAATGTCGAAGCCATACCGTTCGTTGTATGCTAAGACCAATTGTTCATCGCAACAACGTTGCGTTCATAGCATCTATACGCTTTACACTTATCTCTCATTATCATAACATAACATTGAAATGTTATTCATTACCCTTGTCGCTCAATCTCTAAGGAATCACAATCATAGCAATCCCTCACGTTCGTTTATCGTGACTACGGTCCCCAGACATCGGTTACGTAACTCGCATTCACCTTCTTTTAATCTTGTTTAATCTTTCTGTTTAACCTTCATTAAAGATTTAATACACTTGATTAAGTATTATATTAGTGAACTACATGTTCATACTTCTTTCTTGCACATCCCCAAGTATCTTGGAACTAAAAATCTCATTTCTGGGCATTGACTTGCACCGGCGCTGCGGCGCCGTGCCCTTCCTTTCCTCTCGCGCTGCGGCGCGACCTACTTCTTTCTCTTCTCTTCCCGGCCTGGCGCTACGGCGCCAAGTTCCTTGCTATCTCCCGCACTGCGGCACCACCTCTACAGGCATGACTCGCGCTGCGGCGCCGAGCATGAAACCTTGAAAATTTTTCTAAGTGTTAACTTCATTTTGAGACGCTTACTTTCCGATCTCATAAATTCTTCGTTATAACTCAGAACGAAGTCGTTCCAAAGCCATTCTCTTCCTTATCTTACGTACTTCAATATGCCTCAGACAGAACTTCATTCTGAATTCGTTAACATGCCATTCAATTGGCTTAATCATAACCCTTCATTCATTTTTACGTTTTTAACGTTCTTCGCTCGTTCGTCCGTAATTCGGTCATCCGAACTCGGAATTCGTTCGTTCTTGAGTCCAAGACTCACATTTTATACTTTCTCTTACATTCTTATGAAACCCTACACATTTGGGTTCATTTACTAACTTTCTAATTCTCGTTCGTCTTTTACGAAATTTCGCCATAACTTCGTTATAGCTCCGTTTTAATCCATTCTTCATGAATGTTTCTAACGTTCCTAACCAAGCAATAAGAATCTAACTTATATGCGATGGTTTTAAACTTGTCCATCAACAACAATTACCCTAAGATGGTTTTAAATTTGTGCATCAACAACGTTCTTCGTGTTCTTCGCGTGTTCTTCGTGTTCTTCGTTTTAATCGATATTGTGGATTACGATTTTACTTTTTCTTGGAATTTGATGTTATAGAACACCATTCCTTACTTATTTGACCTGCTCATTCATAAAACTCATTTGGATCGCTCAAAATCCTCACGAATCTTATACTTCCTTAAGAAATTTATAAAATAAATTTCTAATTCTTATTTCTTCATTTTCTTACGATTTCAACCATATGAAATCATTCTCAATATCTTTTACTTCTTATTCTCATTAAGTTATATTTTTAAACATAAAAACTTAAAGAAAATAAATAGAAGAACTAGGGTTCGGATTACCGTTCTTCTTTAATCCTCTTCCGTTAGACAAAGCCGACGATTTGCGAGCTTTTCTATTTCTCGATCACTTTTGATCCGAGCATTCATGCTCATTCTCTTCCTCTTCCTCTTCCTCTTCCAACCGAGCTCTCTCTCTCTCTCTCTCAAGTTTTAGGATTTTCAAAATCCTAGAAAATGAAAGTTAAGCTTTCTATTTATAGAAAACCAAAGCAAGGGCAAAATAGTCATTTCACCCCCACCTCCTTACTATTCACACCTCATCCATCCCTTAGCCACCAAGTTAACTTGGCCACCACCCTTACTTGGTGGCCAAGTGGCCGGCCCACATGCCCATGGGTCATCCCATGGGTTGCCCCAATGGTTTTACCCATCCGTTTACCCATCGGTTCGATCCGCGGTTTCTTTTCTTGGTTTGGGCCTTAACCCTAATTCTTATTGGGCCTAACTTGGGCTTGATTTCACAAATCATTGGGCTTGACATAATCCAAGTCCAATTAGATTCTACAAAGTCCATGAACTCAAAGTCCATTAAGACTAATCGTATTCTACACATTCCATTCTCGTATTCTCGTATTCTCTTCGTATATTGTTCGTACGATATTCGTATTATACGTCGTACTACTCTTCATACTATACTCGTATAATAACTCGTATTATACTCGTATTTCTTACCATAATAACCCTAATCATTATACGTGATCATAAAATTCTCGGAACTCACTTTCCCTAACCCTTAGGTTTTACGTCCGCAGGTGAAAACTTCGTTTTTGCCATAACTGAAATATTATTGAATATTCCATCACGTCTCAGAATTAAACGTAATCTATAACTTCTCGGAATTTCAAAATAAATTTCCGAGCAGAAACTGATGAATAGTGCCTATTTCGTCTTTTTCCCCAAAAAATATTTTGTTCCCGGAAAAATTTCATTTTCTTCTTGAAAATTTTTACTCGTTCAATCTAGCTCGTAGCCAGAATTCTCCCAATTAATAATCATTCTAGGTTATAGAACGATTAATAAACACATAGCACAGAATAGTATTAATAAAAATTTATTTTATTAATAACTAATTCTTTAAACTTAAATTCTGGACAAACCGAATTTTCGGGTTGTCACATCCTATATAAATATGTTAAAATGACACGATTAGTCATAATCAACACTACATCATGTATGGTTTAAATGTCTAACCATGTAATCAAATTATATTCGTAAACGATAATAAACTCGCTAGATATTAACACCATGCTCGTTCAACACATTACAATACTACAATAACAGAATTATTTGGTCATATAACATTATAACTAAAGTTTCAGACTTCTGTGCAAGACAGAAGTCATTTCAGAGCATTCTGCTAAGTGGCGCCGCGGCGCCACAATTTGTACTGTGCGCCGCGCTGCGGCGCTGAGGTGGAGCTTCGGCACAAGTAACATATAAGGACTCGGCGCTGCGGAGCAAGGTCCGGCGCTAACTTCAGCGCTGCGGCGCGAAATCTGGCTGGGGCGCGATTTTTACCGCTAAGGTGCGAGATTTGACGCTGGAGCGTGGATTTTGGCGCCGGGGCGCCGAAACTCACAGAACCAAACCTGAAAAATAGAACAAAGCTACTGTCTAACTTTTTAACAGCAATTGACACCCATTAACATGTATAACTTCACGTAAATTACACATAAAAGTTTATATCAGAGAACTAATTCTTTGAAAACACTGGTTTTCTTTGAAACCAAAATTTTAAAACTCCATTGATGATATCTAAAATACAGTGAACGTAAATCCAGAATTATAACCAACTTAATACTTTTGGAATACTAGCATACCAACATATAGTCCAATTAACATATACAAAGTTCAATTCGCGTATTAGTTCACAATTTGCATAATCACATACCAATTTTGTTATTTTGCAAAACATACGTTCATACATGTTTTTCACTGTAAAACAAATTTTCCATTTTCTTGTATACGAAATCTAGTATACAATCTCATATATACATATGCTAATATAACAATTACAGTTACACGTACACATAAAATATCACACGAAATTGTAAAAACATAGTTCTACAGAAACTTTGATAAAAACTTTATACCTAGTGATATTCAAGAAAACATAAAATATTAAGTTCATAGGAAAATGGCTTAAACATATCTACGTACATATATTAAGGTTAGAGAAACATACCTTTTTGTTTGCTTAAGAATCTTTGTTAACAGACTTGTTTTGAAAATCACGTTTTCTCTCTAAGTCTCTCAAAACTCTGAACTTTTCTATCTGAAAACCTTTTTCTGAACTTGTTCTTAGACTTAAGTCATATATAATATACGTAACATAAAATAATACCAACGTACCAGTTTTAAAAACGTATAAAATCGACGCCACACTTATTACCCTAATAATATATCAGTTACTATATATATATATATATATATATATATATATATATATTATTTATTTAACTAATAATTTAAATTCAAAAGAAATCCAAAAGCCATAGGCCTTTGTTTGGAAAACCATTTACAAAATAAAGGATTAATATACTTAAACCTTGTTTGGCAAAATTAAATTAAAATTACTTTAATTTATTTTAATAACTTTTTATAACATAGCTATTTGTTACACTTTATTTAATAACCATTTATTAAATAATCCACTTAATCACATAACTCAATCCACATAACACATTAATTATTTAACAAGTAAGTAATTAACTAAATCAAATTAATCAAATTAAACAATTATTTATCCAATAATAAACACATCCAATAAATATTTATATAAATCAATAAATATTTATAATTTACATTAAAAAAAACTATGGAATGTTACAATTTGTGTAGGAATTGTTCAAGCCCAAGTGAATTAATGTTAAAGCCTAATGTTTGATATTGCAAGCCCAAGGGTAGGCCAAAGTTATTAAAACCTAGGCCCAAATTAAGAACCGGATCTGTGGATCGAACCGATGGATAAGGAAAACCAATGGGGCAACCCATGTGGGTCCCATGGATCACATGGCACCATCTTGGTGACCAAGAAAAGTGGTTTTACTTAGTGACAAAGGATGAATACTAAAGAGGTGATTAAGGAGGTGGGATGGCTTATTGTCCAATTTACCCTCACTTTGGATTTCCTATAAATAAGAGAAGGTTGCTAGATTATTTTACTTGTTCAAAATACACTTACATCCTAGAGCTTCTATATTATTGAAAGAAAAGTGAGCAAAGTTAGTTTTACTAGTTCAAGAAAGAAGAAAGAAAGCTAGAACACAAATGTAATGATTCTTAAACCATGATTCTCCTTCTCTTCATTTGTTAGAGAAGTGAGTAGTGGTAGAGTATGTTTGATAAGGAGTGATAAGGATGGTTATTAAAGGATAAAACCTTAATAAACCATGTGAAAGTGAAATCGTAAGTGTAAAAGCTATAAACCATTGAAAGTCATTGAAAAATTTGATTATGTTGTTGTTGATAGACAAGTTTAAAACCATCATTTGTAGGCTTATATTATACATGTTGTGAGAATGGAATGAATCCATTTGGAACAGTGTAAAAATCTTAAGTAACGAAGTTATGACAAAATTTACGAGATTAGACGATAATCGTCGAAATCGTTAAATTCTTGAAATGGATGTCAAAAGTTAACAATGAACACATAAATGTTGGTTTTTGATGGAAGTTAGTATTAATTGGTATTCTAGAGTTAGGACTCAAAAATGACAAAATTATAACTTAGAACGAAGAAACGAGCTTTGAACATTCCCTAATGTTTATCGTTTTCATAAAAACGGACTTAAACAGTGAATTCCAAGTTAACGAATTCAAAAATGTAAAATTTTTACATGAAAAATTAGTTCATGTGATTTGTGAGCTAATGGCTTTTAAACGAGCCAATTCGGACTTAAAATGAATAATTTATGAGTCCGGGAAGTTCATTAAGCAAGAAGTCTATCAAAAATTTTATGAGGCTCAGGGTCCGCGCCGCAGCGCGACCCAGAGAAGTATGGCTGGTGCCGTAGTGCTTGGACGGACACCCAACCACTGTAAAGTGGTGCCGCAACGCGGCTAGGGTATATAGGAATGGCGCCACATCGCCAGGCCGCAACGCGAGTCTTGTATGTGAAGCAGGCACCGCAGCGCCAGCACTAGGTTATGCATAGAGAAGAAAGCTTATAAAGAAAATAAGGAAGTTAGTTAATTAATGATGAACTATAACATTAATAAACTTGAAGTAGCATCCTCAATGATGTTTAGAATTTCAACTACAGGTTGAGGAAAGACTACTTGAATGTAAGTATAAAACAATGCGATAAATGTAACCAATGTTAACAAATCTAATGAATAATTAGATTGAGAGGAAGGGTAAGATACGTTAGGAACCATACACGTTTGATTATGACCTAATGTGGTATGTTACATGATTATGTATTGTAGAGACCTTAAAGAATCAGAGAGAATTTTTATTGACTGTAGATGACGCCAAAGGCCAGTATTCTGACCCTTGTATAAATTCTTTAAACAAGGTTTGTGATTCATGTACCTTATACATAAATTGATGTATGAGGAAGTCGAAGCCAATTCCTTCGGCTAGACTTAAGATATTTTATGGATTTCTTTTAATCTATCGAACTATTGTCAATGTTGTCAAGTTTTGCCAAACTATTTTGGTATGGTTTTCAAAGGAAGACTGAGTATGCATGAATAAATGTTTTGTCATCAAACGACATGCACATGAGGTTGCCAAACCTTAAACGTAGATACGTTTAAAGAATTTAAGTGTTGTACAACATAGAGTACTATTTGCTGATCACCTAGACGTGCTCGTAAGATATGTCGGACTTACGAACTTGGTGTCAGGTTGTACTTTTTAAAGAAAGAATGAAATGTTCAAGGTCTTGGACCAATATTAATGTTTAATGAATGTTGTTCATTGTGTAACATTTTAAATAAATGAGAAGTGCTATTTTGAATTAACGATAGTACTTCATAGCTATTGTTTCAGTTATTGAAGATATACGATTTATATTATTTAAGCTTATTATTTAATTGAAATTGTCATACTTGCTGAGCTAGTTATGCTCACTCTTGCTTGAACCATATGAATGCATCTAAGACCGAACGGACAGAAGGATCCGGAAAAGATAAAGGGAAGGCTAAGGCTAACCAATAGGTTGCCTTTGTAATAGAATAGGTTAAATATTGTTATTATTTGATATTATGACAAGAACAAATGTAATGGTTATAAAGAACCTGGATATGGGAATATTATTTTGGAATATGTATAAGATATTTTCACTATGTTAAGGAATTTCAATTGAATGATTGTGTGAACTGTAACACCGTGTAGCACCATTTGTCGGGTTGGAAGATACCCGAATTTGGGGGCGTCACAGGTTGGTATCAAAGCATTAGGTTATAAAACTTAAGGGGGGGAAAAAAACCTTAAGTCATAACCTGAAGAAAAGTTAAAGAAGTAAAAGATGAAGTTAACCCTAAAAATGCATTAAATGTGATATGCGTTTTATTTATTCTACTGACGTATACTAATCAAACTAAATTATTTTGTTGTAGATGTTAGGAGAAAATGAAATGTATAGGGATATACATGTAGTAAGTGAGGAATCGGTGAACCAAATAGAAGTCTTACCGAACCCAATAGCAGTAGAGCCCAAAGTGGTTGTGATCGAGTCTGGAGACTCAGAAGACTTATACCTCATGTCCATGTTTGATGGCATATCGGAGGGGGGGGTGGAGGCGATGTCCTTTAATACTCTAGCACCTGCAGAAGAGGTGAATCTAGGGGAGACAATGAAAACCCTATTTATGGCCTTGTTGCATAGAAACATCCAGCTAGGAAAGGATTAACGACCGAGAAATTCGGATCCTTTGTAAAATACTTTTAATTAATTAAATAATGAATGAAATTGTATTATTTGTTATTATTATGTGTTAGCAAGATGAATTTCATTCTATAACCTAGAAACATCGGAACATCGTAGTATTTTAACTACGTGAAGGAATTAAAGTGTTTGAATTTCCAAGACGAAAATAAAAGCTTTCCGAGAAATTTTTTGAAAAACACTATTCATCATTTTTCGCTCGGGAATTATTTTTGAACTTCCGAGAAATATGTAACGTTAGAATATCAAGGTGAGATGGATTATGTAATAATAATTCAAGTATGAAAAATGTAATATTTCGCATGCGGACTTAATTTGAGAACGTTAAGGATTAAAGTCAAATGAAATAGAATTGTGGGATCTTATATGAAGTACAAGTCCAATAAGAATTAAGGTGTAAGCCCATGTGTGATTAATGTTAGAGCCCAAGTGTTGGTTAATATGAATCCCAAAGTAAAGTAGTGCAAGCCCAAAGGAATAAATTAAGTTAAGTGGATTAAAGCCCAAACTATGATCCATTGAATAATTAGGATCCATGGGGCAACCCATGGAAGATCTTGGTGACCAAGATATTAATGTGGTGGTCAAGTAAAGTGAGTGGTTAGTAAGTTTACTTAGGGCTTAAGTATTGAATAGCATTGAGGTGTAATAAGGAGGTGGATATGCTTTTGACTATTATACCCTAACTTAGGAAGTCTATAAATAGGAAGCTCAAATTTCATTTGTTGGATTTGTTAACTTTCATCCAACATAAAACAACTTAACTGTTAGAGAGAATAAGCACTTATAAGTTAGACTTCCATTGTTAGATTTTCAAGAAGAAGAAAAAGCTAGTTCTTCAAGGGTAAGACTCTTGTCCAATAATCTTCTATCTCTTCCATGATAGCTTGATATTGAAATGATGGTACATGTATGTTAAGAAGTAAAGAGAATGAGTAATCAATGGACTTAAGCCGTATAAGTCGTGAATAAGCAATTCAAACTTAAATAAGTTATGAACTTATGAAGAACACTTATGAACTTTTCGTATGTCTACCTTAAGAAGTTAATATGTTAATAAGATGAAAGAATGTTGGTTAAAGGACTTAAAGTAGCAAAAGTCATGAGAATTGAAACTATATGTAATTTATACTTTGATAAGTAAATAAGTTCATGAAAAACATGTAATGACTTAATATGGAAATAAGTTGTTATAATATGTAAGTGGAGATGTCTACCTGATAGATTGAATCCATTTGGAACGATGAACAAATCATTAGTAACAAAGTTTTGCCGGAATTCACATGATTGGACGATAATCGTCGAATTCGTGAAATTCTAGGAATGGAAGTCAGATTTTGTGTTGGAGTTCGGAAACATTGGTTTTCAATGGAGACAAGTCTTATTTCACATTATAGAGTTGCGGACTCAAAAATGATCGGATTCCGACTTAGAACGAAGAAACGAGCGTTGAACGTTAACGAACGTTTATCGTTTTTGTTAAAAATGAACCAATAGGTGAATTTTAAGTTAACGATGTCGAAAATATAAAATTATTGTATGAACATATAGAGTATGTGATTTGTGAACTAATGGCTTTTGAATGAGTAAATTCGGACTTATAACGAAGGAGTTACAAGCCCGGGAATCTAACTAAGTAGAAAATCTGTCAAAATTTTATGAGACACAGAGTCCGCGACGCAGCGCGACTCAAAGAACAAAGGCCCGCGCTGCATCGCGAGGCCAAAACCTTAGTACACTGTTAGTTGGCGCCACAACACGACACAATGTAGGGCAAGTGGCGCCGCAGCGCCGAGGCCGGGGCATGTGTATTTCAAACCCACAACCTTAAGAAATTCATAGAGAGGAAAGATTACAAGTAAAGAAAGAAAGTGAATTGATTAGTCATAAACTAAAACTTGAAGTAACATTGTTAAGATATGGTTCAACCTTAAGTATGGTAACTGAAGGTTGAAGATAATCAATCAAACATGAACGTAATGATATCGTAAGCTATAAACGGCAAGCCGGAACCAATAATAACAAATCTAATTTATAATTAGACTGAGAAGAAGAGTAAGATTCCTTAGGAACCATGTATGTTATTCATGACCTAATGTATTATGTGATGTTATCATCTACAGTAGAGACCTTAAAGACGTAAAGTGCACGTGTTATAAATATAGCAGACGCTAAAGGCAAGTGTTCTAACCCTTGTTCCAGTTCAATCTGGACAAGCTCTATGATTCATGTATTCTTCGCATGAGTTAGTATTTGATGAAGTCAAAGCCAATTGCTTTGGCTAGACTTATGATATGTTAGATTTCTTACAATCTATCAAAGTATTGTCAAGGTTTTACCAAACTATGTTAGTGTGGTTTTTAAATGAAGAATGAGTATGCTAAAATGTTTTGTTGTCAAACGAAAGGCGCTTGAGGTTGCCACAACTTAAACGTATATACGTTTAATGAATATAGTGTTAATCAACATAGAGTATTATAGGCTGAACACCTAGACGTGCTCGTAAGCTATGCCGGACTTACGGACATAGTGTCGGGATGTCCATTTCAAAGAGCTTATGAAATGCTCATGGTCTTGGACGGAATTGATGTTTTTCTAAATATTTTCATTGTAAAACTTTTTAAAGGAAAAGATGTGCTATTTTGAATTATCGATAGTACTTCGTAACTATTGTTCAGTTATTGAAGATATATAATTCCTATGTTTCAAGCATGCTATTTTATTGAAATTGTTTTACTTGCTTGGCTAGTTAGTCTCACTCTTGCTTGAACCATATGAATGCAGCTAAGATTGAACGAACCGAAGGATTCGGCAAGGATAAAGGGAAGGCTAAGGCAAACCCGTATATTACCTATGCAATAGTATAGGTTTGTAATGATAATATTTGATATTATGACAAGAACAAATGTAACGGTTATAAAAAACCTGGGGAATGTTAATATTATTTTAGAATATATATATATAAGACATATTCATTTTTTTGAGACATTTCAATTGAATGTTTATGTGAACTGTAACACCGTGTAGCATCATCTGTCGGGTTGGAAGATACCTGGATTTGGGGGCGTCACAGGTTGGTATCAAAGCATTAGGTTATAAAACTTAAGGGAGGATTTAAACCTTAAGTCACAACCTTAAGAAAATTAAAGAAATAAAAGATGGAAATTAACCCTGTAAAAATGCATTATATATGTTATGTGTTTTTATTATTTTACTAACGTGTACTAATTAAACTTATTTGTGTTGTTGCAGATGTTAGGAGAAAATGGAATATATAGAGACGTATAGGTGGTCAGTGAAGGCTCAGTTAATCAGATAGAGATTATACCGAATCCCATAGCAACAGAGCTTGAGATAGTAGTTGTCGAGTCTGGAGACTTAGAGAGCATAGACCTAATGTCTGTGTTCGACGACATGTTAGAGAAAGAAGTGGAGGCAGTATCCTTTAACCTAGTAGCATTAGCAGCAAAGATGGCACCGGGGGGGGGTCAATGATGTCATTATTTATGTCAGTATTGGATAGAAACATCTATTACTGTCAGGAGGTGAAGGAGCTAAAAGTAGAGCTCCAGGTTGTCTTGGAAGATAAGACAGACGTGGAGTCAATGTGGGAATAGGAACATAACGAAAGGATTCTAGCCAAGGACAAGGTCCATGAGCTAAAACAGTAGGTCTTTGAGCTCAGGGGGGAGCTAAAGACCAAGAAACAGAAGATAGGGAGGATGTCCTATATTCATAGGAGTTCTCATGCGGACTTCCAGCAGTAGGTAGCTGGTTATCCCATAGAAGCAAGGCAGACACGACATATTATCAGCCATGATATTATCGCCGGTCTTGCCAAGGCGGATTTTGATAATGCCTTAAGGCAGATGTAATCTATTATTAGATAAAGTAATTTTAGATATGTAAATATTGTGTATCTAGTAGTGACGTAAAACCCTCTTTTGTATATCAAAGGGTAGTCTTTTGTAAATCCCAATTTTTAGAAAGTAATTGCGGGATAGTAATGTAATCAGCTTAGCCTGTGTAATGTAAACGATGTATTGTTATACTACAATGAATGAATCAATATAAGTCTTTTTCAAAACATATTAAGTAATGGATGTTGAAGTTATTGTTTAATTCTGAATAATAACTAACTAACAGGAAATGAATAATAATGAAATGTGTTATTTGTTGTAACAGCAAAATGCTGCCAAGAAGAGTGCAACGAAATTAGGGCGCTATCGTAAATCAATTGGAGGGAGGTACGGTTAACCCAATGCAGGAGTTTGTTAATCTTTTAACAGCCGCGTTCAATATAAATGGGGCTAACATCCCCGTAAATCATGGAGTAGTACGTTCTACTACGTTTAAGGATTTCAAAAGTGTGGGTCCGCCGGAGTTCAAAGGAACTACGGACCCAATTGAAGCCCAAACGTGGGTGAAAGAAATCAAGAAGGCATTTGGCATAACAAATGTCGACGAGGGCCAGAATATTGCCTTTGCAACCTACATGATGAAGGGAGAGGCCAACTTTTAGTGGGAGGCCAACCAGGCTAGGGCCGAGATTGAGAACTTAACGTGGGTGAGGTTCAAGGAGATATTCTTCGAGAACTACTTTCCCACGAGCATGCAGGGGAGAATGGAGATGAGGTTTCTCGATTTGAAACAAGGGGATATGACGGTTCCCCAATACGCTGCCAAGTTCAATGACCTGGCGAGGTTCGCTCCACACCAAGTGGACACGGAGGTTAGGAAAGCGCAATGGTTCGAGTAGGGCTTGAAACCCTGGCTCTATAACCGCATATCTATGTTCCAGAGTACTTCGTTTGGGACCATTTTAGAGAAAGAGATCATCACCGAAGGTGGTAGCAAGGCTTTGACCTAGTACCACAAGGATAAGAAGAATAAGGGGAAAGTCGATAGAGGAGTGAAGATAAAAGGAGCCAGCGAAAGTGGTGAAGGACAGAAGCGGAAAGTGTTTAACTCTGAGAATACCGGAGTGAAACAAGGAGATCTGAAGAGGAGGATGGAGGCCTACAAGACCTGTGGGAAGACTCACTTAGGAGTCTATCTCAAGGGGAAGGCTGTTTGCTATAACTGTGGACAGGAGGGGCATATTTCGCCTAACTGTCCAAGTCCGAAAAAGAACTACGGATGCTTTGTATGTGGGTCAATTGACCACATAGCAAAGAACTGCCTGAAGAAGGGGACGGACGGGAATAAGGGCGCCAATAGTGGTAAGTTAGCTATTGGTGGTCCACCGCAGCCGGGGAGGCCGATGGCCCGCACCTTTAATATAACAGTCCAAGATGCAGTTGCATCAGGGGACGTATTCGTAGGTATTATTTTGATCAACAACCTAATCGCTTACGTGCTATTTGATTCAGGTGCTACTTGTTCGTTTATAGCATGTGATTTTGCTAGATGATTAGGATTACTTCCCGAAAAGTTAACATTACCTTTAAATATTAAGGTAGCCAATGAAGAGATAATTCCTGTTGAAGATATTCATAGGAGTTATTATGCAGATATATGGGGTTGTAAATTATCGGTAGATTTGATACTGATAAAGTTAGGAGAATTCGACGTAATTCTCGGAATGGATTGGTTGTTTAACCATGGGGCAATTATAGATTGATAGAAGAAAAGTGTAAATATTAGAACGTTAAAACAACCTCAGGTAGTATTTTACGGTAATAGATCGCCGGGACGTTCGTGTTGTCTTACCATGACACAAACTAGGAAACTATTAAGGAAGGGGTGTGTAGGTTATCTGTGCCATGTAGTTGATACCCAGAGAGTGGGAGCGACCATGGAACAAATACCTATAGTGAGTGAATTCATGGATGTGTTTCCAAGTGAATTGCCGGGTCTTCCGCCGAATAGGGAGACCGAGTTCGTAATAGACATTATGCCAGGAGCGACACCAGTTTCAAGGACACCGTATCGTATGGCGCCTGTGGAGATAAAGGAGTTGATGGTACAATTACAAGAACTATTGGACAGGAAGTATATTCAACCGAGTGTTTCACCGTGGGGAGCACCGATACTGTTCGTCAAAAAGAAGGACGGATCGTTAAGGCTTTGTATCGACTACCGAGAGTTGAACAAGTTAACGATTAAAAATAAGTACCCATTGCCTAGGATCGATGATCTTTTTGATCAATTGAAAGGGGCAAAATATTTTTGTAAAATAGATTTGAGGACAGGGTATCACCAACTGAAGGTTAGGAAGGAGGACGTACCAAAGACAACATTCAGGACTCGTTATGGTCATTACGAGTTTCTGGTGATGTCATCTGGGTTGACTAATGCACCAGCTGTATTTATGGATATGATGAACAGAGTGTTCAAACAATATTTAGACAAGTTCGTTGTGGTGTTTATCGATGATATTCTAGTCTATTCTAAGACGCCAGAAGATCATGCTGACCCCCCTAAGAATAGTCTTGGAAACACTAAGGAAGGAGAAGTTATATGTGAAATTCACGAAGTGTTAATTTTGGTTAGAGAGGGTACAGTTTTTAGGTCATGTCATTGACCATAAGGGGATTTCAGTAGATCCAGCGAAGGTGGAAGCCGCGATGAATTGGGAACAACCGAAAATACCGATTGAGGTACGGAGTTTCCTAGGGTTAGCGGGATACTATCAGAGATTCATCCAAGATTTTTTGAAGATAGCTACTTCGTTGACTAACTTGACAAGGAAGACGCGAGGACAGTTTTCAGGAACTGAAGAAGAGGTTGAGTGAAGCACCTGTTTTGTCATTACCTGATGACACATAAAATTTTATAGTTTATAGCAATGCTTCGCATAGAGGACTTGGTTGCGTGCTCATGCAGCATGGCAAGGTCATTGCGTATGCATCAAGCCAGTTGAAGGATTGTGAGAAAGTTTACCCTACTCATGATCTGGAACTGGCCGCGGTAGTTTTTGCCTTAAAGATATGGCGACATTATCTTTACGTGGAAAAATGTAAGATATACACGGACCATAAGAGTCTAAAATATATCATCACACAGAAGGAGTTGAATATGAGGCATAGGAGATAGCTGGAGTTGATAAATGATTACGATTGTGAAATCCTGTATCACCCTGAAAAAGCCAATGTAGTGGCCGACGCCTTAAGTAGGAAGGGTCGGGAAAAATTATCTATGTTAACGACTCAAACTGAGTTATTAACAGTGATGGCTAGGGTGGAAATAGAGGGGAAGTTGCCGAGTGAATCGGGGCAGAGACTGTTTACGACAGAGATTCAATCTACCATCGTAGAGCGAGTCAAGGAGGTGCAGCTCAAAACTGATGAGTGTAACCAGATGAAGAAGAAGCGGTTAACCAATAAAAAATAATGAGGGATTATTAAGATTTGAAGGAAGAATTTGGGTTCTGAATGAGACAAAATTAAAGGAGTAAGTTTTATAAGAGGCTTACAGTTTGAGGTACTCGATTCATCCTGGTAGCACTAAGATGTATCAAGACCTTCGACAGAGTTTTTAGTGGCCAAATATAAAGAGAGAGATAGCCGAGTATATGAGTAGGTGCTTGACTTGTCAGAAAGTTAAGGCCAAACATCAATGACCAAGTGGCTTGTTACAGTCAATGGAGATTCTAGAGTGGAAGTGGGAGCATATGACGATGGAATTTGTGGTGGGACTTCCGACTACTCAAACGGGGTATGATGCGATTTGGGTAATAGTGGACCGGTTGACGAAGTCGTCTCACTTTTTGCAAATTAAAGTTAAATATAACTTAGACCAGTTAGCTAAACTTTATATTAAGGAAGTTATTTCTAGACATGGAGTGCCAGTTTCGATTGTGTCAGATCGTGACCCACGATTCACATCGAACTTTTGGAGAAGTCTGCAAGAACAGTTGGGAATGTAGTTAAAGTTGAGTACGACATATCATCCACAAACCAATGGACAGAGCGAAAGGATAATTCAGACGTTAGATGATATGTTGAGATCTTGCGTTATTGATTTTAAAGGTAGTTGGGATTATCATCTACAATTAGTAGAGTTTGCGTATAACAACAGTTATCATGCAAGCATAGGCATGCCACCTTACGAAGCCTTATATGGAAAGAAGTGCAGAACACTGTTGTGTTAGGATGAAGTGGGAGAACGTCGAATGCTAGGTCCAGAATTGGTTCAGTAAATAGCGGATGTAGTGAAGTTAATAATAATGTGTCTCGTAGCAGCTCAAGACATACAAAAGAAGCATGCAGACTTACATCGAGAAAATAGAGAGTTTGAGGTAGGCTCGTACGTATTTCTAAAGGTATCTCCCTGGAAAGGAAAGATACGCTTTGGAAAGAAGGGGAAGTTAAGTCCAAGGTTTATATGACCTTTTGAAGTGTTAAAACGGGTAGGTGAGGTAGCATATATGGTCGCGTTACCTCCAGACCTAGAACGAATACATAACGTATTTCACGTATCGGTGTTACGTCCATATAAGCCGAATCATAAACACGTAATAGTGTATGAGCCTATTCAAATTGAGAAGGACTTAACGTACGAAGAGATGCCTATTCAAATAATCGATAGAAAAGAGCAAGTTCTGTGGAACAAAGTCATACCATCGGTAAAGGTGTTATGGAAGAACCCCGATGCCGAGGAAGCAACGTGGGAATTGGAAGAAAAGATAAGGAAGAATTACCCTCAGTTGTTTGAGTAATGTGAGATGAGATTCTGGGACAGAATCTTTATAAGGGGGAAGAATGTAACGACCAAAAAATTAGGATCCTTTGTAAAATACTTTTAATTAATTAAATAATGAATGAAATTGTATTATTTATTATTATTATGTGTTAGCAAGATGAATTTCATTCTATAACCTAAAAACGTCAAAACATCGTAGTATTTTAACTACGTAAAGGAATTAAAGTGTTTGAATTTCTAATACGAAAATAAAAGCTTTTCGAGAAATTTTCCAAAAAAATACTATTCATCATTTTCTGCTCGGGAGTTATTTTTGAACTTCCGAGAAATACGTAACGTTAGAATATCAAGTTGAGATGGATTCTGTAATAATAATTCAAGTATGGAAAACGTAATATTTCGCATGCGGGCTTAGTTTGAGAACGTTAAGGATTAAAGTCAAATGAAATGGAATTGTGGGATCTTGTATGAAGTACAAGCCCAATAAGAATTAAGGTGTAAGCCCATGTGTGATTAATGTTAGAGCCCAAGTGTTGGTTAATATGAAGCCCAAAGTAAAGTAATGCAAGTCGAAAGGAATAAATTAAGCTAAGTGGATTAAAGCCCAAACTATGATCCATTGGGTAATTAGGACCCATAGGGCAACCTATAGGTGATCTTGGTGACCAAGATATTAATGTGGTGGCCAAGTAAAGTGAGTGGTTAGCAAATTTACTTAGGGCTTAAGTATTGAATAGTATGGAGGTGTAATAAGGAGGTGGATATGCTTTTGACTATTATACCCTAACTTAGGAAGTCTATAAATAGGAAGCTCAAATTTCATTTGTTGGATTTGTTAACTTTCATCCAACATAAAACAACTTAAGTGTTAGAGAGAATAAGCACTTATAAGTTAGACTTCCATTGTTACATTTTCAAGAAGAAAAAACAGCTAGTTCTTCAAGGGTAAGACTCTTTCCCAATAAACTTATGTCTCTTCCATGATAGCTTGATATAGAAGTGATGGTAAATGTATGTTAAGAAGTAAAGAGAATGAATAATCAATGGACTTAAGCCATATAAGTCATGAATAAGCAATTCAAACTTAAATAAGTTATGAACTTATGAAGAACACTTATGAACTTTTTTTATGTCTAAATTAAGAAGTTAGTATGTTAACAAGATGAAAGAATGTTGGTTAAAGGACTTAAACTAGCATAAGTCATGAGAATTGAAACTATATATAATTTATACTTGGATAAGTAAATAAGTTCATAAAGAACATGTAATTACTTAATATGAAAATAATTTGTTATAATATGCAGGTGGAGATGTCTACTTGATGGATTGAATCCATTTGGAACGATGAACAAATCATTAGTAACAAAGTTTTGCCGGAATTCACACGATTGGACGATAATCGTCGAATTCGTGAAATTCTCGGAATGGAAGCCAGATTTTGTGTTGGAGTTCAAAAATATTGGTTTTCAATGGAGAAAAGTCTTATTTGGCATTATAGAGTTGCAAACTCAAAAATGACTGGATTCTGACTTAGAACGAAGAAACGAGTGTTGAACGTTCACGAACGTTTATCGTTTTCGTTAAAAATAAACCAATAGGTGAATTTTGAGTTAACAATGTCGAAAATGTAACATTCTTGCATGAACATGTAGAGTATACAATTTGTGAACTAATGGTTTTTGAACGAGCCAATTCGGACTTATAACGAAGGAGTTACAAGCCCGAGAATATCACTAAGTAGAAAATCTACCAAAATTTCCTGAGACACAGAGTCCGCGCCGCAGCGCGACTCAAAGAACAAAGGCCCGCGCCGCAGCGCGAGGCCGAAACCTTAGTACACTGTTAGTTGGCACCGTAACACGGCACATTGAAGGGCAAGTGGCGCCGCAACGCCGAGGCCGGGGCATGTCTACTACAAACCCGCGCCGTCTTCCACGCTTCTGGCGTGGTTTAGATTCTTCTATTACCTTATTCGTCAATTCTCCAGGAATTGATTTTTTAATAGGCATTTCTATCCTTGCTGGAGTATTCACTGCAGGTGTATGTGACTTTATCACTTTTCTATCATCACTAAATGCATCTGGCATTTGATTTACAATATTTTGTAAATGAATAATTCTTTGAACTTCAATTTCACATTGTCCTGTACGAGGATCAAGTGAATTTAAATCTGATGCATTCCATGATATTTCAGAGGGTTTTTTATTTAAAACTTTCCCTCCTCCTAATGGTGGAAATACAGATTCATCAAAATTACAATCTACATAACGTGCAGTAAAAACATCTCCAATTAAAGGTTCAAGATATCTGATAATAGAAGGAGAATCAAAACCAACATAAATACCTATTCTTCGTTGGGCTCCCATCTTAGTTCTTTGTGGAGGTGCAATTGGAACATATACCGCACTTCCAAAAACTCGAAAGTGTGATATGTTGGGTATCTGTCCAAGAACTAACTGTAAAGGAGAAAATTTATGAATAGCCGTTGGTCTTACTCGAATGATGGCTGCAGCATGAAGAATTGCATGATCCCAAACTGAGGTAGGTAAGTTAGCCCTTAACATCAATGGTCGTGCAATAAGTTGAAGTCTTTTTATTAAAGATTCAGCTGAACCATTTTGTGTATGAATATGAGGAACGGAATGCTCAATGGAAATTCCAATAGTCATACAAAAATCATTAAAAGTCATTGACGAAAATTCAGCTGCGTTATCAAGTCGAATTGACTTAATTGGATGATCAGAGAACTGAGCCCGTAACTTGATTATTTGAGAAAGAAGTTTTGAGAAGGCAAAGTTTCGAGAAGAGAGAAGACAAACATGAGACCATCTAGTTGAAGCATCTATTAAAACCATGAAATATCGAAATGGGCCAGACAATGGGTGAATAGGTCCACAAATGTCTCCTTGAATTCTCTCTAGGAATTTCGGGGCTTCTTTATAAACTTTTACTGGTGATGGTCGAACGATTAATTTTCCTCGAGAACATGCAGCACAAGGACATTCACTACTAGGAAAAACCCTTTTATCTTTGAGAGGATGACCAGTAGAATTTTCAATAATACGACGCATCATAGAAGTACCTGGATGACCGAGTCTTTCATGCCAAAGCATAAAGGATTTGGGATCTATGATTTTTGGAATCATAACAGTATGAGACTCAATTACTCTAATTTTCATAGTATATAATCCAGAAGAAATTGAATGAAGTTTTTCTAAGATATTCTTTTTTCCAGAGATAGTAGAAGTAATGAGAAGATATTCATTATCATTCTCATTGGTTGTTTCAATGTGAAAACCATTTAGTCGAATATCTTTAAAACTAAGCAAATTTCTTCTCGATTTACTAGAATATAGAGCATCTTTGATAAAAACTTGTGTCTCATTTGGTAGCAAGAAACTAGCTTTTCCAAATCCCTCGATTAAATTTGATGTGCCAGAGATAGTTCCTACATTTCCCTTAGCTTTGATCAGTTGTGAAAAATATTTCTCATTTCAAAGGATTGTATGAGTTGTTGCACTGTCTGCTAAACATATATCCTCCATATCCATTAAAAAAATGGTCTGACACATATAAAAACATAAATAAGAAAAATTACATTTTAAATATAATTTTATTCATGAGAAACACATACCACATATATAATGAAAACTAACAATATGCAAGGTGTTTAATTAAAACAAGAAATTAAACGATATCCCAAAAAATACTCTCAGAAGGTTCAGTAATATCATCAACTTTTTCCTCATTGTTAGTCATTGGTGAATCATCAACAATATTCAATTGATAATTAACAAAGTTTGTTTCTGCCTCCATTACTTTGTTCTTTTGAGACTCTTGGAATAAATTAGCCAGATGCCTCGGCGTACGACAGGTACGCGACCAATGCCCATTCATCCCACACCTAAAACAAACATCTGGTTTGTTCTTTTTCTGTGTTGCATTTTCTTTATTTTTACCCGACCCAAACATTTGCCACTTCTGGTGGCCTGAATTGTCGCGGTTCTGGAATTTGTTGTTACGACGGCCTCGTTTATTCTTTCGTCCCCAAGGCTTCTTATTATATGACCATCTATTGTCACGTTTATTCTGCTGGAATGACGTGCTATTAATATCCAGCAATGGGGTAGCACCCGTTGGCCGTACTTGATGGTTTTTCAACAACAATTCATTATTCTTTTCTGCAACAAGGAGGATAGACAACAAGTCACTGAATTTTGTGAACTTACTATGTCTATATTGTTGTGACAAAATCATGTTGGTGGGATGAAAAGTTGAGAGCGTTTTCTCTAACATTTGGGATTCAGAAACTGGATCTCCGCACAAAGCCAAAGTAGAGGTTATTCTATAAATATTGGAGCTATATTCCGTAATTGATTTGTAATCTTGTAGCCTTAAATTAAGCCACTCAAATTTGGCATTTAGGAGAACAACCAATTTTTGGTGGTCAAATCTTTCCTTAAGTTGTGTCCATAAAGATAAAGGATCTTTGACTGTTAAATACTCAGTCTTTAATCCTTCATCAATATGGTGACGAAGAAAAATTATGGCTTTTGCATTTTGTGCCGAAGTAGCTGTATTTCCTGATTCAATGGTCTTTTCTAACTCATTTGCACTAAGGTGCAATTCTGCATCAAGTGCCCAAGCCAAATAATTGTCTCCAGAGATTTTCAAAATAGAAAAATCTATTTTTGCCAAGTTTGCCATCTATTCTGGGTTAAAACACAATTTTATTATTTATTAAAACAATAAATAATTGCATGTATGAAATATGAAAAATAAACTACGTCACGATCTCAAGTGGTGATAAAATGCAAATATAAATATTCTTATATTTATGTTATTAGCATAATGCAAATGGATCTTCACCCGGCATGCGGTAGTTCGCATAGACAGATTATTCCAACAGAATAATAAATAATAGAATAGTAGAAGAATTTCACCATGCATGCGATAGACCGACCGCACAGACAGGTTATTCCCAACAGAATAATAAATGCGGAATAATAAATAATGGAATCAGGTCAGGTGAAATTCACACCGACAGGATATTCCGACAGAATATTAAATGCGTAATAATAATGGAACCAGGTCAGGTGAAATTCACACCGACAGGATATTCCGACAGAATATTAAATGCGTAATAATAATAGAACCAGGTCAGGTGAAATTCACACCGACAGGATATTCCGACAGAATATTAAATACAAAATAATAAATGGTAAAAAGGTTCCCACTTAGTCTTGTAAGATTAACAAGGATAGATGGTACCAATGTAAATAACAAAATTTAAATGCAATTATAAGAATAAAATTATATTATTGGTGGTATAGCCCAACCAGTAGTATAATAATAAATTGCAAGAATTTAATTTTACCGTCTCAGTTGGTTAGAACTTCGTGCTGATAACGTGTTATAAAAACTCTAGCAAAGTGTATAATAATACTCTTATAATTGCTGCATAAATTTAGAGAGAATAAGTAAGAGAAAGAGAGAGAAATTCTTCAGAGAGAATTCTCATTTTATTTCATTCAGTAGCACTCCTTTATATAGGAGAAGAAGAAGAGGAGTGTATGAGAGAAGTCACGAGAGGTGTATGAGAGAAGCCAAGGGAGGTGTATGAGAGAAGCAATCAAGGGATTCAATTGTATAATAGCAATTATTGAATCAATAAAATAAAATATTGAACAGTAATTACTGTAACAATTATTGAGTAGTGCATTCTTACGTAAGAATCAATAATTTCAAAAATACTGTGCAATACTGTGTGCTACTGTGCAATAACTCGTATTACTGTATTTTAACCACCGGGTATTTCAACAGTATTAACGGTAACAACTACGCCGTTATTTGTAAAAACTCAAATTTGTCATTTTCTTTATCCGACAGTTATTCGTTATAGGGCCCACAAATAGCTGCGCCGTCGTACGAATATTCCCCGACAGAAAGAATATTCCACGACCAAACGAATATTCCCCGACAACAATGATTATTTTATAACCACTTGCTTATTTTGAAAAAAAAATCATATTTCACCCATAACTTTAAACTTTTATCAATTTAACCATTTACTGAATAGTAATTATAAGAAAAATTGAATACTTTTATTTCATAAAATTCGGGGTCTTACAGAAAGAATACTGTGACGCCCCCAAAAATAGGTATACATCACCCATCTTGGGTCGTCAGATACATAGTACAGAATACAAATACAACTTACTAATACAACTGTCGTGTACAATACGACAAAATATAAACTGTGAGTTTGAATACAAATATTATCTTCTAGAGAGTATTCATACTCAAAAGGAGTCCTCGTTACATTATTTAACACACTATTACATAGAATAGTGAGGACTACTAACTAATAATATCATTCGGACCATCACTCCGTTTCCCGACTTGCCCCAGCTACGTTCTCATTTCCTGAAGAGAACAGTGAAAGAAAGGGTGAGCTCAACTAGCCCAGTAAGAAATATTATGACTAAGATAATGCAGAATAAATTATCATTAGCCTTCAACAATGTTAAACTGATAAAATATAATAGACATCAAGTTTAACTGCAGCGAAACAAGCAATCCATTAAAAGAGTCAAGTAGAAAATAAACTCTACTATCTTTTATGATTTTAAAAGTTTTTCATCACTTTTATCGTTGAGACTCAGCTTAATAAATAATTCACATCATCCCTGCACTACGGCCAAGGATATTCGTTAGGGTCACAACCACAAATTCCATGCACTACGGGCCAAGGATATTTGTGTATTCATCAATGGTCATGATCATGCCAACAACTATCCATCAACGCACTACGGGCCAATGAGGACTTTTACCACATCATTTGTAACATTACGGTCATGATTATACCGAATAATCCCTGGTCATAATCATACCAAGTCCATCTATGCACTACAGACCACAGATGACTTTCAACATTTTATAAACATGAGGATGATGACAATGATATAAGAATTCAATAAAACAAGTTCAAGAATTAATTTATCCAAGAATTAACAACGTCCAAATTGTCAACATGATACTGCATTGTGGAGTAAAATTCAAGAATACTTAGAAGAATATTTTCATGAAAAGATACTGGATGAACCGCAATTATCAAGGATATTCCACTAATTTCATGGAGTATAGAAGTCAAAACTTAACCAACTGAGTATAATAAATAATGGAATAACAAAAGAAATCACCATGCATGCGATAGACCGCACAGACAGGTTATTCCAACAGAATAATAAATAATGGAACCAGGTCCGGCGTAAACGCACAGACAGGATATTCTGACAGAATAATAAATAATGGAACCAGGTCCGGTGTAAAACACGCAGACAGGATATTCCGACAGAATAATAAATAATGGAACCAGGTCCGGTGTAAAACACACAGACAGGATATTCCGACAGAATAATAATAAAGACGGAACCAAGTCCGGCGTAAAGCACAGACAGGATGTTCCAACGGAATAACAACGACAGAATAATAGAAGAATGTCACCAAGTATAGGGTATTCCGCATATACAGGTTATTCCAACAGAATAATAAAGAAATGGAATAACAGAAATTCTCTTCTTGAATACAAAAGAATAATATCCCTTACCTTAAAAGAACTGGATATTAGAAAAGTGAAGTAGCAGAATACTTTTATTCTCTCTCTCTTATTCTCTCTATACTTTCTCTCTCTATAGCTTGAATGAATTCGTGAAAAATAATGAAGCCCTAGGCCTCTATTTATAGAAAAACTGAGGGTGGCTCTTGGTCTTAACGAAGGGTCAAATGACTCTTGGTCTTAACGAAGGGTCAAATGACTCTTGGTAATATTGAAGGGACAACTACTATTGACGAAAGTAATTACTATTGACCAAGGTAAATACTATTGACGACGGTAATTACTATTGACGACGGTAATTACTATTGACGACGGTAATTACTATTGACGAAGAGACTCTTAGATGATGACATATGGCCCCCCATAAAAAATAACCAAACTTACCACAACGTCTCAATTATTGATTTAATAATATAACATATTATACAGATGATACTATGACAATAATTTAAGAAATATGATGCAGCAATTACTGTAACAATAATTGAGTATAACTGAGTGACTTCTCACGTAAGCATCAATAATCAATACCGTGTGCTACTATGCAACCACGCGTATTACTATACTTTTACTACCGGGTAGTTCAACAGTTTTAACGGTTTTAACGGTAACACCTCAGCCGTTATTTTTATAGAAAGATAATTTTGTCGTTTTCTAACTACGACTATACTTCTGTTGTGGGGTCCACCAATGATTGTGTCGTCGTACGAATATTCCCCAACAAAAAGAATATTCCCCGACCAAACGAATATAATATGACAACTTGCATACTTTGCAGAATTTATAAATACTACCCATAACTATTATATCAAATCCACACCATAATTATTTCGAGAAAATTAAATATTTATTCATAAAATCTGGGGTCTCACAATCTCCCCTCCTTATGGAATTTCGCCCTCGAAATTTACGTACATACATGGTATGCCGAACAGGTGAGGATACATTGACTTCACTTCAAATTCTAACTCTTGAGGTATAACCTTTGAACGTCGAATATGATCCTTCTTATCCAAGATGTTAATACGTATCTCCTCATACGTTAAATCATCCGCTATCTCGTCCGGTTCTAAATTAATAATGTTGTTCAGGCCGTCCACATATTTACGTAACATCGATACGTGAAAAAAAACGTTATGAACACACGACATGCTTGGCGGTAAAACGAGTCTATAAGCCACAGTTTCTACTCGATCGAGGATTTCAAAGGGGCCAATTAAATCGAGAGTTGAGATTTCCTCTCTTCGTCGATTCTTGCTTCTAGAATAACGCCCTCTTGAACCTTCTTACATTCATCAGCTCCGGGTGTGTAGCTTAAACGGTTTTAACGTTATCGATTAAAATCGATTTTACTCGTATATTCGTTATCTTCACGTGGGTACGTATATTCGCACTTGTAACCGTATACGATCTTCTACACAACGCGTCAGCTACCACATTCGCTTTTCCACGATGTTATTGAATGGTACGATCGTAATCTTCAACAGCTCGAGCCAACGTCTTTGGCGCATGTTACGTTCGTTTTAGTTGAAGAAATATTTGAGGGTTTAAGAAATGGATTTTGTACTGGGGTCAATACAAAATTCGATTTTACGCTCTGGGGTAGGCTAAGAAGTCTTCAAGAATACGTCAAGAAATTTATTAACAATAGAAATATCGTTCAAAACTGTGACCCTCATCCAAGACTTGGATTGCACGTCACATTATCAACTTGTCACCGTTATTCACAACGTTGCCTTCAGAAAGTCTGGCTTCGGTGCATTCCACACAAGAAAGTCAACAACAAAAGGATCGGGGCTCTTTATTTATGGCTTGATATGATAATGATTGACCTTAGTGGTTTGGTTACTTGAATTCGCATAACAGGTTGGTTAGGAATATGAAAGTTAACCACCTTACGAGAAGCATGATGAGCAGTTAACCAATCGTTTCCAAAAATCACATCAATGCAAGTATTTTCAAAGAGATAAGATCAACAGGTATTGTGAAAGTGTTGATTTGAACAAGATTTATAAATAATGGAGGTAACAAAGGTTTCTCCCAACGGAATTTCAACAGAGAAATCAAAGTCTAACTTCTCCGGAGTTAAGTTCAAATATTGAACACAACTAGGTGAAATAAAAGAGTGAGTAGAACCGGTATCTAACACGGTATAGACTTCGCAAGAGTTTATGACTAACATACCCGTGATAATTTTATTCAGGTTCCTCACTTGTTGGGAAGTCATGACAACCGCTCTCCTTTGAACTACCCAGCTTTGACTTGTCTGGGGTAGCATTTGGTGTCATCACTATCGTTGGAATTGACTTTAATATAGGGTATATTCCACCCTCAACTGCTTCATCATACTCCTGATTCATGATCTGAATCATCAATCCTCGATCCATATCGAGTTCAGATTGACCGCTCTGTACAGGGTAATTCAAAACTCGATGTTGGGTTCTCCCAATTGCTGTCCAAAAAGAGAAATGTATATCATCTATTTTAGCCTTTTTGGATCGGACGTCTCTTTCTACAATATCAACACGTCGTGCGGCTTTTACCCACGCATCCTTCATTCTCACTCGTTCAGTTGTTTCTTCTTTCAGCTGATCCTTGATATTTGAATTCTCAGATTCCAACTTTAATATCTTACACTGTGCCAAAGCGTAATTTTGTTCGAGCATCACATATCGGGTAACACAATTTTGAATCGTTACATCTCTTTGCTCCACGACCGCCTGCCGTTCTTCAGCCTGCTCTTCTAACTCATGAACACGATTTTGTAATTCTAAGTTTTGATCATAAACTTCTTCTAACCAATTCTCTTCAGGTTCCTCTTCTTCCTCTTCTTCCTCACTCTCAGCTGCTACCTCTGCCACTAATTCGGGTGCAACTATTAGTTCTTCACTTACCACGTAGATATCTCTAATTTCTTCTTCGCCTGATATTACATTATCCTGGTTGGTGATTAGAGGTGCCACGGTCTCATTCACTCCATTGTTGACATTTTCAGCTGCCATTTTTAAATACTGCCACAAAACAAAGGTTAATTAACATGTCACATATTATCAATATACTCTGACCAACCAATTAAATACCAAATAAACTTAGGTAGGTCATACTAGCGAAGGAATTCCCCGTCTCTCCCCTCCTAGTTCTATTCTCACATCTTAGCCAGGGATCATATCCCTAAGCTCTGATACCAACTGAGACGCCCCCAAAAATAGGTATACATCACCCATCTTGGGTCGTCAGATACATAGTACAGAATACAAATACAACTTACTAATACAACTGTCGTGTACAATACGACAAAATATAAACTATGAGTTTGAATACAAATATTATCTTCGAGAGAGTATTCATACTCAAAAGGAGTCCTCATTACATTATTTAACACACTATTACATAGAATAGTGAGGACTACTAACTAATACTATCATTCGGACCATCACTCCGTTTCCAGACTTGCCCCAGCTACGTTCTCATTTCCTGCAGAGAACAGTGAAAGAAAGGGTGAGCTCAACTAGCCCAGTAAGAAATATTATGACTAAGATAATGCAGAATAAATTATCATTAGCCTTCAACAATGTTAAACTGATAAAATATAATAGACATCAAGTTTAACTGCAGCGGAACAAGCAATCCATTAAAAGAGTCAAGTAGAAAATAAACTCTACTATCTTTTATGATTTTAAAAGTTTTTCATCACTTTTATCGCTGAGACTCAGCTTAATAAATAATTCACATCATCCCTGCACTACGGCCAAGGATATTCGTTAGGGTCACAACCACAAATTCCATGCACTACGGGCCAAGGATATTTGTGTATTCATCAATGGTCATGATCATGCCAACAACTATCCATCAACGCACTATGGGCCAATGAGGACTTTTACCACATCATTTGTAGCATTACGGTCATGATTATACCGAATAATCCCTGGTCATAATCATACCAAGTCCATCTATGCACTACAGGCCACAGACGACTTTCAACATTTTATAAACATGAGGATGATGACAATGATATAAGAATTCAATAAAACAAGTTCAAGAATTAATTTATCCAAGAATTAACAACGTCCAAATTATCAACATGATACTGCATTGTGGAGTAAAATTCAAGAATACTTAAAAGAATATTTTCATGAAAAGATACTGGATGAACCGCAATTATCAAGGATATTCCACTAATTTCATGGAGTATAGAAGTCAAAACTTAACCAACTGAGTATAATAAATAATGGAATAACAAAAGAAATCACCATGCATGCGATAGACCGCACAGACAGGTTATTCCAACAGAATAATAAATAATGGAACCAGGTCCGGCGTAAACGCACAGACAGGATATTCCGACAGAATAATAAATAATGGAACCAGGTCCGGTGTAAAACACACAGACAGGATATTCCGACAGAATAATAAATAATGGAACCAGGTCCGGTGTAAAACACACAGACAGGATATTCCGACAGAATAATAATAAAGACGGAACCAGGTCCGGCGTAAAGCACAGACAGGATGTTCCAACGAAATAACAACGACAGAATAATAGAAGAATGTCACCAAGTATAGGGTATTTCGCATATACAGGTTATTCCAACAGAATAATAAAGAAATGGAATAACAGAAATTCTCTTCTTGAATACAAAAGAATAATATCCCTTACCTTAAAAGAACTGGATATTGGAAAAGTGAAGTAGCAGAATACTTTTATTCTCTCTCTCTTATTCTCTCTATACTTTCTCTCTCTATAGCTTGAATGAATTCGTGAAAAATAATGAAGCCCTAGGCCTCTATTTATAGAAAAACTGAGGGTGGCTCTTGGTCTTAACGAAGGGTCAAATGACTCTTGGTCTTAACGAAGGGTCAAATGACTCTTGGTAATATTGAAGGGACAACTACTATTGACGAAAGTAATTACTATTGACCAAGGTAAATACTATTGACGACGGTAATTACTATTGACGACGGTAATTACTATTGACGAAGAGACTCTTAGATGATGACATATGGCCCCCCATAAAAAATAACCAAACTTACCACAACGTCTCAATTATTGATTTAATAATATAACATATTATACAGATGATACTATGACAATAATTTAAGAAATATGATGCAGCAATTACTGTAACAATAATTGAGTATAACTGAGTGACTTCTCACGTAAGCATCAATAATCAATACCGTGTGCTACTATGCAACCACGTGTATTACTGTACTTTTACTACCGGGTAGTTCAACAGTTTTAACGGTTTTAACGGTAACACCTCAGCCGTTATTTTTATAGAAAGATAATTTTGTCGTTTTCTAACTACGACTATACTTCTGTTGTGGGGTCCACCAATGATTGTGTCGTCGTACGAATATTCCCCAACAAAAAGAATATTCCCCGACCAAACGAATATAATATGACAACTTGCATACTTTGCAGAATTTATAAATACTACCCATAACTATTATATCAAATCCACACCATAATTATTTCGAGAAAATTAAATATTTATTCATAAAATATGGGGTCTCACAAATACCCTTTATGAGTACAACAAATAATATCCCTTACCATAAAAGAAACTTGATATCGGAGTAGTGAAATAGCAGAATACTTTTCTTCTTTCTCTCTATAGTTTCTCTCTCTAGAGTTTCAGTGAATTCGTAAGAAAATAATGAAGGAATGAGCTTCTATTTATAGAAGAATGGACTGCATAGTAACTAACTCATGAACGGTCCAGATTGATTTACTTTTAATCGGACGGTCCATATTTAAAGCAAAATCTTTTAAATAAAATATAATATATTCTATTTATAATCTAATAAAACGAATAACTTTATAAAAGATTTTACTATGCAAATACTATGCAGGCACTATGCAAACACTATGCATAATAAAATATAATATATTCTAATTATTTTCTAATAAACTATATAACTTTATAAAAGTATTCTGTTTTATATAAAAAGATTTTACTATTAGCTTAATAAAACGAATAACTTTATAAAAGTATTCTGTTTTATATAAAAAGCTTTTATGTTTTATTACATTAATAATACCAATAAAATAAAATTGAGTGACTTATCACGTACGCATCAATAATCAATAACGTGTGCTACTATGCAACCACGCGTATTACTGTACTTTTAACACCGGGTGTTTCAACAGTTAACGGTAAAACTTTCGCCGTTATTTTCATAAAAATATTTTTGTCGTTTTCTCAATCTGACAATAATTTTGTTGTGGGGTCCACCAATGATTGTACCGTCGTACGAATATTCTCCGACAAAAATAATATTCCCCGACTAATCGAATATTCCCCGACACAATGAATATTTTATATCAACTTGCTTACTTTGCAAAAAAAATAAAAAATTCACATATTACCCTTAACTTTAAACTTTTATCAATTTAACTATTTACCAAAATAAAAAAATTGAATATTTTTATTTCATAAAATTCGGGGTCTCACACTGGTGGTCCCAACTCCTTGAATTGCTTGGCTATGACGAACCCCGCATTGCTATCATTTCCACCCGTATTCTGCACACGAGTCTCCCTCGTCTGATTTTGCATAAACTCAATAAGCTTCTAAACATCACATCATTCATCGTCTGATCAGTGGTGTTGTTTACAGGAGGAACATTATCTTCCTATTGCACGTTCTCCTGGGTTGTGATTAAAGGTGTCTCTACGGTCTCATTTACTCCAATGTTAACGTTCTCGGCTGCCATTCTCAAATACTGCCATAAAATAAGGGTTAATTAAACAAATTAACATATCACATAATATCCCTATATTATGACCGATCAACAAATAAGCTTAGGTAGGACATACTAGCGAAGTATTTACTCGCCTCTTCCCTCCTAGTTCTATTCCCCGATCTCTGCTAGAGACCATATCCCTAAGTTCTGATACCAAATGTGACGACCTCAAAATAGGTATACATCACCCAACCCATTATGAGTCGCCAAATACATGGTACAGAAACAACTACAACAACATTACTACAATTATCGTGCAAAATACGGCAACACATAAACTATGAGTTTAAATACAAATATTGTCTAATACACAATATTAAAACTCAAAAGGAGTCCTCATTATAATTATTGATACACTATTTTACAAAAATAGTGAGGACTGCTAAAACAACTTTCTAGAACCATCACTCTATACTCCGGCTAGTTCCTGCTATATTCTCACCTCCTGAGAAGAAAAATAGAACAAAAAAGAAAAGGGTGAGCTCAACTAGCCCAGTAAAGAATATTATGACTAAGATAATATACAACAAATTATCATTAGTCTTCAACAGGGAAAAATCTGATAGAATATAATAGACAACAAGTTTTAGATCCACAACTACAGCAGAAACAATAATTCATTAGAAGAGTTAAGTAGAGAATAAAATCTACTATCATCTATAAATTTAAAAGTCCATCATCAATATTTTATCTCTATAACATCAATCAATATACATCTTGAATCAAATAATCATCTTTGCACTACGGGCCAAAGATATTCATTTGTATCCCCAGTTGGTCATGTTCATCTCAACACCTGTTCATCTTTGCACTATGGGCCAAAGATATTCATCAGGTAATCATTCATTTTGCACTACCGGCCAAAGATATTCATCAAGTATCACCATTAAGGACTGAGGATGATGAAAAATATTTTAGAGAACGAATCCAATGAGATAGAAGGACAAATATTAGGAATTCGTATTTCGGTTTATCCAAATTCAATAATACTCCATAATAACCAATTGTGAAGTAGAATTCAAAAATAAAGATCAAAACATGAATACAATCAAAGATAATAACCATAATAGACATCTTGGACAAAAAGGAAAATTTTTATTTTTTCGGTGAATAGTGTCGTATTCGTGAATAGTGCCGTATACGTGAATAGTAACCCCGACACAAAAAGTTTCAAATTTGATAAAAAGTTCAGATCAATATTTCGGCATTATGATATTGAAGAAAATAATATCATTTAAGAAGAAAATAACATCCCTTACATCAAAATAACGGTACATTTGATTGAAATATCAGATATAAAGCCGAAGGAAGCTTGTACCGAATAGAAACTCTCAAAGTATCTAAATACTCATAAAAATACGCTCGACAATATAGAGAGAAAAGAAAACTTGTTTCTGGTGTGATTTTCAATTCTAACTTAGCCCTCTATTTATAGGAAAATGTTAGCACGCCGAAGCAGACTTAACCTGCTACCTGATGGCTTTACCTGCTATTATTGCCACCCACCATATTTGAAATTTAATTTGAGCACATTTCTCACCAACCAAAAGTGGGGCCCACCAATTCTAGAAATTTCCATCAAAATGATAAATTCCGAAACTTTAATAATTTTTGAACCAGTCACCTCTTAAAATTCATAACAAATCATACGTTAATTTTTAACGGTTCAAAATTTTTGGACATATACTCAACTTATATATGTATAACATATCAAAAAATCACAACGATCAAACGGTCGGATTAAAAATTATAACTCACGCAATATATCTCCAGAACACTGGTTTAATTTTTAATACCCTCATTCTGACAAAAATACTGATAAAACACCTCAACATTAATTTCTTCATTTATAACCACATAAATAAATTCATCATTTATATCCACATCAAATAAATATTTCTTTATCATATAAATTAATAATTAATTATTCACAAATAATATCACAGAATCATAATTATGGCAACCAGACCGTTTCCAGGAAAGAGGGGGCTTTCCAATAAGGATTTCACCTTACTAGCGCGTAATTAGGTGACCAAACCTCTCCTTGACAGAACTTTCTAGACATTGCCAATAATGCTATCAAATAATATTATTCAAATAATATGAATTATTGATCTGATAATGGGAAATACTGTGTAGTGACAATTATTGAAACAACAATAATTTATACTATCAACGCAGCAATTATTGAATCAATAAAATAAAATATTGAACAGTAACTACTGTAACAATTATTGAGTAGTGTCTTCTTACGTAATGGTCAGTAATTCATCAATACGGTGTAAAATCATGTGTTATTGTGTAACCACGCGTATTACTGTATTTTAACCACAAGGTATTCTAACAGTGTTAACGGTAACAATTACGTCGTTATTTATAAAAACTCATACTTTGTCGTTTTTCTTCATCCAACTGTTTTCTGTTATGGAGCCCACAAATGATTGCGCCGTCGTACGAATATTCTCCGACAACAAGAATATTCCACGACCAAACGAATATTCCCGGACAAAATAAATATTTTATAACCACTTGCTTATTTTACAAAATTTACACATTTCACCCATAACCAAAGCATTATATCAAATTAACACCTTATTAATTTAGAATAATGTATAGAGGAAAATTCAATTTTATTTATATAAAAAAATTTGGGGTCTTACAACGATTAACTAAAAACGAGTTGTATTAATGAAATAATTTCAGTTAAGTTATAGAAAAGAAAGAAGTTGGTAAGAATGATGTAAATTATAACGGCAAGCCGGAACCAATAATAACAAATCTAATACATGATTAGATTGAGAAGAAGGGTAAGATTAATTGGGAACCATGTATATTCATTCATGTACTAATGTGTTATGTTATGTGGTTATGTGTTGTAGAGACTGTAAAGACTCAAAGAGAAAGTAATTTTACTGTAGCAGACGTTGAAGGCAAGTTTTCGTATCGCTTGTCTAACCTTCGTGTTAGCCAGGTTTTTAGTGATTCATATTATGAGATGCATAAATTATTTTACGAAAGGGTCGATACCAGTTTTACCTTGGCTAGACTAATCTTGAAGATTTGATTGATTTATTTATAAGTCTTTTATTATAGAATTGATAATGTTATCCTACGCCAATTGTTTGGTACGAATTCAAGATAAGCCTGAGTATGAATAAACAAATATATTTCACATCAATTATTCGATGGGCACGCGAGGTTGCCAAAACTTGAACGTACATACGTTCAAAGAATGTAGTGTTGATCAACATAGAGTACTATAGGCTGATCATCTAGACGTGCTCGTAAGCTATGTCGGACTTATGGACTTAGTGTCGGGTTGTCCTTTTTAAAAAAAAGTATGAAATGCTCATGGTCTGCGATCGGAATTGATGTTTTACTGAATATTGTCATTGTAAAACGTTTTGAAGGAAAAGTGAACTGCTATTTTGAATTATCGATAGTACTTCTTAACTATTATTTAGTTATTGAAGATATACTATTTCTATTTTTCAATCATGTCGTTTAAATGAAATTATTGTACTTGCTGAGCTTATTTTGCTCACTCTTGCTTGAACCATATGATTGCAGCTAAGTCCGAATGGACTGAAGGATCCGACAAAGAAAAAGGGAAGGTTAAGGTGAACTCGTAGATTACCTATGTAATAGTATAGGCTTGTAATGATAATATTTGATATTATGACAAGAACAAATGTAACGGTTATACAAAACCTGGGGAATGGTAATATTATTTTGGAATATATATATAAGACATATTAGTTCTTTTGAGGCATTTCAATTGAATGTTTGTGTGAACTGTAGCACCGTGTAGCACTATCTGTCGGGTTGAAAGTTACCTGGATTTGGGGGCGTCACATACAATATTTTATTCAATTGTATATTATTGTGGGTAAATCTTTGATTTAAACATCGTAGTTCAATATCATTTTGCTGAATCAAACCTTGAATGGCTAGTGAACCTTTATTGACTTGATTAACCCATAGTTGATAAGCATTCTAAAATCTTATAACCATTATTAAAGCTAATCCAAACTAAATTTTCTTTAGTGCGGAATCCTAAATCAAACTAAGGTGCAAAACCCTATTATAGGGGATTATTTACGCATTAGCGTTAAGATGTTTGTGCACAATATATGGTACGAAGGGCTGACTAATGACTATTAAAGGTTAAAGTATAAATACTTAATAACTTGGGACATAGTTCATGGTCTTGAGACCCGCAGATATATAATTCGATCTAACTTTCTAATCTTGATTCAAAGGTTGAATTCTTCATTATTCAATATTTATTGTCTATTCTAAGATGTTATTATTGTCATCATTATATTTGTGAGCACTTGTTTGCTCACTCTTGTATATAAAACATTGTAGCTAAGGTTGATAGACCAGATGAGCCGTGCACTAGTAAAGGTAAAGGCAAAGTTAACAAGTGATGAAGACTTAGTTTATTTTATTTGAAAGAATTTATGTTATGAGACTTATTTGTTTATTTGATGTATTTTGCAAACTTATGTAATAATTTAAGGTTAGATTACTTGAGATTTTTTTAAAGTTTATGTAACCCTTTAATGGGGAGGATTATTATTTAAGTTATTTAATTTATGTCTTTATCTTAGATTACGAGTAGTTAGATGTGATTATTTTGGATAATGAGCACCAAATCCTGTGGAAATGAAGTGCTCGGATTTTGGGGGTGTTATAGACATCATCTATTTAATAACACTTAATATCTTATTACTGGAGTCAGGTAACTCCATATTCATATCTTTTAAATACCTCAAGATTTTTATAACACGCCCCCAAATCTGAGTTACCTGACCCCCCCCCCCCCCGAGTTTGGTGCTCACGATCCACAATATAATAACATCTAACTACCCATGCATATAGAAATAGTAATATATAAGTCATTAACAAAGATTGTTAATACATTAGTCCCAGGTCCGCTAACTTTAACATTACAAACATACCCTTAGATATACAAAAAGGGTTTACAAATACAACATATTAATAATATTGTTCATTATACTAATTTATCACTATGCCTTTTCCTTTGTTCTTATTCGCAACACCTTCTGCAACTTCGTCCCTAGCTAAAAAGTTTTATTTATCAAGGGTGAGCAACAAGTTTGCTACGCAAGTTAAGACATACAATAAAGGTATAGAAATCAATATCAAGCCTTCTCACATTCTACTCAACAATAATCTAATAATGAAAGAGTACAACGCTTTCAAGGTTTTCTACGATATTCAAATGAATAATCATGAATTATATTTTACGAAGTAGCAAAGTGGAATGTTTTCCAGATTTATGCTGAGCGATCCATTGGATCTTGAACTTCTCTTCTCGAGTAACTATCAAAGTTATACTTTGATATACCCAGGTGTATCAGATAACCATAAAGATTAAATCATACCCCTCTGCAAGTATATAAAGTGATCAGCTTTAGTATACCCTATATTATGCATAATACTTAATCGCGCGCAAAGGCCGAATATACGACCAATAAAAGGTTCCCTTTATATAAAAGGTTGTTCTTCTCAGTCTCAGAATCAAGATTTTGATTTAACAACAAAATACTGTGATTTCAAATTTTAGTTACTTCTCGATCTAGCCAAAATAATTGGCATCGATCTGTCAATAATAATTGAATTCTCTTCTCGAACCTATCAAGTTCTAACAAATGTTCGTCTAGCCAGAATGATTAGCTAAGACATTTCCCAACATAATTCGACAATAAACATGAATTGCCTGTACTGTCAATTCTATCTTCTACGGATATGAATATCCAACAACAGTTATTATACAAATGTATATTTTATGAATCAGTAATTCAATTTGAATTATAGAACATGCACTAACTGTGAATAATCAATAATAAATCCCTGGACGTAGTCTAATTAGCAATAATTAACCACCAATAATAATTAAACAATATTAACTCAAGGTTGAGTTGGGGAACTTGCCTCTTCCACTGATTACAGCTACACAATAAACTTATCTGCTTTTGAAAGACCTATAACCAATAATATCGGTCTCACAATTAGCACAATATTTCATAACACACAACACTGTATTTCACAGTCAAACTTCTCCTAGACACATTACCACATAGCCACATCAGTATTTATAACATATATAAACACTTATCAAGTCTAACTATTTCTGTCTGGTTGGACTTCGGTCCATTCTTGGTGTTCTAGTCACACTATCTGACAATTAACATAGTTATTGTCAATTAAATTCAATTTCTGAGCTTCAATATTAATTTAGATAATTTAATTATCAATTATAATATTTTTCGAAAGCTTTTAATAATTTATAATAATTTTTCAAACATTGAAACCATTTTTTAAATGATTTAATTATCAAATAATCTTATCATTATTAATATTTAATAATATAAAAATATTAATAACATACTTGTCAAAATTACAAAGTTATTTTTAATAACTTAAAATATTTTTAAATCATCAATATTCTACTGAAATGATTTTTAAAATAATTAAAATCATTATTAAATCATCACCATTAATATCTAAATATTAATGAAATTATTATCCAAATATTAAAAGTAATTAATTATAACTTAAAATATTTTTAAATCATTTTTTTCATTTTTAAATAATTTTTAAATCAATAAAACCATTTTTAATTCATTTATTTAATATAATAATTAAATAAATCTAATATCATTAATATTAATTTATTAATGAGAATTCTCCAAAAATATTGAAAATTATATTTTATAATTCAAAATATTTTCTAACACTTTATTCTTATTTAAAATAATTTTTAAATCAATAAAATCATTTTTATCTTATTTATTTAATTTAATAATTAAATAAATCTAATACCATTAATATTAATTTATTAATGAAAATTCTTCAAAAATATCAAAAATTACATTTTATAACTCAAAATATTTTTAAATACACTATTCTTATTTAAAATGATTTTTCATAATAATAAATCATTTTCCTCTAATTTATTTAATACACTAATTAAATAAATTAAATACCTTTAATATTTAAATAACTATAAATATTAAAGAAAAATATTTCAATTGATCAAAAATTATTTTTCATAATTTAAAATAATTTTTAAAACCATTTTTAATAATTTTTATAATTTATTTCTATTTTTAAATAATTTCCGGAAAATTAGAAATTAAAATAAATAAAAACTGTCGCTAAAGCCTATAGCGACACTTGTCTGTCGTCTTAGGTGTTCTTGGTGCTCAAGAACACTGTCAGACAGTGATCAAGGTGGCTAGTTTGACTGCCCTTGATTCTCATTGTAATCATGTTTTGGGCTAACTTATTCTTCAATCGTGTAGTACTCATGTAGTACTACCATTATCAACCATTAACTGAGTCATAACCTAACAATCTAGCCAGATCATCCCCTTCAAAGTTACTGTCAGACATAATCTGGGTTTTCTGGGTAACCCAGAAACCCAGACAGCCGTGAGGTACCACTTTGTGGTTCATTTTTAGCTTCGTTCTGATCATCACTTAAGTGATTTCTTGGTTCAAAGTTGTAGTCCGTATATCAAGGAACATTAATATAACAATAGATAAGTCCCACAATAACAGATTCACAAGTTACAGCTTGGTCAAAGGTTGTCAAAAAAATTGCTTCTATAGTTTCTAGGTTTTCCAGAAACTGCAAATCAGGGTCTAATTGCCTAGTTTGACCACCTAATCCGATCATTATATTGATGTTTTAAGAGTTCTAAAGACCCAGATCTATAGTCCATTATACTGGCTACAACATGTATACAACAACATCCACAAAAAAAAACATAAAAACTGACAGATCTTAAGCCCAGAAAAGGTTGTCAGACGTGGATCAAGGCTTTCTGGGTTATCCAGATTTGGCCCGATCAACGTCGGTCAATGGGTTTTGACCGTTAATAAAATGAAATCTAGCCATTCAATCACTGTGATTCCACTTCCAGAGTAAAGACAACATAACAAGCTACCAATAAAAACTTTAAAACAACAAATATTACAAACGAGCAAAGATCTGTGGCCACTGACATTTCTTGTCATACCACTTTTCAAGCTCAAGAACAATTTTTGAAAAACACCTTTTTAAAGTCATTTGATGCTATGGATCCATCATGGATCAACATAGATCAACTAAAAACATCTTTAAACACAAACATAAACACAAAAATACAGAATTTTTCTTAGCATCTTGGATCAAAATAGGTTTTAGGTTTATACCTTCTTTCTTCAAATCATAGAACTTGGCTCTCAAAATCTGATCTAGGTGATCAAGTGGGTGTTTAAGGGACTGGTTTACTCAAGGAATTTGGATGTTTAGATGAGAGAGAGAGTAGGTGAGAGCAAGATAGCAAAATGAGTAAATTTTGAGACTTTCTCTCTCTTCAATCTATATATTGCTTATGTTGTTGCTAGATCTGATCATTTTCAGCTGTTGGCTGAGATTAATAAGTTACAAGGTCAACAAAGTGGTTCACCAACTAAAGTTGCTAGCGTTTTTACAAGTTACCAATTAAAGAAAATGAAGAAGGACATTTTGGTCATTTGTAAAATAAATTTAATGGCATACTAGACATTTGCACAAACCCTTAGGTTTTAGAACAATAGCTTCTAAAATATCCAATTAGGGTTTTAATTAGAAAAAAAATAAAATTTCTAAATTACAATAGGGTTTGTAAAAAAGAAATTAAGATAACTAAAATATAATTAGGGTTTTCTAATCATATTAAAGTTTAATAAACAAACTAGGCTTGCCAATTAGGATTAGGGTTTCCTAATTTAGGGTTTAGGAATCCCGAATATGAAATTAGTTTCTCGACTTTCGATTAGGGTTTCTAATCTCTTATTAGGCTTTATTAATTTTAAACCTTATCCGATCAATCAATGATCACTATCAACATACAGTACAAATACATTCTCATCAATATAATTATTTTAATTATATTTTCTATCTAATCGCTATCCAGAAATTAGGGTTAAGGTTTCTAAAGCTGTTAAGCACAACTCTACTCTATTTTTATTAGCCAATACACAAATTGACCTTCTCGAGACTCGTATCACAGATACACAGTACACT
Organism: Panax notoginseng; assembly: GCA_016801055.1. NCBI lineage: Eukaryota > Viridiplantae > Streptophyta > Magnoliopsida > Apiales > Araliaceae > Panax > Panax notoginseng. The sequence continues at coordinate 137,499,685 of CM029015.1, forward strand.
ATTAACAGTCGTTGTCAATATAAAATAAAAAAAATTATTCGTAAAATTTGGATTATTCGAAATCTCGGGTTATCACAATTCTTCTTTGAATCTTCTCATATATATTTTAATCTATTATCTATACATTTGTCAAATTTATTTCTTATTGTTCAAACTCTAATTTAGTTCATTCTTTATAATCTTCACCTTTCTTCTCTAAGTTTAAAGCCTAAGGTACTCATACCTAACGTTTATAACCAATAGCTTTGATACCAATTGTAACGACCCCAAAATTTATACAATTCATCTCTCGACTACAGTTGTTAACAATACGTCTAACTTCTGATTTTACATCATTATTCGATGTTAAACTTAATAAAATGCGAAATAATTTAAAATTTTCTGTCTTCTTACTTTAATTCCCTAAATCAAAACAGTTATCATCTACACATCTCTAAATTAAATTTATTTTATGATTCGTTTCATCAAACTTTACAACTAAATATGAAATTTTCATATCAAAACTTATCAAGTACATATCATAAAACCTTAAACATGGTTTAAAATAATAATAGCTACAACTAATGTAAGACCCCAATTTTCATAAATAAAGATTAATTTTTCTCAAAATATCATTTTTAATATTATGGTGTGGATTTGTTATAATATTATAGTTGTGGGTAATATTTATAAATTTTGCGAAGTAAGCAAGTGGTTATAAAATATTCGATTGGTCGGGGAATATTCGTTTTAATAAGAAATATTTGTGATGCCCCCAAATTCGGACCGCCACTTGGTCACTTGAATTCAGTTCGTCACGTGCTAATGGTAATACAATAATAACTAAAATCACACATTCACAACGGAAGATCTAATTTAGAATAATATACAATGATTTATTATAATTATTCCCCCAAATCTCGCAACCTACAGTTCTTAATAGATTACATAATAATATCGAATAAAGACTTATTATATAATCCTACTTAAGCTTAGACATAGTCTGAAGATAGTCTTAATATAACATAACACTTTTAATCATAAAGGAACAAGCTAGTCAGTAGCCTTGCCCTTGCCATTGTCATTCCCAGAGACACTTCCATGTTCCACCTTAACTGAAAGGTTTTAAAAAAGCTAGAATGATTACAAATTGTCCAGCAAGTAATATACAACAAGGGTAATGAGTATTATATCACGAGTTTGGAATATCAAAATATACTCTCCAAGATAGTTCAGAGTCTTAGAATAATATCATGAACAATGAATATCAACAATTCTTGAATCAAATCTTTGGAATATGAAATGATCGCTCAATATAGATCAACAAATATATATAAATTCAAAGGCTATCAACGTATCCAACTAGATAAAATAATTTATACTGAGCAGGCACTAAAAATAATTGAAAATCTACTAGAATTACTAATATTAAACTACTAACCCAAAAGAAATAAGTACGATAGATGATCAGTCTATAATACTCTATGTTATGCATAACACCACAATAATATTCACGCGTGTGTTGGGGCTTCCAACAATAAACACTCCCCTTACCATAAGGTCTGTTCAACCCAGTTTTTAAGATTTTCGTACCAGTCAATCGGTTTAGACAATTTTAGACACATGCATATAGTCTAGCCGAATAAAATGGCATATATACTTTCACAATATGCAAGAATAATACCAAGTTCATCATGAATAATAGCTTTCATTCGACTTAACGAAATAAGAGTTCAAGTATGCTAACTCAATTTAAAAAAGTAAGGAAACTAGCTCGCAATATACTAGGATAGAATACTTGCACTGTAAAAGAGTGTAAGTTAGGAGCTTGCACAATAAAAGCAGGGTTTGGATACTTGCCTTTAGCGTAGTCTATCCACGTAATTTAACCAACACTTTTGAATTCTATTATAGTGTATTATATGTTTAGGATGTTCATTAGTTAAACATATCCGATAAATAAACTTGATATATAGTTCAAGTGTGCACATATGACTCAATCATGAAATCTTATATGTATGTTATTATGTAGCTCGGAACTATCGTTAGACTTCATCATTTAAAAACACCTTGTCAATTCAAGCTAAGATAGGTGTTAACATACAAGGCTACCTCTGTCAGTGTGTCATGGATAGAAATAAGCATAATGAAGTTATACTAGCATGCTACACATTACATAAATCACAAAAGTCACTTTCCCATCCTGAAGAAGGGCCCGACCGCACCTGATTTGTACTAGGGAGACGCGGTCGCGCGGCTCCCAGTTCAAACCAGGGTTGAACAATCACTTTCCTGGCCTAGCATGCCAATCCTTACACACACACCATATATTAACATTTCAAGGGTCCTTTCGTATCTCTCAAGTTCAATCTAGGTCCTCTCTTTCATAATATGGTTCTAAGTTGAACATCTCAACAGGTTAAGGACATTCAAGGTTATGAAACCACAAAGTCTAACATGTTTGCTTCTTAAACATATAAGGTAGTCATATAACTCATATTAGACATGCTTGTGAGTATTCATATCACAAATGTGTAATTAGCATCGTTTTGGTTTGAAAATATGCTTCGTTTATGCTTCACTTGAATTTCTATACCTAAGCATGGTATATATACATTTATGATACATGAGTGAGTTTAAGAGTATCATCAAACATGTTCACAAATATCAGATTCTAACTCTCAAAGTAGCATGTTAAGATTCACGTTCAAAGTTCGTATTTTCATTAGTAAAGCTTACTAATAAGTCCAACATGTTCATGATTCATTACGAAATCCATATACATAAGTTAGTATGTCTGACATGCATTTCAAAATTATACTAACATGCTTGTAAGATCAGAATATCAAAACGAATAATAAGTCAATGTCCATTTTGAAACTCTAAGTTTCCATTAGCATGTTATCAATGTCATTTAGTATGTTAAACTACTTCACTTACTATACATCTTGTTCGCATGCTTACGCACAAATAAAATCAGACCATACTAACATGTCTTCAAGTTAGATCTTTAAGAAACACATGGTCTATTAAGTTTGCACATTGAAAACTCAAGTTTTTATTTTGAAATCAAGTTAGGTGAGTAATTATATGAAAGTCAACATAACTAGTATGTCAAGGACTGAAATAAACTTAACTAAGTTATATTAGTATGCTCCATAAACCAGATATCATAACAAAACAACCAACAAAATCTGCAGAGGGGCGTGGACGAGCACCATTTGTATTAGGGATACGTGCGGTCGCGCGGCTCCTGTTGCAGACCAGAGACTTCCCAGCCTCGGCAGATAACAATCCCAATATCAAATTTTCTTCACTAATTCGACTGTAACCAAGCCTCATTGTATACTAAACATGTTAATAAGCCCATATAACAACTATATAAGTGTTCTACAACCCAATCACAATTCAACTTGGCATAATTAAGAAATTAAAATTCAAGAACTCAAGAAATTCTTTTGATAGAGAATGAAAATGAATAGCAAGGAAGAGGGATTATACATCTGTAATGTGAAATGATTTTGCTGCTAACTGAATTCCCAAACTCTTAGAATACTTGTATACTCTCAATTCACATACTCAATAAAATTCTCAGCAAATCAAATTAGAAGGAGATGGGTTGTATTTATAGAGAAACCAATATACAGACAATGTATATATATACATCAAATTAAACCAATGAGAATGTTAGATTACATGATGGTTAAGAGATAGTTGGTAAATGGTTGTTGAAGATCATCATGACAACCATCCCCCCCCCCATAATCATGAGCTAGAAGGATCTTGGGAGAAGAATGTGGAATAGCTCCTAGCCTTTATGTGTTACACGTGAATGAGAAGTGAGGAGGAATTGGACACTAAATTTTGGACAAGCTTTAATCTCAGCATTTGCAATTTAACTAATACCACATACTATAGTTACATGTATAAGCCCACTTAGGTTATATACATCTTATACATACACATGGTTCAAATACACTTAGGTTTCAATTCCAATTGAAATGTCACTATATAATTCTCATAATGTAGTAAGTTTAAATTGGTACACATATAATCCATGTACATTTTATCACGCCGATATACTTTATTCGGATGTTATCACATTACATTATCTTCTTTATTAAAATAATAGTTTACAATATGTTCATGGTATATTATTTTAATATATACCCACACACATATTGTCACATAAGCATTTCATGATGTATTCATAACATATGGTCTCAATAAATATAAATTTTCTTATATGGTTTCTATATATAGTATAGCCACATTGCACTTTACACTTTATGTGACGCCCCCAGAATAGGTATACAACACCCATTCTGAGTCGCCAAATACATGGTACAGAAAGCAAACTACAACTTCAATAATACAATTGTCGTGCAAAATACGACAACACATACTGTGAGTTTAAATACAAATATTGTCTTCTAGACAATATCCACACTCAAATAAATCCTCATTACAATTATTCAAACACTATTTTACAGAAATAGTGAGGACTACTAATACATCTTTCTAGAACCATCACTCCATACCCCGACTAGATCCTGCTATGTTCTCACCTCCTGAGAAGAAAAATGGAACAAAAAGGAAAAGGGTGAGCTCAACTAGCCCAGTAAAGAATATTATGACTAAGATAATATACAACAAATTATCGTTAGTCTTCAACAGGGAAAAATCTGATAAAATATAATCGACAACAAGTTTTAGATCAACAACTGCAGCGGAAACAACAAACCATTAGAAGAGTCAAGTAGAGAAAGAATTCTACTATCTTCTAAGATTTAAAAGTCCATCATCAATATTTTATCCCTGTAACATCAATTAATAATCATCTTTAACCAAATATTCATCTTTGCACTACAGGCCAAAGATATTCATTTGTATCATCAGTCGGTCATGTTCATCTCAACACCTGTTCATCTTTGCACTACAGGCCAAAGATATTCATCAAGTAATTATACATCTTTGCACTACAGGCCAAAGATATTCAGTAATATCATCATTTAGGACTGAGGATGATGAAAAATATCTTAAAGAGAACGAATCCAATGAGACAAAAGGACAAATAGTAGGGATTCGTATAACAGTTTATCCAAGATCAATAATACTTCATAATAATCAATTGTGAAGCAGAATTCAAAAATAAAGATCAAAACATGGATACAATCAAAGATAGTAACCATAATAGACATCTTGGACAAAAAGGGAAAATTTTATTTTTCGGTGAATAGTGCCGTATTCGTGAATAGTGCCGTATACGTGAATAGTGCCGTATACGTGAATAGTAACCCCCGACACAAAAAGTTCCAAATTTGATAAAAACTCATATCAATATTTCAGCATAATGATATTGAAGAAAATAATATCATTAAGAAGAAATAATATCCCTTACCTCAAAATATCAGTACTTCTGGTCGGAATACCGGTATAAGGCTGAAAGAAACTTGCTCTGATGAATAGAAACTCTCAAAGTATCTAAATACTCACAAAATACACTCAATAATCTAGAGAGAGAAAGAGAGAAAACTTGTTTCTGGTGTAATTTTCAATTCTAACTTAGCCCTCTATTTATAGGAAAATTTTGGTAGGTTTGACCTGCAACCTGATGGCTTTACCTGCTACTATTCCCACCTACCACATTTGAAATATAATTCAGCACATTTCTTCACCAACCACAAGTGGGGCCCACCAATTCTAGAATTTTCCATCAAAATGATAAACTCCGAAAATTCAACAATTTCTGAACCAGTCATCTTGTAAAATTCATAATAAATCATACGTTCATTTTTAACGGTTCAAAATTTGTGGGCATATACTCAACTTATATATGTATAACATATCCAAAATTTACCACGATCCAACGGTCGGATTAAAAATTATAACCCCCGCAAAATATCTCAAAAACTCTGATTTTTAATACCTCCATTCCGACAAAAATATGGATAAAAACCTCAACATTAACTCCTTCATTTTTAACCACAAAAATATATCCCTCATTTATATCCACATAAAATAAATATTTCCTTATCATATGAATCAATAATTAATTATTCATAAATAATATTACAGAATCACATTTATGACAACCAGGCCGTTCCCAGGAAAGAGGGGGCTTTCCAATAAGGATTTCTCCTTACTGGCGCGCAATTAGATGACCAAACCTCTCCTTAGACAGAACTTTCTAGACATTGCCAATAATGTTATCTAATAATATTATTCAAATAATATGAATTATTGATCTGATAAATAAAAATACTGTGCAACAACAATTATTGAAACAACAATAATATAAAATATCAACGCAGCAATTATTGAATCAATAAAATAAAATATTGAATAATAACTATTGTAACAATTATTGAGTAGTGCCTTCTTACGTACGAATCAATAATTCAACTATACTGTGCAATCCGTGTGCTACTATGCAACCACGCGTTATTACTGTATTTTTAACCACCGGGTATTTAAACAGTGTTAACGGTAACAACTACGCCATTATTAATAAACAACTTATACTTGTCGTTTTCTTCATCCAATCGCTTTCCGTTATGGGGCCCACACAAGGCTGCGTCGTCGTACGAATATTCCCCGACAGCAAGAATATTCCACGACCAACCGAATATTCACCGACAAAAAATAAATATTTTATAACCACTTGCTTATTTTGCAAAATTTGCACATTTCACCCATAACCAAAGTATTATATCAAATTAACCCCCTTATTATTCACAATAATATTTAGAGAAAATTTGATTTTATTCATTAATAAGTTGGGGTCTTACAACCTCCCCTCCTTATGAAATTTCGTCCTCGAAATTGACGTACGCACCTGATGTTTCAAAAAGGTGAGGATACCTCGCTTTCATTTCTGATTCCAACTCCCAGGTCATTTCTTCAATAGCATGGTTTCTCCACAAAACCTTAACTTGTGGTATAACCTTCGTGCGTAGGACATGCTCTTTCCTATCCAAGATCTTAACAGGTACCTCCTCGTACGTTAAATCTTCAGCTATCTCGTCTGGTTCTAACTCAATAATGTGGTTCGGGTCTTTAACATATTTACGAAGCATAGATATGTGAAAAACATTATGAACACGAGACATGCTTGGAGGTAATGCGAGTCTATATGCCACATTTCCTATTCGCTCAAGAATTTCAAATGGACCAACAAATCTTGGATTGAGCTTTCCTCTCTTCCCAAATCTTGTAACTCCCTTCCATGGTGCAACACGTAACAATACATGATCCCCAATATTAAATTCCACGTCCTTCCGATGAAGATCCGCATAACTCTTTTGTCGATCCTGTGCCGTTTGTATACGTTGTCGAATCGTTTGGATCTTCTCTGTAGTAATGCGTACCAATTCTGGTCCCAACAATGTTGCTTCACCCACCTCGTCCCAGCATACTGGAGAACGACATTTTCTTCCATACAACGCCTCAAATGGAGCCATACCTATGCTCGCCTGATAACTGTTGTTGTAGGAGAATTCCACCAATGGTAGGTACTTATCCCAACTCCCTTTGAGATCTAAGACACAAAGTCTTAATAGATCTTCAAGAGTTTGAATAGTCCTCTCTGATTGTCCGTCCGTTTGAGGATGGTATGCTGAACTGAATCGTAAATCCGTGCCCATAGCTTTCTGCAAGCTAACCCAAAATCGTGAAGTGAATCTTGGGTCACGATCCGAAACTATGGATACTGGCATGCCATGCAATCTCACAATCTCGTTCACGTACATACTAGCAAGACGTTCAAGGGAATAAGTCTCACGTATCGGCAAGAAATGAGCGGACTTGGTTAATCTATCAACAATAACCCAAATCGCATCTATGCCTTGAGAAACCTTGGGAAGACCTGTAACAAAATCCATAGTAATGTGTTCCCACTTCCATTTCGGATCTCAAGTGGTTGCAATGGACCCTTTGGCACTTGATGCTCCGCCTTTACACGTTGACAAGTTAAACACCTCGAGATAAACTCCGCGATCTCTCTTTTCATATTGCTCCACCAAAATGTATGTCGAAGATCGTGATACATTTTGGTACTCCCAGGATGGATTGCAAACGGTGTGTTGTGTGCCTCCATCATTATTCTATGCTTCAAGTCAAAATCGTTAGGAACACAAAGTCTGGAGTTGACTCGAAGTATTCCTTCTTCATCGATTCTTGCTTCTGGAATAGCACCTTCTTGCACTTTCTTCTTCATACGCATCAGCTCTATATCCGTAGCTTGAGCAGCTTTAACTTTATCGATTAAAGTCGGTTCTACTCGTATATTTGATATCATCATGTGGGTACTTGGAGCCTTCATCTCTATCTCCATCCTTTGCAAGTCATACAAAATGGGCCTTTGTGTTAAAAACATTGCACTCGTACCCGCATATGATCTTCTACTCAATGCGTCAGCTACTACGTTTGCTTTTCCAGGATGGTATTGGATGGTATGATCGTAATCTTTCAACAGCTCAAGCCAACGTCGTTGCCGCATGTTGAGTTCCTTTTGGGTGAAGAAATATTTGAGGCTTTTATGATCTGTATAGATCTCCACTTTCTCCCATACAGGTAGTGTCTCCAGATCTTCAACGCAAAAACGACTGCTGCCAACTCCAAATCATGAGTAGGATAATTCCTCTCATATTCTTTGAGTTGTCGTGAGGCATAGGCTATGACTTTCCCATGTTGCATGAGAACACATCCTAACCCTTTGCCTGAAGCATCGCTGTAGATAACAAATCCATCCGAACCAGATGGTATTGTCAAAACAGGTGCCGAAATGAGTCTCCTCTTGAGTTCTTGGAAACTCTTCTCGCATTCCTCACTCCATACGAATTTTGTATCTTTCCGAGTCAGCTGAGTTAACGGAGTAGCGATTCGAGAAAATCCTTCCACAAATCTCCGATAATAACCAGCTAAGCCCAGAAAGCTACGTACTTCGGTTACCGACTTCGGTTGCTCCCAACTTTGTATGGCTTCAATCTTCGCCGGGTCGACAGATACTCCATGTTTTGACACCACGTGCCCAAGGAATGCTACTTCCTCAAGCCAGAACTCGCATTTCTTCAGTTTGGCATATAGCTTGTTTTCACGAAGCCTTTGCAGTACCAGCTTCAAATGGCGCTCATGATCTTCACGGCTTTTGGAATAGATGAGGATGTCATCAATAAAGACAACAACGAACTGATCCAAATATTCTTTGAATACACGGTTCATCATATCCATGAAGGCAGCAGGAGCATTAGTCAATCCAAAAGACATTACTAAGAATTCATAATGCCCGTACCGAGTTCTGAAGGCAGTCTTTGGAATATCCTCAGTTTTAATCTTCAGCTGATGATATCCAGAACGAAGATCGATCTTTGAAAAGAATTGTGCTCCTTGCAACTGGTCAAACAGGTCATCAATGCGAGGTAGCGGATACCTATTCTTGATGGTGACATGGTTCAATTCTCGATAGTCAATACAAAGTCGCATACTCCCGTCTTTCTTCTTTACGAATAAAACAGGAGCACCCCAAGGAGACGTACTAGGACGAATAAAACCGATGTCCAACAACTCCTGTAGTTGGACTTTTAACTCCTGAAGTTCAATAGGAGCCATTCGATATGGGGTTTTAGAAATGGGCTTTGTACCGGGTTCAAGGTCAATAAAGAATTCAATTTCTCGTTCCGGGGGTAGACCGGAAGTTCTTCAGGAAATACATCGGAAAATTCTCTAACAATAGAAATATTATTCAAATCTGACTTGTCTTTGTTCAAATCCATAACATGGGCTAAGAAAGCTTGACATCCGTTTTTCAATAAACGAATAGCTTTGTGGCTTGATATGACAGTGACTGATTTTAGTGGTTTAGTAGTTTGAATTCGTATGACAGGTTGGTTAGGAATATGAAAACTAACAACCTTACGAAAACAATCAATTTTAGCATGATGAGTGGTTAACCAATCAATTCCTAAAATCACATCAAAAGCAAGTATCTTTAAAGAGATAAGATCAACAGGTAATGTGATAGTGCCAACTTGGATCATGCAAGATTTATAAACTGTAGATGTAACGAAGGTTTCACCCAACGGAGTTTCAACAGATAAGTTAAAGTCCAATTTCTCCGGAGTCAAGTTTAAACGTTGAGCACAAGCAGGAGAGATAAAAGAATGGGTAGAACCGGTATCTAGTAAGGTATAAACTTCGCAAGAATTCAAGATTAGCTTACCCGTGATCACCTCGTTCGGGTTTCTCACGTTTTGGCCAGTTACGACAAACGCTCTTCCAGGAACCGCTGATTTCGCCTTATCCGGGACAGCCCTTGGAATCACCACTCCCGCTGAACTTGGTTTCGCTATAGTACAATCTCGAGCGATGTGGCCTTCCTCCCACAGTTGTAACACACCTTGGATTGTTGTGGACAGTTTGGGCTGATATGTCCCTCTTTCCCGCATTTGTAACATCTAACTGGCGGTCGTTCTCCTCCCCTAAAATTTGTTGTTGGTGCTGGTGCTGGTGCTGATGTCTTCCCGTCATTGTTGAATCTCCTCTTTCTAAAATTTCCACTTGACTCACCTCTCCTATTATCATGGCCACGATGACCACCCGAGTGGTTACCGCCTTTGTTCGTATTTTCCCTCCTCGTTGGTTATCATCGCTCTGATGATTGCTGTCACCGGTATGACCCTGGTTGTGGTCCCTCGGTTGAGTATACTCATTATCTCTCTCTAATAATTGGGCCCTGTTGACAACGTCTGAATACAGAGAAAATTTATGAGAGATAAGGTATTGACGAATCTCAGGTTTTAAACCTCTCAGAAACATCCGCGTCATTCGTTCCTCATTTTCGACCAAATGAGGTGCAAACCTGGATAACTCTGCAAACTTCGCCTCGTACTGGGACACCGTCATGTTGTTTTGTTCCAGTCTAATAAACTCAACCTCCTTCATATGACGAATACTTTCAGGAAAGTACTTGTCATTGAACAGTTTTTGAAATGTTTCCCAGGACATGTTGAGTGCGTCAGGCTGGGTACGCTTCACAGACTCCCACCAGTAGTCTGCCTCACCGCGGAACATAAATGTGGCGAATGGAACCTTCTGTTCCTCCGTGCATCCCAAGACATCAAATATCTTGGTAATTTGCTTGACCCACGTTTCCGCCATGATCGGATCCGGCTTTCCCTTAAATTCTGGTGGTCCCAATTCTTTGAACTGCTTAGCTGTGACAAACCGCGCGTTGTTATCATTTCCACCCGTATTCTGCACACGAGTCTCCCTCGTCTGATTTTGCATGAACTGCAAAAAGCTCCTAAACATTCCATCATTCATCGTTTGCTCGGTAACGTTGTTTACAGGAGGAATATTGCCTTCCTGTTGCACGTTCCCCTGGGTAGTGATCAAAGGTGTCTCCACGGTCTGATTTACTCCATTATTAACGTTCTCAGCTGCCATTCTTAAATACTGCCATAAAACAAGGGTTAATAGTCATGTCATATATTATCCCTATACTCTGACCGACCAAATAAACACCAAATAAACTTAGTCAGGTCATACTAGCGAAGGAATTCCCCGTCTCTCCCCTCCTAGTTCTTGTCTCACATCTCAGCCAGGGATCATATCCCTAAGCTCTGATACCAACTGTGACGCCCCCAGAATAGGTATACAACACCCATTCTGAGTCGCCAAATACATGGTACAGAAAGCAAACTACAACTTCAATAATACAATTGTCGTGCAAAATACGACAACACATACTGTGAGTTTAAATACAAATATTGTCTTCTAGACAATATCCACACTCAAATAAATCCTCATTACAATTATTCAAACACTATTTTACAGAAATAGTGAGGACTGCTAATACATCTTTCTAGAACCATCACTCCATACCCCGACTAGATCCTGCTATGTTCTCACCTCCTGAGAAGAAAAATGGAACAAAAAGGAAAAGGGTGAGCTCAACTAGCCCAGTAAAGAATATTATGACTAAGATAATATACAACAAATTATCGTTAGTCTTCAACAGGGAAAAATCTGATAAAATATAATCGACAACAAGTTTTAGATCAACAACTGCAGCGGAAACAACAAACCATTAGAAGAGTCAAGTAGAGAAAGAATTCTACTATCTTCTAAGATTTAAAAGTCCATCATCAATATTTTATCCCTGTAACATCAATTAATAATCATCTTTAACCAAATATTCATCTTTGCACTACAGGCCAAAGATATTCATTTGTATCATCAGTCGGTCATGTTCATCTCAACACCTGTTCATCTTTGCACTACAGGCCAAAGATATTCATCAAGTAATTATACATCTTTGCACTACAGGCCAAAGATATTCAGTAATATCATCATTTAGGACTGAGGATGATGAAAAATATCTTAAAGAGAACGAATCCAATGAGACAGAAGGACAAATAGTAGGGATTCGTATAACAGTTTATCCAAGATCAATAATACTTCATAATAATCAATTGTGAAGCAGAATTCAAAAATAAAGATCAAAACATGGATACAATCAAAGATAGTAACCATAATAGACATCTTGGACAAAAAGGAAAATTTTATTTTTCGGTGAATAGTGTCGTATTCGTGAATAGTGCCGTATACGTGAATAGTGCCGTATACGTGAATAGTAACCCCCGACACAAAAAGTTCCAAATTTGATAAAAACTCATATCAATATTTCAGCATAATGATATTGAAGAAAATAATATCATTAAGAAGAAAATAATATCCCTTACCTCAAAATATCAGTACTTCTGGTCGGAATACCGGTATAAGGCTGAAAGAAACTTGCTCTGATGAATAGAAACTCTCAAAGTATCTAAATACTCACAAAATACACTCAATAATCTAGAGAGAGAAAGAGAGAAAACTTGTTTCTGGTGTAATTTTCAATTCTAACTTAGCCCTCTATTTATAGGAAAATTTTGGTAGGTTTGACCTGCAACCTGATGGCTTTACCTGCTACTATTCCCACCTACCACATTTGAAATATAATTCAGCACATTTCTTCACCAACCACAAGTGGGGCCCACCAATTCTAGAATTTTCCATCAAAATGATAAACTCCGAAAATTCAACAATTTCTGAACCAGTCATCTTGTAAAATTCATAATAAATCATACGTTCATTTTTAACGGTTCAAAATTTGTGGGCATATACTCAACTTATATATGTATAACATATCCAAAATTTACCACGATCCAACGGTCGGATTAAAAATTATAACCCCCGCAAAATATCTCAAAAACTCTGATTTTTAATACCTCCATTCCGACAAAAATATGGATAAAAACCTCAACATTAACTCCTTCATTTTTAACCACAAAAATATATCCCTCATTTATATCCACATAAAATAAATATTTCCTTATCATATGAATCAATAATTAATTATTCATAAATATATATTACAGAATCACATTTATGACAACCAGGCCGTTCCCAGGAAAGAGGGGGCTTTCCAATAAGGATTTCTCCTTACTGGCGCGCAATTAGATGACCAAACCTCTCCTTAGACAGAACTTTCTAGACATTGCCAATAATGTTATCTAATAATATTATTCAAATAATATGAATTATTGATCTGATAAATAAAAATACTGTGCAACAACAATTATTGAAACAACAATAATATAAAATATCAACGCAACAATTATTGAATCAATAAAATAAAATATTGAATAATAACTATTGTAACAATTATTGAGTAGTGCCTTCTTACGTACGAATCAATAATTCAACTATACTGTGCAATCCGTGTGCTACTATGCAACCACGCGTTATTACTGTATTTTTAACCACCGGGTATTAAACAGTGTTAACGGTAACAACTACGCCATTATTAATAAACAACTTATACTTGTCGTTTTCTTCATCCAATCGCTTTCCGTTATGGGGCCCACACAAGGCTGCGTCGTCGTACGAATATTCCCCGACAGCAAGAATATTCCACGACCAACCGAATATTCACCGACAAAAAATAAATATTTTATAACCACTTGCTTATTTTGCAAAATTTGCACATTTCACCCATAACCAAAGTATTATATCAAATTAACCCCCTTATTATTCACAATAATATTTAGAGAAAATTTGATTTTATTCATTAATAAGTTGGGGTCTTACACTTTATATTATACATATAGGTAGCTATTATACATATATATTTAATTATCACATGCTTGCACATAGCAATTAATAAATTATTTATCTTACCAATAATTAATAATTAATTAATAATAATATTAATTAATCCCTTCCATATTAATCAATGACATTATTAATCTTTATAACAATTGATTAAATAAATATGAATCTTGTTATATTTATAAACACATTGCTCTTGTTATTATATCTCTTATATTAATAATAATCACATATTATTAATCACCATTAATATTCTATAACAATTAATCAACATTCTTTAATAGCATTTACCAATTAATATAGATTAATTGTTCGCTTAAACAATCCTTTCGTTAATTAATATAATCACTATTATTTCTCATCACTGTGCCATACAAGGCATTTCAATGAGTTTATTACAACTCCACATTTCCTCACTTATTACAATTATTCACTAATATAATTGAGTTAACTCGTCTCATAACACGAAATCATTTCTATTCAAATAAATACTCATTTCCATTAATATGTCTATTTATTAATATATGGAAATTCTCGGGTATTACATCCTCCCCCCTATATAAAAATTCCGTCCTAGAATTGCTACTAGGTTACACAAATAGATGGGGGTAATCCCTCATCATCCTATCTTCTAACTCCCACGTTGCCTCCTCGACATCGTGGTTACGCCAAAGTACTTTTATAGAGGAAATAACTTTATTTCTCAAGGGTTGCTCTTTCCTATATAGTATTTGGACAAGAATTTCTTTATACGCCAAGTTCTTCTCCACTTAAATGGGCTCATAAGAAATCACTTGCTTGTAGTCGGCCTTGTACGCTCGCAACACGGAAATGTGGAACATGTTGTGAATGTACTCCAACTCGGGTGGTAATGCAATATTGTATGCCACTTCGCCCACTCGCTTCAATATCTCGAATGGTCCTATAAATCTTGGACTCAACTTTCCTTTCTTGCCGAAACGGATCTTTTCCATCCATGGAGATACCTTTAAGAAAACAAAACTGTCGACTTTATAGTCTCGATCCTGCTGATGCAAATCTGCGTATTTCTTCTGGCGATCTTGAGCTGCTACTAGTCTGGCTCTTATCACTGTCACCACATCTGCGGTTTGTTGTGCTAACTCTGGTTCGAGTATTCATCACTCTCCGACTTCATCCCAACATAATGGCGTTCTACACTTTCTCTCGTAAATAGCTTCGTATGGTGGCATGCCGATACTCGCATGGTAACTATTATTATACGTAAATTCGACTAAGGGTATGTGGTCGTCCCAATTTTCCTTGAATTCCATCACGCAAGTTCTAAGTATATCCTTCAGCATTTGTATCGTTTGCTCACTATGCCCGTCTGTCTGAGGATGATAGGTGGTACTCAACCTTAACTGTGTTCCCATTCTCTCTTGTAAGCTTTTCCAAAAATTTGACGTGAAGCGCGGGTCTCGATCAGAGACAATTGACACCGGCACTCCATGCCGTGAAACAATCTCCTTTACGTACAGACTCTCTAACTGATTTAAACTATAGCGGATCTTGATCGGTAGAAAATGTACGGTCTTTATAATTCGATCCACGATAACTCAAATAGCATCATAACCTTTCTGCGTAAATGGAAGTCCTACTACGAAATCTATTGTAATGTGCTCCTATTTCCACTATGATATTTCCAACGGTTGTAATAAACTACTCGGCCGCTGATGCTCTACTTTAACGTGTTTGCAAGTCAAACATCTACTAACACACTCTGCGACTTCCCATTTTAAATTGGGCCACCAAAAATTTTGCCTCAACTCTCGGTACATCATAGTGCGTCCCGGATGAACGGAATACGTCCTATTATGTGTCTCGTGAAAAATCTCTTCTCTTAACTCAGTTACCGCTGGTACCCACACTCTTCTTTCGAATCTTAAGATACCTTCTTTATCCGTTTGAAATTTCTCTTACTCATTTTCTGTAATCTTTTTCATGGTCTTCTCACATTCTTCATCTTTCTCATGTGCTTCTTTTACTCTATCCAGCAATGTCGGATAAGCTTCCATTATAAATAACTTCTCTTCAAACCTCTCGGGTCCTTTTACCTCTATTTCAAATTTATACATTTCTCTTATTAACTCTTCCTGAGTCATCAATTGAACCAATTTCTCCCTTCCTTTCCTGCTCAGAGCGTCGACAACCACGTTTGCCTTCCTCGGGTGATAAAGAATATCACAGTCATAATCTTTGATCAATTTCAACCACCTTCTCTGACGCATATTAAACTTTTTCTGTGTGAAGATATATTTCAAACTTTTGTGGTCCGTGTATATCTCACATTTCTCTCTGTACAAATAATGCCTCCATATCTTTAACGCAAAAACTATTGCTGCGAACTCTAAGTCGTGAGTAGGGTATCATTTTTTGTAATCCTTTAGTTGTCGTGATGCATACGCAATGACCTTGTCATGTTGCATGAGCACACAACCAAGTCCTTTATGCATTGCGTCACTATATACTACAAAATTTCCCGCATCATCTGGTAGTGATAACACAGGCGCTTCACTCAATCTCTTCTTCAACTCTTGAAAACTCTATTCGCATTTGTCGGTCCAAATAAATTTCACCGTCTTCCTCGTCAGATTAGTCAACGGGGTTGCTATCTTAGAAAAATCTTGGATGAATCCTCGATAGTACCCAGCTAACCCTAAGAAACTACTCACCTCCGTCGGTGTTCTCGGTTGTTCCCAATTACTTACTGCTTCGACCTTTGCGGGGTCTACTGGGATTCCATTCTTATCCACCACGTGGCCTAAGAATTGAACCTTTTTCATCCAAAATTCACACTTTAAAATTTTTTACATACATCTTCTCCTTCCGTAGCGCCTCCAAAACAATCTTCAGATGTTCGGTGTGTTCTTCCTCTGTCTTCGAGTAGATCAAAATTTCGTTGTTGAAAACCACCAAAAATTTATCCAAGTATGGCTTAAAAACTCGATTCATCAAGTCCATGAATGCTGTCGGAGCATTAGTCAAACCAAATGACATTACAAAAAACTTGTAATGTCCATAATGGATTCGAAACGTAATCTTTAGTATGTCCTCATCCTGCACTTTCAGTTGGTTATATCCTATCCATAGGTCGATCTTCGAGAAATATTTTGCTCCCTTCAGTTGACCAAATAAGTCGTCTATCCTCGGTTGTGGATATCTATTCTTGATAGTTACTCTGTCCAATTCTCGATAATCGATTCAGAGCCTCATCGATCCGTCCTTTTTCTTAACGAATAACACTGGTGCTCTCCAAGGTGACACACTCAGTCGAATGTAACCCTTATCTAATATGAAGTTGTACCATCAATTCCTTCATTTCTACCGGCGTCATATGATATGGAGCTTTCGAAATCGGTGTCGTTCCCGGTGCTAAGTCTATTACAAATTTGATTTCTCTGTCTGGCGAAAGACTAGGCAGATCTTCCGAAAACACATTTTAAAATTCATTCGCTACGGATATATCTTTAATTTCTACTCCCTTTTTTTGAGTATCTACGATGTAAGCTAAATAACCTACACATCCTTTCCTTAACAATTTCTTGGCCTGCATCATCGTAACGTAACACGATTGCTTAAACGATGAGCTACCATAAAATAATACCTTAGACTTACTCAGAGTCTGAAGGTTCACACACTTGTTCTGACAGTTAATTACCGTCGCATGGTTATATAACCAATCTATTCCCAGTATTACGTCAAATTCTCCCAGTCTAATAGGAATCAAGTCTACAATTAGTTTATGTTCTCTAATGTTTGCGCGAAAATTTCGATAAACGTATTCTACAAGGAATATTTCCTTATTCACAACTTTTATATTCAAAGAATCTTCTAAACGTTCTCGGGGTGTACTAAGTTTACTAGCAAATTCTTTAGATATAAAAGAACAGGTGGCACCCGAATCAAATAATACAAAAGTATTTATATCATTGATTGGGATTATACCTGACACCACGTCCTTTGCAGCTACTGCGTCCTGGATGGTCATGTTAAAGATTCAAGCGGTAGATCGGTTGGGTTGCGCGGGTCCACTAATCATTAACTTGCTTCCTCCTCCCTGGCCTCCGCCAGTTCCACCACTTCCTTTCTTTGAGAAATCCTTTATCTGGTGTTCTGTTGATCCACAAACAAAACATCCCCTAATCTTCTTTGGTTTTGGGCAATTTGGCGATATGTGCCCCTCTAAGCCGCAATTATAACATGCACTCTTTCCTTTCCAACACTCCCCCTGATGACTCCTCCCACACTTGTTATAATCTTCAGTTCTTTTCTTAAAGCTTCCGTGGTGACTACCACCTTGATTATTTTTTCTGTTGTTGTTGTTGTTTTCCCATTTTCTCTTTCCGGAGTTACTCCCTCCGCCACTGCTTCCTCCACGATACTCACTACCAGCATTCTTATTTTTCTTCTCCTTATGATACAAGCTTAAGGCCTCACTGCCACCTTCCGCAATGATTGCCTTCTCTAATAATGTCGAAAAGGAATCAATTTGGAGAACTGATACCTTATTATATAACCATGGCTTTAGCCCTTGCTCAAAGCATCTTGCCTTCCTCTCTTCATCTCCTACCTGGTGCTCTACAAATCGTGCTAGTTCATTAAACTTAGCCACATATTACGCCACCGCCATCTCACCTCGTTTTAATTCTAGAAATTTCACGTCCATTCGATTCTTCATGCTCTTCAGGAAGTAATTCTCAAAGAACAACGTCTTAAACCTATCCCACGTTATTTTTCCTTCGCCAGCTCTCTGCTGATTAGTCTCCCACCAATAGTTCGCTTCTCCCCTCATCTTATACGTAGCAAACACCGTCTTCTGATCTTTGCCCACGTGAGCTATAATGAAAGCTTTTTTGATCTCCTTGATCCACGTTTGCGCAACTATCGGGTCAGTTGTTCCTACGAATTTTGGAGGTCCTACACTCCAAAAATCCTTAAAGTTTGTGACTGGAGCTGCTTGGGGAATGGGTGGTATTAGCTCATTTCTACCCCTAAGAGCACTCCTAACAAATCTACAAGCCTCTGTATCGAATCTACTGGTCCTCTCTCATCATTAACAGACTCTTCTGGTGCGGTTATTCTACGTCTAGGCGGCATGTTTCTGCATCATAAAATTTTCATTTTATTAACTAATTATATTACTTAGACATTTCTCAAATGAAAGAAATAAGATTTTATAACACGTTTTTGAAATAAGATCATTTATATTCATATGCCAAATCGTTACAATTACATGATTCTCTCTAGTATACTGCTATAAATGATAACACATAACCCCTATTATCGTAAAAGACGGGGAAAACACTAGGTTACTCCCCCTCTAATATTTTTCAAAAGTCGGGGTTTACTACTATCTTACATCTTACACAAAAGACTGAGATTTCAACAACAGATTAAACAACACATAAATAAATATAATACAACTACTAAGTTTCTTTCTATAGACTCAATGTAACTTTTCGCGCTCCACGGCGCTCTGGTATTCCTTCTGAGTAATGTGCACCACCATATCTCGGCTTATGGTATGTCAGGTCTATCCTTATTCAGCAGGGTAGTGAATTACCCCATACATCAATCTCTCCATGGTCGTGCACAGAGCATAGCCCATCTTGTTCATCTTCCTTCTCTTGCATCATCATCATCAATAAGGGCCACTACTGATATGGGCTCCGCTATCAATGGTGTCTCATATACCACGTGGATATCACGCGGCTCCTCCTCTACTACTGGCCAAGGTCCTCCCATGTCAGTCATCCTACAATCACCAACATAAGACAAAACAACCATTAACTCCATTAGAATATTAAATAACATAAGTTCATTGTATAGAATGAAGTTATATTATATAACACACTAAGTCTCTTTCTACGAAAACTCTATATGAGTCTCATCCCTCTCTATCTCCTAAGTTCTCCTAAGTTATAATCTAAGGACTCTCATTCCTAAGGTTTATAACTAAAGCTTTGATACCAACCTGTGACGCCCCCAAATTCGGACTGCCACTTGGTCACTCGAATTCGGTTCATCACGTACTCATGGTAATACAATAATAACTAAAATCACACATTCACAGCGGAAGATCTAATTTAGAATAATATACAATGATTTCTTATAATTATTTCTCCAAATCTCACAACCTACAGTACTTAATAGATTACACAATAATAACGAATAAAGACTTATTACATAATCTTACTTAAGCTTAAACATAGTCTGAAGACAGTCTTAATATAACATAACACTTTTAATCCTAAAGGAATAAGCTAGTCTGTAGCCTTGCCCTTCCCCTTATGTTTCCCAGAGACACTTCCCTGTTCCGCCTTAACTAAAAGATTTTAAATAAGCAAGAATGAACACAAATTGCCCAGCAAGTAATATACAAAAAGGGTAATGAGTATCATATCACGAGTTTGAAATATCAAAATTTAGTCTCCAAGAAAGTTCAAAGTCTTAGAATAATATCATGAACAATGAATATCAACAATTCTCGAATCAAATCTTTGGAATATGGAATGATAGTTCAATATAGATCAACAGATATATATGAATTCAAAGGCTATCAACGTATCCAACTGGATAAAATAAATTATACTGAGCAGTCACCAAGGACTATTGAAGAACTACTAGAATTACCAATACTAAAATGATAAACAAAAAGAAATAAGTACGATAGATGATTAGTCTGCAATACTCTATGTTATGCATAACACCGCAATAATATTCACGCGTGTGTTGGGGCTTCCAACAATAAACACTCCCCTTACCATAAGGTTTATTCAACTAAGTTTTCAAGATTTCCGCACCAGTCAATTGGTTTATACAGTTTTATAAACATGCATATAGTCTAGCCGAATCAAATGGCATAAATACTTTCACAATATTTAAGAACAATACCAAGCTCATCATGAATAATAGATTTCATTCGACTTAACGAAATAAGAGTTCAAGTATGCTAACTCAATTTAAACGAGTAAGTAAGGAAACTAGCTCGCAATATACCAGGATAGAATACTTGCACTGTAAAAGAGTGTAAGTTAGGATGTAACAATCCGAAATTTTAAATTATAATTTTAAATATTTATTGAATTATATAAATATTTATTTGATGTGTTTATTATTGAATAAATATTTTATTGATGTGATGGTTGTTAGTAAATATTTATGAATTTAAAGTTATTAGATAATATTCTAAATTAAATTAATTTATAATTTGGAGAGTTGTAATATAACATGAGATGTTATATTGTTGTTTTAATTTAATAATTTAAAGTGGTATGTTAAGTTATTAAATAAAATTATAATGAAATTATAATTTTGTGATATTTGTTAAAGTCGAATATTTTTTTAAAATATGGTATGTATAATTAATTTATTTGATTAATGATTGATATGAAAATCTAAATAAATAATATTTGATTATAAATTATAAACTGAATTGTTTATTAAAACAAATTAAAGTAATTTTTAAATTGATTTACCCAAACAATGCTTAAAATATTAAGTCTTTATTTTAAAGACTTTTTACCAAACAAAGCCTTATGACATTTGGATTTTTGATTTTTGATTTTTGAATTTTATTATAATAATTAAAATAAATTAAATAAATTAAATAATAAATAACCTATACGTTATATTTTTGTAACTGATATTAGTTACTGTGTGTAATGGCCATATCGGTTTCTCTTTTTATGTTATGCGTACTTGTTTATCAGTTTTGGTTTACACGACTTGAGTCATTTGCTAGACTGAGGAAGAGAGTTGTAGAGAATTTAGAGACTAGAGTGAGTTGAGAGTGAATTCTTGAGGGTTTCAAGCAATTCTTGGTGTTTAACAAAGATTGTTCAAGTAAATTGAAGGTATTTTCTTTAACCTTAATATTATATATATATATATATATATATATATATATATATGTATGTATATGTTTACTACATAAATTTTCTATGTTCTGTGGTGTCAATTTTTCTGTAATTGTTGTTATACAACCTGTTTATGGTGATTGTATATAATTATGATGTTAAAGTTGTATGTAGACAAGAATTTGTTATGCTGATTACGTTTAAAAAGGAAGAAAACATATTACAGTAAATAGTTTTACATATGGCTTATGAAAGTACCAAAGTTAGTGGTTAATTTGTATGTTAATCTATAAATTGAGTCTTGATTATGCTAGTTCATTAAGAAACAAAGAGAACACAGTTTGAATGAAGTAATTCGGTGTAAAAGTGTAATCCCGGTGATGATTTTTGTAAAGGATGTCAAAAATGGTGTTTTTATATGAAAACATGAAATTTAAGAATTTATATTAGTAGAAGTTGTTTTTTAATTATGTTAAGTTGATGAATATGTGAGGAAACATGTTTGTGTTAGTTTTATACCAATTGTATATGTTAATTTTACTGTTTTGTGGGTGAAATTCATGTTATTTGGCTTAAGAACTGTGTCGAATCACGTTCTGTAAAACTGGAACTGGTGCATAGCGCGGGCGCTTGGCCTCTTGGCGCGGGCACGCTGCCACGCGGGAGGGCACTAATCCTAGACCAAACTGGCGCGGCCGCGCCAGTTGTCTGCCAAACCCAGTGAAGTCTGATATTTTTGCAGACTTTGAAACCTAAATGTAACCTAGTTTAGTGATGTGTTAATATGAGAAACGTGTAATGAAAAGGTTAAAACAGAATAGTATCATGTGGTTAGTAACTCTAAAGTGTAAAATTAGTATGTTGTGAAATGATATGTTATAATTTAAGAAACTTCGTGAATAATGAATAAGTGTTATGAAATTACACTTGTGATTCTGAAATGTGTATGGTAAGGTGAGACTTGTACTAAAACAACAAGTTTAACTAGAGGTGAGTGTTATTTTAGAATGTGGATGTTAGTATATCTAATAGATATTGTAATTCTAATACTATGTGTAAGTGAACGTGAGTTGTAAATTTATAGCTTACGCACGAGGCAATTTTCTAATTCCTACTCTTTACTTTGAGCAAGTTACTTACTTTAAACATTGATCAAGCAAATTCTTTTATTCTTAATCTTTATACAAGCAAGCTCTAATTCTAGCGTTATTCAAGCAAGCTTTGAATTCTAGTCATGGTTGAGTTGTTCTAACTTGTTTATAGTTAAGAAAGTTTTCTTAAGTTCTATTCTTTTATAATAAATGCAAACTCTTGAATTCTCGTCTCTAATGTTAAACTATTGTATTTCAATTTCTTTGCATCATTTATTACCATGTTGAGCAAGTTTTATTTTCAGCTTGCTATTAGTTAATGTAAGTTCAGTAATTTCATTTCTAATTTTATAAGGTCATAGCCTTAGCTTATCAAGCAAGGTTTACTATGTCATTCAATACTTATGTTTTAGTTATTTTTGAGCATAAGTTTAATAAATAGTTAGTTCATCTATGACTATTCATTGTCCCATATTATGTTGTTAGTGATCAACTGTAGTGTTATTAAACCTTGTTGATTCAATTAATCCTTTAGTTGATGATCGTTAAACTCTAAATTACAATGAAGCTTAACCAAACCAAACTTTCTTTGGTGCGGACTTATACTTTAAAACTCAGAAGAACAACCCTATTATAGGAGATACGTAATGCGTTTAGATGTTTGTGCACAATACATGGTACAAAGGGTTGAACCCCCTAAGTGCGTGAAGTTCCTACAGTATAACTATTTAGGTTAAAGTTGAAAGATTACTTGTAACCGTGGACATAGTTCGTGGTCTTATGACCCTCAGATACATTTCATATTTTGATTTAAGTCTTTGGTTATCATTGATAGAGTACTATTCAGTTTTGTTGAGCCTATTTATTGGCAGTATTATTCTCTTATTAATTCATTGCTATATCTAGTGAGCATTTGTTTTGCTCGCTCTTGCATATATATACACTTATTGCAGCTAAAGTTGAGAAGGTCGACGAACCTATAACTAGCAAAGGAAAGGGAAAAATGTACAAGTGATGAAGACTTGTAATTTCATTTATTGTCATGATGACAGACTTTTTAGTTAATGATGTGATGTAACTATTTTATTTTCGCACGTGATTGATATTTAAGGTTAGACAACCTGGGAAGACTTTTGATTAATGATGTAACTCTT
Organism: Panax notoginseng; assembly: GCA_016801055.1. Taxonomy (NCBI): domain Eukaryota; kingdom Viridiplantae; phylum Streptophyta; class Magnoliopsida; order Apiales; family Araliaceae; genus Panax; species Panax notoginseng. Next base: position 137,523,943 of record CM029015.1, read on the forward strand.
TAATGGGAGAACTTATGGTTTTAATGTTATCATATTTGGGCAGATAGTATGAATGTATGGAAAGTGAACACCAAATCTTAGGGGAATGTAGTACCCAGATTTGGGGATGTCACAAGTTGGTATCAAAGCTTTAGGTTATGAATATTAGGTGGGGAAAAGCCTTAGGAAGTAACCTTTGAAAAGATAGTGGTGATAAACTCTTATTGAGTTTTAAGGGAAAAAGTAATAAAACACTTATGTGCTTATGTGGTTGTAACTTATGTGCTCGTGAATGTCGAGTAATAATGATTAGTAATTAAAACTTAAAAAAAAATTGTTGTCAGGATGGCTGATGTAGGAGAATCCACTCAGGCTAGGGAGGAAGGACCTCAGATGCCTAGAGAGGAGGAGTCTCGTGACATTCTTTTGGTTTGGGAACAACTACTTCCACGGGAGTTAGCCCCGTTGGTTACAGTGGTTGAGCTGGAGGGATTACCTGATGAGGATGATGATGTGGAAACGGATGAGGAGGATCCCGTCGAGCTGCCTCAGTCGAATGAGGATGACGAGGAGGAAGAGATTCCACTTAACTTGATAGCTTCTCGTATATACGATGAAGTCTACGACCGCAATGTGGAACTTCAGGATACCGTCGAGGAGTTGGAAGAGATAGTAGTTGAACAACAGACCTCGATGGCACAGAAGGACGATGAGATCCATGATCGAGAGGAATGTCTGAATAATGTCGAAGAGAAGCTGGTTCAAACTTAAGAAGAGAATGAACAAATGACAGCCGAGATTACAGAGCTGAAGAACATGTTAAGGGAGGAATCTACTAAGAGGGAAAGAGCCGAAGACGCGTACGAGGAAGCTTATCAACGAGCCGGGATAGCAGAAAGAGACGCACAAGTAAAGAGGATGAAGATAGAAGAGATGAATAACGTATTCAACACCGTGATTAATCCAGCTCAAGATCGGGTCATGGGATATCCAATTCAGTTCGAGACGCTGCCATCGTACATATTAGATTGCCAAACAATGTTCCGTATTATGGAGGAAGAGCGTTGTAAGGCTACACAATATCTTAGTAGGACATCATAGGGAATGTACCTGTTATGCGATTAATAAAATGTTAAATAATATGTAAATCCCAAGTGTTATGTAACCTATGGGATATTATGATGATGTTATCCTAGAACTTTAGTAGTTCAGAAAAGTAATGTAAATAGCAGTGATGCTATTGTTCTTATGTTTCTAAAAGGTTATGAATGAATAAAAGTTATTATTTTATTCAAAGGGTTATGTGTTATGTAATGATTCAAATTGAGTATATAATACTTAAAAGATTGAATAGAATCTAATGAGTATATTTTAACAGAAAATGCCTCCAAGACATCAACCACGACAGAGAACCACTGAGGGAACTACCAATAACAACAATGTTGAGGCTAACCCAGTTCAGCAGCTGGTGACGTTATTGACGGGTGCATTACGGAATCAACCATAGAATCAAGCTACAACTTTTAAGGATTTCAAGGTAGTTGGACCACCAGAATTCTGTGGGTCCATGAATCCAGTTGAGACACAGACCTGGATCATAGAGATAGAGAAAGTTTTCGATGTTGCTAAGGTAGGGGATAATCAGAAGACTGCTTTTACAACATTCATGTTGAAAGCAAAGGCTGGTTATTGGTGGCAAGCCAATAAGACTTAAGGAGGTCAAGGGGTAATGACTTTGGATAGGTTTAAGGAGATGTTCTTTGAGACTTATTTTTCAGAGAGTTCAAAGAATCAAATAGAGGTGCAGTTTTTGGAACTGAAACAGGGCACACTGACAGTGTCGGCATATGCTGCGAAATTCAATGAGTTAGCGAGATTTGTGCCATATCAAGTCAACACAGATGAGGGCAAGGCTAAGAGGTTTGAGCAGGGACTGAAACCATGGTTGTACAGTAGAGTCTCCATGTTTCAGCTGAAGACATTTACGGTAGTGCTGGAGAAGGCAATTCTCACTGAGAGTGGAGGTGAGGCTGTAACAAAGCATAATCAAGAGTAGAGAAAGAAGAAGAATGAGGGTGAAGCTAAGAATGGTGGTGGTAATGGTGGAAATGGTAACAGTAATTTGAAAAGGAAGTGGAATACAAATGTGGGAGCTTGAAATCAGCAAGGTAACCAGCAGAAGAAGAAGATTGATGCATATCCTACGTGCGGGAGATTTCACACGGGTATGTGCTTAAGGGGGAAGCGGGTATGCTTTAACTGTGGCCAGGAGGGTCACATTGCCCCAAGTTGCAATCAACCCAAGAAGAATGTTTGCTACACCTGCGGGTCGAAGGACCATTTTTCTCGCGAGTGTCCAAAGAAGAAATCTGGTGAGACAGCTGGAAGCAAGGAAAATAGCGGTGGAGGTACACTGACTATTGCTGGACCAATGCCATCAAATAAGCCCACAGCCAGAACCTTCAACATGACGGTGCAAGATGCGGTGCAATCAAAAGATGCCGTGTCAAGTATTATCCCAATCAATGATATAGATGCATATGTATTATTTGATTCGGGTGCTACTTGTTCATTTATATCTGATGAATTTGCTAAGAGATTAGAATTACCTAGTGAAGAGTTGAAATCCCCTTTACAAATAGAAATTGCGAATAAGGAGATAATTCCGGTTAGATTCGTATACAAGAACTGTAGGGTGAATATCAAGGGGAATGTTATGAAAGTAGATTTAATTCCGATAAAACTCGGAGAATTCGATGTTATATTGGGAATGGATTGGCTATTCAATTATGGAGCAATAATTGACTGTCAAAAGAAGTGTGTAAACCTTATGACTCTGTCAACGGTAATTTTCTATGGTAGCAAATTGCCTTGACAAATGAGATGTCTGGCGATTATGCAGGCCAAGAAATTATTGAGTCAAGGCTGTGTAGGATATTTAGCCTACATAGTCGATACTCAAAAGAAGAAGGAGATGAAACTGGGGGAGATACTAGTGGTTAGGGATTTTGTAGACGTATTTTCAGAAGATTTACCAGGACTTCCGCCTGACAGAGTGATCGAGTTTGTGATCGACTTAGCACCAGGAACTGCTCCAATATCGAAGGCCCCGTACAGAATGGCTCCGGCAAAGATGAAGGAACTGATGGTGCAACTGCAAGAGCTCCTAGGCAAGAAATATATTCAGCCTAGTGTATCACCGTGGGGAGCGCCAATTTTATTCGTGAAGAAGAAGGATGGGTCAATGCGTCTTTGCATTGATTATAGGGAATTAAACAAAGTCACTATTAAGAACAAATATCCGTTGCCAAGAATAGATGACTTGTTTGATCAACTGAAGGGTGTGAGATATTTCTCGAAAATAGATTTGAGAAGTGGTTATCACCAACTGAAAGTAAGGAAGGAGGATGTACCGAATACGAAATTTCGAACTCGGTATGGACATTACGAATTTTTGGTGATGTCTTTTGGTTTGACAAATTCCCCTGCAGCGTTCATGGATTTGATGAACAGTGTGTTTAAACCATTCTTAGATATATTTGTGGTGGTATTTATAGACGACATTCTGGTGTACTCCAAGACTTAAGAAGAACACGTGGAACACTTACGTTTGACGTTGGAAACACTAAGAAAGGAAAGGTTGTATGCGAAATTCTCTAAGTGTGAGTTTTGGCTAGATCGTGTATAATTTCTTAGGCATGTGATTGACAAAGATGAGATTTCAGTGGATCCATCAAAAGTGGAAGTTGTAATCAATTGTGAACAACCAAGAACACCTTCGGAGGTGAGGAGTTTCTTGGGATTGGCCGATTATTATAGACGATTTATTCAAGATTTTTCCAAAATAGCCACTCCGTTAACAAATTTGACAAGGAAAGCTGTAAAATTTGTTTGGACAGAAAAATGTGATGAAAGTTTTACGGAATTGAAGAAGAGGCTTAATGTAGCAGCCGTATTGTCATTACCAGATAATACAAGAAATTTTATGGTGTATAGTGATGCTTCACACAAAGGATTGGGTTATGTCCTTATGCAAAACGGCAAGGTCATTGCGTATACATCAAGGCAATTGAAAGATTACGAGAAAGGGTATCCGACTGATGACTTAGAGTTGGTTGCGGTAGTGTTTGCTCTGGAAATATGGAGACATTATCTCTATGGAAAGAACTGTGAGATCTACACAGACCATAAGAGTCTGAAGTATATTTCCACACAAAAGGACCTGAACATGCGTCAAAGAAGATGGATGAAATTAATAAAAGATTATGATTGCGAGATCTTTTATCATATGGGTAAAGCAAACGTGGTTGCGGATGCCTTGAGTAGGAAAGGCAGAGAAAAGTTGATACTGTTAACCAAGTAGGATGAGCTTATTTCAGCGATAGCAAGACTAGAGTTGGAAATCAAATTTCTAAAAGAATCCGATGAAAAATTATACCAGATGGAATCTAGTCCAACTTTGGTGGATAAGGTGAAGAATGCTCAACTATAATTTGAAGAATGCAAAAAAAAAATAAAAGGAAAGTGTGGTCGAGGGTAAACAAGTTGTAAGACCCCAACTTTTATAAATAAAGATGAATTTTCTATAAATATCATTTTTGAATATTATGGAGTTAATTTGATATAATGTTATAGTTGTGGGTAATATTTATAAATTTTGTAAAGTACGCAAGTTGTTATATAATATTCGATTGGTCGGGGAATATTCGTTTTAACAGGGAATATTCGTACAACGGCACAATCATTGGTGGACCCCACAACAGAATTATTGTCGGATTGAGAAAACGACAAAAATATTTTATTAAAAATAACGGCGGAAGTTTTACCATTGATACTGTTGAACTACTCGGTAGTAAAAGTACAGTAATTCGTGTGGTTGCATAGTAGCACACGGTATTGATTATTAATGCTTATGTGAGAAGTCAATCAGTTTGATTCAATTATTGTCAGTTAATAATATGAATTATTTAGCGATAATGAAGTTTTGTTTTATTCGTATTATTAACATAATAAAATAGAAACATCTTTTTATATAAAGCATAATACTTTATTAAAGTTATTGTATAAATAGAATATATTATATTTTATTTAAAAGATTTTTCTTTAATTATGGACCGTCAGATTAAAGTAATCAATCTGAACCGTTCATGGATTAGTTACTATGCATTCTATTTTTCTATAAATAGCATCTCATTCCTTCATTATTTCTTACGAATTCACTGAACTCTATAGAGAAAAACTATAGAGAGAGAGAAAAAAAGTATTCTGATACTTAACTACTTCATTATTTCAGTTCTTCTTTAAAACGGTAAGGGGTGTTATTCTTTCTTATTCATGAAGAGAACTGTTGTTATTCCATTTATTATTATTCTGTTGGAATAACCTGTATACGCGGTCTACCCTATACTTGGTGATATTCTTCTATTATTCTGTTAGAACATCCTTTCTATGTGTTTTACACCGAACCTGGTTCCGTCTTTATTATTATTCTGTTGGAACATCCTGTCTGTGTGTTTACACCGGACCTGGTTCCGTCTTTATTATTATTCTATTGGAACATCCTATCTGTGTGTTTTGCACCGGACCTGGTTCCGTCTTTATTATTATTCTGTTGGAATATCCTGTCTGTGCATTTTACGCCGGACCTGGTTCCATAATTTATTATTCTGTTGGAATAACATGTCTGTGCGGTTTACCGCATACATGGTGATTTCTTTTGTTATTCCTTTTTTATTATACTCAGTTGGTTAAGTTTTGACTTCTATACTCCATAAAATTTGTAGAATATCCTTGATAATTGTGTTTCATCCAGTATCTTTTCATGAAAATATTCTTCTAAGCATTTTTGAATTTTACTCCACAAAGCAGTATCATGTTGACAATTTGGACGTTGTTAATTCTTGGATAAATTAATTCTTGAACTTGTTTTATTGAATTCTTATATCATTGTCATCATCCTCATGCTTATAAAATTTTGAAAGTCATCTGTAGCCTGTAGTGTATAGATGGACTTGGTATAATTATGACCAGGGATTATTCGGTATAATCATGACCGTAATGTTATAAATGATGTGGTAAAAGTCCTCATTGGCCCGTAGTGCATTGATGGACAGTTGTTGGCATGATCATGACCATTAATGAATACACGAATATCCTTGACCGTAGTGCAGGGGTGATTCGATGATGTGGATTATTTTATTAAGCTGAGTCCTAGCGATAACAGTGTTGAAAAACCTTTTAAATCATAGAAGCTAGTAGATTTTATTTTTTACTTGACTCTTTTAATGGATTGCTTGTTCCGCTGCAGTTAAACTTGATGTTCGTTATATTTTATCAGTTTAACACTGTTGAAGGCTAATGATAATTTATTATGCATTATCTTAGTCATAATATTTCTTACTGGGCTAGTTGAGCTCACCCTTTCTTTCACTGTTCTCTTTACGAAATGAGAATATAGTTGGGACGAGTCGGAGAACGGAGTGATGGACTAGATGATAGTATTAGTAGTCCTCACTATTCTGTTAAATAGTGTGACAATAATTGTAATGAGGACTCCTTTTGAGTTTGTATAGTCTCTAGTAGACAATAATTGTATTCAAACTCAATTATGTTTTGTCGTATTGTACACGACAGTTGTATTAGTAAGTTATATTTGTATTCTGTATCATGTATCTGACGACCCAAGATGGGTGATGTATACCTAATTTTGGGGGCGTCATAGTTGGTATCAGAGCTTAGGGATATGATCCCTGGCTAAGATGTGAGAATATAACTAGGAGGGGAGAGACGGGGAATTCCTTCGCTAGTATGACCTACCTAAGTTTATTTGCATGGTATTTAATTGGTCGGTCAGAATATAAGGATAATATATGACATATCAATTAACTTTTGTTTTGTGGCAGTACCTGAAAATGGCATCCGAGAATGTTGAGAATAGGAATGGAGCACAGGCGACTGTTGATTCACCACATGTTAATAATCAGGATAATGTGCATCAGGAAGGTGACAATCCTAATGCAAACAACAACACTGACCAGATGATGAATGATGGAATATTCAGAAGCTTTATGCAGTTCATGCAACAGCAAGCGAGAGCGGCTCCTGTTCAAAATATAGGTGGAAACACTGAAAACTCTCGGACGGTCACCGCTAAACAGTTCAAGGAGCTGGGACCACCGGAGTTTAAGGGAGAGCTAAAACCACTTATAGCGGAAACATGGATAAAGCAGATCACCAAGATATTTGATGTCTTGGGATGCTCCAAGGAGCAAAAGGTTCCCTTTGCCGCCTTTATGTTGCGAGGAGAGGCAGATTACTGGGGGAAATCGATTAAGCGTACTCAACCTGCCGCACTAAAGATGTCTTGGGAGAAGTTCCAAGAGCTGTTCAATGACAAATACTTTCCCGAAAGTGTTCGTCACATGAAGGAGGTGGAGTTCATCAAATTGGAGCAGAATAATATGACCGTATCGCAGTATGAGGCTAAATTTGCTGAGTTGTCCCGGTTTGCGTCCCACTTGGTGGATAATAAAGAGCGAATGACACGAATATTTTTACGTGGTTTGAAACTTAAGATACGTCAACATCTTATTTCTCATAAACTGTGTTTGTATTCAGATGTTGTGAATAGGGCTCAGTTAGTGGAGCGCGACAACGAGTCAACGCAACCAAAAGAGAGAAGTTGGCAAAATGATAATATTAGTGGGAGCAGTCATCGAAGAGGTGACAACAAGCGTGGTGGGAATCAATAGGCCAGAAATGGTAACCACTTCGGTGGTAATCAGGGCCAAAACAATAAGAATGGTCATTTCAAGAAGAGGAGATTCAACAATGATGGAAAGACGTCAGCACCAGCACCCGTTGTTAAGGAAGGAGAACGACCACCTATCATATGTTTCAAATGCGGAGGGGAGGGGCACATCAGTCCAAACTGCGCGATGCCGTCTAAAGCATGTTATAATTATGGAAGAGAAGATCATTTAGCTCGATTTTGTCATTTACCAAAAACAAATTCAGCCAGGATGGAGGCACCAAAGGCCGTCCCAAAAAAGTCAAAACCGGTAGTGCAAGGGAGAGCGTTTGTTTTGACCTCCAGAAAGCAAGGAACCCGAATGAGGTCATCACGGGTAAGCTTATCATAAACTCTAACGAAGTCTATACTTTATTTGATACCGATTCTACCCATTCTTTTATTTCTCCTACTTGCGCTCATCGATTAAATTTGACTCCAGAGAAATTATACTTTGACTTATCTATTGAAACTCCATTGGGAGAAACCTTCATTACATCCACGGTTTATAATTCTTTTTTGGTTCAAGTTGGTACCCACACATTACCTATCGATATGATTTCATTAAAAATACTTGCATTTGACGTGATTCTAGGGATTGATTGGTTAACTACTCATCAAGCAAAAAATTGATTGTTTTCGTAAGGTTGTTAGCTTTCATATTCCTAATCGACCTATTATGCGAATTCAAGTAACCAAACCATTAAAATCAATCGCTGTCATCTCAAGCCATAAAGCTATTCGTTTATTGAAAAATGGATGTCAAGCTTTCTTAGCTCATGTCACGGATCTAAATAAAAATACGTCAGTTTTGAATGATATTTCTATTGTTAATAAATTCCCTGACGTATTCCCTGAAGAACTTCCCAGCCTACCCCCAAAGCGTGAAATTGAATTTTGTATCGACCTTGAACCTGGTACAAAACTCATTTCCAAAGCCCCATATCGAATGGCTCCTATTGAACTTCAGGAGTTAAAGATCCAACAGCAGAAATTGTTAGACATTGGCTTTATTCGTCCTAGTACTTCTCCTTGGGGTGCTCCTATCCTATTCGTGAAGAAGAAAGATGGAAGTATGCGACTTTGTATTGATTATCGGGAGTTGAATCATGTCACCATCAAAAACAGGTACCCATTGCCACGTATCGATGACATGTTTGACCAGTTGCAAGGAGCACAATTCTTTTCAAAGATCGATCTTCATTCAGGATATCATCAGCTGAAGGTTAGAACTGAGGATATTCCAAAGATGGCTTTTAGAACTCAGTACTGGCATTATGAATTCCTAATCATGTCCTTTGGATTGACCAATGCTCCTGCTGCCTTCATGGATATGATGAACCGGGTATTCAAGGAATATTTGGATCACTTTGTGGTCGTCTTTATTGATGACATCCTTATTTATTCCAAAAGTCGTGAAGATCATGAGCAACACTTGAGGCTGGTACTCCAAAAGCTTCGTGAATACAAGCTTTATGCCAAGTTAAAAAAAATCCGAGTTCTGGCTGGAGGAGGTAGCATTCCTTGGGTACGTAGTATCAAGTTGTGGAATATCTGTTGACCCGACAAAGATTGAAGCTATTCAAAGCTGGGAGCAACCTTAATTAGTAACCGAAGTACGTAGCTTTCTCGGTTTAGCTGGTTATTATTGGAGATTCGTGGAAGGATTTTCTCGAATCGTTACTCCACTAACTCAACTGACTCGGAAAGATACAAAGTTCGGTTAGAGCGAAGAATGTGATAAGAGTTTTCAAGAACTCAAGAGGAGACTCATTTCAGCACCTGTTCTAACAATACCATCTGGCTTGGAGGGATTTATCATCTACAGTGATGCTTCGAGCAAAGGGTTGGGATGCGTTCTCATGCAATATGGAAAAGTCATAGCCTATGCATCAAGACAACTCAAGGAATATGAGAGGAATTATCCTACTCATGATCTAGAGTTGGCAGGTGTTGTCTTTGCACTTAAAATTTGGAGGCATTACTTGTATGGGGAGAAGGTGGAGATCTTTACGGATCATAAAAGTCTCAAATATTTCTTCACTCAAAAGGAACTCAACATGTGACAACGACGTTGGCTTGAACTGTTGAAAGATTATGATCATACCATTCAATACCATCCTGGAAAAACGAACGTGGTAGCTGACGCATTGAGTAGAAGATCATATGAAAGTACGAGTGCGATATTGTTAACACAAAGACCCATTTTGTGTGACTTGCAAAGGATGGAGATAGAGTTAAAGACTCTAGGGACCCATGCGATGATGGCGAATATACGAGTAGAACCGACTTTAATCGATAAAGTTAAAGCTGCTCAAGCTACAGACTTGGAGCTGATGCGTATGAGGAAGAAAGTGCAAGAAGGTGCTATGCTGAAAGCAAGAATCGATGAAGAAGGAATACTTCGAGTCAACTCCAGACTTTGTGTTCCTAACGACCCTTATTTAAATATGAAATCATGATGGAGGCGCACAACACACCGTTTGCAATCCATCATGGGAGTACCAAAATGTATCATGATCTTCGTCATACATTTTGGTGGAGCAATATGAAGCGAGAGATAGCGCTGTTTATCTCAAGGTGTCTAACTTGTCAACGAGTCAAGGCAGAGCATCAAGTACCAAAAGGTCCATTGCAACCACTTAAAATTCTAGAATGGAAGTGGGAGCACATTACCATGGATTTCGTTACCGGTCTTCCTAAGGTTTCTCAAGGTATTGATGCGATTTGGGTCATTGTTGATAGATTGACCAAGTCTGCTCATTTTTTTACCGATACGAGAAACTTATACACTTGAACGTCTTGCTCGTATGTATATAAACGAGATTGTAAGACTGCATGGTATGCCAGTATCCATAGTTTCTAACCGAGACCCAAGATTCACTTCACGATTTTGGGTTAGTTTATAAAAAGCTATGGGCACGGATTTACAATTTAGTTCGGCATATCATCCTCAGACGGACGGACAATCAGAGAGGACTATTCAAACTCTAGAAGATTTATTAAGACTCTGTGTCCTTGACTTCAAGGGAAATTGAGACAAGTTCTTATCATTGGTGGAGTTTTTCTACAACAACAGTTATCAAGCAAGTATTGGCATAGCTCCATTCGAAGCGTTGTATGGAAGAAAGTGTTTATCTCCAGTATGCTGGGATGAGGTGGGTGAAGCAACGTTATTGGGACCGGAGTTGGTACGTAAGACTACATAAAAGATTCAAATGATCCGATAACGTATAAAAACCTCAAAAGATCGACAAAAGAGTTATACTGATCTTCATCGAAAGGACGCGGAATTTGATATAGGAGATCATGTGTTCTTACGTGTTGCTCCATGGAAAGGAGTTACGAGATCTGGAAAGAGAGGAAAGCTCAATCCTCGATTCATCGGTCCATTTTTAATCCTCGATCGAGTAGGAACTGTGGCTTATAGACTCGCTTTACCGCCAAGCATGTCTCGTGTTCATAACGTTTTTCACATATCCATGTTACGTAAATATGTTGAAGACCCGAACCACATTATTGAGTTAGAACCGGACGAAATAGTAGAGGATTTGACGTATGAAGAAGTTTCTATTCAAATCTTGGATAAGAAGGAACATATTCTATGCTCCAAGGTTATACCTCAAGTCAAAGTTTTGTGGAGAAATCACGATGTTGAGGAAATGACTTGGGAGTTAGAATCTGAAATGAAGTCAAGGTATCCTTACCTCTTCGACATACCAGGTACGTACCCTAATTTTGAGGGCGAAATTTCATAAGAAGGAGAGGTTGTAAGACCCCAACTTTTATAAATAAAGATAAATTTTCTATAAATATCATTTTTGAATATTATAGAGTTAATTTTATATAATGTTATAGTTGTGGGTAATATTTATAAATTTTGCAAAGTACGCAAGTTGTTATATAATATTCGATTGGTCGGGGAATATTTGTTTTAACAGGAAATATTCGTACAACGGCATAATCATTGGTGGACCCTACAACGGAATTATTGTCGGATTGAGAAAACGACAAAAATATTTTATTAAAAATAACGGCGGAAGTTTTACCATTGATACTGTTGAACTACCCGGTAGTAAAAGTATAGTAATACATGTGGTTGCATAGTAGTACACTGTATTGATTATTAATGCTTATGTGAGAAGTCACTCAGTTTGATTCAATTATTGTCAGTTAATAATATGAATTATTTAGCGATAATGAAGTTTTGTTTTATTCGTATTATTAACGTAATAAAACAGAAACATCTTTTTAAATAAAACAAAATACTTTATTAAAGTTATTCTATAAATAGAATATATTATATTTTATTTAAAAGATTTTTCTTTAAATATGGACCGTCAGATTAAAGTAATCAATCTGGACCGTTCATGGATTTGTTACTACGCATTCCATTTTTCTATAAATAGCAGCTCATTCCTTCATTATTTCTTACGAATTCACTGAACTCTAGAGAGAGAAACTATAGAGAGAGAAGAAAAGTATTCTGCTACTTAACTACTTCATTATTTCAGTTCTTCTTTAAAACGGTAAGGGGTGTTATTCTTTCTTATTCATGAAGAGACCTGTTGTTATTCCATTTATTATTATTCTATTGGAATAACCTGTATACGCGGTCCACCCTATACTTGGTGACATTCTTCTATTATTCTGTTGGAACATCATGTCTGTGTGTTTTACACCGGACCTGGTTCCGTCTTTATTATTATTCTGTTGAAACATCCTGTCTGTGTGTTTTACACCGGACCCGGTTCTGTCTTTATTATTATTCTGTTAGAATATCCTGTCTGTGCGTTTTACGCCGGACCTGGTTCCATTATTTATTATTCTGTTGGAATAACCTGTCTGTGCGGTCTATCGCATGCATGGTGATTTCTTTTGTTATTCCATTCTTTATTATACTCAGTTGGTTAAGTTTTGACTTCTACACTCCATGAAATTTATGGAATATCCTTGATAATTGTGTTTCATCCAGTATCTTTTCATGAAAATATTCTTCTAAGCATTCTTAAATTTTACTCCACAAAGCAGTATCATGTTGACAATTTGGACGTTGTTAATTCTTGGATAAATTAATTCTTGAACTTGTTTTATTGAATTCTTATATCATTGTCATCATCCTTATGTTTATAAAATATTGAAGGTCATCTTTCGCCTGTAGTGCATAGATGGACTTGGTATGATTATGACCAGGGATTATTCGGTATAATCATGACCGTAATGTTACAAATGATGTGGTAAAAGTCCTCATTGGCCCGCAGTGCATTGATGGACAGTTGTTGGCATGATCATGACCATTAATGAATACACGAATATCCTTGGCCGTAGTGCAAGGGTGATTCGATGATGTGGATTATTTTATTAAGCAGAGTCCCAGCGATAAAAGTGTTGAAAAACCTTTTAAATCATAGAAGATAGTAGATTTTATTCTTTACTTGACTCTTTTAATAGATTGCTTGTTCCGCTGCAGTTAAACTTGATGTTCGTTAAATTTATCAGTTTAACACTGTTGAAGGCTAATGATAATTTATTCTGCATTATCTTAGTCATAATATTTCTTACTGGGCTAGTTGAGCTCACCCTTTCTTTCACTGTTCTCTTTAGGAAATGAGAATATAGCTGGGACGAGTCGGGGAACGGAGTGATGGACCAGATGATAGTATTAGTAGTCCTCACTATTCTGTTAAAATAGTGTGACAATAATTGTAATGAGGACTCCTTTTGAGTTTGTATAGTCTTTAGTAGACAATAATTGTATTCAAACTCACAGTTATGTTTTGTCGTATTGTACACGACAGTTGTATTAGTAAGTTGTATTTGTATTCTGTACCATGTATCTAACGACCCAAGATGGGTGATGTATACCTAATTTTGGGGGCGTCACAGAAGTGAAGTATAAGATTGATGCTGAAGGAATGCCTAGACTCGAGGGACGAATTTGGGTTCCAGCAGTACCGGATATTAAAGAAGACATCTTGATAGAAGCTCATAGCTCAAGATATTCGATTCATCCGGAAAGTACAAAGATGTATCAAGATTTGCGGAGACATTTTTGGTGGCCGAATATGAAAATAGACGTTGTAGAATGCGTTGCAAAGTGTTTGACATGTCAAAGAGTCAAGGCCGAACATCAAAGACCAAGCAGATTACTTCAGTCATTAGAAATACAGGAATGGAAATGGGAGCATATCACAATGGATTTTGTGGTAGATCTTCCAACAACTTAAAAAGGATACGATGCGATATGGGTGATAGTGGATAGATTAACAAAATCAACACACTTTTTGCCAATAAATATTAGGTTTAATCTGGATCAATTGGCAAAACTGTATGTCAAAGAGATCGTGTCCAGACATGTAGTTCCCGTATCAATAGTATTAGATAGAGATCCGAGATTCACCACAAATTTCTAGAAAAGACTACAGGAATGCATGGGAACGCAACTAAAGATGAGTACAACATATCATCCGCAAACCGATGGTCAAACGAACGAACAATCCAGACATTAGAGGATATGCTCAGAGCGTGTATCATGGATTTCAAAGGAAACTGGAATGATCATTTACCTTTGGTGGAATTTACGTACAACAACAGTTACCATACAAGCATTGGCATGCCGCCATACGAAGCATTATACGGCAGGAAATGCAGAACTCCACTATGCTGGGATGAAGTTGGTGAACGTCAACTGTTAGGACCAGAGCTGGTGCAACAAACTGCAGAAGTTATCAAAATAGTCAGAGCAAGACTAGTAGCTGCCCAAGATCAACAGAAGAAGTATGCTGATCAACACAGGCAAAATCGTGAATTTGACGTATGAAATATCATTTTCCTGAAAGTTTCTCCTTGGAAGGGGAAAATTCGTTTTGGCAAGAAAGGAAAGCTAAGCCCAAGGTTTATTGGACCTTTCGAGATACTATAAAGATTGGGAGAAGTGGCTTACGAGATAACTTTACCTCCAGAATTAGAACATGTTCACAACGTTTTTTATGTGTCGGTGTTACGACCGTATAAACCCGATTACAAACATGTAATCGAGTATGAACCGTTATAGTTCAATAAAGATTTATCTTACGAAAAGGTTCCTATCCAGATAGTCGACAGGAAAGAACAAGTGCTCAAGAATAAAGTGATACCTTCTGTGAAGGTGATATGGAGGAACCACAATGTCAAAGAGGCTACGTGGAAACTCGAAGCTAAAATGATAAAGAATTACCCTGAGTTATTTGTTTAGTCTGTCTTCGATTCTGGGGACAAAATATTTGTAAGAAGGGAAGAATGTGACGATTTGATTGTTTGAGTTGTGATTCCGGGGACAGAATCCATGTAAGGAGGGAATGATGTAACAATCCGGAATCTTAAATTATAATTTTAAATATTTATTGAATTATATAAATCTTTATTTGATGTGTTTATTGTTGAATAAATATTTTATTGATGTGATGGTTGTTAGTAAATATTTGTGAATTTAAATTTGTTAGATAATATTCTAAATTAAATTAATTTATAATTTAGAGAGTTGTATATAACATGAGATGTTATATTGTTGTTTCAATTTAATAATTTAAAGTTGTATGTTAAGTTATTAAATAAAATTATATTGAAATTATAATTTTGTGATATTTTTTAAACTGGAATATTTATTTAAAATATGGTATGTATAATTAATTTATTTAATTAATGTTGGTTATGAAAATCCAAATAAATAATATGTGATCATAAATTATAAACTGAATTGTTTATTAAAATAAATTAAAGTAATTTTTAAATTGATTTACCCAAATAATGCTTAAAATATTAAGTCTTTATTTTAAAGACTTTTTGTCAAACAAAGCCTTATGGCTTTTAGATTTTAGATTTTTGAATTTTGAATTTTATTATAATAATTAAAATAAATTAAATAATAAATAACCTATACGTTATATTTTTTGTAACTGATATTAGTTAGTGTGTGTAATGACCATATCGGTTTCTCTTTTTATTTTACGCATACTTGTTTATTAGTTTTGGTTTACATGACTTGAGTCATTTGCTAGACTAAGGAAGAGAGTTGCAGAGAATTGAGACACTAGAGTGAGTTGAGAGTGAATTCTTGAGGGTTTCAAGCAATTCTTGGTGTTTAGCAAAGATTGTTCAAGCAAATTGAAGGTCTTTTCTTTAACCTTAATATTATATATATATATATATATATATATATATATATATATGTTTACTGCATAAATTTTCCATGTTCTGTGGAGTCATATTTTCTGTAATTGTTGTTATACAACCTTTTTATGGTGATTATATATAATTATGATGTTAAAGTTGTGTGTAGACAAGAATTTGTTATGCTAATTACGTTTAAAAAGGAAGAAAACATATTACAGTAAATAGTTTTACATATGGCTTATGAAAGTACCAAAGTTAGTGGTTAATTTGTATGTTAATCTGTAAATTGAGTCTTGATTACGCTAGTTCATTAAGAAACGAAGAGAACGCAGTTTGAATGAAGTAATTCGGTGTAGAATTGTAATCACAGAGACGATTTTTGTAAAGGATGTCAAAAATGGTATTTTTATATGAAAACATGAAATTTAAGAATTTAAATTAGTTGAAGTTGTTGTTTAATTGTGTTAAGTTGATGAATATGTGAGGAAACATGTTTGTGTTAGTTTTATACCAATTGTATATGTTAATTTTACTGTTTTGTGGGTGAAATTCGTGTTAGTTGGCTTCAGAACTGTGTCGAATCACGTTCTGTAAAACTGGAACTTGTGTATAGAGCGGGCGCGGTACCGTGCGGGCGCACAGTAATCCTAGGCAAAACTAGCTCGGCCGCGCCAGTAGTCTACCAAACCCAGTGAAATTTGTTATTTCTGCAGACTTTGAAACCTTAATGTAACCTAGTTTAGTGATGTGTTAATTTGAGAAACGTGTAATGAAAAGGTTAAAACAGAATAGTATCATGTGGTTAGTAACTCTAAATTGTAAAATTAGTATGTTGTGAAATGATATGTTATAATTTAAGAAACTACGTGAATAATGAATAAGTGTTATGAAATTACACTTGTGATTCTGAAATGTGTATGGTAAGGTGAGACTTGTACTAAAACAACAAGTTAAGCTAGAGGTGAGTGTTATTTTAGAATGTGGATGTTAGTATATCTAATAGATATTGTAATTCTAATACTATGTGTAGGTGAACGTGAGTTATAAATTTATAGCTTACGCACTAGGCAAGTTTCTAATTCCTACTCTTTACTTTGAGAAAGTTACTTACTTTAAACATTGATTAAGCAAATTCTTTTATTCTTAATCTTTATTCAAGCAAGCTCTAATTCTAACGTTATTCAAGCAAGCTTTGAATTCTAGTCATGGTTGAGTTGTTCTAACTTGTTTATAGTTAAGCAAGTTTTCTTAAGTTCTATTCTTTTATGATAAATGCAAACTTTTGAACTCTCGTCTCTAATGTTAAACTGTTGTATTTCGATTACTTTGCATCATTTATTACCATGTTGAGCAAGTTTTATTTTCAGCTTGCTATCAGTTAATGCATGTTCAGTAATTTCATTTCTAATTTTATAAGGTCATAGCCTTAGCTTATCATTGTTCAAGCAAGGTTTACGGTGTCATTCAATACTTATGTTTTAGTTATTTACAAGCATAAGTTTAATAAATAGTTAGTTCATCTATGATTATTCATTGTCCCATATTATGTTGTTAGTGATCAACTGTAGTGTTATCAAACCATGTTGATTCAACTAATCCTTTAGTTAATGATCGTTAAACTCTAAATTACCATGAAGCTTATCCAAACCAAACTTTCTTTGGTGCGGACTTGTACTCTAAAACTGAGAAGAATAACCCTATTATTGGGGATACGTAATGCGTTTAGATGTTTGTGCACAATACATGGTACGAAGGGCTGATCCCCCTAAGTACGTGAAGTCCCTACAATATAACTGTTTAGGTTAAAGTTGAAAGATTACTTGTAACTGTGGACATATTTCGTGGTCTTATGACAATCAGATACATTTCATATTTTGATTTAAGTCTTTGGTTATCATTGATAGAGTACTATTCAGTTTTGTTGAGCCTATTCATTGGCAGTATTATTCTCTTGTTAATTCATTGCTATATCTAGTGAGCATTTGTTTTGCTCACTCTTGGATATATATACACTCATTGCTGCTAAAGTTGAGAAGGTCGACGAACCTAGAACTAGCAAAGGAAAGGGAAAATGTACAAGTGATGAAGACTTGTAATTTCATTTATTGTCATGATGATAGACTTTTCAGTTAATGATGTGATGTAACTATTTTATTTCCGCACTTGATTGATGTTTAAGGTTAGACAACCTGAGAAGACTTTTGATTAATGATGTAACCCTTTAATGGGAGAACTTATGGTTTTAATGTTATCATATTTGGGTAGATAGTATGAATGTATGGAAAGTGAACACTAAATCTTAGGGGAATGTAGTACCTAGATTTGGGGGTGTCACATAGGAACTTGCACAATAAAAGTAGGGTTCGGATACTTGCCTTTAGCGTAGTCTATCCACATAATTTAACCAACACTTTTGAATCGTATTATAGTGTATTATATGTTTAGGATGTTCATTAGTTAAACATATCCGATAAGCAAACTTGATATATAGTTCAAGTGTACACATATGACTCAATCATGAAATCTTATATGTATGTTATTACGTAGCTCAGAACTATCGTTAGACTTCATCATTTAAAAACACCATGTAAAATCAAGCTAAGATAAGTGTTAACTTGCAAAGCTACCTCTGTCAGTGTGTCATGGACAGAAATAAGAATAATGAAGTTATACTAGCATGCTACACATTTCAGAAATCATAAAAGCCACTTTCCTAGTCTACAGAAGGGCGCGGCCACGCCTGATTTGTACTAGGGAGACGTGCGGTCGCGCCGCTCCTAGTTCATGTTAGATTTTTAATATTCATGGACGCAATCAAATTGCACAAAGTAAGAGGAAACGTGGTAAAATAGAGTTTTAAAAATTTACAAATCATATACCTTGTCGACATCGGGATTTTATTTGTCCCTTTTCTGGTCTTGCCTTTTGGTGTTTTCATGTTAGGTGAGATTTGTTTGAAAAAATAAGTTGTGAAAAGGTCCGACATTTATATGTCCACGATTGGACTATACGAGTCGCCAGTTTGTTTTTTAAATGGTTGTACCAACACGACCGAGAAAAGGTTTGCACATTGACCCAGTGATGTGACACTACTAAACGAGTTTGTGAAACCGAGATTCATTAAGGTCCAGGGACTTGCTTATGCGGTGGGAAGGTGTTAGGCACCCCCCGACATCCGTGTTGCCACAGTTACCGCCACTTTTTAATTAAACTGTTATATAAATGTGTGTGTGTGTGTGTGTGGATCAATGTGCAACTATCTAGAAGTAATGTTATGCCTCGCTCGCACCTATATACACAGGGTTTGAATTTTATATAAAATTCAGTTTTAACAAGATATAACATTAAAGTTTTGTAAATAGAGGTTTTTCAAAACCTATGCTCAATAGTAATTGAGGCCTTTGATACTTCCATTTTTATTAAATGTTCTATATATATATATATATATATATATATATATATATATATATATATATATATATATATATATATATATATATACAGACATAATCAACAATCACGAAGCACCTCCATAAGGGATCAGAAATCTAAATATATAAAATCTGTAAATATATATATAGAGAGAGAGATGATCAACCACCACAAAGCACCTCCATCGGGGATCAGAAATGTAAATAAAGCAATAAATACAATCAACTGCCACGAAGTAAACTCCAGGTGGGACTAAATAAAAATAAATCAGTAAAAGGCCACGAAGTAAACTCTAGGTCAGAGTGAAATGTAAATAAAGCAGTAAACGGCCACGAAGTAAACTCCAGGCCTGACAAAAATGATATATATATATATATATATATATATATATATATATATACACACACACACACAATAAAAGTCACGGACCGAAGTTCGGGCATACACACGCAACACGACTCTCAACGCGCAGAACTGTGTGTGCATAGTAGTGGAGAAAGACTTTAGAAAGTGTAAGAAGGCTCACAGTGGACTGCCAAAGAAGACTTCAATGACTTTAAATGGATGAACACTCGGCTCCCGCCTGTAAAAATATAACAGTATATAAGCTCACAAGTGCTTAAAATGAAAAATCACTCAATTTATAGTAGGTACAGAGTAAATTGGACAGGGCTTCCTCGCCTTTTCTCTATCAAAAATGGCTGCCCCAAGCCCTCTATTTATAGAGGGGGGAGCCACAGGTGTACCTGCGGCAGCCGCAGATGCACCTGTGGTTGCCCCGGGTTCTGCGTGTCCCGTCGTCTCGAAGTACGTGCACGCGTGCAACGTGATGTCTGCTCGAACTTTAAGAACTTCAATCTGGGCATCCGATCGAGGTGTATAAGACCTTTTACGGAATGCTATTGTCGAGAGCTACACAATGACAAGGGATTAGAGGTTGTACGAAGTCAGGAAGATGGGACCATGCCTTTAGTCTTCAGGCTTCAAATTCTATCTGGTGTGCTGTCTTGTGCAGTAGTCACTCGGGATTGGAACTCCTTGGTGTCGACGTCAGGATTTTTAGATGTCCCTTTCCGTTACTTGTTCTTTGGTGTTCTCATTTTAGGTGAGATTTGTTTGAAAAAATAAGTGAAAAAGGTCCGACATGTATAATGTCGACGATGGACTGTTAAGAGTCGCTAGTTGGTTTTTTAAATGGTTGTACCAACACAACCGAGAAAAGGTTTGCACATTGACCCAGTGATGTGACACTGCTATACGGGTCAGTGAAATCGAGATTCATTTAGGGTCCGGGGACTTGGTTATGCGTGGGGAAGGTGTTAGGCACCCCCCGACATCCGTGTTACCACGGTGACCGCCTCTTTTCAAGAAACTATTATCTGAATGTGTGTGTGTGTGTATGTGAGTCAATGTGCTGTTATTTGAAAGTGGTACGAGGCCTCGTTCGCACCTATATACGCAGGGTTTGAATTTATGTAAAAATTCAATTTTAGCAAGATATGGCAATGATGTTTTATAAAAGAGGTTTTTTTCAAACCCTGTCGCTCAATAGTAATTGAGGCCTTTTACACTCCCATTTTATTAAATGCGTGGCTTGGTTGATTTTATTTGACGGCTGCGAAGCATCCGTACGAAAATAATGTACAAAATAATGCCGACTTCCTCGTGGGTATGGAAACCATCTGAGAAAATTCAGACACCACAGAATAATTTAAAAGCTGCTTACAGCTGAAAATGTCCATCACGGGAACCGAATCTAGATCCAATGGGATGAATCTGTGATCACATGATTCCTAAGCTCACATGATACCGCAATTTGTATGAAAGCCGTAAGCATGTATATATATAAAAGTCGTAAATATATATATACAGACATGATCACCAACCACGAAGAACCTCCATGGGGGATCAGAAATGTAAAGAAAGCTGTTAAAAGCCATCAACCGCCACGGAGGAAATTCTAGGCGGGACAAAATGTAGATAAAGCTGTAAAAACGGTCAACCACCACGAAGTAAACTCCAGGTGGGACAAAATATAAATATATATATATATATATATATATATATATAAGCATGTAAATGCACCGGATATAAAATCCAGGCTCACCGAACAGAGTTCGATAGCAGTTCATATATATAAGTATATATATATATAAAAGAGAGTAAACGCACCGGATGTAAAATCCAGGCTCATCGAACGGAGTTCGACCACAGTTTATATATATATATATATATATATATATATATATATATATATATATATATATATATATATATAATAAAGTAATTAAACGCACCAAACCAAAGTTTAGGCTCATCGAACAAAGTTCGACACATAGTTAATATATATAAGTATATATATATTAAAGCAATAAACGCTCCAGACCGAGGTCTAGGCTCAATCGAACAACGTCCGATACACTGTTCATATATATATATATATATATATATATATATATATATAGTAAAGCAAATAAACGCTCCAGACCGAAGTCTAGGCTCAACCGAGGCATAACTCGGTAATGTTAGTCAATATATATGTAAATATATATATATAGATATATATATATATATATATATATATATATATATATATAGACTAAAATGAAACCATGGACCGAAGTCCAGGCAAAAGCAAGCAACACGACTCTCAACGTGTAGAAGGGTGTGTGCAAAGATGAAGAGAAAGACTCTAAAGTGTGTGAGAAGGCTTACAAATGACTGCTAGAAAAGGCTTCTATATCTTTAGAGTGGGTAAACATTGGCTTTTGTAGGTACAAAAGAGGGCTGTATATGAGCTCACAGGTGTTTAAAGTGGGAAAATACACTGTATGGCAAGTGTAAAGCGAATTCTGCAGGGTTTCCCCGTCTTTTTTCTCTTAAAAATCAGCACCCCAAGCCTCTTATTTATAGGCAAAAGGTGCCGTAGGTGTACCTGTGGCTCAGCTGCAGGTGTACCAGAGGCTAGTCGGGTGGGGTCTTCTCGAAGTACGTGCACGCGGGCACTGTAATGTCCACTCGGTTTTTCTGAAGTGCAAACCGGGCATCCGTTTGAGGTATACAAGACCTATTTCGGACCGCCGTTGTCGAGAGTTTGTATGATGGCATGGGATTAGAGTTTGTACGAAGTCTTTGAAGATGGGACGGTGCCCTCCGGTCTTCAAGCTTTAACTTTCATCTGTTACCCCGCACAATAGCAACTCGGGATTGGTTAGCCTTGTGGGCCGTTGTTGCGTAGATGTGTTGAGATGACTTGGCGCGGCATTGTGTTGGTCAGATGACGATGTTGCCCCTTACCGGTGTTATTACCGGGTTGGGTCGAGAAAGCAGACGTTGCTCAGCTTCGCTGGGATTGGACTGCTGCAATTGGTTGAAAGTCCTCATTGTCATCTTTGAGGTGTGTCTATCTTCCCGGTGTCATCGTCGGGCTGATACAGTGTATCTCATTGTGAGCGCTGAGATTGAAGCTGGTTGCACTTGTAACAAGCATTTCCGGGGTTAATACCGAAATTGCTTTCCTTGGGGCTATCACTAAGGTTGGAGGCTATTCCCATGTTTAGGGCTGAGACTGGATACCTCGGGGTTATCTCCGAGATTAATCGGTCTTCTCTGATGTGTGTTCTGGTATTGATCTGCATGCCTCGGGGTTCTCCAAGATTGGAACGATTACTCCCAGATTACGATATGGGGTTGATGCTGAACCTCCGGTAGTATCTGGTATGGTTGTGGATTGTCTTTCAGGGTTCTCTCATAAAAGACGAATCTACCTTCCTGCAATGTTAGTGTCAGTAGTACAGAAAATTTTAAGTGTCTACAGATGCCCGTCTTTATCATACT
Organism: Panax notoginseng; assembly: GCA_016801055.1. Taxonomy (NCBI): domain Eukaryota; kingdom Viridiplantae; phylum Streptophyta; class Magnoliopsida; order Apiales; family Araliaceae; genus Panax; species Panax notoginseng. The sequence continues at coordinate 137,547,131 of CM029015.1, forward strand.
CATGCATGGCGATGCATGGGTAGGATAAAGAATCCTAAACACTTGAAACGTAATAAGACGAACATGGTACTATGGATAGCAACATGATGTAGATGTATGATGCATGTGTACGGGGTTTTAGCCCAACACACTGAGGATAATTGATGGCTCCCTGTTGCTTCAACCGGGGATTGGCAATGATGACCAGATTTGATGTATAATCTGAGTCTGTCAGGATGTTAATGTTGGAGTTATCATCAAATTCCTGGATAAGGACTGGATCCTACAGAAGTACCTCTTATGTGTAAGAGATCTATGGGGATAAAGCTTGATCTGTTTGAGGATGTGTATAACATATTCCATCATCCATCCACCTTGATGACAATCTCCTAGTTTGTATCGTCAATACATGTTAGGGTTCTGTTGGAGTTACTGCCAACAGCAAATGCTGTCAGGGATGCCTGACCTTCGTTGACGTGTATTTCACCGATATGTGAATCAACGACTGAAAAATCCTGTGGGATATACTGTCAAGGTTGCTTGACTTCCGCTGTCATGTAGATCAATGGAACATTGCGTTGTAACCCCTCCGCCGGGGAATATGGGTAATCGGGTGGTAAGAACCCCGAATGGCTCCAGAGCTCTGATAGGTTTAACCCTCTATCGGCTAGAATGATGTCTAGGCTGCTTGACCTTCCTTGATATGTATGGCAATAACTTGAATGTACGTGGTAATCCCCTGCCGTGAATTCACGTTGCAAACCCCTCGGGAGATCTACTGGGGACGTATGCATTGATCGAACAACTGTGTATGCTTTGATGGGTTTACTTGCCATCGGCTGAGATAATGTCAAGGTTGCTTGACCTTCGTTGATTTGTGTGTCAATGGTTGAACACGCGTTGTAACCCCCGCTAGGGATCTACGTTGTAACCCCCGTCGGGGACTCACGTTGTAACCCCCGTCGGGGAATCACATTGTAACCCCCGTCGGGGACTCACGTTATAACCCCCGTCGGGGACTCACGTTGTAACCCTTGTCGGGGACTCACGTTGTAACCCCCGTCGGGTACTCACGTTGTAACCCCCGTCGGGGATCAAGGTTGACAAGGATGATGATCCTGAGAAAGCGGCATTGGACTTGCATACGGTATTGTCGAGCTTGACTGAGATCATTTGAGATTACCGGTATAGTGTACCCTGTGTGTGGGCGAATACCAATGCGTGATGTACAGATTCAAAGTCTCATCAGAAAAGACTAGGATTGTATGCAGTTTTGCTCAATCGCGTGGTGTTTTTATTCTCGATTTAACCTTTTTAATTCGTAAGACCTCCTTTGCAACTCGAACTGGACTGAGCCAGAGGGATGGGGCCCACATGGGGGTGCCGTAGGTGTACCTACTACAGCCGCAAATAGGCCTGTAGCCAGGCATGGATTATATATCCATCAGCCAGCAGCATTCACAAGTCACTTTCAACTTGTTTCGCTTAGAGAAAACTGCGAGCCATCTTTAGATCTGCTGAGTTCGGGCTGCTTTCTGCAAATTCTGTCACCGTGCAAGTGTTCCACACTATCCTGGTAATGTATGCCTATATTTTTTCTAGTTTCTGTTCGTTAGATTGTGAGTTATCGCACGAAATGCATCTAAACACGTAGTAGTGATTATGTATGCACAAATGACTTGATAAAAAATATTCAACATAGTAAATGTTAGTATTAAACCATGCTGAACATAATGATGTGAAAAAATTTGACTTTTGAGACAGTCAAATTGGCACCTTTTTCTGCTATTTTTTGTCCTATTTGAGGTCCAATGAGCAAAAGGTAGAAAGGCAAAGTACTCCTAGCATTGAGGTTGGCCTTATGCATGATGCTTTTGATTTTTAATGCATATATTGTGTATATGACTTTGGGGCAGGTGTGCTACTGAATGGCCACCTAAACATGCCTGAGTGCATGTGGATAGTCCTATTTTCAAAGGGGACTATAGAAAAAAATTTCAAAAGGTAGGCATTGGGTAGTCATACATTTTAACTCTATTATTTGTTAAAGTAAATGCATGCATGCATATAATCATAAATGCATTAGAGAAAGCTCTAGGTAAGGAAATACCACACCCTTTCTGAGGTGATTTGGAGACTTATTTTCCAAATATTATGGATCCGAATCAGTCAACCAGTTCCTATAGGACCGCTTCTGGCGTACGGCGGAGGGCTTCTGAAGTACCTCTTCCCCGTTCTGTCAAACAGCCTCGTCGGTTGGTGGACGCTGTGATCCGTCCTATCCAGGCAGATGTTCCGGACGTTGAGGACGAGGAGGTGGATATTGAGGACCCCGCTCCTACTGCACCTGTCCCTCGTAGGGAGCTTCCGAGCATTCAGTGGCGAACCCATAGTTGCTGGGTGATTTGGGCAGACATCCATCGATGTACTTACATGCTAACGAGGTATGGCTTTAGACTTTGTTTTTCCTTCTTTCCTATTGATGAGGATTAAAGGGTTCTGACGCAGATTTGCATTTCATGCAGGTTCTAGGTTTTACACAGCCTTGAGGGAACTGGTTTAGCATCCACTCCATGTACCAGGCGCTTCATCCTGATTATAGAACAGTAGTGCATGAGTGGGGATTTGGGGCATTCTTCTCCATCCTTCCCTGTCGTTGTCCCTAGGGTTACCTCAGGGTATTGTCTGAGCGGTGGTTTCACCAGACTCAGTCACTCCACCTGCTAGATTGTGAGGTGATAATGACGCCGATGGATTGGCAATTTATCACCGGCGTGGAGTTTGGAGGGGAGCCAGTGCCTTGCATGGCGAATATTACCCCTACTGCCGTCAGATCCTTATTAGGAGTTCCAGCGGCGGTGCTCAAAGGCAGGACCGTCCATTCAGGTCCTTTGAGCGTGGATGCTGTGAGCAGGCTATTAAGTGAGCCCATGCCTGATGATGCCAGGATCAGGGATCGCGTTCTGCGACGATTGTTCCTGATGATCATTCGAGGTTGCTTCATAGCAGATAACTCTTCTACGGTATCTTTTGCTTTGGTTAGTGATACGCGTGACGTGGACTGTATTGGAGAGTACGATTGGGGCTTCTATACCTTTGTCTATTTCCTCTGGGGCATGCGTATGCGCTCACAGGGTTTGACCGAGGTTTGGCTATGATTTTACCCGTTTCTACTGATGAGTATTTCTCTTATCTTTTCCCATTTATAGGTTAAGAGTGTCTACTGATAGCAGATGTCTTGCCATTGTGTTGGCAGTTTTGGGCCTATGAGAGGCTTCCCTGTTTGCGTCCCGTGAGTGTGTTAGGTTTAGATACCTATCCACGAGGATGAAAATGGCATCATTCGATTCTGCCCGAGGTCCCTGTAGCTGAGGGATTCACTCATTCCCGTATGCAGCTGGAGTTGCTGACGGCCGACACCATCACCTGGCTTCCCTTTTCTGGGGAACACTTGACAGTGGGTTTTGAGGATGGATACCCGACTGGGGTCGAGTATTTGATTTCCACTAGGAGAGTTCCACTCTTCACAGATGGCGGTTGGGAGCTCTATCTAGGAGAGCATGCTATCAGGAGCACCACAGGGGAGATTCGTATACCGATCTTACCTCCTGTCAGGCGTCACTGGCCTGTATCGTAGTCACCCACCATTGATATCCCGTTGTTGGGTTTTGACGGATTTGCATTATCAGAGGGTCCATGTACTCAGGAGATATTCCAGCGTTGGTGGCTTCCTTGTACTATTGGAGCCCAGTCTCGCGCCACACAGTTTATGGAGAACATGGTTCCTGGATCCTTGATGATGACGGATTGGATAGCTTGTGTCCGAGATTCGACTCATATGACCCAGATTGATAGCTTGACCCATCAGTTGGACCAGGCACATATATTTATTCGACACTTGGGTAGAGATCCAGTAGAGGCGGAGTCATTTGTTCCTTGCAGCTTAGGCGCTGGCCCCTCAGACGACCCATTTGGTTTTGTCGGCGGAGATCCTCCTCTTTATAGGCCTGACATCCCTGTTGATAGAGATCCAGTGACTCATGAGGAGTTACATCAGGTGGAAAGGATTGATGATGTGGATATCGACACCATTGTCTTCTTCTGATGTATTCTCGTTATATCTTTTGATAGGCCTTTGTTAGATATTGGGTGGCTGTTCCCCATTTTTGCTATATCTTTTGATAGGCCTCTGTTAGTAGTAGGGCGTCTGTGCCCCATTTCCTTGTATTTGTAGCTGTACAGAGCTGATGTATTAGATGATGATATACTTAGGAATGTATGCACAGTCTTTTCCATTCCCTATATCATATTGTCATCCATTATCTGTTATGCATGTATCATGTTATGCATATGTATGTATGTCCAGAGATATTCGGCATTGACCCCTGGATGGTCTTATGACACGGCCATCACAGATGTCTTCTTCGATAGTTAGCCGTATAGATCATACCCCACCGTCAGTGGTGGCATCGGGTATGCAATCGTGGTATGATAGTATGTCACCACCAGACAGGGTGACCGTAGATATGTTACTGCAGCATACCATGACTCTTTTGGCATTTCAGGTTCCTTCAGGATTCGTAGATGATGCTACCCTTGGATAGACCTTGCATGCATATGGCTCTAGGAGACATGAGTAGAAGATTCATGACTCTCACAGGATTGAGGAGCAGAGTAGTGCATGATGAGCTGACATCTGGCCATGTAATCTCTCAGCGTTTTTTATACAACAGATTTGGCTCAGAGGACAGTTACTCACGACATTCTGGGGATTTCACCGCACCGGAGGATCATTGGCGTCTAGCCAGAGTTGACGTACTGATGTTATGTGTACTATCATATGTGTACATACCGCGGTATATGGATGAGAAAGATATATGCGTTATCATGGCCGTGAGAGCTCTCAGGGAGGGTCATACCATTGTGCCTATGATCTTGGCAGAGACTCTGCGGTCAGCATCCTACTGCAGTACTTATCCGTTAGGAGTGTTTACTGGGAGCTCAATCCTTCTGTATGTGTGGTTCATGTCACACTTGAGATCGATTGGTACCCTTAGACGGCATGGATATTGGTTTACCCACGATGTGGCCATGTCATACTCCTTTCAGCCATCAGAGTGTATAGATGCTCAGTCCTGGTCCATATTTTTGGCAGACATCAGAGACCCAGTTAGCATATTGCTGTGCTCGAGGCTTAGCTCACCATGCAGCTTTATTACTCATGCCCCGGGCATGGATTTCCTCCCTCTGGCCGGCTTGAGTGGTGTGACTACTTATCACCCATTGGCCGTGATGTCGCAGTTCGACCAGTTTCAGGATTTTCATCCTTTCACAAGGGCGACAGGTCAGCGTTCAGCTGCCCGATACCTCTCAGCCGAGGACCGATCTCGTGTATACGCTTGTTGGGACCATAGTGAGGGAGCTGCTTTTTCAGTGAGCAGTCCAGGTTATTCCGTAAAGTATTCCGCCTCGATGGAGATGGAGGTTTTATCGGCTGCAGCAGTATCTGCAGTACCGAATAGCGACGCAGAGGGTGTGGAGCCTGTGGAGGACATTGATACCCACTTCGAGGAGGAGCCCGCTGTTGGGTTTCCAACATTTCTTCCGGATTCTCCTAGTACCATTACTGTTGCGATTCAGCACTCGTCACAGTACAGAGAGCAGAGTCTTCAGATGAGGACCTTTGAGAGAGATCAGGTTCGATCTATGATGTCGACTGCTCTGGATGTGAGGGAGGCCGCTCTGTTGGAGAGAGATGAGGCATTAGCTCACAGGGATGCCGCTATTGTTGAGTGGAATGAGGCCAGATTAGCCAGAGATGCAATGATAGTTGAGCGGGATAGTGCCATATCTGCCTGGGGTGTAGCCGTCACAGACAGTACTGTAGCGAGGTCCCTTACCACTGACATAATCGCAGAGATGAGCGCATATATTGATGATCATATGGTCATCATGCAGACGGCTTCTGATCTATTGGGTCGTGTGGATACTCTCATACAGGAGACCACAGCTTTACTTCCTTCTTCTGAAAGGGATGCTATGTTGGGCTTGCTAGCTCGTGTGTATCCTAACTCATAGATTAGCTTGTACTTACCTGCACAGACTAGCTTAGCCATTTTGTCATGTACAGTTTACATCATGTATATCAAACAGCATTATATATGACAGGGAAATATATTTTTGGATCACTTCCCTTTTAGATACACCTTGCTATTTGCTTGATATTTTGCCTGCTGCTTTAGGGCTTGTGATCTTGATGTATTCTGAATTCCTCCTAGGTGGATGGACATTGAGTTGTCTCTGGATAGTTCAGAATGGATCATCGATCTGTGTATCCTTACCATCTTTTGGTGTCTTGGGACTGGTTTCTGTATGGAAATGTGGAGAGGAGTGTGGCTTTCCTCTCTGAGATTGATCGCACCACATATGGTCGCCAGTACTTCTATTCAGGAGAAGCCTAGTTAATTCCATCTTTTAGGATTGGCGTTACTCTTCAAGGTATGACCGCAGCTTAGATGGTCGCCGAATCTCCTATTTGGGAGGAGAGGTTGGGTAATTCCATCCCTTTGGTCTGAAGCCGAATGAAACGTAGTGGATTGATGTTTGATCCCAGTACCAACTGACAAGGGTTTGCATTTTGGTAGGGGGTGAGACCGCACCATGAATGGTTGCTTACGTACTCCTATTGAAGAGGATATCAGGTTTGCGTAGTTCGAACCCGGTGTAAGAGGTTCAACGCTGTATGTGGCAGAAATGGTGTAGGAATATTTTTGTTGTTTTTTGTGAGAGAGAGAAGGGTAGAAATGTTTTTGTTGTTTTAATTTTATTGCGACCGGGCCATATGAAATGGTTGCCTACCTACTCCTATTGAATAGGAGATCAGGTCGACGTAGTTCACCCCTCAGGGCGAGAAGAGAAAGCGTAATCCCATGTGCAGGTCAGAGTGCGGGGATGAGAAAGTTTAATCCTAAGTTTAGGATAAACTACTGAGGAAAAGTTTGATCCCAGGTATGGGTAGCCAAACTGTAAACGTAAGAGGTTCGATCCACGGTGGGATGACCTAAGTTGTATGAGCGCAAAGGAAAGCCAGGCTACTGGCATGAAAAGTATGTTTCCCTGAGGGGAAAAGTGCAGAAAAGTTGTATGTGGTAAAGGGTTAAAAAACTGGAATGACTGGTGATCTGATGGTTTAACACCAGCGTGTTTGCGAGTTACTTCAGACATAGTACCGTTTCACGGTGTCTGAGTTGATGAGTTGTGGAAATTCATCACCGTCCATTTTATGCAATCTAAGAGCGCCTCCCGTCAATACTTCTTTGACAATAAACGGGCCTTCCCAGTTAGGAGCGAATTTTCCCTTAGATTGATCTTGGTTGTCCAGGATTTTCTTCAAAACCAGGTCATATTGTTTAAATTGCCGTAGCCGGACTTTTTTGTTGTAGGATCGGGCGATCCTTTGCTGATATAACTGACCATGGAAGATAGCCACGGTTCGCCTTTTGTCTATTAGAGACAATTGGTGATACCTGTCTTGTACCCATTGATGTTCGTCCAGCTGAGCGTCTATCAACACTCTGAGAGATTCCATCTCAACTTCTATGGGGAGCACTGCTTCCATCCCATAGGTTAGTGCGTAGGGGGTTGCCCCAGTTGAATTACGCATGGATGTTCTGTAGGCTAACAGAGTCAGAGGAAATACATCAGGCCAATCTTTGTGGTTGGCGGACATCTTTTGCATAATCTTCTTGATGTTTTTGTTAGCCGCTTCAACAGCACCGTTCATCTTTGGATGATAGATGACTGATTGAGATGTTTGATGTGGAATTTATTGCACAATTCCTCCATCATCTTATTGTTGAGGTTTTTGGCATTGTCTGACACAATCACCTCTGGTTGCCCATAACGACAAACAACATTGTTTCTGATGAAAGCAATGATGACTTCTTTAGTGACCCTGGGGATGGAGGCTGCCTCTACCCACTTGATGAAGTAGTCGATCATAGTGAATATAAACCGATGTCCATTACTGGCTTTAGGTTCAATGGGCCGGATAACGTCCATTCCCCACATTGAGAAGTGACAAGGTGAACTCATATTGTGGAGTTCCCGTGGAGGGGCTTGTATAGCATTCCCATGAATCTGGCACTGATAGCATCTTTTGACGTGGTCATGGCAATCAGCTTTGAGAGATAGCCAATAATGTCCCGTTCTGAGGATTTTCTTGACAAGGAGGGGGCCACTCATGTGGGGGCCACAGACTCCGCCATGGATTTCATCCATGAGCCTTTGGGCTTGATCTTTGTCTAAACACCGGAGGAGGCCTAATCCTGCATCTCTTTTGTAGAGTGCATCTCCACTCAGGTAGAATTTCATTACAAGTAGATAGATCCGACTTTTCTCGGTCGGGCTCTCCTCAGCGGGTGTAGATCCATCTCGCAGATATTCCTTGATATGCTGATACCAAGGCTGTGGGATGGGAGGTAGCTCATTCGATACTTCTCCAACATAATTCCCGTAGGCTGGGACATTGTTCAGAGAAATTGTGACGCTTGGCAATTGCTCCTTGTCTGATATATGAACCAAGGAGGCCAAAGTTGCTAATGTGTTCGCAAAGTCATTCCTATTACGAGGAACATGTAGAAAGGAGATTTCTTCGAACTCCAAAGCCATCTTTAAAACCTACCGATGGTAAGGCAGCAAATGTAGTTTCTTAGTTTGATAGATTCCGGTGGATTGTCGGATTACCAACTCTGAATCTCCAAGGCCAGTTAACCGTCTGATGCCCATTGAACGGGCAAGTTTTAGCCCCATGAGACAGCCTTCATACTTAGTCGTATTATTGGTGCTGTCAAACTGTAATTTGACGGCGACGGGATACTGCTCCCCCGTATCAGATACTAGAACTGTTCCAGCTCCAGAACCTTCCATATTAACAGCTCCATCAAAATACATCTTCCATGATTGGCGCATATCGTACTAATGGTGTTGCTGCACTGCCATTACTCCTTCATCAGGGAACTATGTTTCTAAGGGTTTGAAATCCCCTGAAGGTGCGGCGGCCAGTTGATCCGCGATTCCTTGACCTTTGATGGACTTTTGAGTCACATATACGATGTCAAATTGTTGTAGGATCAACTGCCATTTGGACAGCCGGCAAGTTAACATGGGTTTGTTGAACACGTACTTGAGAGGATCCACGCGAGATATAAGATGGGTTGTGTGACCATGGAGGTAATGTTGTAACCTCATGGAAGCCCATGCTAAAGCACAACATGTCTTTTCGATCAGAGTGTACTTGTGTTCACTGCTGGTGAACCTTTTACTGAGGTAATAGATAGCTCGTTCTTGGCCTCTATCGTCCTTGTGCCCCAGCATGCAGCCCATAGCATTGTCACTTACGAACAGGTACATAAACAGGGGAACATCATCCCTGGGTGGTACCAATACAGGAGCTTTGACTAGTTGTTTCTTGATTGTAAGGAAGGCATTCTGATACTCATCATTCCATTTCATGGAGGAGTTCTTCCTTAATAGTTTGAATATTGGTTCAAAGGTTGCTGTGAGTTGGAAGGTGAACCTGCTAATGAAGTTGATTCTTCCCAAAAATCCACGGATTTCCGTTTCTGTCGGAGGAATGGGCATTTCCGTGATTGTAAGACCCCAAATTTTATGAAATAAAAGTATTCAATTTTTCTTATAATTACTGTTCAGTAAATGGTTAAATTGATAAAAGTTTAAAGTTATGGGTGAAATATAAATTTTTTTCAAAATAAGCAAGTGATTATAAAATAATCATTGTTGTCGGGGAATATTCGTTTGGTCGTGAAATATTCTTTCTGTCGGGGAATATTCGTACGACGGCGCAGCTATTTGTGGGCCCCATAACGAATAACTGTCGGATAAAGAAAATGACAAATTTGAGTTTTTATAAATAACAGCGTAATTGTTACCGTTAACACTGTTGGAATACCCGGTGGTTAAAATACAGTAATACGCGTTATTGCACAGTAGCACACGGTATTGCACAGTATTTTTAAAATTATTGATTCTTACGTAAGAAGGCACTACTGAATAATTGTCACAGTAATTACTGTTCAATATTTTATTTTATTGATTCAATAATTGTTACGTTGAAATTTTATATTATTGTTGTTCAATAATTGTCACTGCACAGTATTTTCTATTATCAGATAATAATTCATAATATTTGAATAATATTATTAGATAACATTATTGGCAATGTCTAGAAAGTTCTGTCTAAGGAGAGGTTTGGTCACCTAATTGCGCGTCAGTAAGAAGAAATTCTTATTGGAAAGCCCCCTCTTTCCTGGGAACGGCCTGGTTGTCATAAATGTGATTCTGTAATATTATTTGTGAATAATTAATTATTGATTCATATGATAAGGAAATATTTATTTTATGTGGATATAAATAAGGGATATGTTTTTGTGGTTAAAAATGAAGGAATTAATGCTGAGATTTTTATCAGTATTTTTGTCGGAATGGAGGTATTAAAAATTAGGATTTTTGAGATATTTTGCGAGGGTTATAATTTTTAATCCGACCGTTGGATCGTGGTAATATTTGGATATGTTATACATATATAAGTTGAGTATATGCCCACAAATTTTGAACCGTTAAAAATGAACGTATGATTTATTATGAATTTTACGAGATGACTGGTTCAGAAATTGTTGAATTTTCGGAGTTTATCATTTTGGTGGAAAATTCTAGAATTGGTGGGCCCCACTTGTGGTTGGTGAAGAAATGTGCTGAATTATATTTCAAATGTGGTGGGTGAGAATAGTAGCAGGTAAAGCCATCAGGTTGCAGGTCAAACCTACCAAAATTTTCCTATAAATAGAGGGCTAAGTTAGAATTGAAAATCACACCAAAAACATAAGCTTTCTCTCTTTCTCTCTCTATATTATGAAGCATATTTTGTGAGTATTTAGATACTTGAGAGTTTCTATTCAGTGCAAGTTTCCTTCGGCTTTACATTCCGGTCAGAAGTACTGCTGTTTTGAGGTAAGGGATTGTTAGGGATAGTAAGGGATTTTAAGGGTTGTTATGATTTTCAGTTTCGTAATTTTTCTGATCTTCAAAAATTCTGGAAAAATTTGAAATGATATTTTGATGAGTTTTCTTGATTGTGTCCAAAAATGGTGATTTTTGGATGTATAGATTGAGAGTTATGAATTTTATGAGAAAAGACTATTTTAAAAGTAATCGCTTATAATTCCTTGTGGTTAACTCCAAAATTGATGAAATTTTTATTGGGAGTACATGTATATGATAGAAGTATACTCTGTAAATTTCAGAATGTTTGGACAAAAGTATAATTTTTGATAAATGTCTAAATATTCGGTTGTTTTGGCCATATGAAAAATAGTAAATGACTTTTAAAAATTCTGAGAAAAATATATGTTCACTATGGGACTATATTATGCTAAATCCCAGAAAAGAAATATTTTTGGAACTGATTTGGTATTTTTCATGAAAATAGTCTAGTTATGGGTAAATGAATTAAATATGTTTTGTGAAGTAAGAAAAATAGAAAATATGATTTTATGGCTTGAGATACCTATATGAGGTATATGCAGATTTTTGATGAGGGTTTTGGTTATTAGTGATAAAATCTTATGAGTTTGGCATTTTAGAATGATTAAATGCATTATTTAGTAAAGTGTAAACAATTTTAATAAATTGTTTATAAGCTTAAGAAATATTATTCTTTCAATATCATTATACCGAAATATTGGTATGTATTTTATTATGGAATTTCTACCTTTTTGTGTCGGGGTTACTATTCATGAGTTACTATTCATGAGTTACTATTCACGAGTTACTATTCATGAGTTAATATTCACGAGTTACTATTCACGACAAAATTGGTTTCTTTTTCTAACCAAATTATAGTTGAGTTATGAATATTACTCTTGAGAGTAAAACTATGTATTGATTATATTGTTTTTATTATCATATATAACATTTTTATAATCCTGATGTTGAAATTTTCTTTCACTGGAGTGTAAAGATGGGTAGATTATTGGTATGATCATGACTAGGGTTCTCTTTGGCCTGTAGTGCAAAGTTGAATTGTGACTGGTATGATCATGACCATTGAATTTACAATTGAATATCTTTAGCTTAAGTGTAAAGATGAATTGATTAACATGGTTATAATTATGGTGTATATAAATTCTGAAATGATTATATATTTCTTTGGGATATGAATATATTTGGCCTGTAGTGCAAATATGAATTGTTGATGAATATCTTTGGCCCGTAGTGCAAAGATGAACTGTTGTTGAATATCTTTGGTCTGTAGTTCAAAGATGGTCTGTTGATGAATATCTTTGGCCTGTAGTGCAAAGATGAACTGTTGTTGAATATCTTTGGCCGTAGTGCAAAGATGAAGTTATTAGTATGATTATGAGCAGGAAATGTGATTTGGTGTAACTATGATCTTTGATATTTCAGGTAAAGATAGGTGATGAAAATTATCTTCGTCCTGGATGAGAAGAGGAATTTAGAACTACAGTTATGATTATGAGTTATTCATATGATTGTGGACCAGAATTGTTGATTGATGTTACAAGGATAAAACATTGTTGATGGATTTTTAACGTGGAGAAGATAATAGACTTTATGGTCTATTTGACTCTTCTAATGGATTGCTCGTTCAGCTGCAACTATGGTTGAAATTTTTATCATTTACCATATGTTCTAAATCTCTGATTTATTATTGATGAAGGCTATTGATAATTTAATTATCTTTAGTCATGATATTCTTTACTGAGCTAGTTGTGCTCACCCTTTTGCTTCACAATTTCCTTTCAGGTAATAAGAGTGTAGCTGGGTCGAGCGAGGGTAACAGGGAAATAGAACGGTGGTCTCTAGCTGTGAATGTTCTCCCGAAGCAGTATAGGAAAGTTTATTTAGTAGTTTTATTTGGTGAATCCAATAGGGTAAGGTGTACCCAACGTTGGAAGGGTGGTTTGCCACTATCATACAAGATGTCTAACGACATACAACCTCGTGTCATCATAAGACAAGGATGTGCTCATCCACTTGCTGAGTATATATACGAGCACTGCCTATATAATCTTGGTGTTTGTTTGAAGTATAATTCTCAATTAGAGACAGTAGAGATAATGATATGTCAAGAGAAGACTCACTGTAAGACCCCAACTTATTAATGAATAAAATTAAATTTTCTCTAAATATTATTGTGAATAATAAGGGGGTTAATTTGATATAATACTTTGGTTATGGGTGAAATGTGCAAATTTTGCAAAATAAGCAAGTGGTTATAAAATATTTATTTTTTGTCGGTGAATATTCGGTTGGTCGTGGAATATTCTTGCTGTCGGGGAATATTCGTACGACGACGCAGCCTTGTGTGGGCCCCATAACGGAAAGCGATTGGATGAAGAAAACGACAAGTATAAGTTGTTTATTAATAATGGCGTAGTTGTTACCGTTAACACTGTTTAAATACCCGGTGGTTAAAAAAACAGTAATAACGCGTGGTTGCATAGTAGCACACGGATTGCACAGTATAGTTGAATTATTGATTCGTACGTAAGAAGGCACTACTCAATAATTGTTACAGTAGTTATTATTCAATATTTTATTTTATTGATTCAATAATTGCTGCGTTGATATTTTATATTATTGTTGTTTCAATAATTATTGTTGCACAGTATTTTTATTTATCAGATCAATAATTCATATTATTTGAATAATATTATTAGATAACATTATTGGCAATGTCTAGAAAGTTCTGTCTAAGGAGAGGTTTGGTCATCTAATTGCGCGCCAGTAAGGAGAAATCCTTATTGGAAAGCCCCCTCTTTCCTGGGAACGGCCTGGTTGTCATAAATGTGATTCTGTAATATTATTTATGAATAATTAATTATTGATTCATATGATAAGGAAATATTTATTTTATGTGGATATAAATGAGGGATATATTTTTGTGGTTAAAAATGAAGGAGTTAATGTTGAGGTTTTTATCATATTTTTGTCGGAATGGAGGTATTAAAAATCAGAGTTTTTGAGATATTTTGCGGGGGTTATAATTTTTAATCCGACCGTTGGATCGTGGTAAATTTTGGATATGTTATACATGTATAAGTTGAGTATATGTCCACAAATTTTGAACCGTTAAAAATGAACGTATGATTTATTATGAATTTTACAAGATGACTGGTTCAGAAATTGTTGAATTTTCGGAGTTTATCATTTTGATGGAAAATTCTAGAATTGGTGGGCCCCACTTGTGGTTGGTGAAGAAATGTGCTGAATTATATTTCAAATGTGGTAGGTGGGAATAGTAGCAGGTAAAGCCATCAGGTTGCAGGTCAAACCTACCAAAATTTTCCTATAAATAGAGGGCTAAGTTAGAATTGAAAATCACACCAGAAACAAGTTTTCTCTCTTTCTCTCTCTAGATTATTGAGTGTATTTTGTGAGTATTTAGATACTTTGAGAGTTTCTATTCATCAGAGCAAGTTTCTTTCAGCCTTATACCGGTATTCCGACCAGAAGTACTGATATTTTGAGGTAAGGGATATTATTTTCTTCTTAATGATATTATTTTCTTCAATATCATTATGCTGAAATATTGATATGAGTTTTTATCAAATTTGGAACTTTTTGTGTCGGGGGTTACTATTCACGTATACGGCACTATTCACGTATACGGCACTATTCACGAATACGGCACTATTCACCGAAAAATAAAATTTTCCCTTTTTGTCCAAGATGTCTATTATGGTTACTATCTTTGATTGTATCCATGTTTTGATCTTTATTTTTGAATTCTGCTTCACAATTGATTATTATGAAGTATTATTGATCTTGGATAAACTGTTATACGAATCCCTACTATTTGTCCTTCTGTCTCATTGGATTCGTTCTCTTTAAGATATTTTTCATCATCCTCAGTCCTAAATGATGATATTACTGAATATCTTTGGCCTGTAGTGCAAAGATGTATAATTACTTGATGAATATCTTTGGCCTGTAGTGCAAAGATGAACAGGTGTTGAGATGAACATGACCGACTGATGATACAAATGAATATCTTTGGCCTGTAGTGCAAAGATGAATATTTGGTTAAAGATGATTATTAATTGATGTTACAGGGATAAAATATTGATGATGGACTTTTAAATCTTAGAAGATAGTAGAATTCTTTCTCTACTTGACTCTTCTAATGGTTTGTTGTTTCCGCTGCAGTTGTTGATCTAAAACTTGTTGTCGATTATATTTTATCAGATTTTTCCCTGTTGAAGACTAACGATAATTTGTTGTATATTATCTTAGTCATAATATTCTTTACTGGGCTAGTTGAGCTCACCCTTTTCCTTTTTGTTCCATTTTTCTTCTCAGGAGGTGAGAACATAGCAGGATCTAGTCGGGGTATGGAGTGATGGTTCTAGAAAGATGTATTAGCAGTCCTCACTATTTCTGTAAAATAGTGTTTGAATAATTGTAATGAGGATTTATTTGAGTGTGGATATTGTCTAGAAGACAATATTTGTATTTAAACTCACAGTATGTGTTGTCGTATTTTGCACGACAATTGTATTATTGAAGTTGTAGTTTGCTTTCTGTACCATGTATTTGGCGACTCAGAATGGGTGTTGTATACCTATTTGGGGGCGTCACAGTTGGTATCAGAGCTATAAGTAAAGAGCCCCGAGCTCTCGCTGGTGACATCTGTTGATGGGGATGCACGAAGCCAGACTCTCCGTAGGGGACGCCGTTCTGCGGTGGCAAGCTGATAGGTACCCTTGTGAGGTGCTGACACATGATGGTGTCCAGTGTCACAGTTGGTATCAGAGCTTAGGGATATGATCCCTGGCTGAGATGTGAGACAAGAACTAGGAGGGGAGAGACGGGGAATTCCTTCGCTAGTATGACCTGACTAAGTTTATTTGGTGTCTATTTGGTCGGTCAGAGTATAGGGATAATATATGACATGACTATTAACCCTTGTTTTATGGCAGTATTTAAGAATGGCAGCTGAGAACGTTAATAATGGAGTAAATCAGACCGTGGAGACACCTTTGATCACTACCCAGGGGAACGTGCAACAGGAAGGCAATATTCCTCCTGTAAACAACGTTGCCGAGCAAACGATGAATGATGGAATGTTTAGGAGCTTTTTGCAGTTCATGCAAAATCAGACGAGGGAGACTCGTGTGCAGAATACGGGTGGAAATGATAACAACGCGCGGTTTGTCACAGCTAAGCAGTTCAAAGAATTGGGACCACCAGAATTTAAGGGAAAGCCGGATCCGATCATGGCGGAAACGTGGGTCAAGCAAATTACCAAGATATTTGATGTCTTGGGATGCACGGAGGAACAGAAGGTTCCATTCGCCACATTTATGTTCCGCGGTGAGGCAGACTACTGGTGGGAGTCTGTGAAGCGTACCCAGCCTGACGCACTCAACATGTCCTGGGAAACATTTCAAAAACTGTTCAATGACAAGTACTTTCCTGAAAGTATTCGTCATATGAAGGAGGTTGAGTTTATTAGACTGGAACAAAACAACATGACGGTGTCCCAGTACGAGGCGAAGTTTGCAGAGTTATCCAGGTTTGCACCTCATTTGGTCGAAAATGAGGAACGAATGACGCGGATGTTTCTGAGAGGTTTAAAACCTGAGATTCGTCAATACCTTATCTCTCATAAATTTTCTCTGTATTCAGACGTTGTCAACAGGGCCCAATTATTAGAGAGAGATAATGAGTATACTCAACCGAGGGACCACAACCAGGGTCATACCGGTGACAGCAATCATCAGAGCGATGATAACCAACGAGGAGGGAAAAATACGAACAAAGGCGGTAACCACTCGGGTGGTCATCGTGGCCATGATAATAGGAGAGGTGAGTCAAGTGGAAATTTCAGAAAGAGGAGATTCAACAATGACGGGAAGACATCAGCACCAGCACCAGCACCAGCACCAACAACAAATTTTAGGGGAGGAGAACGACCGCCAGTTAGATGTTACAAATGCGGGAAAGAGGGACATATCAGCCCAAACTGTCCACAACAATCCAAGGTGTGTTACAACTGTGGGAAGGAAGGCCACATCGCTCGAGATTGTACTATAGCGAAACCAAGTTCAGCGGGGAGTGGTGATTCCAAGGGCTGTCCGGATAAGGCGAAATCAGCGGTTCCTGGAAGAGCGTTTGTCGTAACTGGCCAAAACGTGAGAAACCCGAACGAGGTGATCACGGGTAAGCTAATCTTGAATTCTTGCGAAGTTTATACCTTACTAGATACCGGTTCTACCCATTCTTTTATCTCTCCTGCTTGTGCTCAACGTTTAAACTTGACTCTGGAGAAATTGGACTTTAACTTATCTGTTGAAACTCCGTTGGGTGAAACCTTCGTTACATCTACAGTTTATAAATCTTGCATGATCCAAGTTGGCACTATCACATTACCTGTTGATCTTATCTCTTTAAAGATACTTGCTTTTGATGTGATTTTAGGAATTGATTGGTTAACCACTCATCATGCTAAAATTGATTGTTTTCGTAAGGTTGTTAGTTTTCATATTCCTAACCAACCTGTCATACGAATTCAAACTACTAAACCACTAAAATCAAGTCACTGTCATATCAAGCCACAAAGCTATTCGTTTATTGAAAAACGGATGTCAAGCTTTCTTAGCCCATGTTATGGATTTGAACAAAGACAAGTCAGATTTGAATAATATTTCTATTGTTAGAGAATTTTCCGATGTATTTCCTGAAGAACTTCCCGGTCTACCCCCGGAACGAGAAATTGAATTCTTTATTGACCTTGAACCCGGTACAAAGCCCATTTCTAAAACCCCATATCGAATGGCTCCTATTGAACTTCAGGAGTTAAAAGTCCAACTACAGGAGTTGTTGGACATCGGTTTTATTCGTCCTAGTACGTCTCCTTGGGGTGCTCCTGTTTTATTCGTAAAGAAGAAAGACGGGAGTATGCGACTTTGTATTGACTATCGAGAATTGAACCATGTCACCATCAAGAATAGGTATCCGCTACCTCGCATTGATGACCTGTTTGACCAGTTGCAAGGAGCACAATTCTTTTCAAAGATCGATCTTCGTTCTGGATATCATCAGCTGAAGATTAAAACTGAGGATATTCCAAAGACTGCCTTCAGAACTCGGTACGGGCATTATGAATTCTTAGTAATGTCTTTTGGATTGACTAATGCTCCTGCTGCCTTCATGGATATGATGAACCGTGTATTCAAAGAATATTTGGATCAGTTCGTTGTTGTCTTTATTGATGACATCCTCATCTATTCCAAAAGCCGTGAAGATCATGAGCGCCATTTGAAGCTGGTACTGCAAAGGCTTCGTGAAAACAAGCTATATGCCAAACTGAAGAAATGCGAATTCTGGCTTGAGGAAGTAGCATTCCTTGGGCACGTGGTGTCAAAACATGGAGTATCTGTCGACCCGGCGAAGATTGAAGCCATACAAAGTTGGGAGCAACCGAAGTCGGTAACCGAAGTACGTAGCTTTCTGGGCTTAGCTGGTTATTATCGGAGATTTGTGGAAGGATTTTCTCGAATCGCTACTCCGTTAACTCAGCTGACTCGGAAAGATACAAAATTCGTATGGAGTGAGGAATGCGAGAAGAGTTTCCAAGAACTCAAGAGGAGACTCATTTCGGCACCTGTTTTGACAATACCATCTGGTTCGGATGGATTTGTTATCTACAGCGATGCTTCAGGCAAAGGGTTAGGATGTGTTCTCATGCAACATGGGAAAGTCATAGCCTATGCCTCACGACAACTCAAAGAATATGAGAGGAATTATCCTACTCATGATTTGGAGTTGGCAGCAGTCGTTTTTGCGTTGAAGATCTGGAGACACTACCTGTATGGGGAGAAAGTAGAGATCTATACAGATCATAAAAGCCTCAAATATTTCTTCACCCAAAAGGAACTCAACATGCGGCAACGACGTTGGCTTGAGCTGTTGAAAGATTACGATCATACCATCCAATACCATCCTGGAAAAGCAAACGTAGTAGCTGACGCATTGAGTAGAAGATCATATGCGGGTACGAGTGCAATGTTTTTAACACAAAGGCCCATTTTGTATGACTTGCAAAGGATGGAGATAGAGATGAAGGCTCCAAGTACCCACATGATGATATCAAATATACGAGTAGAACCGACTTTAATCGATAAAGTTAAAGCTGCTCAAGCTACGGATATAGAGCTGATGCATATGAAGAAGAGAGTGCAAGAAGGTGCTATTCCAGAAGCAAGAATCGATGAAGAAGGAATACTTCGAGTCAACTCCAGACTTTGTGTTCCTAACGATTTTGACTTGAAGCATAGAATAATGATGGAGGCACACAACACACCATTTGCAATCCATCCTGGGAGTACCAAAATGTATCACGATCTTCGACATACATTTTGGTGGAGCAATATGAAAAGAGAGATTGCGGAGTTTATCTCGAGATGTTTAACTTGTCAACGTGTAAAAGCGGAGCATCAAGTACCAAAGGGTCCATTGCAACCACTTGAGATTCCGAAATGGAAGTGGGAACACATTACTATGGATTTTGTTACAGGTCTTCCCAAGGTTTCTCAAGGCATAGATGCGATTTGGGTTATTGTTGATAGATTAACCAAGTCCGCTCATTTCTTGCCGATACGTGAGACTTATTCCCTTGAACGTCTTGCTAGTATGTACGTGAACGAGATTGTGAGATTGCATGGCATGCCAGTATCCATAGTTTCGGATCGTGACCCAAGATTCACTTCACGATTTTGGGTTAGCTTGCAGAAAGCTATGGGCACGGATTTACGATTCAGTTCAGCATACCATCCTCAAACGGACGGACAATCAGAGAGGACTATTCAAACTCTTGAAGATCTATTAAGACTTTGTGTCTTAGATCTCAAAGGGAGTTGGGATAAGTACCTACCATTGGTGAAATTCTCCTACAACAACAGTTATCAGGCGAGCATAGGTATGGCTCCATTTGAGGCGTTGTATGGAAGAAAATGTCGTTCTCCAGTATGCTGGGATGAGGTGGGTGAAGCAACATTGTTGGGACCAGAATTGGTACGCATTACTACAGAGAAGATCCAAACGATTCGACAACGTATACAAACGGCACAGGATCGACAAAAGAGTTATGCGGATCTTCATCGGAAGGACGTGGAATTTAATATTGGGGATCATGTATTGTTACGTGTTGCACCATGGAAGGGAGTTACAAGATTTGGGAAGAGAGGAAAGCTCAATCCAAGATTTGTTGGTCCATTTGAAATTCTTGAGCGAATAGGAAATGTGGCATATAGACTCGCATTACCTCCAAGCATGTCTCGTGTTCATAATGTTTTTCACATATCTATGCTTCGTAAATATGTTAAAGACCCGAACCACATTATTGAGTTAGAACCAGACGAGATAGCTGAAGATTTAACGTACGAGGAGGTACCTGTTAAGATCTTGGATAGGAAAGAGCATGTCCTACGCACGAAGGTTATACCACAAGTTAAGGTTTTGTGGAGAAACCATGCTATTGAAGAAATGACCTGGGAGTTGGAATCAGAAATGAAAGCGAGGTATCCTCACCTTTTTGAAACATCAGGTGCGTACGTCAATTTCGAGGACGAAATTTCATAAGGAGGGGAGGTTGTAAGACCCCAACTTATTAATGAATAAAATCAAATTTTCTCTAAATATTATTGTGAATAATAAGGGGTTAATTTGATATAATACTTTGGTTATGGGTGAAATGTGCAAATTTTGCAAAATAAGCAAGTGGTTATAAAATATTTATTTTTTGTCGGTGAATATTCGGTTGGTCGTGGAATATTCTTGCTGTCGGGGAATATTCGTACGACGACGCAGCCTTGTGTGGGCCCCATAACGGAAAGCGATTGGATGAAGAAAACGACAAGTATAAGTTGTTTATTAATAATGGCGTAGTTGTTACCGTTAACACTGTTTAAATACCCGGTGGTTAAAAATACAGTAATAACGCGTGGTTGCATAGTAGCACACGGATTGCACAGTATAGTTGAATTATTGATTCGTACGTAAGAAGGCACTACTCAATAATTGTTACAGTAGTTATTATTCAATATTTTATTTTATTGATTCAATAATTGCTGCGTTGATATTTTATATTATTGTTGTTTCAATAATTGTTGTTGCACAGTATTTTTATTTATCAGATCAATAATTCATATTATTTGAATAATATTATTAGATAACATTATTGGCAATGTCTAGAAAGTTCTGTCTAAGGAGAGGTTTGGTCATCTAATTGCGCGCCAGTAAGGAGAAATCCTTATTGGAAAGCCCCCTCTTTCCTGGGAACGGCCTGGTTGTCATAAATGTGATTCTGTAATATTATTTATGAATAATTAATTATTGATTCATATGATAAGGAAATATTTATTTTATGTGGATATAAATGAGGGATATATTTTTGTGGTTAAAAATGAAGGAGTTAATGTTGAGGTTTTTATCCATATTTTTGTCGGAATGGAGGTATTAAAAATCAGAGTTTTTGAGATATTTTGCGGGGGTTATAATTTTTAATCCGACCGTTGGATCGTGGTAAATTTTGGATATGTTATACATATATAAGTTGAGTATATGCCCACAAATTTTGAACCGTTAAAAATGAACGTATGATTTATTATGAATTTTACAAGATGACTGGTTCAGAAATTGTTGAATTTTCGGAGTTTATCATTTTGATGGAAAATTCTAGAATTGGTGGGCCCCACTTGTGGTTGGTGAAGAAATGTGCTGAATTATATTTCAAATGTGGTAGGTGGGAATAGTAGCAGGTAAAGCCATCAGGTTGCAGGTCAAACCTACCAAAATTTTCCTATAAATAGAGGGCTAAGTTAGAATTGAAAATTACACCAGAAACAAGTTTTCTCTCTTTCTCTCTCTAGATTATTGAGTGTATTTTGTGAGTATTTAGATACTTTGAGAGTTTCTATTCATCAGAGCAAGTTTCTTTCAGCCTTATACCGGTATTCCGACCAGAAGTACTGATATTTTGAGGTAAGGGATATTATTTTCTTCTTAATGATATTATTTTCTTCAATATCATTATGCTGAAATATTGATATGAGTTTTTATCAAATTTGGAACTTTTTGTGTCGGGGGTTACTATTCACGTATACGGCACTATTCACGTATACGGCACTATTCACGAATACGGCACTATTCACCGAAAAATAAAATTTTCCCTTTTTGTCCAAGATGTCTATTATGGTTACTATCTTTGATTGTATCCATGTTTTGATCTTTATTTTTGAATTCTGCTTCACAATTGATTATTATGAAGTATTATTGATCTTGGATAAACTGTTATACGAATCCCTACTATTTGTCCTTTTGTCTCATTGGATTCGTTCTCTTTAAGATATTTTTCATCATCCTCAGTCCTAAATGATGATATTACTGAATATCTTTGGCCTGTAGTGCAAAGATGTATAATTACTTGATGAATATCTTTGGCCTGTAGTGCAAAGATGAACAGGTGTTGAGATGAACATGACCGACTGATGATACAAATGAATATCTTTGGCCTGTAGTGCAAAGATGAATATTTGGTTAAAGATGATTATTAATTGATGTTACAGGGATAAAATATTGATGATGGACTTTTAAATCTTAGAAGATAGTAGAATTCTTTCTCTACTTGACTCTTCTAATGGTTTGTTGTTTCCGCTGCAGTTGTTGATCTAAAACTTGTTGTCGATTATATTTTATCAGATTTTTCCCTGTTGAAGACTAACGATAATTTGTTGTATATTATCTTAGTCATAATATTCTTTACTGGGCTAGTTGAGCTCACCTTTTTCCTTTTTGTTCCATTTTTCTTCTCAGGAGGTGAGAACATAGCAGGATCTAGTCGGGGTATGGAGTGATGGTTCTAGAAAGATGTATTAGCAGTCCTCACTATTTCTGTAAAATAGTGTTTGAATAATTGTAATGAGAATTTATTTGAGTGTGGATATTGTCTAGAAGACAATATTTGTATTTAAACTCACAGTATGTGTTGTCGTATTTTGCACGACAATTGTATTATTGAAGTTGTAGTTTGCTTTCTGTACCATGTATTTGGCGACTCAGAATGGGTGTTGTATACCTATTCTGGGGGCGTCACAACTATGGTTGAAATTTTTATCATTTACCATATGTTCTAAATCTCTGATTTATTATTGATGAAGGCTATTGATAATTTAATTATCTTTAGTCATGATATTCTTTACTGAGCTAGTTGTGCTCACCCTTTTGCTTCACAATTTCCTTTCAGGTAATAAGAGTGTAGCTGGGTCGAGCGAGGGTAACAGGGAAATAGAACGGTGGTCTCTAGCTGTGGATGTTCTCCCGAAGCAGTATAGGAAAGTTCATTTAGTAGTTTTATTTGGTGAATCCAATAGGGTAAGGTGTACCCAACGTTGGAAGGGTGGTTTGCCACTATCATACAAGATGTCTAACGACATACAACCTCGTGTCATCATAAGATAAGGATGTGCTCATCCACTTGCTGAGTATATATACGAGCACTGCCTATATAATCTTGGTGTTTGTTTGAAGTATAATTCTCAATTAGAGACAGTAGAGATAATGATATGTCAAGAGAAGACTCACCATTGGGAAGAATATGATAGTAATCTTCTCGTTTTCCTTTGGGGTCTATTGGGTCAACCAATGATAATTCTGTGGCCATATGATATCTATCATAACCTAGACGCGTGGCCTCCCATGTACGAAGGTTTCCTTGAGCACTTCCCAAAGATTCTAATTTCTAAAACAGTTTTTGACTATACCTTTATGTAAGGTGTCATTGTGAGGTGATGTCCACGGTTGGAACATGAGTCACATTTGGTATATATTTGTATCCAAACTCACAGCATATGTGTTGTTGTATTTTGCACGACAATTGTTACAATAAAGTTGTAGTTGTTTTCTGTACCATGTATTTGGCGACTCAGAATGGGTTGGATGGAATGGACCTATTTTGGGGTTGTCACAGTGATGGCTTGGATTTTGGCAGGATCCAGCTCAATCCCTTTGTGGCTGACTAGAAATCCTAGCAACTTGCCTGATTTAACGCCAAAGGCGCATTTGGCTGGATTCAACTTCAAGTTGTACTTACGCAACCTGTTGAATAGCTATCTGAGATGGTCTATACGGTGATCCTCCTTCCGGGACTTGACAATGATGTCATCCACGTAGATCTCAATCTATTTATGCATTAAGTCGTGGAAAAGAGCCATCATAGCTCGTTGATAGGTAGCTCCAACATTGATGAGGCCGAATGACAATCGTCTATAACAAAAAGTTCCCCAAGGAGTGATGAAGGCAGTCTTCTCACGATCTTCCTCGACAACCATGATTTGATGATACCCCGCAAAGCAATCAACAAAGGAGTACATGCCGTATTGCGCAGTATTGTCAATGAGAATGTGAATAAATAGCACAGGAAAGCTGTCTTTTAGGCAAGCTTTATTCAAGTCCCGGTAATCCACGCAAACTTGCACCTTCCCTCCAGGTTTAGGCACGGGCACGTTATTGGATATCCACTCAGGATATGTAGACACCATGATGATGCCAGCCTGAAATTGTTTCACAATTTCCTCTTTCACCTTTAAACTCTACTCAGGTTTTAATCGCTTGAGTTTCTGTTTGACTGGCTTAAATCCCTCTTTAATGGGAAGGCGATGAAGGACAATGTCAGTGGACAAATCCACCATGTCTTCATGAGATCATGCAAACACATCTTGGAATTGGGTTAATAGTGTAACCATGTCATTCCGTTGGTTTGGGGTAAGGTCTGAACCAATCTGGATTAACTTAGGGCTTTCTAAGGTTCCTAGATTGAAAGAAGTGGTTTGATCAAGGTTAGGCTTAGGTGTATCTTTGACCCATTATTGAATTTTTGGAGGCACCTCAATGTCATCATGTGTATCCATCAAGGCTGAATTCATCTCTACATCAAAGGTACAATCCCTGTGTAGGAGAGGCATCGTATCAGCAAGTACAGGCACATCTAAATTCAGAGTCCTGAAACAAAATATGCTTTCACTTAGTATATATGTAAAGTGTTTGATCATACACAGTGTTAGCATCTACTGGCAAAATAAACTGCTAATACTGTACAGAAAAGTAAGTAGTTATTATATCTACAAGGTAGAAAGAACTTCTGCCCGCTTTACCCTTTATGACCAATGCAAGGAATGCTGTTCCAATTGGCAAGAGCAAAGTTCGGGTGAACCGCTGTGATGGAGGGACTGTCATCATCCTCCCTGTCCGAATGATGGCCATTATGTCTGGGCAATCATCGTCTGGGGTGTATCGGTTGGTATGTTCATCATGGACGATGATACGCATGCCCGACATTATTTGGACAACGTTCTCCTTGATTCTCCATTCCTCTTCTTCGATTGCGGGATCTGGAATAACGATTTTGTTTTCCTCCACCGGTTTCGGCTTAGAAAATAACATAGCCATGACATTGGCTGGCACCTTTACATGAGATTGTGCAGACTCAGCACTTAAAGGCGAAGATAAACACCACATAGTTGAAGTTGAAGGAACCTGTTGATGTTTATGAGGGTTCCTGTGACTAGAGCTGGCCGAAAAGCCTAGTCCAGCTATTCCAGTGTGCTTGGTTAAGCGAATAGGGTACTTGATACCCTGACAATCTTTACCCAACCCTTGTCCTGGTTTATGACCCAACGACATCATTTCTTGAGTGGCTGACATTACTTCGGCAGAAATATGGGGTTCGGGCAGTGGTGCTCCAATAGCATGGTATTGGGTATTGCTTATTTCCAAAGCATGAAAACTGACTGGTTCAACGTCCGCATTAGCATTGATGACCGGTAAATCCCCGTGTTGAGGACACTCTGGTTCAGCGTTGACCGTGACCTGGCTGTTGTTGACAATATATTTTAATTGTTGATGAAGGGTGGAGGGGACTGTCCCAGCCATGTGGATCCATGGTCGTCCCAAGAGCAGGTTGTATCCCGACTCTATCTTGAGCACATGGAAGGATACACAGAATGTATGAGGACCAATCTCAATTGGCAGCTCAATTACTCCAACCGAATTCCGGCGGGCTCCATCAAAAGCTTTGATGATAGTATGGCTACTCCGGATTCGATTAGGATTGATATTCATCTTCACCAAGGTAGCATATGGGCAGATATTTAGGGATGAGCCTCCATCTATCAGGACTCCAGCCACCATATATCCGGAGGACAAGACTGTGATGTGCAACGGTTTGTAATGACCGGTCCCTTCAGGTGGAATGTCATCATCAGTGAAGGATATCACATTGTCATTGATAATGTGATAAACCAGATGTTGAAATTTTTCCTCATCCACGGATGTCGGGAGATAGGCTTCTTCTAAAACCTTTAACAAGATCTTCCGGTGATTCTCGGAAGTGAGGTCCAAGTCCAAAATTGATATCTGTTGTGGAGCTTCTTTCAAGCTTAAAACCACCGTAGCTTCGTTATGACCCATAGTGCGGAGGAATTTTTCAATCTTCTCCTTGGGTATTTTTCCCTTTGAATTGACGGCAGATTTCATCACCCATTGGGGAAAGTACAATGGATTTTCTTTCGACACTGCAGTAGTGGTATTTGAGGTGGATCCTTCACCTTCTCCATAATTCCACGAAACTTTATGCAAGCTAACAATAGGATATTGTGCTCTACACGGCAAGTTGATTGGCTCGGGAGCGGCCACTTTCAAAGGATTGTTGCTTCCTTTGAGTTGAATTATTGGCATGACGAGTGATTGATCAGCTTCAGTAGATATGACGGCTACCACACTCTTCCATTCAGTGGGACCTATATTCTCACTGGCGCGTAGCACAGTGTCGTCATCTGCCAAGTGCAGTACGCCACTGTCGATTAGGTTTTGAATAAGGTGGCGGAGTGCCCAGCATTCTTCTGTGCTGTGACCACGAGATTGGGAATGATATTGACATACTCCCTCAGAATTGTACCCTCCCGAACGGGGGTTGATTGGAGGTAGAAGGGAACTGATTATTCCTTCATTGATTAACATATGAAGGATATCCTCCATAGGTTGACCCAAATAGGTGAATTCCCTTTTGTTGGCAAAATCCCGACGGGCCTTGGCATTTGCTCTCTTCGTCACTTTGTCGTCCAGCATTTCATTCTCTGAAAGTGAAGAAGGAATATTCATAACAATGGGCAAGAGACTGGCATGCTCCTAGCTGATTAGCTGACGAGTCACTTGATGTTGATAAGTCACCAGTTCCGCCAATTGCTAAATTTGTTTGCAGACAGCTTTCATTTTTTGTTCCATTGTGAACTGGAACTTGTCGTAATCCCATCTGTTATCACCGTCTTTGATGGTCTGGGAAGAATCACAGCTGAAGTTGGAACTCTGTCCACTGCTCCAATTAATCATGTTGACCTCTTCTTCTTTGTGTTGAGGAAGAGGGTTGTCTTGAACGTTAGGTTGATCTCGTTTAGTGACTGCGATCTCACCGTTGTCTATTAGGTCTTGGATCTTGTGTTTCAAGGCCCAACAATCCTAAGTATCATGTCCAGGTGCCCCGGCATGATAAGCACATTTCCAAGCAGCATTAAAACCCCTTCCATTTGGGTTGGTTGGTGGAAGTAGATGTGTAATCTTCTTTTGTGTTGTCAGAAGATTAAGGATATTCTCGAGGGTATCCCCTAAGGGTGTGAACACTCGAGGGCGTTTGGCTTCTCCACCTTTTGGTATTTGAGGGTTTACAGACTGTGCTGGAAAGGGAGTATAGTTTCTCCTCTGAACAGACTTATTTTGACTGCCTTTTTGACCCTGTAGTACCAGGAAAACATCTTCCTCTTTCTTTTTATGGACCCTCCTGGGGTTGTTCCCATAATTTCCAGACTAGATGTGATCAGCAACAGCTTTGAGTGCAGCTAGGTCTTGAATCTTTCCGAATTTTAATCTCATCTCAGCCATCTCCCCATGTTTGACCATTTCAGAAAACGGTTTGCCGATGCCGGCTAAAACTCTCTCATAGAAGGGAGCTTCTTGTATGTCTATGAACGTCATGAACATTTCTGATTCGGTCATGGAAGGATTCACTTGGGCAGTCAGGCGTCTCCACCTCTGGGCATACTCTCTGAAAGACTCGTTAGACTAATTTTTGATCTTGGTAATTTGGTACCGATCAGGTGCCATTTGAGTTTGAAAGCTGTATTGAGTGAGGAAGGCATGTGCTAGCTCTTTCCAGATGTGGAGTTTGGAGTTGTCTAATCCTGTGTCCATGAACGGGCTTCTCCGGTTAGACTATTTTGGAATAATTGCATTCTGAGCTTTTCATCCTCTGCATAAGATCCAAGTTCTCCAATAAATACCTTTAAGTGTGTATAAGGATCTCCTAACCCGTCATATTTTTCAAAGTCAGGAGTTTTAAACTTTTCTGGATAATAAACACCAGGAAAAATACATAGATCAACATATGAAACACTCCCGTGTGTTCCAATTCCTTTGATAGTGTGAATGGTTTCTTCCATTTGGAGGACTTTCTTTTTGATGTCACCAGTGTCTGGGTCTCCAGTGGGATGGGCAGCATCATGAGTTTTGTTGGTAATATCCAACTATAGTTCAGGTATGGTAATGACCGGACTCCCTCCTTGGATGGAGGATTCAGCATGTACAAGTATTTTCTGACCCTGTGTAGACTGGTGTAATTCTTTGAGCAGAACAGCCAAATCTGCAATTTGTTTGCTTAATCCATCGAATTCTTTGCGAGAAACTGGATTAAGTTCAGTCTGGTCGGATGACGACATAATTGACTGTAGGCATGTTGCCCTTTTAGATTTTGAACGGGTAGTAGGCCCGATTGACTCCCTGCGAAAGACTTGCATAGTTTAGTCCTTAGGGAAGGTGAATATTAATATGCAATGTGATGAGTCTATTTTAGGAATTTTATCTTGCAAAAACGGATGTCAGCTGTTTGTAGCATGTATGTATATGTGTACACATTCCTTCATATTTCTCATTACATGGAGATAGATATGTCATGAAATTGTGTAATTTAAAATGAGAGCATGAAGAGACTTTCCTCCGTTTTGGGTTTATCAGAGGCTGACCTATCTCAGGTTACTCTCGCGACTTTTTGGCATGAAGGTTCCCAAATCATCGCAATCTACTTGACGGGAAGTTAATCCGGTCTTTCAACTGGAGCGAATTTGGGTGGTGCCTTTCCTGAGCCTCGGAGAATCAGGCTTCTCACGAGTCCAGTAATCAAACACCGACGGGATAGCCTCCTGGTGGAGGGACCACACAACATACATTCACATATCGCGTCTCACCGTATGAAATGATGACATGTGCGAAGCACTAATATCATGAGCAGTTTATAGTGCGAGGCACTAACATCACAGGCAGTTTATAGTGCAAGGCACTAACATCATAGGCAGTTTATAGTGCGAGGCACTAAATAAACAAGACATGCATTCGTACACATTCATCCAATGTAAATGCAACATCCACACACAAGCAGATAACAATTTTGAAAAGATTGAAATAGCAGCTTAAGTCCTCTTACTGGAGTCCCCAGCAGAGTCGCCACCTGTCGACGTCGGGATTTTTAGATGCCCATTTCCGTTACTTGTTCTTTGGTGTTCTCATTTTAGGTGAGATTTGTTTGAAAAAATAAGTGAAAAAGGTCCGACATGTATAATGTCGACGATGGACTGTTAAGAGTCGCCAATTGGTTTTTTAAATGGTTGTACCAACACAATCGAGAAAAGGTTTGCACATTGACCCAGTGATGTGACACTGCTATACGGGTTGGTGAAACCGAGATTCATTTAGGGTCCGGGGACTTGGTTATGCGGGGGGAAGGTGTTAGGCACCCCCCGACATCCGTGTTACCACGGTGACCGCCTCTTTTCAAGAAACTATTATCTGAATGTGCGTGTGTGGGTATGTGAGTCAATGTGCTGTTATTTGAAATTGGTACGAGGTCTCGTTCGCACCTATATACGCAGGGTTTGAATTTATGTAAAAATTCAATTTTAGCAAGATATGGCAATGATGTTTTATAAAAGAGATTTTTTCAAACCCTGTCGCTCAATAATAATTGAGGCCTTTTGCACTCCCATTTTATTAAATGCGCGACTTGGTTGATTTTATTTGACGACTGCGAAGCATCCGTACGAAAATAATGTACAAAATAATGCCGACTTCCTCGTGGGTATGGAAACCATCTGAGGAAATTTAGACACCGCAGAATAATTTATAAGCTGCTTACTGCTGAAAATGTCCATCACGGGAACCGAATCTAGATCCAATGGGATGAATCTGTGATCACATGATTCCTAAGCTCACATGATACCGCAATTTGTATGAAAGCAGTAAGCATGTATATATATAAAAGCCGTAAATATATATATACATACATGATCATCAACCACGAAGAACCTCCATGGGGGATCAGAAATGTAAAGAAAGCTGTTAAAAGCCATCAACCGCCATGGAGGAAATTCTAGACGGGACAAAACGTAGATAAAGTTGTAAAAACGGTCAACCACCACGAAGTAAACTCCAGGTGGGACGAAATGTATATATATATATATATATATATATATATATATATATATATATATATATATATATATATAAAAAAAGCATGTAAACGCACCGGATATAAAATCCAGGCTCACCGAACAGAGTTTGATAGCAGTTCATATATATAAGTATATATATATATATATACATATATATATATATATATATATATATATATATATATATAAAAGCATGTAAACGCACCGGATATAAAATCCAGGCTCACCGAACAGAGTTTGATAGCAGTTCATATATATATAAATATATATATATATATATAAAAGCATGTAAACGCACCGGATATAAAATTCAGGCTCACCGAACAGAGTTTGATAGCAGTTCATATATATATAAGTATATATATATATATATATATATATATATATATATATATATATATATATATATATAAGAAAGCAATTAAACGCACCAAACCGAAAGTTTAGGCTCATCGAACAAAATCCGACACACAATTAATATATATAAGTATATATATATTAAAGCAATAAACGCTCCAGACCGAGGTCTAGGCTCAATCGAACAACGTCCGATACACAGTTCATATATATAAAAATATATATATAGAAAAGCAAATAAAAGCTCCAGACCGAAGTCTAGGCTCAACCGAGGCATAACTCGGTAATGTTAGTTAATATATATATATATATATATATATATATATAGACTGAAATGAAACCACGGTCTGAAGTCCGGGCAAAAGCAAGCAACACGACTCTCAACGTGTAGAAGGGTGTGTGCAAAGATGAAGAGAAAGACTCTAAAGTGTGTGAGAAGGCTTACAGCTGACTGCTAGAAAAGGCTTCTATATCTTTAGAGTGGGTAAACACTGGCTTTTGTAGGTACAAAAGAGGGCTGTATATGAGCTCACAGGTGTTTAAAGTGGGAAAATACACTGTATGGCCAGTGTAGAGAGAATTCTGTAGGGTTTCCCCGTCTTTTTTCTCTTAAACATCAGCACCCCAAGCCTCTTATTTATAGGCAAAAGGTGCCGCAGGTGTACCAGAGGCGGGTTGGGTCGGCCCGGTTTGGTCAGGTCGGGTCGTCTCGAAGTACGTGCAAGCGGGCACTGTAATGTCCACTCGGTTTTTCTGAAGTGCAATCCGGGCATCCGTTTGAGGTATACAGGACCTATTTCAGACCGCTGTTGTTGAGAGTTTGTACGATGGCATGGGATTAGAGTTTGTACGAAGTCTTTGAAGATGGGACGGTGCCCTCTGGTCTTCAAGCTTCAACTTTCATCCGTTACCCCGCACAATAGCAACTCGGGATTGGTTAGCCTTGTGGATCGTTGTTGCGTAGATGTGTTGAGATGACTTGGCATGGCATTGTGTTGGTTAGATGACGATGTTTCCCCTTACCGGTGTTATTGCCGGGTTGGGTCGATAAAGCAGACTTTGCTCAGCTTCGCTGGGATTGGAGTGCTGCAATTGGTTGAAAGTCCTCATTGTCATCTTTGAGGTGTGTCTGTCTTCCCGATGTCATCGTCGGGCTGATACAGTGTATCTCGTTGTGAGCACCGAGATTGAAGCTGGTTGCACTTGTAACAAGCATTTCCGGGGTTAATGCCGAAATTTCTTTCCTTGGGGCTATCACCAAGGTTTGAGGCTATTCCCATATTTAGGGCTGAGACTGGATACCTTGGGGTTATCTCTGAGATTAATCGGTCTTCTCCGGTGTGTGTTCTGGTTTTGATCTGCATGCCTCGGGGTTCTCCAAGATTGGAACGATTACTCCCAGATTGCGATCTGGGGTTGATGCTGAACCTCCGGTAGTATCCGGTATAGTTGTGGATTGTCTTTCGGAGTTCTCTCATAAAAGACGAATATGCCTTCCTGCAATGTTAGTGTCAGTAGTACAAAAAATTTTGAGTGTCTACACTTGGTTCTTATAAGACATTGCTGTATAGAATGTATGTATGAATATTGAGACGGCAGAATGTGGGATGAAAAAATGACAGTTCTGCCCTTCACCGGGGTTATCTCCAGTTTGAGCTATTTTTAGCGGTCGTTGCTCAGAGTTATCTCTGAGATTGGACTGCTGCAGGTGTTGGTTATCTATAGGCTTGGGGAATGAGTGCCTCGGGGCCATTGCCGAGTGTTGAAGCTAATAGCATGGATTTGAAACAAGCATTTCTAGGGTTATCTCCGAAACTGCAACTGCATGCCTGGGGGTTGTCTCCGAGGTTGATACTATCTTTCCCAATGTTGTTTCTGAGATTGAAACTGAGTATCTCGGGGTTATCTTCGAAATGACAAGGTATTCTCCGGTGTGATTTTCGGTATTTAAACTACATTCCTCGAGGTTATCTCTGAGGTTGATACTGAAACTCCCGGTGTTATTTCTGGGGTTGAGGTTGAAACTTCTGGTGGTATTTTTGAGACTGAGCTGGATGTCTCGGGGTTATCTTCGAGATGGTAATACTGAATATCCCAGGATTATCTCTAGGATTGAACTGAGCTGTATTCCGGGGTTATCTCTGAAAGAAGATTATGCCCTCCTACAATGCTAGTAACAGGTATGCAGAAAATTTTGAGTGTCTACAGATGCCCCTCTTTATCATATTCATGCAATGCAATGGCATGGATAGGGTAAAGAATACTGGACACTTGAAATGTAACAAGATCATCATGATGCAATGTACAACAGCATGATGCAAATGTATGTGGTTTGTTGGATTGTTCTCCAATATGGTGGGACGATTGTCGGCTCCCCTTAACTTCTACTAGGAGTGGGGTGATTCATAACCACTTTGATAAACTGTTTGGACGTATAATCCACAGCTACCATGAACTTCCAGGATGTTGACGTTGGGATTATCACTAAAGCCCTTAACCCTTGGTACAGACTTTCAGTAAAGATGTATCTCTCATGTACAAGAGACTCTGTGGGGATGTGTTTTGTCTGTTGAGGATGTGTATAACATATTCCATCATCAGTCTTCCCTGATGAGGATGATCTGTCGAAGTTATTGCCAACAGTCTGTGTTGTCAGGATTGCATGAACCTCGCTGAAATGTACATCAACGGATGAAATCCCTGCTGGGTATAATGCCAAGACTGCTTGACCTTTGTTGACATGTGAATCAATGGATGAAATCATCGAATGGCTTCTGATGCTTCGATGGGTTTACCTGTTATCGGCTGAAATAAAGTCAAGGTTGCTTGACTTTTATTGACATGTAAATCAATGAATGAAAATGTATGATACCCCTGCCGGGGACTTGTACTTTGGCAGATGAAAATGCGTGATACCCCTGCCGGGGATCTGTGCTTCAATAGATGAAATGTTTGACACACCCACCGGGGATCTATTGACATGTACATCAACGGATGAAAATGCATGACGCCCCTGCCTGGGATCTATACTTTGGAGTTGCAACCCCAAACTGATGGCATCAGACCTTTGTGAGGTATTACCGAGTGTGATTAGCAACCGCTGAGATCACCGGTATAGCGTACTCTGTGTTTGGGTGAATACCAATGAATGATATGAAAAGCCACAATTTGGCCCAGGAAAACTAGAGTTTCAGGCTATTCTGCTCAATTACGTAGCATTTTTATCCCTGACTTGGCCTTTTCAGCTTGTGAGAACACCTTTGCAACTCGAACTGGACTGAGTCGAAGGGGTGGGCCCACCTAAGAGAGCCGCAGGTATACCTGCAACAACCGCATGTGGACCTACGGCCAGCCGTGGATGGCTATTAAGGCTACAAGTTGCCTTCTCAAGTCATTTCATGTTGTGCCACGAAGGAAATCTGAGAGCTCTTCATCAGATCTGCTGAGTTCGAGAGTCTATCTACAAATTTTGTCACTGTACAAGTATTCTACACTGTCATGCTAATGTATGCATGTCCTTTTTTCTAGTTTCTATACGTTGGAAAATGACTTTTTATATGAAATGCGTCTAAACACATAGTAGTGAATATGCATGCTCATTTGACTTGATAAAAAATATTCAACATAGTAAATGTTAGTATTAAACTATGTTGAACATAATGATGTAAAAAAAATTGACTTTTGAAACAGTCAAATTGACACATTTTTCTGCTATTTCTTATCCTATTTGAGGACAAATTAGCAAAGGTGGTAGTGCAAAGTAATCCTGGTATTTAGGCTACCCTTATGGATTAATGACTTTGTCATTTTAATGCATATAGTATGTATATGACTGTGGACAGGGGTACTAATGAATGGCCACCTAGTCATGCCCATGTGCATGTGGATAGTCCTACTTATAGATGAAACTATGGCATAAAAATTTCAAAATGTAGGCATTGAGTAGTCATGCATTTTTAACTCTACTGTAGATGTATGTTAAAATAATGCATGCATACATGTAGTCATAAAATGAATTTTAAAAAGCTCTAGGTTAGAGAATACCACACCCTTTCTGAGGTGATTTGGAGACTTGTTGTCTAGATATATGAATTCGGATCAGTCGAGTAGTTCCCGCAGGACCACTTCAGGTGTGCGGAGGAGGGCTTCTGAAGTGCCTCGACCCCGTTCAGTTAGACAGCCTCGTCGTCTGGCAGAGGCGGTGATTCGTCCTATCCGGGTTAATGTATCGGATGTCGAGGACGAGGAGGAGGATGTACCGCTAGCGGCTCCAGCTCCTGCTGCTCATATTCCCTGTAGGGATTTCCCAAGAATTCAGGTTCCTATTCTAGATCTTCTGGGTGATTTGAGTCGCCACCTCTAAGTTTACTTGCATGCAAATGAGTTAAAAGCTGGATTTGATCTTCCTTTTTCTTATTGAGGAGGAGCAAGGATTTTGACATTGATTTACGTGTGATGTAGGTTCCCGGCTTTACACATCCTCGAGGGAACTGGTTCAGCATACACTCCATGTACCAGGCTCTGCATCCAGATTACTAAGGTATTGTGCATGATTGGGGCTTTGGGGCGTTCTTTTCCATTCTTCCCCACCGTTGTCCCTGGGGTTACCTCAGGGCATTGTCTGAGCGATGGTTTCACCAGACTCAGTCTCTCCACTTGTTGGATTGTGAGGTGATGATGTCGCCGATGGATTGGCGATTTATCACCGGTATGGAGTTTAGAGGGGCGCCAGCACCATTTACGGCGGATATTACCCCGACTGCTTTCAGATCCTTATTGGGAGTTCCGGCTGAGGTGCTCAAGGGTAGGACCGTCCGTATGGGTCCTTTGAGCATAGATGCTATGAGTGGGCTGTTGAGTGAGCCCATGCCCGCTGATGTGAGAGTCAGGGATCCCATTCTTTGGCGAGTGTTTCTGGTTATCCTCAGGGGTTGTTTCATAGCGGATAACTCTTCTATAGTGTCATTCCCTTTGATCAGCGCCACGCGGGAGGTGGACTATATTGGAGAGTATGATTGGGGCTCCAACATCTTTGCCTATTTCCTCAGGGGGGATGCGCATGCGTTCGCAGGGCTTGACTGAGGCTTGGCTAGGATTTAACCTATTTCTGCTGGTGAGTATTTCTCTTTTGATTTCCCATGTACAGGTTAAGAGTATTCACTGATAGCAGGTGTTTTGCCTTTGTGTAGGCAGTTTTGGGCCTATGAGAGGCTTCCATGTTTATGTCTTGTGAGCGTGTTAGGTTTAGATACCTATCCATGAGGACGGCGATGACATCACTCCATTTTGGCGGAGGTTCATGTAGCTGAGGGTTTCACCCATTGTCTCTTACAGTTGGAGCTATTGACAGCTGATGTCATCACTTGGGTTCCCTACTTTGGGGAACATTTGATCATTGGATTTGAGGATGGATTCCCGAC
This sequence comes from Panax notoginseng, assembly GCA_016801055.1. Lineage (NCBI taxonomy): Eukaryota > Viridiplantae > Streptophyta > Magnoliopsida > Apiales > Araliaceae > Panax > Panax notoginseng. The sequence goes on from CM029015.1 coordinate 137,583,537, forward strand.
TGGTGTAGAGCACGTGATATCCACCCATAGGATTCCTCTCTTCACGAATGGAGGATGGGAGCTCTATTTAGGAGAATGTACTATTAGGAGCACCACAGGAGTCGTGTATTGATCTTGCCTCATGTCAGACGTTATTGGCCTGTGTTGCAGTCACCCGCTGATGACATCCCATTGATGGGGATTGACGGATATACTTTGTCAGAGGGTTCACATACTCAGGATACATTCCATCACTAGTGGTCCCCTCGTACCATTTGAGCCCAGACCCTCGCCACTTAATTTATGGGGGATATGGTTCCTGGATCCGTGATGATAACAGATTAGCTGACTCGTGTCCGAGATCTGACTCATATGACACAGATTGATCATTTGACCCCGCAGTTGAACCAGGCACATTTTTTCGTCTGGCTCTTGGGTAGAGATCCTTCAGAGGTAAATACTTTTGATCCTTCTAGCTCAGGTGCTGGCCCCTCAGGTGACCCATATGGCTTTGTCGGTGAAGATCCTCCCTTGTATAGGCCTGTCATCCTTGTTGATAGAGATCCAATGACTCAGGAGGAGTTACATCAGGTGGACAAGATTGATGATGTATATATTGACACCATTGTCTTCTTCTGATGTGTATTATCGTTATCTCTTATGATAGGCCTCTGTAAGATATTCGGTGGATTTGCCCCATTGCCCAGTATTTTTAGCTGTACAGAGATGATGTATGTAGATGATGATGTACTTAGGAATGTATGTACTGTTTTCCATTCCCTACATCATATTGCCATCTATTATTTGTCATGCATGTATCATGTTATGCATATGTATGTATGTCCAGAGATATTCAGCATTGACCCCTGGATGGTCTTATGATATGGCCTACACAGATGTCTTCTTCGACAGTCAGCCGCATAGATCACACCCTACCAGTGTTGGTAGCTTCCCGTCTGAGGTCGGGGTATGATATTATGTCACCTACAGATAGCGTGACTCTAGCTCAATTATTACAGCATTCTATGACCCTTTTGATGTTTCAGGCCCCGCAGGCTTCGTAGAGGGTATGCTGGGGCATTGGATACCGAAGAGACAGGTTTTCTGATTTGGTACCCAGGAGTTGACTTCTACATTGGAGGAGTGTGAGCAGTTGACGACTTTGCCCTTAGACAGTCCTTACGCCCGTATGGCTGTCGGAGATATGCGCCGGCAGTTCATGACCCTTACTGGGTTACGGCGTAGAGTAGTAGAGGATGAGATTACATCTGGCAAAGTGTTGCCCCAACATTTCCTGATAGACCGATTTAGCTCAGTGGACAGCTACATATGACATTTTGGGGATTTTACCACACTAGAGGATCAGTGGCACTTGGCCAGAAAGGATGTACTCGTGATGTGAATTGTGGAGTATGTATACATGCTACGGTATATGGATGAGATGGACATAGGTGTCATCATGGCAGTGAGAGCTCTCAGGGAGGGTCATACCATCATCCCGATGATAGTGGCAAAGACGTTAATGTCGGCAACATTCTGCAGTACTTACCCTGTATGTGACAACCCCAAAATAGGTTCATTCCACCCAACCCATTCTGAGTCGTCAAATACATGGTACAGAAAACAACTACAACTTTATTACAACAATTGTCGTGCAAAATACAACAACACATATGCTGTGAGTTTGGATATAAATATATACCAAATGTGACTCATGTTCCAACCGTGGACATCACCTCACAATAACACCTTACATAAAGGTATAGTCAAAAACTGTTTTAGAAATTAGAATCTTTGGGAAGTGCTCAAGGAAACCTTCGTATATGGGAGGCCACGGGTCTAGGTTATGATAGATATCATATGGCCACAGAATTATCCTTGGTTGACCCAATAGACCCCAAAGAAAAACGAGAAGATTACTATCATATTCTTCCCAATGGTGAGTCTTCTCTTGACATATCATTATCTCTACTGTCTCTAATTGAGAATTATACTTTAAACAAACACCAAGATTATATAGGTAGTGCTCGTATATATACTCAGCAAGTGGATGAGCACATCCCTGTCTTATGATGACACGAGGTTGTATGTCGTTAGACATCTTGTATGATAGTGGCAAACCACCCTTCCAACGTTGGGTACACCTTACCCTATTTGATTCACCAAATATAACTACTAAATGAACTTTTCTATACTGCTTCGGGAGAACATTCACAGCTAGAGACCACCGTTCTATTTCCCCGTTACCCTCGCTCGACCCAGCTACACTCTTATTACCTGAAAGGAATTGTGAAGCAAAAGGGTGAGCACAACTAGCCCAGTAAAGAATATCATGACTAAAGATAATTAAATTATCAGTAGCCTTCATCAATAATAAATCAGAGATTTATAACATATGGTAAATGATAAAAATTTTAACCATAGTTGCAGCGGAACGAGCAATCCATTAGAAGAGTCAAATAGACTATAAAGTCTATTATCTTCTCCATGTTAAAAATCCATCAACAATGTTTTATCCCTGTAACATCAATCAACAGTTCCTTTCCACAATCATATGAATAACTCATAATCATAATTGTGATTCTAAATTTTTCTTCGCACCCAGGACAAAGAATATTTTCATCACCTGTCTTTACCTGAAACATCAAACATCATGGTTATACCAAATCACAGTTCCTGTTCATAATCATACTAATAACTTCATCTTTGCACTACGGGCCAAAGATATTCATCAACAAGTCATCTTTGCACTACAGGCCAAAGATATTCATCAACAGTTCATCTTTGCATTACTGGCCAAAGATATTCATCTACAATTCATCTTTGCACTACAGGCCAAAGATATTCCTCAACAATTAATATTTGCACTACAGGCCAAATATATTCATATCTCAAAGAAATATATAATCATTTCAGAATTTATATACACCATAATTATAACCATGTTAATCAATTCATCTTTACACTTAAGCTAAAGATATTCAATTGTAAATTCAATGGTCATGATCATACCAGTCACAATTCAACTTTGCACTACAGGCCAAAGAGAACCCTAGTCATGATCATACCAATAATCTACCCATCTTTACACTCCAGTGAAAGAGAAATTCAACATCAGGGTTATAAAAATGTTATATATGATAATAACATCAATATAATCAACATATAGATTTAATCTCAAGAGTAATATTCATAAATCAACTATAATTTAGTTAGAAAAAGAAACCAATTTTATCTTGAATAGTACCCGTGAATAGTAACCCGTGAATAGTAACTCATGAATAGTAATTCCGACACAAAAAGGTAGAAATTCCACAATAAAATCTATACCAATATTTCGGTATAATGATATTGAAAGAATAACATTTCTTAAGCTTATAAACAATTTATTTAAATTGTTTACACTTTACTAATTAATGCATTTAATCATCATAAAATGTCAATTCTTACAATTTCATCATCAATAATCAAAACCCTCATCAAAAATCTGCATATACCTCATATAGGATTCTCAAGCCATAAAATCCTATTTTCCAATTTTCTTTCTTCACAAAACATATTTAATTCATTTACTCATAACTAGACCATTTTTATGAAAAATACCAAATCAGTTCCAAAAATATTTCTTTTCTGGGATTTAGCATAATATAGTCCCATAGTAAACATATATTTTTCTCAGAATTTTTAAAAGTCATTTACTATTTTTCATATGGCCAAAATAGCCGAATATTTAGACATTTATCAAAAATTGTACTTTTGTCTAAAAATTCTGAAATTTACAGAGTATACTTCTATCATATACATGTACTCCCAATAAAAATTTCATCAATTTTGGAGTTAACCACAAGGAATTATAAGCTGTTACTTTTAAAATAGTCTTTTCTCATAAAATTCATAACTCTCAATCTATACATCCAAAAATCACCATTTTTGGACACAATCAAGAAAACTCATCAAAATATCATTTCAAATTTTTCCAGAATTTTTGAAGATCAGAAAAATTACGAAACTGAAAATCATAACAACCCTTAAAATCCCTTAATATCCCTTACTATCCCTTACCTCAAAAGAGCAGTACTTCTGATCGGTATAAGGCTGAAGGAAACTTGCACTGATGAATAGCAACTCACCAAGTATCTAAATACTCACAAAATACACTCAATAATCTAGAGAGAGAAAGAGAGAAAGCTTATGTTTCTGGTGTGATTTTCAATTCTAACTTAGCCCTCTATTTATAGGAAAATTTTGGTAGGTTTGACCTGCAACCTGATGGCTTTACCTGCTACTATTCCCACCCACCACATTTGAAATATAATTCAGCACATTTCTTCACCAACCACAAGTGGGGCCCACCAATTCTAGAATTTTCCACCAAAAATGATTTATAACCTGATTTCCGAATCAGCCACCTCTTAAAATTCATAACAAATCATACATTCATTTTTAACGGTTCAAAATTTATGGACATATACTCAACTTATATATGTATAACATATCCAAAAATTACCACGATCCAACGGTCGGATTAAAAATTATAACCCCCGCAAAATATCTCAAAAACCCTGATTTTTAATACCTCCATTCCGACAAAAATACGGATAAAAACCTCAACATTATCTCCTTCATTTTTAACCACAAAAATATATCCCTCGTTTATATCCACATACAATAAATATTTCCTTATCATATGAATCAATAATTAATTATTCACAAATAATATTACAGAATCACATTTATAACAACCAGGCCGTTCCCAGGAAAGAGGGGGCTTTCCAATAAGAATTTCTCCTTACTGGCGCGCAATCAGATAACCAAACCTCTCCTTAGACAGAACTTTCTAGACATTGCCAATAATGTTATCTAATAATATTATTCAAATAATATGAATTATTGATCTGATAATGGGAAATACTGTGCAGTGACAATTATTGAACAACAATAATATAAAATTTCAACGTAGCAATTATTGAATCAATAAAATAAAATATTGAACAGTAATTACTGTAACAATTATTGAGTAGTGCCTTCTTACGTAAGAATCAATAATTTCAAAAATAATGTGCAATATCGTGTGCTACTGTGCAATAACGCGTATTACTGTATTTTAACCACCGGGTATTTCAACAGTATTAACGATAACAACTACGCCGTTATTTGTAAAAACTCAAATTTGTCGTTTTCCTTCACCCGACAGTTATTCGTTATGGGGCCCACAAATAGCTGCGCCGTCGTACGAATATTCTCCGACAGAAAGAATATTCCACGACCAAACGAATATTCCCCGACAACAATGATTATTTTATAACCACTTGCTTATTTTGAAAAAAATTCATATTTCACCCATAACTTTAAACTTTTATCAATTTAACCATTTACTGAATAGTAATTATAAGAAAAATTGAATACTTTTATTTCATAAAATTCGGGGTCTTACACTGTAGGGGTCTTTACAGATAGCTCGGTCATGTTATACGTATGGTTTATGTCACACTTGAGACCGATTGGTACTTTTCGCCGACACGGGTACTGCTTCACCCGTGATATAGCTATATCTTACACCTTTCAGCTATCAGAGTGTACAAATGTTATGTCTTGGTCGATATTTTTGGCAGGGATCAGTGATCGGTTTGGCATTCTGTCATGTTCAGGGCTCAGCTCACCCTACAGTTTTATTACTCACGCTCCGAGCATGGATTATCTCCCTCTGGCTGGTTTGAGTGTAATAACCCAAGATTTTCTATATAAATAAATGAGAAATTTTGCATATATTTTTTTTTATTATTTTAAAGATGGGAATATGTGGCAGGTAATGTGTATGTATATATGTCATAAATAAAATTTATTTATTACATGAATAATTTCAAATAATTTTATTTTAGACATATTGAAAATTATAAAGTATATTCCTAAAGTAATTAATTTAGTAGTAGAAATGTTTTTATTATTTATTTTCCATGAAATGATTATTGGGATTATAATAATTATTATTTTATTATATGAATTTTAGTTCATATTATTTATGTTAATTATTTTTAACTTCATTAATGACATTATATATGAAAGATAAATCAGATATGGAATCCAAACCTTAATTTTTGAATTTTGATCAATGAATAAGAATAATAATATTATATTAAATATACTATTATTTTTCATTGTTATAAATATATATAGTATATGTGTAGACTGATATTGGTTAGTTAATTATGGTGTATCATTACTGTCATAAACCATAATTTGAAACTCAAAACTTGAATTTAAGATCGGTCAGAAATTGTGTTATATGAAGTATGTTGCATATTATAGAATTTCTACTACTTAGGAAAACCCTAATTAACATTTGAAAACCCTAATTAAAATTAGAAATCCTAATTTGCTAATTAGGAACCCTAATTACTAAAATTAGAAACCCTAATCACTATTAAAAAAATGGTCATTTGTGATGGCCAAAATCCATCACAAAAAGTAGGAAAACCATCACAAAAGGTTTACGTGATGGTTTTAAGCATCACAATGGTTGTCTTGTATATGCCCATCATGAAAGGTTTTAGGTGATGGTTTTGGCAATCACGCAAACGCTTAGTGCTTTTGTGATGACTAATTTGAAATCTGAACTTTGATCCTATGTTTGATGTTAGTTTTCTTGTGTTAAATATGTTGTATGAGGTGTTAATCAATGATCTGGGTTGCTAGATGTTAGATCCATAACATCTAGAGGCTCGGATTTGATGATTTTCCAAATCTGGAAAATTTTAAAATTGTGGTTTGACAACAAATGTCAGAACCCCTAGATCTTTCTTTGTTAAGTATTATGTGTATTTTATGTTAAGGATATGTTCTTTGTTATGTGTACTATGATCTGGAACTGGAAACAGGGTCAGATCGTGTCTAAAACTCAAGATATAAATGGTCAAACCACGTTGACCGGCATTGACCGTATGAAATCTGGGCAGCCATGAACTTGCCCAGAAAGCTCTGACAACAAGTTCATAGGCCCAGATCTTTCTGTTATTAGTTATTTTGTTCTTGTTGATGTAATAAAGTTGTAATCTGGTATATGGACTGTTGATTAAAGTTTTTATATCATCTAAACATCATGCATGTTGGATTTTATGGACGGTCAAACCAAGCATGAAGAACACGAAATACGTTTTCTGGGCAACCCAGAAAATGTATGATATGTATTCTGACAAGGTTTGATCGATCCGGATCTATAGATTTTCTTGTTGTTTTGTTGACTTTTTGTATTAGATCTCTTATGTTACATGTTGGCTATGCACTAAAATCATTAGATCATGAAAATATTACAAGACTAGCATGTAGTGGAAGCTCAAAGTAAGACCCACGATCTGTTCTTCATTTCTGGGTAACCCAGAAATGAAGAATAGCTCTGACAGCCTTTTTAATTCCTTAGATCTTGCAGATTGTTGATGTTTAGGCTTGAACAATGATCAAACTAGATACCCTGTTAGTTAGTCGACAAGGCCCGACGTCTAACACAACTATAACTTGAACCGATTGACTGAAATAAGGTCAACAAAAGCGTTGACCGGCCGTGACTAAAAATTCTGGGCAGCCCAGAAATATGATGAACATGTTCTGACAGCTCGTTCAAAGCTTAATAACTTTCGATTGTGATGATGTATAACCTGGTTATTGGTTGTTACATGTAGTGTTACACTAGTTCTATACGATTTAATCATCAGCTAGCCTAAAAACACATTTCACACTGATTTATTGATAGTCAAACAAGATCACTCGAAACTGACTTTTAAGTGTTCTAGGTTTCTCAAGAACACCTAAGGCGACACTTACTGTCGCCAAAGGGTTTTAGCGACAGACTTATTAAAATTAATTAATTTAATTTCTAAAAATCATTTAAAATAGTAAATAAATTCTAAAAATTACAAAAATATTTTTAAAAATTATTGTAAGTTATAAATATTAACTTTTAATAATTTGACATATTTTTCATAAATATTACTATTTAATTAGATATTATTGATTTTTAATTTATTTAATAAATGCATTAAATAAATTAATTAAAAATGATTTTATTATATTTAAAATCATTTTAAATGATAAAAAGATACTTAATAATATTTTAAGTTATAAAACATAACTTTTAATATTTTAAGATAAGTTTCATTAATTATTTAATTAATGATATTTGATTTCTTTAGTAATTATATTAAATAAATTATTTTAAAATAATTTAAATATTGTAAAAATCAATTTGAAATGAAAATAAATAGTTTTAAAAGATTTTAAGTTATAAAATATAACTTTTGATATTTAAAGGTAAATTTCATTAATAATTTTATATTAATGATATTTGATTTCTTTAGTAATTATATTGAATAAATAAATTAAAAATGATTTTATTGATTTAAAAATCATTTAAAAAGGATATAAATGAATTAAAAATATTTTAAGTTATAATAAATGACTTTTAATATTTTGATGAATAATACATTAATATTTAAATGTTAATGGTAATTATTTAAAGATGATTTTAAATGTTTTAAAAATCATTTAAGGATAGTAAAAGTGCTTTAAAAATATTTTGAGTTATTATAAATAACTTTAATATTTTGGCAAATGGTTTCATTAATAGTTTAATATTAATTAAATATTAATGATAATAGAATTAGTTAATATTTAAATCGGTTAATAATGATTCAGATGTTTGAAAAATCATGATAAATTATAATAATTATTTAAAAATTATTATAAGTCATTTAAAAATAATATGACTGATATTTATAGTTATTGAATTACTGAATGGAGTTTTGGACTCGTTAATTACCCGGTAAAGCCGTCGGCACACCGAAATATTTTAAAAATTGATCTAGACTTATATAATTGGACTCGATAAGTGTTTGTTTGTGAACCAATGACTGTTAAAATATGTGACAATGTGATTAGGTTATATACTGACTGCAAATAGCAGTACTATGTGTTATGATACATTATTCTAATCAAACGAATGATTTTATTAATGATAGGTTTCGGTATAAAAGATAAAACTAAGTTGCGTTATTATAAGCAATAGCTCAGGCAAGTATCCTAACTTTACATTTACTTTATGCAATGGACATGAGTAAGAAAGTTTCAGAATCATATTATTGTGCCATATTATTAACTCTATTGTTATTGATTATGTATCCAGTATTGGTATTCATACAAGTTCTTAAATTATCTGATCATTATTTATCAACACAGTATTAGTGCATAATCCAAATATTTATTCTATTCGTTAGTTATAACTATGGTTATACAAGTGTCCCAACTTAGATAATCATTGTATTTAATCACATGTTGATATATACTTATTGGTTTCCAGTATGTATACGTTGACTTAAGAGCCGTCTAAGCTATTTGATTTGGCTAGACACAAACTTAAAAATATTATTGAACAAGATAGAACTTTATTGTATCCAACCTGAAGGATCAAGCAAGAACAAGGAGAAAGGAAAGCTGTTCGAATTAATTTTATAATATTATGTTTAATAGTTAAAGTTTATTAAGACAATGATATCTATTATCTATGATGTAATGAATATTTAAAGGTCACGTACTTGGGAGTAGACGTTGATGCATATGTAAATTAAGTTTGGTATCTATATTGTTGTTATTATTGTATGATTTCGCTCATAGAAATGGTATCGTGAAGCACCGAGTTCGGGTTTCAAGTACCTGAATTTGGGGGTGTCACATTGAGAGGCATGACTACCTACCACCCACTCGCTGTGATGTAACAGTTTGACCAGTTTCAGGACTTTCATCCTTTTGAGGGGGCACTAGGTCAGCGTTTAGCTTCTCGCCATCTATCAGTAGAGGATCGATCCTGTGTGTATGCTTGTTGGGATTAGTGGGAGAGTGCTAAGTTTTCTATTAGCCATCCAGGCTGTTCGTTAGAGTATTCTGCGTAGATAGAGATAGAGACTTCATCGGCTGCGGCAGTATCCACAGTGCCGCGTATTGATTCTGATGATGGGGAGCCTATAAAGGACATTGATACCCACATCAAGGAGGAGCCATTCACTAGGTTGCCAACAGCTCTTGTAGATTCTCCTAGTACTAGCACTATCGTGATCCAGCATTTAACACAGTACTTCGATCATAGTCTTCATCTGATGACTTTTGAGAGGGATCAGGCTAGAGCCATGATGTTGACCGCTCTTGATGGCAGAGATGACGCTCTATTAGAGAGAGATGAGGCATTAGCACATTGAGATGCCGCTATTGAGGAGAGGGATCGTGCCAGATCAGCTAGAGATGTCGTGATAGTTGAGCGGGATGGCGCTATATCTGGCTGGGATGTAGCCATTACAGATAGTACCACAATGAGGTCCCTTACTACTGGCATGATTACAGAGATGAGTGCATATATTGATGAGCATAGCGTCACCATGCAGATGGCTATAGATCTGTTAACTCGTGTGGATACCCTTGTGTAGGAGACCACAACACTACCTCCTTCTTTTGAGTGAGATGCCATGTTGGGCTTGATAGCTCACATATACACTGATTTATAGATGGGCTTGAATTTTCTTGCACAGACTAGCTTAGCCATTTTGTCATGTACAGTTCATATTGTATATATCAAACAACATTATATATAGCAGGGAAATATATTTTTGATCAATTCCCTTTTAGTTATGCCTTGTTGCTTGCTTGATATTTGTATATTTCTTCAGGGCTTATGATCTCGATGTATTCTGAACTCTTCTTTGATGGATAGACATTGAGTTGTCTTAGGATATTTCAGAATGGATTGTTGTTCTATGTGTTTTCCCTACCATCTTTGGTGTCTTAGGACTGGTTTCTGGACGTAGATGTGGAGAGGAATGTGGCTTTCCTCTCTAAGGTTGACCGTACCACAAATTTTCGCCAGTACTCCTATTTAAGAGGAGCCCAGTACAGGGATAAAATATTGATGATGGATTTTTAAATCATAAAAGATAGTAGACATCATTCTCTACTTAACTCTTCTAATGTATTATTATTTTCGCTGCAGTAGTTGATCTAAAACTTGTTGTCTATTGTATTTTATCAGATTTTTCTCTATTGACGACTAAGGATAATTTATTCTACATTATCTTAGTCATAATATTCTTTACTGGGCTAGTTGAGTTCACCCTTTTCCTTTTAGTTCCATTGTTCTTTTCAGGAGGCGAGAATATAGCTGGGACTAGTCAGGGAGTGGAGTAATGGTCTAATATGGTTATTTTATTAATCCTCATAATTTTGTAAAATAGTGTGACAATAATTGTAATGAGGATTTTATTTGAGTTTGGATATTGTAAAGGAGACAATATTTGTATTAAAACTCACATCGTATGTTTTGTCAAATGTTAAACGACAATTAATAGTTGTATAAATGAAATTTGAATTTGATTTATGTACTATGTATTTGACGACCCAGAATGGGTTGTGTGGACCTATTTTGGGGGCGTCATATGGCCCCCCATCCCGGCGCTGCGGCGCCACTTTCTTAGGCTTGGGAGGCGGTGCGGCGCTGACCCTGAGCATTTGATTTTTTTTTAAGTTTACCATTTCAAATTCTTTCCTGGCTAGTAACTGTGACACCCTCAAAGCTGGGTCCTCTGACCCCTGTTCGGTCATCACAAAAAAAATATAAACTTCCACCATTAAACAACATACGATAACTAAAAATGCAGAAAATAATAAACGTACGTCGTTCATTCAAAAGGTATTACTAGTCCCCAAGATACGATAACCTTAATATCGTCTTACAAACATACCCTGTAATAGTAATTAGGGTTCGTATTACATAACAGTAATTTAAATTAAGCATAAGATAAATTCTACTCCTCGCAACTATCATACATCTTTCCTTTACCCTTGTCCTTTTTTGCGGTCTCGGGCTTAGCTGCAAAATAATTCATGATATAGCAAGGATGAGCAACAAGTTTGCTCAACAAGTTTAAATACAATAATAAGGATATACCATGTTGAATGAAAAATATATAACAAAAAATTCAACAATATGAATATCTGAAGGATTCAACAATATGAATATTAGAAGCACTAGTACAAAACAGTAAATAGACAACAATTAAACCACAACGTTTTTATAAAAAACGTTCTGGTATTTTTTTTCATAACGATTTTTAATAAAACGTTATAGATACATATGAAAAAACGTTATCTATTTATAAGGGCAATTTTTGGTTTTAAATAAAAAAATGTTATCAATGTCAAAAACTCCAAGCCTAAAATAAATCGCGCGAAAGTGAAATCTTCAAATTAAAAACCCTCCCAGCCTTCCAACAACTGAAGCAGCTCTCCCAAATCCCAATCTACACCCTTGTTCACGCCAGAGATTACTATAATCGGACTCCGCTACATGTTGCTTCGCTTCACGGTAACCACCCGCTGTTCTATTATTAATAATTAATGTTGTAATTGATAAATAAAAAAACTTTTCTAATTCTCTCTCCTCTCTCTGGCTAGGGTTTATGACTTTGTAGCGTCATGTTGATGTTTACTGAAATGGCGGGGATTCTTCTACTGTTATTCAAAACCCCTCTGTGAAAGCTTCTGATTATGGGTTTGGATCGTGTTAAACGAGGAAGGGCACCGTTCGTCGTTAAATCTGTTGCCGCCACCGTCTTCGTCATCATGATGTACACCGTTTACACCATTAGAGAAATCCAGACCCGTCCGATGGAAGCCCTTAACCCTACTGTTGTCCTCTTAGCTGCCTGTATACTAATAATATAGGCTTAAGACTTGGCTGAGCTATATGTAGAAGCTGGATTTTTGTGTGAGATGCAAGCTCAGAGCTGCTATAACATCCAAAACACAATTTCATAACTCTTTTCTTTGTTATGATTAGCAGTACAAATTGTGGAATTCAAAGGAAAATTAGAATGATCAGAGAAAAATAAAGGAAAATGATGGAAAGATTTGAATTGATAAGAGGTAGTTGTATAGAATTAGGTTGAAACTTAGAATAGACACTTTTCAGTATTCGATTCCCTCCTCTCTCCTTTTCCCTCCTTTTATAGACCAACATTTTAGCAACACTACCAACACTACTAACTAACCTTCCCACCTATTTTTATTATTTCCATTTCTGATATTTTCTAACTGATATATTATCCAGCTGTATCCAGCTGTAATATCATTTATTTAAATGCTCAATAGCTGATCATAACACTACCCTTCCCTAAAAATTATCCTTGTCCTCAAGGACTAAAATCAAAATCTGGAAATTGAGAAGTCATCTGTTGGCCATCTTCCCGTGAAGCATCTTCTGCACTGCTGTTTGACCTATGTATGAGGTATTCAATCTTAGGTCTGTTCTTGAACTTGTTCATTCTTCTATCTAAAACAGCAATTAGAGTCACCTTTGGTCTACCATCTGTAGCAATGGGAGGTAATGTAGGAGCTACTTGTGCATGAAGCCCAATCTATTTTTTAAGTAATAAGACATGGAAGACATTGTGAATTTGGTCAGTACTAGGCAAGTCGAGCTTATAAGCCACTGATTCCAGTTTTTCCAACACTTTATAGGGTCCATAGTATCTGTGACGAACGAGAATTTTATAATTTAATTTTAATATTCATTGAATTAAATAAATATTTTTTTCGATGATTTAATTATTGGATTAAATAATTAATTGATGCAATTGTGGTAGATTAATTTAATTATATATGTTACATTTATTAAATTAATGTGGAGAATAATTATTATTCAAGTATATATAATTATTTGAACTTGTTTAATTAAATGAATTATTTAATTAAGCATGATGTTATTTAATTAATTTAATTATTAATTAGAGATTTAATAAATTGTCATTATTTATTAATGAGATATTTAGTTATGTGACTATGTGAAATTATGAGAAATTATTATATTTTATTTATATTAAATTAAATAAGATATATGAATTATTGTGCAAGTGGGTGTGACATGAATTAAACTATATGATAAAGCTTTATTAAATTAAATGGTTTTATAATCTACTCTTGCTAGCCAAACATGGCCTTAGAGGGAGTTGAGAGCAGTTACCCATGATGGGTAACTGACCTTAACGCGTCAGTTCAATTGAATACGACGTCTTCTTTTTATTTCTTATTATTCCTAAGTCTAGAAAACAAGCGGAGCATATTTCTTAGAGTTCACAGAGAGAATTGTCAAAGAGAGTTTGAGAACTTTGAGAGAAATTTTGAATACTGTGATTAAAGGAGAAGAAGTGTGAGAATTTGGGAATTTTTGTCACCCTGTGTAATCTAAGCAGAGTATTCAAGGGTAATCCCTTCTTCCCAAATTTTTAAGTTACGTCTTTTAGTTTTATAGAAAATGGCTTTCAAAGCTTTTGTAAAATCTTTGTGAATTGGTGTTATGATCATGATATGTGTAATAATTCAAGTGGCATAGCATGTTATTTATATATATTACATGATTCCATATCCTAAGTGTCGATAATCTAATGACTTGCTATTTCAAAAATATACAGAGTTTGGGTTTTGGCCTTATGGCCTTATACGTGAAATTTTATGTAGTAATCGTATATTATCCCTAAATTTTACACTCCTATATTATTATGCATGTTGATACGAAGAGACCAAGCTTTAAATGAACGGATTTGGCTTTATTACGAATCCGTGGCGTTGAATTTTACGAAATTATGTTAAAAACTTCAAGAACATCAAGAACAGAGGAAAATTTTATGTTTTAATTCTGTGATTATACGTTTAATGAGTTAAAATCACTTTATAAATGTTGTATTATGATTATACATGAATTATAACATGTGGGTATGTCTAAATTCGTGTAGTAATAAATTAAATTGGAGTTTTTGGCTGTGTTCTGCAATTTTTGCGAATTGCAGAACAATTTCTGGTTCGCCGCGCCGCGGCGCCAGACTCTAGCCTAAACATCCGCGTCGCAGTTCCACAGCGCTGTAGTGCCATGTGTCCGGCTGCAGCGCCACGGCGCCGCAGTGCGAAGATCAAGTATAACAGTGGCGCCGCAGCGCCACTCTTCAGAATGTCCAGAAATGTAATTTTTTTAAATGTTAAGTCTAGCAATGTGTTAGTAACTTAATGTAATGAACATGTAAACATGTTAGAAATATAATGAAATGATGACATAGTTGTTTAACACGTAAATAACATAATTACATGTGAATTGAATTATTGAATACATAATTAGCTTGATAATTCGTGAAGTGTAAGTTATGTGACAAAGTGGTAAATTGATTAAGTATAGTCAATAATCAAAGTAGACAAAGAGAATGAGTTTATGATGATTAGTTAAGTTATAATTAACTGGTATTGTGAATGTGAATGGTATGTAGGATTTAATTCAAAGAACGTGCTTAGTTAAAGTGTAATCTACGCACGAGGCAAGTTTTCTAAACTTAAACTCTTAAATTTAAGCAAGTTTCCTAACCCTATTTGTCATTATTATTCAAGTTTATTATTTATCTCGAGTAAATTATCATTGTCATTATTCAAGTTCAAATGTTATATTAAAGATTGATTATCTTTTCAAAGTATGATTTAGTTATACAATAATTGTTCTATTGTATACTTCTTTAGATTATTATTCAAATTGAATATCATTGCTGTTGAACCTTATTAGACTAGTGAACCATTAATGATTCAACTAGTCCATAGTTGATGAGCGTTCTAAATTTCAGAACCCTTGATGAATTATCCAAACCAAACTTCCTTTGGTGCGGACTCGAATGTTAAACTGAGATGAACAACCCTGTATAGGGGATTATTTACGCTTTAGCGTTAAGATATTGTGCACAGTATGGTACTAAGGGTTGATCCCCCTAAGTACGAGAAGAAGGTCCATAGTCTTATGACTGTTAAAGGTTTGAAGTATAACCCTTGTTAACCTAGGACATAGTTCAAGGTCTTATGACCCTCAGAATTCTTTTGATTCTTGTTATTCACTCTTGATTCAAAAGTTGAGCTTTTATTCAGATGTCTTTGATTTATTCGCATGTTATTATATTGTTATTTCATTTTTATACTTGTGGGCATTTGTGCTCACTCTTGCTTAATAATAACATTGCAGTTAAGAACAAAAGAGCTGACGAACCTTCCACTAGTAAGGGCAAGGGCAAAGTTAGCAAATGATGGGGACTTGTTATTTGATATGACTTGTTATTTTATATGATGTATTTGTTTAAGACTTAAGTTAAAGATGTTTTTTAAGACTTATTTATTATAATTCCGCACAGATGTTTAAGGTTAGTTTAGCCTGGGATTGTATTATTATTCAGATGTTGTAACCCTTAAGGGAAAGATTTTATTTCTATTTAATGCATGGTTGCATTTATTATGGGTAGATAGATGATATTTGTATCATGAACACCAAATCATGTGGAAATGGAAGTACCGGATTTGGGGGTGTCACAGTATCTGGGTGCCAGTTTAAAATTGGACCTTTGAGCCATACTGGATTGTTTGTATGGTTGGAGTTTAAGATATACAGAGTCTCCCACTTCAAATTTCCTCGCAGTCCTATGTTGATCTGCATAAGTCTTCATCCGAACTTGAGCTTGTAGTAATTTGGTCCTCAGATCAGCCAAAACTACACTCCTTTCCTTGATAAAATTGTCAACAGCTGGAATCTTTGTAGTTTCAATCTGATGAAAATTCAAGTGAGGTGGAGGTAAGCCAAATAATGCCTGAAAAGGAGTGCACTATAAAGCTGTATGGTAGTTGGTGTTATACCACCATTGGGCCAAGCTTAACCAGTTCCACCATTTCTTTGGATGTTCACTACACATACACCTCAAATAACATTCCAAACACCTGTTGAACCTCTCAGTTTGGCCATCCGACTGAGGGTGATAAGCTATACTCAAACTGAGTTTGACCCGTAGCTATCTGAACAGAGTTTGCCAAAATGTACTCACAAATATTTTGTCTCTATCTGTAACAATGTTCTGTGGCAATCCATGAATTCCATAAATGTGATCAATGAAAACCTTTTCAATGGTGCTAGCAATGTAAGGATGGTGTAAACCAATAAAATGAGCAAACTTGGAAAATCTGTCTATGATAACTAGTATAACAGTTCGTCCCTCAGAATTTGGTAAACCTTCAATAAAATCCATGGAAATGTCAGTCCAAGGTTTGTAAGGTATCTCCAAAGGTTGTAGCAGTCCTGAATAAGGAGTGGTTTTAGTTTTGTGTCTTTGGCAAACTTCACATTCCTTTACCCAAGTTTTAACATCTACTGACATAGTATTCCAACAGAAATAAGTTCCCAATCTTTTGATAGTAGCTTGAATTCCAGAATGACCCCCAATGGACTATCATGGAATGCTGCAAAAAGGGTCTTTCTAAGGTTAGTTTGAGAACCTACATATATCAACCCTTTGTACCTTAAGATACTTTTTTGCAAAATGAAGTGAGGCTCAAAATCTGGTTGAATGCTGATTTGCTGTATTATGTTATGAACATAAGCATCGCCATCATAAGTATTGTTGATTTCTTGTATCCAAGTAGGAATAATCCTTGTAATTTCCATAGCCTGAACCAATTCTTCATCATAATCCCTTCTAGATAGGGCATCTGCCACTACATTTTTAGTTCCTTTCTTGTAAGTGATTTCATAGTCATATCCCAACATTTTACTCAACCATTTCTGCAGTAAAAATGTGGAAAGCTTTTGTTCCATAAAGAATTTCAAGCTTTGATGGTCAGTTTTGATGATGAAGTGAGTTCCTATTAAGTAAGACCTCCACTTGGTTATAGCTTGTAAAATTGCTAACAACTCTTTTTCATAGACAGACAAACCTAGATGCTTTGGTGCCAAAGCTTTGCTTAAATAGGCTAATGGTCTTCCCCCTTGCTTTACTATTGCCCCAATTCCTTTTAAGCTGGCATCAGTTTCAATAACAAATGGCTAAGTGAAGTCAGGCAAAGCTAGAACAGAAGCTGAACTCATAGCTTCTTTTAGGGATTGAAAACCATTGGTAGCTTCAGAGTTCCAATGGAATTGATCCTTGTGTAATAGCTTAGTCAGTGGTCTAGCTATCTCTCCATAATTCCGGATGAATCTCCTGTAATATTCGGTTAACCCAAGAAATACTCTGAGAGCTTTAATTGATTTTGGTTCTGACCAATTTATCATACTAACAATCTTGTTTGGATCTAGAGAAACACCATGTTCATACACAATATGGCCTAAATACTCCACCTGGAACTGAGCAAAAGAACATTTTGAAAGCTTGGCATACAATGTATTCTTTCTAAGGATGGCTGACGGAACGAAAACTCCAATAAAATGTCACTTTAAGGACCTAACTGACGAAAATTGAACTTTATGGACGACTTTAAAAGTGGATGACAACTTGAAACGACAGAAGTGTCATTTAGCCGAAATAGAGCTATAATCATTATTCTCCGTTATTTAACCTAATTTATCCCCTATAAATATATATCAACTATTACGCAACAACTTATGCGACAAACAATTCTAAATACTGTTGAAAGTGCAAAAGAGTTATATGGAGACATTCATATTATGGTAATAGTGCATTCAATGGGAGGGGATATGGCTTCATTTTGTGGACTATATTTCACGGTGTTTATATTTATGGCTTCTTCATCTATTGCATTCTATTATTTGGATTGTAGCTTTGCATGATTTGTTAAGTTCTAGCATCCGATAAATCATTTTTATCATTATTAATAGTTTTTTTTTGGCATTATGGTAATACTGTGAGTGCCTCTACAATTGCCAAAAATGGATAAAAAAAACTAATGAGACAATGTATTCGTTTTTTAACTATAACATTGTGTTATGTATGATACAATGTTATACTGCTATGTTTTTGGACACGATGTTTGTTTGACATGAAGATACAACATAATTATTAATGCTCGTGTTTTTCAGTTTTCGCATGTAACATGTAATTTCCCTTAAAGGTCTGAAGACCAAAACTGGGACATTCTTCATCTGTTTTTCCTTTCGTTTGGATGTTTGAATTCTGGTGCAAGTAAGCATATATGAGACATGGACTCTTTAAAATTCATCAAGTACTTGTGTCAAATATTTGAGGCTTGGTGAGGTTTGTGTAATGTGTAACACACTTCAAATATGTCACTAACAATCATATCAATATAACAACTCGATGACATTGTGCATTACACTTTTCAAATATTTGTTAGTGATTTAGAATGAAAGAATTATCTATTTTTAACCCTATTAGTTACATTATAAATATTTTTATCAAGAAATTAATATATATATATATATATATATATATATATATATATATAGACACACACACAATTGTCCTAGGGTTTAGTGATCAGATTAATTCTATACTTAGATATGTATTTGCGCACAAAACTTTTACCCAACTCTATGTAACATATGCTACCAAAATTTGATCATCGCACAACAATCTACCATCTTCTTATTATATTTTAATTTATTAATTGTACGCATAAATTTATTATTAACAAACAGAATAATCCTGCCGCAACGCGCGGGTTTATATCTAGTTAAATATACTAAATTGTAGTGCATAACACCATTGCATGACATTTGTCCTTCCCATATTGCAATATTTGTCCTACATAATTAATATACTCATCTATTACTCCGGTTTTCACCTGTCCTACACCAATTTTTAAATTTTATAATAATATACCTTTTATAATATTATACCATACATTTAACATAACTAACCGTGACAACCAGATAAATATATTTTTTAGAATTTTACAGTATTATATACCATTTATAATCCTATGTCATACATTATATCATACATATATATAATCCCACACTAATATGTTTATTTTATAATCCCCAAAATTCATTACTTTTCTAAACGGTTGCTAATTTAATTATGTTAACACATAATTATTATATCATAAAATCACTACTTTTCTAATATTATGTCATACATTATATCATGCATGTATGGTATAATATTATAATACACGTATATAACAAAATAACTATCTATCTAAACTGTGCGGATATTATCATTACTAATTTAATTATATTATAACATAATATTATACTATTTATAATTATATTACAACATAATATTATACAGTTTAAAACATTTAAAACAAAATTAAAATAACAAATAATATCAATCATAACTTACTATGTTGATTTTATAATCCCCTTAATCATAACTTTTTCAATCTAAATGGTTTTTATATTATCGTTACTTAATTATTATCTCCTAAAATCACTACTTTTTAATCCCACATTAATATTTTAATTTTATAATCTCCTAAATCACTACAAATGCTACCAAAATTTGATCATCGCACAACAATCTATCATCTTCTTATTATATTTTAATTTATTAATTGTACATATAAATTTATTATTAATAAAATGAATAATCCCGCCGCAACGCGCGGGTTTGTAGCTAGTTCTATCTACAATTATTTCTCTTAATTTTTGGTATTTAGCATTTCAGAATTTTCATTTTTGAAAGCCTATACTATTGATTAGGGGAAACACTTAGGTTCTTCTTGTGTTGAGGGATAGAGCTGAACATGTGACATTGCATAGTAAAGGAAGAGGTTTTACCATTAGACTATCACCTTTGGTCTGCAGTTAGGATTTAACTTTCTATAATTGATTTTCATGCTAGCTCCATAATTTGGTTATCTATATAAATTTTGGGATTCAAGGTGAAACGAAAATACAGCTTACTCTACTCAAATGTCAGTAAATATCATACTTTTTTGTTTCTAAATATGTATATGCATGGTCTTAAAATTTTTATAACTTAATTTTTACTATGTAAGATTTGTCCATTATGTATAACTAAATAAAATATAAAATTTTGTAAGTATTTCACTATATCATAATAAATAGCCCCTCCTAGACCAAATTTCTGGGCCCGTCCCTGTCCATATATGCTTTCCCTTTGCTCAGTGAGGACATACTCCTACATCCCTGTCCATATATGCTTTCCCTTTGCTCAGTGAAGACATACTCTTTCATCCGAGTCAATTCGACATTATAGTGTATTTGGAATGAATGACAGAGGAGTTTGCCCTGCAACTTGCTAGCATTAGAAGTCTCTATGGTTGCAATATGTAACTTCCTCTATGCCAAGGATTAGCACCCGAAAGAGTGACATGGCGAGACTCCCTCATTTACTGAAATAGATCTAGGATTGGACACAACATGGAACAAATATGTAGACTCGATTAATCTATTAAATACTGGACATATACATGGTAAGAACGCAGCAGAATGTGAATGTATGGCTATAAATTCCAAAATCCAGTGCTTACATAGGTATGGATTTGAAAACAACAAAGAAACAAAGTATTCAGGCGTCCGCCTAGGCGCCGGCGCTGCCCAACCTTGGCGAGTAGATGTCATAGTTGTCGCGATCTACTAACATCTCTGCAACTTAAGGTGCCTACGTCTGCCTAACGATTTATAGAACACTAGAAACAAACAGAAACATGAGGCCTACTGTACATAAAGAAGAACATCAAGTCCTGTATTTAAAGTTTAGGTACACATGAAAAGAGATGCCAAGATGGTTGCAATAAAGGCGGTAAATCCTGTGCGGTAGTAGGTTCCTGCGCTATGGCTGTTGTGGTGGTTCCGAGCTGCCCCAGCTGCACCATATAAGGGAATTACGGCTGCACCTCCTGGTGTACGTGATCCACCACCACCATTTCCATTATCAGCACTACCACCTGATTGGCCACCATTGTCAGTTCTTCCACCAGCACCACGAGCCAATGCACTGCGATGTGCTATGCTGGTACTGCCATCGCTCGAGCTATTATATTCATCTATTCCTTTATTTTTCTCCTGAAAATGAACTTTACAGGCAATGTTCTATTAGTTCCAACTGTAACAAGAAAGGTCTCTGCACAATATATTGAGTATAATTTTATTAATCAGAATGTGAATTTATGGAATTCGGCTACCAAGAAGTTGAAAATTGGTCAAGTCTCTATCAAGGCTTATGCAAAAATATTGTATCTGTATGTGTAGACTGACCCAATAAGCATGTTGGACCACCTTCTTACCTAAAAGGTTAACCTATTAGGTTGAGGCTCTACTATACCCATCTACACTCTTGAATTTATCCAAATGTGGGATTCATGTGAAATATCCCAAAATACAGAAGTTGCAAATGATTTCCCCTTTGTTATACACCAACGTAACTTCTGTACTACAAGAATGCAACACTTTTTTGTTTGATTCAGATATATATATAGTCTAGCGAATTGGTTCGCTGATGAACCGGCTATGACAACAGTTTGAACCGTCGTCATAGCCAATTCGTCGCGAACCGATTAGTTAGAGATATTTTTCATGTATATATATATATATACAAGGGCGAAGCCACCCATGGGCTAGGGTGGGCTCTAGCCCAGGTGGACTTTTTTACAAATATTTAGTATTTATATATCTTAATAGCCCAGCCCAATCTTCATAAGTCATGTTCCTTTAAATCACATGTCCCCTGTTAATTGTTATCCGACCCATTCCATATAGTTTCCTTCTCTCTAAACTACTTCAAACCTTTATCAATTGCTCTTGATTTTTGGGTGAAACTAATAATGGAATGAAAGCTGCAAATTGAATTGGGCTTATTTTCGGCAAGAGTAAACTGATTTTGGCTGATATCAACGCAGATAACAAGAAATTTAGTGTTGATTTTGCTATGTTAACTATAATGAATTGTTTGTGGAAATGAGAATATTTATGGTGGGTGTCGGGTGGAGTAATAAGGAAAAGGAATTAAAAAATTCGTGCTTAAGTATTTCTAAATGGTTATGAGATCTCTCTTTTAAAGTTATGCACTTCACTTGTTTGATTAAATTCCTCTTAAAGGCTATAAAGTTTTAAAAGTGAAAGCTTAATGTTATTATAAGCAAAAAAGCTTATGTTTATAAAATATGTGTCTCAAGTGGCTTAACTGAATTAGAAATGGTTTAGAAGTAAGTTTAAGTGAATTGAGTAATTTTGGTTTGGTTAGAAAACTGATGTGACTGAACAGTTTTGAGCCCATATAGAACCTGTATGAAACATTTATTTGGACTAGTTTATATTTTTTTAAAATAGTATGTCATACCTTCTATAACATGTTTAAAATTGGTTCTAATTGGATGTGTGTAGGTTAAGTTAGAAAATTGTAAAGTGGCTACAAAAAAATGTTAAATTTGGGAATTCTGGGCAGAAGCCCAGCGGTGAGATAGAGCGTCGCTGCTCTGGTCCCTTGCTCTAGTTTTTAATTATCTGTAGTCCAGGATGAAATTTTTTCCTAGCTCCGCCCTTGTATATATAAACCTTGTGCAATGCCAAGTTGATATATTTAAATATGTGCTTGGGCTTGACCGATTCATAATTTCGTACAAGTTTTGTACTCTTATGATGCATAGAACTGCAGAGATTTTGGAGGCTCAAGTGCTTTGGGTGGTGGTGAATGGTGTGATAGGATGACACAATTATTATGTTAATCTATTCTATTGGAATGTACAAGGGCGAATCCATTTGAGGTGTAGTGGGGGCAATTGCACACTTTGTCCTCGAAAAATAAATGTTCCTGAAAAATAAATGTTATAATCTAATATCAATTTTTAAGTCGGATCACAGTCATTTATTCATGAACACTAGAACACTGTCAAACAAGTTAATTTTATCCCCATACCAATTCGCATGGTGGTTATTAGTCTCAGAAGGTGTAGAGATTATGAAGATTAATTAGGATAGGAGTGTAGTGGGCTTGCACTTCTACGGGGTTATGAGAAGAAATTAATCAAATGATGGTAAAACACTATTCTCCCCCCCCCCCCTCTATATAATTTACCTAAAGAATTAATGAATATCTCAAATTTGTACCCACTCTGTTATTTTTTTTTCCAGTTATCTAGCCACAATGTTCCCATCAAAGAAAAATTATTTAAAACATATTGTAATTTTTCTTTTTTATAATTTTACAAATTTAGTAATTGTTTGTAAATTTTTACAATTTTTTAAAATGATGTTATCATGATATTTTTACAACAACGTCGACTAATAAAAAAAAATAAAAAAGTAATGGATGAATGATTGTTTAGTAACTTACATTATTGAGCATGACATTTTGTAACTATCGAAAATGAGTCTGCAACAATTTCAAGTTATGGAGTCTCAAAAAATGTTATTATAAACAATATATGAGTATTATTTAATTTTGTGATTTATTGTATTATATTTTTATTTTTTATTAAAAAATTCTTCAAATTTGACCTCACTGAACCAAGGGTCGGATCCGTCCCTAGGTATATATCTCATTCCATCATCTCCCGTGGAATGAAAATAGAGGGATCCATTTTAATATTTCTTCAATCCAAACACAACATTAGTGTTCCGTGCCCACCCAACTTTTTCTAAGTCAGTTTGTGCTAATAACTAGGTTCCTTAACATGTTGAAACTGACAATTCAACCTGAAAAGGTAGCACCATTTTTTTTCCCCCGTATGCAGGAATTTTGAAAATGTATAGGGAGAATATACTACAGTTTATTTCTAATAACTTTGTCTTTTCTTGGACATTTTAAAATCTAAAGGTTGCATTAACCTATAAGTTCTATGAATATGGTCTCCCCTGTTTAGCTATTCTTGAAAGAATAATAATTCCTATGTATTGTTATAGTCTGGGTTGTCTCTTAAACAAGGTTATATAGTTCGGATCATGATTCCATAAATTGCATTTGTATAGGTAGAGAGTTGTCATTGTATAATACTTGTATAATAAAGGCCATATAAATGAAACTTTCTATCTATACTAATGCAGTTAGTTTCTATAGGACTATTCAAAACGAACTGTCTGGAATCCAAATCTAACATACATATGGTGGTTTGATCTAATATTTTCTTCTTGACTAGTTTGATAGTTTCAAATGTCAAGAAACAACTTTGTCGTAAAAACATACCAAAGCAAAAAAATTAAAGCTGAAGAGTTTCTACAATCATTATTTTTGAATCATGTTTAACTAGCATTAATTCATCTTCCTTGTTTTGTTTTTGCATCTGAGTTCTTGTTAAAATTTGAATTCCGAATCGAAACAGAGCTAAAATAACAGAGGAAATAAAGAAGATTAAGAAGAGTGAAATAAACCTGAATTAGGTAAGGTCTTGCTTTGTGGAAATAATGATGCAGTAGAACAAAAGAAGAAGAGGGCCATTAGAAACATAGTTATTCTTGTATTTCCCATAGAGCTTTTCTTCCTCGTAATCCCATATATGTGCATCTTTTTAATCCTCTCTATTCCCCCTTTTATACTTCTTGTTTAACTTTTTTTGCTTTCAGCTCCACTATCTTTCCTATGGAATCTTTAACAAAGTTGAGAAGATGATATTGTCTATTTTATTTTCAAAGGATCTTATCAACTACCTGTAAAAAGTTTATCAATGGGCTGAAGGGTTGGCATTTGGAATCATTGTACATTGTTTAAATGGACCCCATTAACTTTTTTATGGACCATAGTAAGCACTTCCATCTTTTTTGGTTCAATTAGTGAAATTACTACACCCGTTTAACCGAGAGAATCCATATACTCCCCCCCCCCCACCACCCCACCCCACCCCACCCCACCATTCAAATTATACAATTATTATTAACTTCTAAAAGTTAATGTGAGATAATTTAAAATCTAAAATTAAGATGACTCATTGAAAATTATAAAACGATAAAATTTATGTTGTATTTGGATTGAAGGAATAAAATGAAGAACGAAATGAAATGATTTTAAGATATTTTAAGTGTATTGTCAAAATTATCACATATATCTATTTTATTGTAATGAATTTTATTCCACATTCTCCACACATGGAATAAAAAATTAAAGGGATGAAATGAATTTTCATTCCATTGGAATGATTTAACCTCTAAAACGATCATCAAATACACTATTTTTATTTCATTCATTCATTCATTTATTTTATTCCATCAATTCAAATGTAATATTACAATGAATAATACTTTTTAGATAATTTATTATATTCATCATTATATTTATTAAAATAAAATGAATTTATGTCAATTTTGAGTGTAAAAATATCTTAAGTTGACTTTAAAAAGTCAATAATAATCAAATAATATGAAACGGAGGAAATATTACTTTTAATTAAGTGCTTATTCGATTACCAACTTATGAAACATTTGGTGTATTTCTAGATCCAAACACACTTATATTGTTAGTCTATAATTAGTTTATTTCAAACATAATTTATTTCAAAAATAACTTATTTAACTCACAAACTGTGACGCCCCCAAATCCGGGTAGCTTTAAACCCTAGATATTGTGCTACACACTACTACGACATACGCATACATCTAACTGCATAATCTTAATGATACGAATATAATTACTATATTATTACATCATATCTGTTCATCCCAGGTTCTATGACCAATACATGATTCAAAACATAATAATACTATCTGTTACATAATAATAGTATGTTATTACAAGTCTTCTATTCATTCATCTTCTTCTTTCTTTTGTCCTTACCGGATCCTTCTATGCGTTCAACTTTAGTTGAAATCATATAATTCAAGTAAGAATGATAATTTAATGTTCAGCAAGTATGACAGTTCAATAATAACAAATCAAGAGTTATATGATCTCATTCAACAACTGAATAATAGTAGTGAAATATACTGAATAAACATGCATAATACACTTTCTTTTTGTTTCAAACATTTTTGAAACGACACACTGACTATTTATGCTGAGAGGTCATATGACCAAGAACTTTCTTTTACTTCTTTTGAAAAGGTTTAATAGTAATTCAACTTTAAACCGTTATTCCTTACAATCACTTCTAGGTGATCAACCTATAATACTCTATGTTGATCAACACTCTTATATTTAAACGACTATATGTGTTTGTTTTGACACCTTGTGTGTCGGCCGAAATATTCAACCAAAACTTTAATTAGTTCTTTCTCATGCTTATCTTTGATCCCGTACCAAAACAACTTGGTTTGGACAACTCTACCTAACATCAATAATATTTCAAGGATTCAATATCAAATTGATAAAATATCTTAACATTTGTCTAGCTGAAACGAATGGCATCGACATTTTCTTAAACAGTTCGTGCATATCGAACTTTAAAACTTAAACAGTTTATGTCACAGCATAGCTTGGATACTTGTACAAATACTAAGAGATTTGCATAATCATGAAATTCACACAATCATACAACAATTGTGTACATTTGATCTTAAGACATTTTATAACATTCTGATAGATCTCCAAATTTTATGAAATATTTTGATGATAACAATAATTAGGAAAAAGATTAATTAAAGGGTAGAATACTCTCTATAGGTTTTATTTATTTATTATAATTATTTTAAACAATCTTGTCTATTTTGACCAAAAATGTTTTCTCATCTTAAATTGAATTAATATATTTCTTGACCTTGATAATTTAATATCAAGTGTTAGAAAGATTAATTCATAAAATAACATTTTTTAAGGCATGGAGAATTCCTATTATTCCTAAAATGATTTTCTTCATTTAAGTTTTTCAAGATTAATATATCACATATTATTAGAGGTGGCAAACGGGCGGGCGGGCCCGGGCCGGGCCGAGCGCGGACGGGCCAAAATGGCCCGAATTTTGGCGGGCCAAAAATGTTAGGCCCGTGGCCCGGGTTGGGCCGGGCCTGGCCGGCCTGCGGGCTTCTTTCCCTATTTTTTTTTAAAAAATTTAGCTACACCAAAAACAGTAATAATAATAAATATTAAAAGTAATAAAATAATTTATAATAAACAATAATTCTAATTACCTACATTAACTACATATCTCAATCAATTAAAATTTTAATAGTATTATAAATTACTTTCAAAGTATATAATCAAATTTGATTTTTTAAAATTATACTTTAATTAATATAATTTATTTAACTTTTAAAAAATGCATTCATGACTCCACAAATATTGTTCCAAGAGATATCTAATTAATTTCTAAGATTTACACTGTTGGAACTTGGAGATGCCAAAATTTTAGTAATTTGAATATTTAAATTGATTTTCAGAAGATTTGCATGACATGATTTTAGGCATTACCCAATATCTCATTATTAACAGCCACATCAAGTAAGAAATTTCAAACTACAATTATTATTTACTACAACTATAATAATTAAAAGTATATTTTTATATTGAAGATTGCATTAAAAATAAATAGTTGTTGTAGCTCAGTTGGTTTGAACTCTTATTTATTTACTTATAAGTCTTGTGTTCAAGCCTCGTAATCACAGGCCGCAGGCCGGGCCAAAAACGGCCCAGATTTTATGGGCTGAAAAATGACGGCCCAAAGCCCAGCCCGTGGCAGGCAGGCGGGCCTGGGCCATCTTTGCTAGGTCTACATATTATGAAACTATTTTAAAACAAAAGGTCATAACCTTTGTCTGTTATCCGAATTGGATGCTTGGAATGTGAGTAATTTTTGTGGGACCATGAGCTTAAATGAAAGAATGAAATAAAAAGGCATAAAGCCTTTTTTTTCCTTGACCGAATAGTAGTGCTAGAGTATTTAGTATGCACATGTGTGATGCCTTTACAAGCCTTCACCTTTTGACCGTTGCTTGAAAAATGAAATGGGTGCATTTATTGAATGCATGAGCTAACAATTTTTTGTTAGAAAATTTCCTTGCTTTCGATCCGTGTGTCCTTCATCCGAACTTCTTATTTTAAATAAACTCATCCGAGCTCCACTATGACCTACAATGCTACTGGTTGCAGAGAAGGACTGTCAATATCCAGACCTCCACTATTTGACGGAACAAACTACCTACTGGAAGAACAAATTCAAAATATATGTCAAGTCACAAGCAATCAAAGTTTAGTTTGCAATAGAACGAGGTGTAAAAATTCCAACCAAAATTGAAGAAAAAAATATCGTTGAAAAAGATGTTGATGAATTCACCACTGAAGATGAAGAGGCTATGGATATAGCTTCCAGAGCTGAACATGTGTTAACTAGTGCTCTTATTGAAAAAGAGTACAAAAGAGTTAGCAACTGCAAGAATGCAAAATAAATTTGGAAAAAATTGGTTGTAACCTATGAAGGAACCAATCATATCAAAGAACCCAGAAAGGATGCTCTAATCCAAGAATATGAAAGTTTCAAGCTTGAAAAAGGTGAAAAGATCATTAAATATGGAAATAAGTTTTTCTAGAATCGTTGATGAGTTGGAACAACTAGGAAAGACATACACAACTAATGAGAAAAATAGAATAATTCTCAAAGTCCTTCCATCCATCTGGAAAATAAAGGTTACATTAATCAAATAAATGCAAGATCTAGATGCATATCCTCTTGATAGCCTTATTGGAAACCTCCGTTCCAACGAAGTCGACATGCTAGTTGAAAAAGTAGGATCAGACATAGATCTCAAAAAAAAGGAATTGCTTTGAAAGCTTTACTTATAGATCAAGAAAACGAAGATGAAGAATTGAATGAAGAACTTTAGAGTTTAGATAATAATGAAGTTACTCTATTATCTAAAAAACTCAGGAGAGTGATTTAAAGTAATTCCAGAAAATATGGCAAAAAAGCTTTATGAAAACAAACAACAACTTTAACAACTTCAAAGGCAAACAAGTCTTTAAGCCAAAAGTATAAGGAGGAAATTTCAAAGCAAACAACAACAACAACTTCAGAAATAATGAAAAGTAAAACGCATGTTTTGACTGCAACCAACTTGGACATTTCAAAAAGGATTGTTCAAAACTAGCCAACAATAAAGTACTAGTAGTTGAGGAAGGCTGGGATCTGAGTGACGAAGAAGAAAGTGCCGAACAAATCAAAGAAATTGCAAATCTTTGTTTAATGGCAAACAATGATTCATCACCAAGATTTGAAGTAAATTCTGAACATCAATTACTTAGTACTTCATTTGCCACACATTTTAGATAATATAAATGAAGAACATTATGAATTACACGAACCTTATAATTGTTTATATGAAAATAATGAAATAATTGAAGAGGATTTTATTAAATTAAAAATATCTTTAGAAAAATTAATTAAAACTAACAAAAATCTTGAAATAGAAAATTCAAGTTTAATTATAACAAATGAAAGTTTAAATGAGGAAAAACTAGAAAATGATTTCTTATTAAAAGAAGAATTATAAAAATTACGAAAAATAAACAAAAATCTTGAAATAGAAAATTCAAATTTAATCATAGCTAATGAAAGTTTATGTGAAGAAAAACTAGAAAATGATTTATTATTAAAAGAAGAACTAGAAAAACTAAGAAAGATAAACAAGAATCTTGAAATAGAAAATTCAAATTTAATTATAACTAATGACAATATAAAAGAAAAACTAAAAAATGATAACTCAGAAAATTCACTATTAAAAGAAGAATTAAAAAAAGTAAGACAAACAAATAAGGTTCTTGAAATAAAAAATTCAATACTTGCTGTAATTAATGAAGATACTCAAATAGAAGTATTAAATGAAGATATTAAAAACCTCAAATTTGAGAATTCATATCTAAAAACAGAATTAGAAAAACATAATTCTTTAATAAATTAGATTAATATTTTATTTATAGAACGTGACGATTTAAATACTATAGTTCATAAATTTTACAAAAGGGAAAGAAAATCTTGATGTCATGCTAAATCAATAGAGATTCATATTTAATAAAGATGTACTAGGATATAATGGAGAATCTAGTAAAACAAACGATAAAGGACTATATCATGTTAAAAGCAAAGAAAAAGAAAATTACACATCTCCTTTTACTAAATGTTCTTACTGTAATAGAAATGATCATTCTTTTTATATGTGCAATGCTCGAAATGGAAACTATAAATGAAAAATAATTTGGGTTCCCAAAGGAACGCACACTGCACCAACTATTACAAGAAAAGAATTCCATAAAAATTATTATCATACATCTCATAGTCTTATTACTCATAGAATGCTTATCTCTACTAAAATTGATTATTCTTTATCAAGTTTTGTAAAGGAAAATACAAATATTCCTTCTACAAAATGAAAAACTTACCTAAAGGACCCTTCACACTAAAGGGTACTAGTCTGTCAAATTGGTATATATTGAAGGTGTCTCTTGCAGCAGATTTAAAAAAAGTAAATGGTATCTCGATAGCGATTGTTCAAGACATATGATTGTGACAAATCAAAGTTGAACAATAATGGTAAAGTAGTTGGAATTGGAAGGGTTGGTAATAAGCATATAACAATCTCTAACGTTCAATTAGTTACTGGACTCATGTATAATATTCTATCTATCAGTCCATTATATATGTGATAGTGGTTTTAAAATATATTTTAGTACACATAATTGCTCTATATTTGATCAATTTGGTAAATTGGTTTTATTATGCCCTAGAAATCAAAATGTGCACACATGTGACCTAGATGCTTATTCTCATCTAGATAATATTTGTCTTGTATCTGGAAATGATGATCCATGACTTTGGCATGTCAGACTAGGACATATCAACATGAAACTAATCAATAACATTTCATCTAAAGAACATGTTTGTGGTCTTCCAAAACTAAAGTTGTGACGAACGAGACTTTTGTATTTAATTTTAAATATTTATTGTATTAAATAAATATTTTGTTGATTTATTTGTTGAGTTAAATAATTATTTGATGGAATTGTACTAGATTAATTTAATTAAGTGTGTCACATTAATTAAATTAATGTGGAATAATTTTATAATTCAAAGTGTGAATTTAATTGAGATTATTAAATTAAAAGAGTTATTAAATAATTTTAATGTTATTCTAATTAATTAGAGATTTATTGATTTGTCAGAATTAATAAATGAGAATTTTAAGTATGTGATGATGTGATTTAATGGGTAATATTGACTTTTATTTAATTGAGTTTAAATAATATTATTTGATTAATTAAAGTGTGAGAAATAAACTATATAATAAACAAATTAATTAAAATAAATGGAAAAGGGAATAAATAAGTAACAACCAAACATGGCCTTAATAACATGGGAGCAATTAAGGCCAGGGTGCGCTTAACCGCTACCCATGTTTCGCCATTTAACGTCAGTTGATGTTATGCGTCAATTCATTATTTTGCAAACCTGGAGAACAAAGTCAGAGAGAAAAGAGAGAGATTAAGAGAAAAATTTTACTAAGGAAGAAGTTTTGTAGAATTAAGAAGGAAGTTCCTACCATCTTTGAGTATCTAAGCAGAGAAATCAAGGGTAATCTCCTAATCAAAACTTCTAATTTACGTTCTTAAAGTTTTTTTTATGAAACCCAATTTTTAACTCTTTGTAATTGAATTTTATTGTTAATTGTTGAATTTGTGATATTGTATATGTTTATTAACATGTATAGTTCAATTATATATGATTTATATGTGTTTTAGAGTAATCAAATCCATGTAATTATGTTTAATTGGAGTTTTATAGTTTTACAGAGAAAAATATATGAATATGACTTATAAGTACAAAAATTTATGTTTAAATTGCATATTAATCGGTAAATTGATAGATGATTATATTTATATATGTGACGCCCCTAAATCCGGGTACTTTCAATCGACAGATATGGTGCTACACGATACTCATAACTATACATTCATTTCATCGAAACAACATCAAAATGATTGTATTTACTACATTCTTATTACAATAGTAATGAATCCTTTCCCAGGTTCTGTAACTAAATACATTCTTAGTTTGTCATAGTATAATTCATATGGGTAAAATGTAAATGTGACCACTGAACTTTAGGTATTTTTGGGTATTGAGCCCTTTTCTTTTGGTCAACGCAAATCGAGTCCCTTTCTATTCAAAAATTTGGATATTGAGCCCCTATGTGCCACATGGGCGTTGACCTGCCTATGTGGCACACGTGGCAGCGCTGACATGAACATTTTTGCCATGTGGAACCGCTTACATGTGCATTTTCCAATTAATTGTTAAAATCTCAGTTTCCCAAGAATCGAACTCAAAACCTCAATTTTGAGATTTTGGTCATTAAACCAATTGAGCTATGTAAAATTTATACTTATTTTATCAAAAGAATTAATATTTATACCAAATCAATTCATTTCCCTCAACAGATTAAAACAAAAAAAGTGTTATTAAAACTTTTAAATAAAAACTTTTCGATCGTTAATCTATTATTATTATTATTCATCGTTTTCACTGTAGATGCATGTAAGGGACGAACAAAAAAAGTGTTATTAATTTTTTTTCTCAATAAAAAAAATATTCGTGTTTTATGTAAAACAAAATTCATATAATAATGTATGATTTTATTTATTTTAAAGAGAGTTTTGTAATTTATAGAACAAAACAAATCCCCATTATCCAAACACATGAAGATAAAATCAAAGACAACAAACAAGAACCGTCAATTGAGTTTGGACACAAAGAATCACTCCTCCGTTATAATCCTTTAAGCTGAAGAACAGATAAAATTGTTAACATTATTTGCTCCTCAGATTGAATTCCTTAAATTGGATTTCACAAATCATTTTTTGTTACTTCATGCCCGAACACTACCATTAAAAACACAATCGCAAATCTGAAACAAGTCACCCCATCGCTGCAACTACCTGATTTCAAAATTCACACTAGTGACGATCTGGGTTCAAAAACTCAAAATCAGTCGAATAATTATATTTGGTTTCGGATAATAAGATGATAAGACTCAAAAATTACTAATCAATCAAATAATAAGCAATGAGAAGAGACAAGTTGTATCAAGTAAAAAACTCTTGAAACAAGAAATTAAGAGTTCGCAAATATAGCACAAATCCGAATCCTTAAACGCGAGCAGCAACGAGAGGGGCTACGGACGAGGCGGCATTAGATGCGGCGCCACAGAGAAAAGAGAAATCTGGTGGCGACAGGCTCTTGCTCATCAAGAAAGAGATCCTCTGGAACCCTAAAGGAGTGGAAATCAGAACGGATCCGACGTTGGTGAGTAAAATTTCTACAATTATAGAGAGAATGAGGATGCCTAGGGTTTCCCACTCCGAATAAGTGCGGCCAAAGACGACGAGAGGCGGATCGAATGGGCAAAAGAGGTAGAGGAAGAGCCAGCCGGTGAGGAGCCCGAGGAGGACGATGATCGGAGGGGCAGAAGAGGTAGAGGAAGAGCCAGTCGGAAATAGGCGTAGTTCCCTCAGCTTTAGATGAGAGAGGGAGACGACAGATGAAGATCGAAAGAATGAAATGAGATAGAGACTGAGACTCAGCAGATCTAAGAAAAGGGGATTTGTTTTAATTTGGGAGAAATTCTTTGTTCAGTTATAAAGCATAATCCTTGCAAAAATATAGCAGCTAAGCCGTGGTGCTCGGGTGGTCATTGGATCAAAATTTCGAGCTGGAGGTCTGGAAATCGGTGCTCGGATGGTCATTGGATCAAAATTTCGAGCTGGAGGTCTGGAAATCGAATCTGAGCAGCGACAAATTTTTTGGGTTCAAGTCCAATATTTGCCACGTCATATATGCCACATGTAAAATAAAAATAAAAATACTCACGTCAGATATGCCACGTAGGCGCCACGTGAGCAAGTCAATGCATATCTGGCAACAGGGGCTCGAAGTCCAAATTTTTTAATAGAAAAGGGCTCAAAATGCGTTGACAAAAAGAAAAGGGCTCAATTCCCAAAAACCCCTAAAGTTTAGTGGTCAACCTTGCATTTTACTCTAATTCATACAAATATACTAGTCTATTACAGGATAAACTACTTATCCATCTTAGCTTTGCCTTTATCTTTAATAGAACCCTCGGTTTGTTCGACCTTAGTTTCAATCATATAATTCAAGCAAGAAGTGAGCATAACTAGCTCAGCAAGTCTAGCAATATATAGTACAAGTACCACGTCGAGTATTATATGATTATTCTTCATTAACTGAACAAATAGCTATGAAGTACTATGAAACATTGAATAACACTTTTCATTCTTATAAAACCATTCCAAAGTACATATAGTAACTTAAGAATTCTGAGTAGGTTAAAAGACCATGAACATTCTCTTATGATTTTCATTCATGAAAAAGGACAACCCGACACTAAGTCCGTAAGTTTGATATATCTTACGAGCACTTCTAGGTGATCAACCTATAGTACTCTATGTTGATCAATGCTCATCCGTTAAACGTATCTACGTTTAAGTTTGGCAACCTCATGTGCCCATCGAATAATCGATGTAAAATACTTTTGTTTATTCATACTTAGGCTTACCTTTGATTCCGTACCAAATAATTGGCATAGGATAGCATTATCAATACTATATCGAAAGACTTGTAAACAAATCAATCAAACTCTTAAGATTGGTCTAGCCGAGTTAAAACTGGTATCGACTTTTTCGTAAAATAATTCATGCATATTATAACATGAATCACAGAAACTTGGCTAACACGAAGGTTAGACAAGCGTTAAGAAAACTTGCCTTCAAGCGTCTTCAATTAAAATTCAATAGTTCTTGGTCTTTACAGTTTCTACATGATATATTCACATAACACACTGGAATTAGCTACCAAACAATCTAATCATATT
Source organism: Panax notoginseng (assembly GCA_016801055.1). NCBI lineage: Eukaryota > Viridiplantae > Streptophyta > Magnoliopsida > Apiales > Araliaceae > Panax > Panax notoginseng. Next base: position 137,619,076 of record CM029015.1, read on the forward strand.
GTTTTTACCAACTTCTTTCTCTTCTATAACTCAACCAAATTTATTTCATTAATAATATTCGTTTCGAGTTACTTATCCTTCCTTATGGCTTATTAATGTTCTTACGTCATTAAACCAACACTCAACAACCATTGGTTAAGTACAATAGTAGTTGAACCCTAATTGATTCGTTAACTCAGATGAATCCCTCTCGGATTACCGATATCGGACTCCGTATAGTACATACATAGGTTTTACCTTCTCTTCATATCATTTACGTATTAAACACATCTATTGCATAATGTATAATATTAGGACGCGCGTTAAACTTGAATACGATTTACATTCTCTCACTTTACGTTCTTCGTTTAATTACTATTAAACAACGTTAATTTCCTAAAAATCATCACTATATATGTTGTTTAGGAATGGTCTTATCATGTATATTAAGTATATACATGCCCCATAGTTATCATGTAAACAGTTGGGTTAATAATCAATTAAGTCAGATTTTTTCTCTTACCGGTGCTGCGTCGCCAACTTCTAGTATACCATTGGTGCTGCGGCGCAAATTAGTAGTAGCCAATCCCCCGTCCCGGTGCTGCGGCGCCAGTTTTATAGGCTTGGGGGGCGCTGCGACGCCGACCTTGAGCCTTTGAATTTGTTTTAAGTTTTTTTCATTTCGATTCTTTCCGGGCTTATAACTTGATCGTTATAAGTCAGAATTGGCTCGTTCAAAAGCCGTTATCTTACATATCTCATATACTTCGATTTCATTCGGACAAAAGTAGTTTTTAAATTTGTTAATAATGAATTTACCATTTAACTTTTCTATTAATAGTTCGTTTAACGTTCGTCAACGTTTATAGTCGTTTCTTCGTTTTAAGTCAAAATTCGACCATTCTTGAGTCCACGACTCTTAATCATGTTATTCTATGATACACCATCAAAAACTAAGGTTACCGAGTTAAATGGCGACTTTTGACTACTAATATGGGAATTCTACGATTTTAACGATTGTCGTCTAATCTCGTAAATTTCGCCATAACTTCGTTACTCGAGATTTTTACACCAAACCAAATGGAACCAATCCATTGATTTATTATCTATAACCTAACCAAGCAATATGCATATAACTTAAACTTGATGGTTTTCAATTTGTCCATCAACAACCAAATTAACGTTTTAATGATTTTCTTTGATTAAAACTCACTTAGACGCTTATGATTCTTACTTATACATGACTTATTAATGTTTTAATTCACTAATAGCCATCCTTATTACTTAGAAAGAGCCATGCTCCACCAATTCATACTTTTTCTATGAAAAATATAAATAGAAAAGAATCGAAGATTAGAGTTTACGTATTGTTACCGTAATGTTCTTCACGTTCTTGACTTAAGCTTGAATATTTTGCTTTGATTCCTCTTGATTACTTGTTATTGCTCTTCTCTCTCTCTCTCTCTCTCTCAATATATTGTTCAATATTGGTGAAAACAACAAATGAACTAACATAAGCTTCCTTTTATAAAAAACCAAATGGAGGGCAATTTGTTCATAAGGGCCACCTCCTTACTATTCATTTCTTACTCACCAAGCTAACCACTTTCCTTGGTCACCAAGTGGCCAGTACACGTGCCTTTTGGGGGCCCATATGGGTTACCCCATGGGTTTTACCCATCCGGTGATCCATCGGTTCGACCCACGGTTTGGTTTCTTGGTTTGGGCTTAGAATTAATTCATATCAGGCTTATCTTGGGCTTGATTTAATATAACATTGGGCTTGAGATAAATCTCATCCAATTAGAATCGACAAGGTCCAATTACTAAAGTCCATTAAGAACTAATCGTATTCTACTCGTATAATTCTAGTATTCTCTTCGTATATAATTCATACAATATTCGTATTATACATCGTAATAATCTTCATACTATACTCGTATAATAACTAGTATCATACTCATACTTCTCACGCATAATAACTATAATTATTATACATAGTCATTTAATTCTCGAAACTCACTTTTCCTAACACTTAGCTTTTAAGTTCGCAGACGAAAACTTTGTTTGCCATAACTGAAATATTATTGGATATTCCACCTCGTCTTAGAATTCTATCATTACGCGTTTCTCAGAAATTCATAACTAGTCCCTGAGCAGAAATAGATGAATAGTATTTTTTTCAAAAATTTCTCGGAAAACTTTTATTTTTGTCTTGGAAATTCAAAACAATTAATCCTAGCACATAGCAAGAATCCTAACCACATTCGCACATTATAGGTCGCAGAACAACCTTTAAATAGTTTACTCACATAAATAAATAATTAAATTCATTTAATTCAAATAATCAAATAAAAATTTAATTCACATAAAATTCGATTTTTCTCGGGCGTTACATTCTTCCCCCCTTATAAGGATTCTGTCCCCAGAATCTCGATACAATTACTTAAACAAATGGAGAAAATTTTCCTTCATTTTACTCTCGAGTTCCCGCGTTGCTTCTTCGGCATTGTGGTTCCTCCAAATTACCTTCACCGAAGGTATTATCTTATTTCTCAAGAATTGTTCCTTCCTATCCACAATCTGAATTAAAATTTCTTCATACGTTAAGTCTTTTTCTGCTTGAATAGATTCATACTCTATTACGTGTTTGTAGTTCGGCTTATAAGGACACAATACTGACACGTGAAACACATTATATATTCGTTCCATCTCTAGAGGTAAAGCTACCTCTCCTGCCCTTCTTAAAATTTTAAAAGGTCCTATAAACCTTGGACTTAACTTCCCTTTCTTTCCAAAATATATTATAGATACTCAAAATTTTCTGCATACCTGTTACTAACATTATAGGACGGCAGAATCATCTTTCAGAGATAACCCTGGAAGACAGCTCAGTTCAATCCCAGAGACAACCCTGGGATATTCAGTATTACCATCTTCGAGATAACCCTGAGTGTAACGACCCCAAAATAGGTCCATTCCATCCAACCTATTCTGAGTCGCCAAATACATGGTATAAAAAAAAAACTGTAACTTTATTACAACAATTGTCGTGCAAAATACAACAACACATATGCTATAAGTTTGGATATAAATATATACCAAATGTGACTCATGTTCCAACCGTGGACATCACCTCACAATGACACCTTACATAAAGGTATAGTCAAAAACTGTTTTAGAAATTAGAATCTTTGGGAAGTGCTCAAGAAAACCTTCGTACATGGGAGGCCACGCATCTAGGTTATGATAGATATCATATGGCCACAGAATTATCCTTGGTTGACCCAATAGACCCCAAAGAAAAACGAGAAGATTACTATCATATTCTTCCCAATGGTGAGTCTTCTCTTGACTTATCATTATCTCCACTGTATCTAACTGAGAATTATACTTCAAACAAATACCAAGATTATATAGGTAGTGCTTGTAGATATACTCGGCAAGCGGATGTGCACAATCATGTCTTATGATGACACGAGGTTGTATGTCGTTAGACATCGTGTATGATAGTGGCAAAACACCCTTCCAACGTTGGGTTCGCCTCACCCTATTTGATTCACCAAATATAACTACTAAATGATGACCACCGTTCTATTCCCCTGTTACCCCGCTCGACCCAGCTACACTCTTATTACCTGAAAGGAATTGTGAACAGAAGGGTGAGCACAACTAGCCCAGTAAAGAATATCATGACTAAAGATAAATAAATTATCAATAGTCTTCATCAATAATAAATCAGAGATTTAGAACATATGGTAGATGATAAAAAAATTTCAACCATAGTTGCAGCGGAACATGCAATCCATTAGAAGAGTCAAATAGACTATAAAGTCTATTATCTTCTCCATGTTAAAAATCCACCAACAATATTTTATCCCTGTAACATCAATCAACAATTCTGGTCCACAATCATATGAATAACTCATAATCATAACTGTAGTTCTAAATTCCTCTTCTCATCCAGGACGATGATAATTTTCATCACCTATCTTTACCTGAAACATCAAAGATCATGGTTACACCAAATCACATTTCCTGTTCATAATCATACTAATAACTTCATCTTTGCACTACGTCCAAAGATATTCATTTGTATCACCAGTTGGTCATGTTTATCTCAACATCTGTTCATCTTTGCACTACTGGCCAAAGATATTCAACAACATGTCATCTTTGCACTACGGGCCAAAGATATTCATCAACAATTCATCTTTGCACTACAGGCCAAAGATATTCATCAATATTTCATCTTTGCACTACAGGCCAAAGATATTAATATCTCAAAGAAATATATAATCATTTCAGAATTTATATAAACAATAATTATAACCATGTTGATCAATTCACCTTTGCACTTAAGCTAAATATATTCACTTATAAATTCAATGGTCATGATCATACCAGTCACAATTCAACTTTGCACTACAGACCAAAGAGAACCCTAGTCATGATCATACCAATAATCTACCCATCTTTACACTCTAGTGAAAGATAATTTCAACATCAGGGTTATAAAAATGTTATATATGATAATAAAATCAATATAATCAATACATAGTTTTAATCTCAAGAGTAATATTCATAACTCGACTATAATTTGGTTAGAAAAAAAAAACCAATTTTTATCGTGAATAGTAACTCGTGAATAGTAACTCATGAATAGTAACTCGACACAAAAAGGTAGAAATTTCACAATAAAATCCATACCAGTATTTCGGTATAATGATATTGAAAGAATAATATTTCTTAAGCTTATAAACAATTTATTTAAATTGTTTACACTTTACTAAATAATGCATTTAATCATTATAAAATACCAAACTCATAAGATTTTATCACCAATAATCAAAACCCTCATCAAAAATCTGCATATACCTCATATAGGATTCTCAAGACATAAAATCCTATTTTCCAATTTTCTTACTTCACATAACATATTTAATTCATTTACTCATAACTAGTCCATTTTCATGAAAAATACCAAATCAGTTCCAAAAATATTTCTTTTCTGGGATTTAGCATAATATAGTCCAATATTGAACATATATTTTTCTCAGAATTTTTAAAACTCATTTACTATTTTTCATATGGCCAAAACCACCGAATATTTAGACATTTATCAAAAATTGTACTTTTATCTAAAAATTCTGAAATTCACAGAGTATACTCCTTTCATATACATGTACTCCCAATAAAAATTTCATCAATTTTGGAGTTAACCACAAGAAATTATAAGCTGTTACTTTTAAAATAGTCTTTACTCATAAAATTCATAACTCTCAATCTATGCATCCAAAAATCACCATTTTTGGACACCATCAAGAAAACTCATCAAAATATCGTTTCAAATTTTTCCAGAATTTTTTTGAAGGTCAGAAAAATTACGAAACTGAAAATCATAACAACCCTTAAAATCCCTTAATATCCCTTACTATCCCTTACCTCAAAAGAGCAGTACTTCTGACTGGATATCGGATATGATGCTGAAGGAAACTTGCACTGATGAATAGCAACTCACCAAGTATCTAAAAACTCACAAAATATGCTTCATAATATAGAGAGAGAAAGAGAGAAAGCTTATGTTTCTGGTGTGTTTTTCAATTCTAACTTAGCCCTCTATTTATAGGAAAATTTTGGTAGGTTTGACCTGCAACCTGATGGCTTTACCTGCTACTATTCCCACCCACCACATTTGAAATATAATTCAGCACATTTCTTCACCAACCACAAGTGGGGCCCACCAATTCTAGAATTTTCTACCAAAATGATAAACTCCAAAAATTCAACAATTTCTGAACCAGTCATCTCGTAAAATTCATAATAAATCATACGTTCATTTTTAACGGTTCAAAATTTGTGGACATATACTCAACTTATATATGTACAACATATCCAAAAATTTCCACGATCCAACGGTCGGATTAAAAATTATAACCCCCGCAAAATATCTCAAAAACCCTGATTTTTAATACCTCCATTCCGACAAAAATACTGATAAAAATCTCAACATTAACTCCTTCATTTTTAACCACAAAAATATATCCCTCATTTATATCCACATAAAATAAATATTTTCTTATCATATAAATCAATAATTAATTATTCATAAATAATATTACAGAATCACATTTATGACAACCAGGCCGTTCCCAGGAAAGAGGGGGCTTTCCAATAAGAATTTCTCCTTACTGGCGCGCAATTAGATGACCAAACCTCTCCTTAGACAGAACTTTCTAGACATTGCCAATAATGCTATCTAATAATACTATTCAAATAATATGAATTATTGATCTGATAATGGGAAATACTGTGCAGCAACAATTATTGAACAACAATAATACAAAATTTCAACGTAGCAATTATTGAATTAATAAAATAAAATATTGAACAGTAATTACTGTAACAATTATTGAGTAGTGCCTTCTTACGTAAGAATCAATAATTTCAAAAATACTGTGCAATACCGTGTGCTACTGTGCAACAACGCGTATTACTGTATTTTAACCACCGGGTATTCCAACAGTGTTAACGGTAACAACTACGCCGTTATTTGTAAAAACTCAAATTTGTCGTTTTCTTCACCCGACAGTTATTCGTTATGGGGCCCACAAATAGCTGCGCCGTCGTACGAATATTTCCCGACAGAAAGAATATTCCACGACCAAACGAATATTCCCGACAACAATGATTATTTTATAACCACTTGCTTATTTTGAAAAAAAAATTCATATTTCACCCATAACTTTAAACTTTTATCAATTTAACCATTTACTGAATAGTAATTATAAGAAAAATTGAATACTTTTATTTCATAAAATTCGGGGTCTTACAATCTCCCCTCCTTATGAAATTTCGTCCCCGAAATTTACGTACCTGGTATTTCGAAGAGTTGAGAATACCTTGCTTCTATTTCAGATTCTATCTCTCAGATCATCATGATTTCTCCATTGCTCATCTCCCATAATAACTTCATTTGGGTTCCTCATTTGTTGGGAAGTCATGACAACCGCCATCCCTCGAACTACTCGGCTTTGACTTGTCTGGAGCAGCATTTGGCGTCATCATTACCGTTGGAATATACCTTTCTATAGGACATATTCCTCCCTCAACTGCCTCTTCGTATTCCTCATTCATGATCTGAATCATCAATCTTCGATCCATATCGGATTCAGGTTGACCGCTATGTACAGGGTAATTCAAAACTCGATGTTGGGTTCTCCCAATTGCTTTCCAAAAAGAGAAATTCATATCATCTATTTTAGCCTTCTTAGATCGAACATCTCTTTCCACAATATCCACGTGTCGTGCGGCTTTTGCCCATGCATCACTTATTCTCACTCGTTCAGTTTTTTCTTCTCTCAGCTCAGATTCTATTTTTATCATCTTATACTCTGCCAAAGAATGCTTCTGTTCAAGCATCACATATCGGGTAACACAAGCTTGAATTGTTGCATCCTTTTGTTCCACGACCGCCTGTCGTTCTTCTGCCTGCTCTTCTAACTCATGAATACGATTTTGAAATTCTACATTTTGATCATATAATACCTCTAATAAACTCTCCTCTGGTACTTCTTCTTCCTCTTCTTCCTCAGTCTCAGCTGTTACCTCTGCGACTATCTCGGGTGTAACTATCAATTCTTCACTCACCACATGGATATCTCTAATTCCTTCTTCGTCTGACATCACATTATCACGGTTAGTGATTAGAGGTATCCCCACAGTCTCATTCACTCCATTATTAGCATTCTCAGCTGCCATTCTCAAATACTGCCATAAAACAAGGGTTAATTAAACAAATTAACATATCACATAATTTCCCAATATTATGACTGACCAACAAATAAGCTTAGGTAGGACACACTAGCGAAGGATTTACTCATCTCTCCCCTCCTAGTTGTATTCCCCGATCTCCGCCAGAGATCATATCCCTAAGCTCTGATACCAAATGTAACGACCCTAAAATAGGTCCATGCCATCCAACCTATTCTGAGTCGCCAAATACATGGTATAAAAAAAACTGTAACTTTATTACAATAATTGTCGTGCAAAATACAACAACACATATGCTATAAGTTTGGATATAAATATATACCAAATGTGACTCATGTTCCAACCGTGGACATCACCTCACAATGACACCTTACATAAAGGTATAGTCAAAAACTGTTTTAGAAATTAGAATCTTTGGGAAGTGCTCAAGAAAACCTTCGTACATGGGAGGCCACGCATCTAGGTTATGATAGATATCATATGGCCACAGAATTATCCTTGGTTGACCCAATAGACCCCAAAAAAAAAACGAGAAGATTACTATCATATTCTTCCCAATGATGAGTCTTCTCTTGACTTATCATTATCTCCACTGTATCTAACTGAGAATTATACTTCAAACAAATACCAAGATTATATAGGTAGTGCTTGTAGATATACTCGGCAAGCGGATGTGCACAATCATGTCTTATGATGACACGAGGTTGTATGTCGTTAGACATCGTGTATGATAGTGGCAAAACACCCTTCCAACGTTGGGTTCGCCTCACCCTATTTGATTCACCAAATATAACTACTAAATGATGACCACCGTTCTATTCCCCTGTTACCCCCGCTCGACCCAGCTACACTCTTATTACCTGAAAGGAATTGTGAACAGAAGGGTGAGCACAACTAGCCCAGTAAAGAATATCATGACTAAAGATAAATAAATTATCAATAGTCTTCATCAATAATAAATCAGAGATTTAGAACATATGGTAGATGATAAAAAAATTTCAACCATAGTTGCAGCGGAACATGCAATCCATTAGAAGAGTCAAATAGACTATAAAGTCTATTATCTTCTCCATGTTAAAAATCCACCAACAATATTTTATCCCTGTAACATCAATCAACAATTCTGGTCCACAATCATATGAATAACTCATAATCATAACTGTAGTTCTAAATTCCTCTTCTCATCCAGGACGATGATAATTTTCATCACCTATCTTTACCTGAAATATCAAAGATCATGGTTACACCAAATCACATTTCCTGTTCATAATCATACTAATAACTTCATCTTTGCACTACGTCCAAAGATATTCATTTGCATCACCAGTTGGTCATGTTTATCTCAACATCTGTTCATCTTTGCACTACTGGCCAAAGATATTCAACAACATGTCATCTTTGCACTACGGGCCAAAGATATTCATCAACAATTCATCTTTGCACTACAGGCCAAAGATATTCATCAATATTTCATCTTTGCACTACAGGCCAAAGATATTAATATCTCAAAGAAATATATAATCATTTCAGAATTTATATAAACAATAATTATAACCATGTTGATCAATTCACCTTTGCACTTAAGCTAAAGATATTCACTTATAAATTCAATGGTCATGATCATACCAGTCACAATTCAACTTTGCACTACAGACCAAAGAGAACCCTAGTCATGATCATACCAATAATCTACCCATCTTTACACTCTAGTGAAAGATAATTTCAACATCAGGGTTATAAAAATGTTATATATGATAATAAAATCAATATAATCAATACATAGTTTTAATCTCAAGAGTAATATTCATAACTCGACTATAATTTGGTTAGAAAAAAAAACCAATTTTTATCGTGAATAGTAACTCGTGAATAGTAACTCATGAATAGTAACTCGACACAAAAAGGTAGAAATTTCACAATAAAATCCATACCAGTATTTCGGTATAATGATATTGAAAGAATAATATTTCTTAAGCTTATAAACAATTTATTTAAATTGTTTACACTTTACTAAATAATGCATTTAATCATTATAAAATACCAAACTCATAAGATTTTATCACCAATAATCAAAACCCTCATCAAAAATCTGCATATACCTCATATAGGATTCTCAAGACATAAAATCCTATTTTCCAATTTTCTTACTTCACATAACATATTTAATTCATTTACTCATAACTAGTCCATTTTCATGAAAAATACCAAATCAGTTCCAAAAATATTTCTTTTCTGGGATTTAGCATAATATAGTCCAATATTGAACATATATTTTTCTCAGAATTTTTAAAACTCATTTACTATTTTTCATATGGCCAAAACCACCGAAATTTAGACATTTATCAAAAATTGTACTTTTAGCTAAAAATTCTGAAATTCACAGAGTATACTCCTTTCATATACATGTACTCCCAATAAAAATTTCATCAATTTTGGAGTTAACCACAAGAAATTATAAGCTGTTACTTTTAAAATAGTCTTTACTCATAAAATTCATAACTCTCAATTTATGCATCCAAAAATCACCATTTTTTGACACCATCAAGAAAACTCATCAAAATATCGTTTCAAATTTTTCCAGAATTTTTTTGAAGGTCAGAAAAATTACGAAACTGAAAATCATAACAACCCTTAAAATCCCTTAATATCCCTTACTATCCCTTACCTCAAAAGAGCAGTACTTCTGACTGGATATCGGATATGATGCTGAAAGAAACTTGCACTGATGAATAGCAACTCACCAAGTATCTAAAAACTCACAAAATATGCTTCATAATATAGAGAGAGAAAGAGAGAAAGCTTATGTTTCTGGTGTATTTTTCAATTCTAACTTAGCCCTCTATTTATAGGAAAATTTTGGTAGGTTTGACCTGCAACCTGATGGCTTTACCTGCTACTATTCCCACCCACCACATTTGAAATATAATTCAGCACATTTCTTCACCAACCACAAGTGGGGCCCACCAATTCTAGAATTTTCCACCAAAATGATAAACTCCGAAAATTCAACAATTTCTGAACCAGTCATCTCGTAAAATTCATAATAAATCATACGTTCATTTTTAACGGTTCAAAATTTGTGGACATATACTCAACTTATATATGTACAACATATCCAAAAATTACCACGATCCAACGGTCGGATTAAAAATTATAACCCCGCAAAATATCTCAAAAACCCTGATTTTTAATACCTCCATTCCGACAAAAATACTGATAAAAACCTCAACATTAACTCCTTCATTTTTAACCACAAAAATATATCCCTCATTTATATCCACATAAAATAAATATTTTCTTATCATATAAATCAATAATTAATTATTCACAAATAATATTACAGAATCACATTTATGACAACCAGGCCGTTCCCAGGAAAGAGGGGGCTTTCCAATAAGAATTTCTCCTTACTGGCGCGCAATTAGATGACCAAACCTCTCCTTAGACAGAACTTTCTAGACATTGCCAATAATGCTATCTAATAATACTATTCAAATAATATGAATTATTGATCTGATAATGGGAAATACTGTGCAGCAACAATTATTGAACAACAATAATACAAAATTTCAACGTAGCAATTATTGAATTAATAAAATAAAATATTGAACAGTAATTACTGTAACAATTATTGAGTAGTGCCTTCTTACGTAAGAATCAATAATTTCAAAAATACTGTGCAATACCGTGTGCTACTGTGCAACAACGCGTATTACTGTATTTTAACCACCGGGTATTCCAACAGTGTTAACGGTAACAACTACGCCGTTATTTGTAAAAACTCAAATTTGTCGTTTTCTTCACCCGACAGTTATTCGTTATGGGGCCCACAAATAGCTGCGCCGTCGTACGAATATTCCCCGACAGAAAGAATATTCCACGACCAAACGAATATTCCCCGACAACAATGATTATTTTATAACCACTTGCTTATTTTGAAAAAAAATTCATATTTCACCCATAACTTTAAACTTTTATCAATTTAACCATTTACTGAATAGTAATTATAAGAAAAATTGAATACTTTTATTTCATAAAATTCGGGGTCTTACATTGAGATATCCAGCTCAATCCCAGAAATACCACCGAAAGTTTCAACCTCAACCCCGAAAACAACACCAGGAGTTTCAGTTTCAACCTCGAAGATAACCCCGAGGAATGCAGTTCAAATACTGGAAATCACAACGGAGAAGACCTTGTGATTTCAGAGATAACCTCGAGATACTAAGTCTCAGTCCCTGAAAGAACACCAGGAGAGATAGTGTCAACCTCGGAGACAACACCGAGGCATGCATTTACAGTTCCAGAGATAACCCCGGAAATGCTTGTTTCAAATCCATGCAATCAGCTTTAACACTCGGCAATGGCCCCGAAGCACTCATTTCCCAAGACCGGAGATAACCTCAGGAGGTCAGGAACACATCAGAGACAACCTTGAGGACGGTCAACACCTGCAGCAGTCCAATCTCAGAGATAACCCTGAGCAACGACTGCTAAATCAGCTCAAGCCAGAGATAACCCCAGTGAAGGGCAGAACCGTCATTTTGCTATCCCAACCCCACATTGTGCCGTCTCAACATTCATGCATACATTCTACACAGCAATGTCCTACAAGAACTAAAGAGCTCCAATCCCGAGTGACTACTGCACAAGACAGCACACCGGATAGAATTTGAAGCTTGAAGACCAAGGGTATGGTCCCATCTTCCTAACTTCGTACAACCTCTAATCCCATGTCATTGTGTAGCTCTCAACAACAGCATGCTGTAAAAGGTCTTATACACCTCGATCGGATGCCCAGATTGAAGTTCTGAAAGTTCGAGGGGACATCACATTATATGCGTGCACGTACTTCGAGACGGCGAGACCCGCAGAACTCGGGGCACCCCAGGCAGCCGCAGGTGCATCTGCGGCTGCCACAGGTATACCTGCGGATCCCTCCTCTATAAATAGAGGGCTTGGGGCAGCCATTTTAAGAAGAGAAAAGGCGAGGAAGCCCTGTCCAATTTGTTCTGTACACACTATAAACTGAGTGCTTTCTCATTTTAAACATTTGTGAGCTTATATATTGCTATATTTTTACTGGCAGGAGCCGAGTGTTCATCCCTTTAAAGCTATTGAAGTCTTCTTTGGCAGCCCACTGTAAGTCTTCTTACACGTTTTAAATCCTTTCTCCACTATTGTGCACACACCGTTCTGCACGTTGAGAGCCGTGTTACGTGTGTATGCCCGAACTTCGGTCCGTGGCTTTTATTCCTGTTTGTATATAATATATATATAGATTTATATATATATTTATATATATGGACTAACATTATCGAGTTATGCCTTGATTGAGCCTGGATTTTACATCCTGAGCGTTTATTTGCTTATATATATATATATATATATATATATATATATATATATATATATATTTACATTTCTGTTAGGCCTGGAGTTTACGTCGTGGCCTTTTACTGCTTTATTTACATTTAGTCCCGTTTGGAGTTTACTTCGGGGCGGTTGACCGTATTTATTGCTTTATTGACATTTTCAATCCCCCATGGAGGTGCTTCGTGGTGGTTGATCATGTCTCTAGATATATATTTATCGCTTTTATATATTTACATTTTCGATCCCCCATGGAGGTGCTTCGTGGTGGTTGATCATGTTTTGTATATATATATATATATATATATATATATATATATATATATAGCTTATATATATAATTGCTTATAACTTTCATATAAATTGCTACATCATATGAGCCTATAGGAATCATGTGATCACAGATTCAGTCTACTGAATCTAGATTTGGTTCCCGTGATGGACATTTTCACCTGTACATGGCTTGTAAATTATTCGCGGTGTTCGAACTTCCTTAGATGGCTTCCATGCCCACAAGGAGTTTGGTAATGCAATGTATATTATTTTCTTGAAGATGCTTTGCATCTCAAAAATAAAAGCAATCAAGCCGAACATTTAATAAAATGGAAGTATCAAAGGCCTCAATTACGTACATGGTTTGAAAAAACCTCCTTTTACAAAACATCACTGCTATATCTTGTTAAAACTAAATTTTATACAGAAATTTAAACCCTTTGTATATAGGTGCGAACGAGGCATATCACTACTTCCAAATAACTACACATTGACCCCCCCCACACACATTCATATAATAGTTTAATTGAAAAGTGCTGTCACCGTGGCAACACGGATGTCGGGGGGTGCCTAACTCCTTCCCTCCGCATAAGTAAGTCCCCAGACCCTAATGAATCTCGGTTTCACAGACCCGTTAAGCAGTGTCACATCACTGGGTCAATGTGCAAACATTTTCTCAATTGTGTTGGTACAACAATTTAAAAAACCAACTGGCAACTCTTACAGTCCAATCGTCGACATATAAATGTCAGACCTTTTCACAACTTGTTTTTTCAAACAAATCTCACCTAACATGAGAACACCAAAAGACAAGAACAGAAAAGGGACAATTAAAATCCCGACGTCGATAGGTGGCGACTCTGCTGGGGACACCAATAAGAGGACTTAAGTCGCTATTACAAACTTTTTAAAACTGTTATATGCTTGTGTGTGGATGTTGCATTTACATTTGATGGATGTGTACGAATGCATTTACTTACTGTACTTAATGCTTTACACTATATCTGCTTGTGATATTAGTGCTTTGTACATGTCATCATTTTCATAAAACGGTGAAACACGTTGTATGTGAATGTATGTTGTGTGGTTCCTCCATCAGGAGGCTATCCTGTCGGTGTTTGATTACTGGACTCGTAGGAAGACTAATTCCAACGAGGCTCAGGAAAGGCACCACCCAAATTCGCTCCAGTTGAAAGACCGGATTAAACTTCTCGTCGAGTAAATTGCGATGATTTGGGAACCTTCATGCCAAAAAATCGCGAGAGTAGCCTAAGATAGGTCAGCCTTTGATAAACCAAACGCGGAGGAAAGTCTCTTCATGCTCTCTCATTTCAAAATTACTCTTAAAGTAAATTACTTGTAATTTCATTCCATATTAATCTCCATGTAATGAGAAATATGAAGAAATATGTGAACATGCATATTTGAAAAAAAAATAACAACATGCTATCCTGTATTACAAAGAGCTAACATCCGTTTTGCAGGATAATACTCCTAAAACGGATACGTCATATAGCATGTAAACATTTATACATTTCCTAAAACTAAACTACGTCAGTTTTACTCAGAGAAACAATTGGACCTATTACCCGTTCAAAGTCCAAAAAGGTCACGAGCCTACAACCAATTATGTCTTCATCTGACCAGACTAATCTTAATCGTGTTTCCCGCGAGGAATTCAACGGATTAAGTAAACAAGTCACAGATTTGGCTGTTCTGCTTAAAGAACTACATCAATCTTCTCAGGGTATAAGGATACCTATACATATTGAATCCTCTGCACATGGAGGATCACAAGGTGCGGACAAAGAAGCTCCCGTACCTGATGCTCAGTTAGATACAACTAGCAAAATTCATGATACCACCCATCTCAAAGAAGATCTAGACACCGGTGATATTAGAAAGAAAGTCCTATAGATGAAAGAGACCATCCGTTCTATCAAAGGGATTGGAGCACATGGGAGTGTTTCATATGCTAACCTTTGTATATTCCCTGGTGTTCATTATCTTGAGAAATTTAAAACTCCTGACTTTGAAAAGTATGACGGGTTAGGAGACCCTTACACACATTTGAAGGTATTCATTGGAGAAATTGGATCTTATGCCTAGGATGAGAAGCTCAGGATGCAGCTGTTCCAGAAGAGTCTAACTGGAGAAGCCCGTTCATGGTATACCAGATTAGACAACTCCAAGATCCATAGCTTGGAGGAGCTAGCTCATGCCTTCCTCAGTCAGTACAGCTTCCAGTCTCAGATGGCCCCTGACCGGTACCAAATTACTAAAGTCAGGAAGCAAACCAACGAGTCTTTCAGAGAGTATGCTCAAAGGTGGAGGCGCCTTGATGCTCAAGTGGTTCCCTCTATGAATGAGTCAGAAATGGTTATGACCTTTATAGACATACAAGAGGCTCCTTTCTATGAGAGGGTTTTAGCTGGTATTGGCAAACTATTCTCTAAAATTATTAAACATGGGGAGATGACTGAGATGGGATTAAAGTCAGGAAAGATTCAAGACCTAGCTTCCCAAAGCTGTTGCTGAACACATCCAGTCCAAAAATTATGGAAATAACCCCCAGAGGGTCCATAAAAAGAAAGAGGAGGATGTTTCCTTGATACTACAAGGTCAGAAAGGCAGTCAAAATATGCCTATCCAAAGGAGAAATTACACTCCCTTTTAAGCACAGTCTTCGAACCCTCCATTACCTAAAGGTGGAGAAGTCAGACGCACTCGAGTGTTCACACCCCTAGGGGACTCACTCGAGAACATTCTCAATCTTCTGACCACTTAGAAGAAAATTACACATCTTCTTCCACCAGCCAACCCGAATGGGAGGGGTTTCAATGCTACTCAAAAGTGTGCTTATCATGCCGGGGCACCGAGACATGATACTCAAGATTGCTGGGCTTTGAAACAAAAGATCTAGGATTTGATCGATAGCGGTGATATTGTGGTCACCAAGCCCGATCAACCAAATGTGCAAGACAACCCTCTTCCTCAACACAAAGAAGAAGAGGTCAATATGATTAATTGGAGCAGTGGACAAAGTTACAATTTTAATGGTGGATCTTCCCAGACCAGTAAGGATAATGCTGACAAGTGGGACTATGCAACGTTCCAGTATACAATGGAACGAAAAATGAATGCTCTGCATGAGTAACTTAACCAATTGGCAAAGCTGGTGGTCCATCAGCTTCAAGCCACCCGCCGATTATTTAGTCAGGAGCATGCCAGTCTCCTCCCTCTTGTTACAAATAATCCACCACGTACTCCAAAAAATGAAACACTGGAGGATAAAATTGCAAAAAGAACAAATGCCAAAGCCCGTCGGTATTTTGCCAACAAAAGGGAATTTATATACCTAGGCCAACCGATGGAAGAAATATTGCATATGCTGATAAATGAAGGAAGAATCACAACTCTGCTACGACTAATCAGCCCGCGTTCAAGACGGTTTCATTTCAATGGAGTGTGCCAATATCACTCCCAATCTCGCTGTCACAGCACAGAAGAATGCTGGGCACTCCGCCACCTTATTCAGAATTTAATTGACAGCGGTGTCCTACAGATGGCAGACAATGATGCTGTAGTACTAGAAAGTGAGGACGCGTTTCCTATAAAGTGGAAGGAAATCATAGTAGTCATATCTTCTGAGACAGATGCAGCTACTCCCTCACATATAATCCAACCAATTCGACTCAAAGGAGTTGACAATCCTTTGTAAGTGGTTGCGCCAGAGCCAATTATCTTACCATTCAGACCATAATATCCTGTTGTCAGCCTCCAAAAAGTTCCATGGAATTATGGAGAGGTCGAAGGATCCACATATCACATAACTGCTGCAGTATCGAAGGATAATCCACTTTATCTCCCCCAACGAGTGATGAAGCCTACCATCAAGTCAAAAGGGAAGATTCCCATGGAAAAAGTGGAAGAATTTCTCCGTACTATGGGCCATAATGAAGCCAAGGTGGTTTTAAGCTTAAGAGAAGCTCCACATCAAATTTCCATACTAGACTTGGTTTTCTCTTCTAAAGATCACAGGAAAGTATTGCTCAGAGTTTTGGAAGAAGCCCAACTACCTAAGTTAATAGATGTTGAGAAATTCTAGCATCTGGTGGATCACATATTTAACAACAATGTGATATCTTTCACTGACGATGATATACCTCCCGAAGGGACCGATCATTGCAAGCCGTTGCACATAGCGGTTTTATCTTCCAGATATATGGTGGGAGGAGTTTTGATAGACGGAGGGTCATCATTGAATATCTGTCCTTATGCCACTTTGGTGAAGATGAACATCAATCTCAATCGGATTCGAAGCAGCCATACGGTTATCAAAGCTTTTGATGGATCCCGACGAAACTCTGTCGGAGAGATTGAACTGCCAGTGGAGATTGGTCCACATATATTCTGTGTGTCTTTTCACGTTCTCAAAATAGACACAAGATACAACCTACTTTTGGGAAGACCGTGGATTCATATGGCCGGGGCCGTTCCCTCTACTCTTCACCAACAACTTAAATACATTATCAACAACAGCCTAGTCATCGTCAACGCTGAGCCGAAGTGTCCTGAACAAGGTGACATACCACTCATCAGCTTCAATTCAGAAGTTGAGCCGGTCAGTTTTCATGCCCTGAAAGTGAGCAACACTCACTACCATCCTGTTGGGGCGCCACCTCTTATACCCCAGATTTCTGCCGAAGTAATGTCGGTAAGTCAAGAAATGATGTCATTGGGTTATCAACCTGGACAAGGGTTGGACAAAGATCATCAGGGCATCAAGAGCCCCATTCAAGTTCCCAGTAAAATAGGGACAGTCGGACTAGGCTATACTGCTAGTTCCAGTCACAGGAATCCTCATAAGTACAAGCAGATTCCTTCAGCTTCAGCCGCACGTCGATTATCTCCACCTACAGTTCTTGAGCCTATACGGTCTCCGATAAAGGTGCCTGCCCATGTAATGGCCATGTTATTTCCCAAGCTGATACCGGTAAGGGGAAAAAAAGTCCTAGTTCCAGATCCAAAAGTGGAAGAAGAGGAACAGAGGCGTAAACAGGACATCACCTGGATGATGTCAAACATACGCATCATTGTCCATGATGAACATACAAATAGATACACCCCAGACGATGATTGCCCAGACGTAATGGTCTTCATTCAGGAGAAGGAGGACGATGACAACCCCTCCATCATTGCAGTCCAGTAGGACTTTACCCTTGACAATTGGAGCAACACTCCTTTCATTGGTCGACAAGGGTAAAACAGGCAGAAATTCCTTCTGCCCTGTAGATAATAATAACTTCTTACTTTTTTGTACAGTATTAGCAGTTGTTTTGTTAGTACATGCTAACACTTTGTATGATTGAACATTTTTATATATTAAGTGAAAGCATATTTTGTTTCAAAACTCTGAATTTAGATGTGCCTATACTTGCTGATAAGGTGCCTTTTCTCCACAATGATTGTAACTTTGATGAAAAGATGGACTCAGACTTGATGAAAATACAAGAGGACATTGAGATACCTCAGGAGATCAAAGAATGGGTCGAAGACAAACCTAAACCCAACCTTAATCAAACCACCTCCTTCAATCTCGGAACCTTAGAAAGCCCTAAACTAATCCAGATTGGTACAAACCTCACTTCAAACCAAAGGAATGACATGGTTACACTATTAACTCAATTCCAGGATGTGTTTGCATAGTCTCGTGAAGACATGGTGGGTTTAT
Source organism: Panax notoginseng (assembly GCA_016801055.1). Taxonomy (NCBI): domain Eukaryota; kingdom Viridiplantae; phylum Streptophyta; class Magnoliopsida; order Apiales; family Araliaceae; genus Panax; species Panax notoginseng. Next base: position 137,638,208 of record CM029015.1, read on the forward strand.
CCACTAACATTATCATCCATCACCTCCCCATCAAAGAGGGATTTAATCCAATCAGGCAGAAGCTCAGGCGATTGAAACCTGAGTGGAGTTTAAAAGTTAAAGAAGAAATTGTGAAACAATTTCAAGTAGGCATCATCATGGTGTCTACATATCCTGAATGGCTATCTAACATAGTACCCGTGCCTAAACCAGGAGGAAAGGTGTGAGTTTGCGTGGATTACCGGGATCTGAATAAATATTGCCTTAAAGATAGCTTTCCCGTGCCATTTATCCACATTCTCATTGACAATACTGCTCAATACGACATGTACTCCTTTGCTAATTGTTTTGCGGGGTACCATAAAATTATGGTTGCTGAAGAGGATCGTGAGAAAACTGCATTCATCACTCCTTGGGAAACCTTTTGCTACAGACGGTTGTCATTCGGCCTCATCAATACCGGAGCTACCTACCAGCGAGCAATGATGGCTCTTTTCCACAATCTAATGCATAAGGAGATAGAGATCTATGTGGATGACATCATTGTCAAGTCCCAAAGGGAGGAAGACCACCTAGACCATCTCAGAAAGCTCTTTAACAGGTTGCGTAAGTATAACTTGAAGTTGAATCCAGCCAAGTGCGCCTTTGGCGTTAAATCAGGCAAGTTGCTAGGATTCCTAGTCAGCCACAAGGGGATTGAGCTGGGTCCCACCAAAATCCAGGCCATCACAGAAATGCCCATTTGTCAAACAGAGAAGGAGATACGACAATTTTTGGGAAGAATCAACTTCATTAGCAGGTTCATTTCCCAACTCACAACAACCTGTGAGCCTATTTTCAAGTTATTAAGGAAGAAATCCTCCATGAAATGGAATGATGAGTGCCAGAAGGCCTTCGTTACAATCAAAGAGCAGCTAGTCAAAGCTCCTATTTTGGTACCACCCAGGGATGATGTTCCCCTGTTCATGTACCTGTCCATAAGTGACAATGCCATGGGCTGCATGCTGGGGCAGAAAGACGATAGAGGCCAAGAGTAAGCTATTTACTACCTCAGCAAAAGATTCAGCAGCAGTGAACACAAGTACACTCTGATTGAGAAGACTTGTTGTGCTTTAGCATGGGCTTCCATGAGGTTACAGCATTACCTCCATGGTCACACAACCCATCTCATGTCCCGTGTGGATCCTCTCAAGTACGTGTTCAGTAAACCCATGTTGAATTGTAGGCTGTCTAGATGGCAGTTGATCCTATAGCAATTTGACATCGCCTACGTGACACAAAAGTCCATTAAAGGTCAAGGAATTACGGATCAATTGGCCGCCACACCTTCAGGGGATTTCAAACCCTTGGAAACATACTTCCCCGATGAAGGGGTAATGGCAATTCAGCAACACCATCAATACGATGCACGCCAATAATGGAAGATGTATTTTGATGGAGCTATAAATATGGAAGGTTCTGGGGCTGGAGCAGTTCTAGTATCCGTTATGGGGGAGCAGCATCCCATCGCCATTAAATTGTAGTTTGCCAATACCAATAACACAACTGAGTATAAAGGCTGTATAATGGGGCTAAAACTTTCCCGATTAATGGGCATCAGACGGTTAACTATCTTTGGAGATTTCGAGTTGGTAATCAGACAAAACATAGGAATCTATCACACCAAAGGTCTACACTTGCTGCCTTACCATCGGCAGGTTCTACAGATGGCTTCAGAGTTTAAAGAAATATCCTTCCTCCACATTCCTCGAAATAGGAATGATTTTACGGATGCGCTAGCAACCTTGGCCTCCTTTATCAACATACATGACAAGGAAAACATGCCAACCCTCACATTTTCCCAACAAAAGGCTCCAGCCTATGGGAATTACATTGGAGAAGTATCGGATGAGCTACCTCCCATCCAACACCCTTGGTATCAGCATATCAAGGAGTACTTGCAAGATGGATCTACACCCGCTGAGACAAGCCTGAATGAAAGAAGGCGGATCCATCGACTTGCTATGAAATTCTACCTAAGCGGAGATGCACTCTATAAAAGAGATGAAAGATTAGGTCTCCTCAGATGTCTGGACAATGACAAAGCTCGGAGGCTCATGGATGAGATCCATGGTGGAGTATGTGGCCCACACATGAGTGGCCCTCTATTTGTAAAGAAGATCCTAAGAACAGGGCATTACTGGTTCTCTCTCAGGGCTGACTGTGAAGATCACGTCAGGAGATGTTATCAATACCAGATTCATGAGAATGCTATACACGCCCCTCCAAGGGAGCTCCACAATATGAGTTCACCTCGGCCCTTCTCAATGTGGGGAATGGACGTGATCGGGCTCATCGAGCCCAAATCCAGTAATGGGCATCGGTTTATCTTCACCATAATCGACTACTTCACTAAGTGGGTAGAAGCAGCCTCCTTCCTCAGGGTGACCAAAGAAGTCATCATTACTTTCATCAGAAATAATGTCATTTGTCGATATGGAGAACCAGAGGTAATTGTATCAGACAATGCTAAAAACCTCAACAACAGAATGATGGAGGAGTTGTGCAGTAAATTCCACATCAAACATCTCAACTCCGTCATCTACCGTCCAAAGATGAATGGTGCTGTTGAAGAGGCTAACAAAAACATTAAGAAGATCACGCAAAAGATGCTAGCCAACCACAAAGGATGGCCTGACTTGTTGCCTCTGACTCTGTTAGCCTACAGAACATCAATGCGCACTTCCACTGGGGCAACCCCCTACGCATTAACCTATGGGATGGAAGTAGTGCTCCCCATAGAAGTGGAAATGGAATCCCTTAGAGTGTTGATAGACGCTCAGCTGGATGAAGACCAATGGGTACAAGATAGGTATCACCAATTATCTCTAATAGACGAAAGGCGAGCCGCTGCTATCTTCCACGGTCAGTTATATCAACAAAGGAATACCAGGTCCTACAACAGAAAAGTCCGGCTACGACAGTTTAAACAACACAACTTGGTTTTGAAGAAGATCATTGACAACCAAGATCAATCTAAGGGAAAATTCACCCCGAACTGGGAAGGACCATTTATTGTTAAGGAGGTATTGAAAGGAGGTGCTCTTAGATTACAGGAAATGGATGTCGATGAATTTTCATAGCTTATCAACTCAGAGACCGTGAAATGGTACTATGTCTGAGGTTACCATCAAGTAAACATCTTGGTTTTTTATCATCAGATCCCCAGTTATTTTAGGTTTTCTAACCCTTCACTACTTATAACTTCTTTTCACACTCATCTGCCCCATCAGGGACAAACACACTTTTCTAACTAGCAGCCTGGTTTTGGATCGCCAGATCCTTTTCTCTCATCTTGGTTTTGAACCCTTACTCAACTTCGGTTATCCCACCAGGGATTAAACCTTTCACACCAGCAGTTTTACCCCACTAGGGATAAGACTTTTCACACCCGCAGTTTGTCCTATACATGGGATTAAACTTTCTCACCAGTAGTTTGTCCTGAACATGGGATCAAGCTTTTCATTGGCTGCCAATCGTCCTGAACATGGGGCGAACTACACCGACCTGATCTCCTTGATACACGAGAGTATGTAGGCAGCCATATTTTATATGGTTCGGTCGCAATTAAACAAAAACAATAAAAACATTTCTACACCCTTTTCATTATAATAAAACAAAAATAACAAAAATATTTCTACACCTTTTTTGCCACATACAACATTGAACCTCTTACACCAGGTTCGAACTACGCATACCTGATCTCCTCTTCAACAGGAGTACGTAGGCAACCACTCATGGTTCGGTCTAACTCTCTACCAAAACATAAAAACTTGTCAATGGTACTGGGATCATCCTTCAATCCATCACACTTCATCAGCTTCAGACCAAAGGGATGGAACTAATTGACCTCCCCATGTAAATGGGAGAATCGACGACCATCTAAGTTGCAGTTGATCCTCAAAGAGAAACACCAATCCATAAGAGATGGAACTAACTGGGCTCCCCCATACAAAGGAGTACTGGTGACCATCTGTGGTGCGATCAACCTTAGAGAGGAAAGCCACATTCCTCTCCACATCTACGTACAAAACCCAGTCCCAAGACACCAAAGATGGTAGGGAATACACACAGACCAACGATCCATTCTGAAATATCCTAAGACAACTCAATATCTATCCATCAAGGAGGAATTTAGAATACATCGAGATCACAAGCCCTGAAGAAACAAGAAAATATCAAGCACGCAACAAGGCATGCCTAAAAGGGAAGTGAATCAAAATATATTTCCCTGCTATATATAATGCTGTTTGATATATATAATATGAACTGTACATGACAAAATGGCTAAGCTAGTTTGTGCAGGAAAATATAAGCCCATCTAGAAATTAGAGTATATGCGAGCTATCAAGCCCAACATGGCATCTCTTTCAGAAGAAGAAAGTAGTGTTGTGGTCTCCTGTACAAGGGTATCCATGCGAGCTAACAGATCTACAGTCATCTGCATGGTGACGCTATGCTCATCAGTATATGCACTCATCTCTGTAATCATGCCAGTAGTAAGGGACCTCACTGTGGTACTATCGATAACGGCTACATCCCTGGCAGATATAGCGCCATCCCGCTTAACTATCACAGCATCTCTGGCTGATCTGGCATCATCCTGCTCCTCAATAGTGACATTTCTATGTGCTAATGCCTCGTCTCTCTCTAATAGAGCGGCATCTCTCCCATCAAGAGCGGTCAACATCAGGGCTCTAGCCTGATCCCTCTTAAAAGTCATCAGATAAAGACTCTGCTCGAAGTACTGTGTTGAATGCTGGATCACGACAGTGCTAGTACTAGGAGAATCTACAAGAGCTGCTGGTAACCCAGTGAATGGTTCCTCCTCAGTGTGGGAATCAATGTCCTCTATAGGCTCCCCATCATCAGAATCAAGACCCGACACTGTGGATACTGCCGCAACTGATGAAGTCTCTGTCTCCATCCACGCAGAATACTCTGACGAACAGCCCGGATGACTAACAGAAAACTCAACACTCTCATGCTAGTCCCAACAAGCATACACCCGGGATCGGCCCTCTGCTGATAGATGGCGAGAAGCTAAATGCTGACCTAACGCCCCCTCAAAAGGATGGAAGTCCAAAAACTGGTCAAACTGTGACATCATAGCCAGTGGATGATAGGTAGTCATGCCTCTCAAACTAGCCAGAGGGAGATAATCCATGCTCGTAGCGTGAGTAATGAAACTGTAGGGTGAGTTGAACCCTGAACACGGCAGGATGACAAACGGATCTCTAATCCCTGCCAAGAATACCGACCAGGATATAGCGTCAGTACACTCCGATGTTTGAAAGGAGTAAGACATAGCTATATCATGGGTAAAGCAGTACCCGTGTCGGCGAAAAGTACCAATTGGTCTCAAGTGTGACATAAACCACACGTATAACATGACCGAACTACTTGTAAAGACCTCTGCAGGGTAGGTATTGCAGAATGTGGCCGACCTCAACGTCTCCACCACGATCATCGGGATGATGGTATGACCCTCCCTGAGAGATCTCACTGCCATGATGACACCTATGTCCATCTCATCCATATACCGTGGCATGTACACATACTCCACTACGCATATCACGAGTACATCTACTTTGGCCACATGCCACTGATCCTCTAGTGTGGCAAAATCCCTGGAGTGCCGCGCATTGCTGTCCACTGAGCCAAATCTGTCTATCAGGAAACATTGGGGCAATACATGGCCGGATGTAATCTCATCCTCTACTACTCTACGTCGCAACCCGGTGAGGGTCATGAACTGTCGGCGCATATCTCCAACGGCCATACGAGCACAAAGGTTTATCTAAGGGCAAAGCCGTCAACCTCTCGTACTCCTCTAATGTAGGAGTCAACTCCTGGGTACCAAATTAGAAAACCTGTCTCTCCGGTATCCAATGCTCCATCATACCCTCTATAAAGCCTACGAGAACCTGAAACATCAAGAGGGTCATGGAATGCTGTAATAGCTGATCTACGGTCACCCTATCTGGGGGTGACATACTATTATACCAGGATCTCAGATGGGATTTCACCAATACTGGTGGGGTATGATCTATGCGGCTGACTGTCGAAGAAGACATCTGTGTAGGCCGTATCATAAGACCATCCAAGGGTCAATGCTGAATATCTCTGGACATACATACGTATGCATAACATGATAAATGCATAACAGATAATAGACGGCAATGTGATGTAGGGAATGGAAAACAATACATACATTCCTAAGTACATCATCATCTACATACATCATCTCTGTTCAGCTAAAAATACAGGGAAACGGGGCACAGATGCCCTACTACTAACAGAGGCCTATCAAAAGATATAGCGAGAATGGGGCACAACCACCCAATATCTAACAGAGGCCTATCAAAAAAGATAATGAGAATATACATCAGAAGAAGACAATGGTGTCAATATCTACATCATCAATCCTGTCCACTTGATGTAACTCCTCCTGAGTTAATGGATCTCTATCAACAGGGATGTCAGGCCTATACAAGGGAGGATCTGCACCAGTAAAGCCATATGGGTCACCTAAGGGGCCAGCGCCTGAGATGGAAAGATCAAAAGTATCTGCCTCTGAAGGATCTCTACCCAAGTGCCGAATGAAAAAATGTGCCCGGTCCAATTGCTAGGTTAAATGATCAATCTGTGTCACATGAGTCAGATCTCAGACACAGGTCAGCCAATCCGTCATCATCACAGATCCAGGAACCATATCCCCCATAAACTGAGTGGCACGGGTCTGGGCTCCAATGATACAAGTGGACCACTAGTGATGGATGTATCCTGAGTATGTGAACCCTCTGATAAAGTATTTCCATCCATACCCATCAATGGGATGTCATCGACGGGTGACTGCAACACAGGCTAATAACGCCTGGCGGGAGGCAAGATTGGTACACGAATCTCTCATGTGGTGCTCCTAATAGCACCCTCTCCTAAATAGAGCTCCCATCCTCCATCTGTGAAGAGAGGACTCCTACGGGTGGATATCACGTGCTCGACCCCAGTCGGAAATCCATCCTCAAACCCAATGGTCAAATGTTCCCCAGAGTAGGGAACCCAAGTGATGACATCAGCTGTCAGCAGCTCCAACTGTAAGCGACAATGAGTGAAAACCTCTGCTATTGGAACCTCTGCCAAAATGGAGTGATGCCATCGCCGTCCTCGTGGATAGGTATCTAAACCTAACACACTCATAGGACGCAAACATGGAAGCTTCTCATAGGCCAAAAACTGCCAACACAAAGGTAAAACACCTGCTGTCAGTGAATACTCTTAAACCTGTACATAGGAAATCAAAAGAGAAATACTCACAAGTAGAAATGGGTAAAATTCTAGCCAAGCCTCGGTCAAGCCCTGCGAACGCATGCGCATCCCCCTTGAGGAAATAGGCAAAGGTGTAGGAGTCCCAATCATACTCTCCAATACGGTCTACCTCCTGCGTGGTGCTGATCAAAGAGAATGACACCGTAGAAGAGTTATCTGCTATGAAATAATCCCTGATGATAACCAGGAACAATTGCCAAAGAATGCGATCTTTGACTCTCAAATCAGCGGGCATGGGCTCACTCAATAGCCCACTCATAGTATCTACGCTCAAAGGACCCATACGGATGGTCCTACCCTTGAGCGCCACAGCCGGAACTCCTAACAAGGATCTGATGGTAGTCGGGGTAATATCCACCGTACATGGCACTGGCGCCCCTCCAAACTCTATACCAGTGATAAATTGCCAATCCATCGGAGTCATCATCACCTCACAATCCAACAAGTGGAGAGACCGAGTCTGGGTAAACCAGCACTCAGACAATATCCCGAGGTAACCCCAGGGACAACGACGGGGAAGAATAAAAAAGAACGCCCCAAAGCCCCAATCATGCACAATACCTCGGTAATCTGGATGCAGAGCCTGGTATAGGGAGTGTATGCTGAACTAATTCCCTTGAGGTTATGTAAAGTCGGGAACCAACATCACAAGCAAATCAATGTCAAAATCCTTACTCCTCCTTAATAGGAAAAAGGAAGATCAAATCCAGCTTTTACCTCATTTGCATGCAAGTAAACTGAGGGGTGGCGACTCAAATAACCCAAGAAGATCTGGAATAGCCACCTGAATTCCTGGGAAATCCCTATGGGAAATATGAGCAACAGGAGCTGGAGCTGCTACTGGTACATCCTTCTCCTCGTCCTTGACATCCGGTACATCAACCCGGATAGGACGAATCACTGCCTCCGCCAGACAACGAGGCTGTCTAATTAAACGGGGTCGAAGAACTTTAGAAGCCCTCCTCCACACCCCTGAAGTGGTCCTGCAAGAACTACTCGGCTGATCCAGATCCATATATCTGGACAACAAGTCTCCAAATCACCTCAGAAAGGGTGTGTTCTCTAACCTGGAGCTTTTCAAAATGCATTTTATGAATACATGCATGCATGCATTATTTTAACATACGTCTACAGTAGAGTTAAAAATGCATGACTACTCAATGCCTATATTTTGAAATTTTTTTGCCATAGTTTCCTTTGTAAATAGGACTATCCACATGCACATAGGAATGACTATGTGGCCATTCAGTAGTACACTTGCCCACAGTCAACTCCTTCTGTGTGAAGATATATTTCAAACTTTTATGGTTCGTGTATATCTCACACTTCTCCCCGTATAGATAGTGTCTCCATATTTTTAATGCAAAAACTACTATCGCCAATTCTAGGTCATAAGTAGGATAGACCTTCTCATAATCCTTTAACTGGCGTGACACATACGCAATGACCTTGCCATGCTGCATGAGCATGCAACCCAGTCCTCTATGCGAAGCATCACTATAAACTACAAAATTCCCCATATCATCTGGTAAAGATAATACAGGTGCCTCACTTAACCTTCTTTTTTAGTTCTTGAAAACCATTCTCACACTTTTTAATCCACACATACTTTACAGACTTCCTTGTCAAATTCGTCAACGCTGTAGCTATTTTAGAAAAGTCCTGAAGGAAACTTCGATAGTATTCCCCCAGAAAACTCCAAATCTTGGTTGGTGTTTTTAGTTATTCCCAATTATTAACTGCCTCCACCTTTACTGGATCCACAGAAATGCCATCTTTATCAATAACATGTCCTAGAAACTACACGCTTTCAAACCAAAATTCACACTTAGTGAATTTCGCATATAACTTCTCCCTCCGTAGTGTTTTCAACACTATCCTCAAATGTTCAGCGTGATCTTCTGGCGTCTTAGAATAGACTAGAATATCATCAATGAACACTACGATAACCTTGTCCAAATATTATTTGAACACTTTGTTCATCATATCCATAAATACGGCTGGCACATTAGTTAACCCAAACGATATAACTAGAAACTCGTAATGACCATAAAGAGTTCTGAAAGCCGTCTTAGGTACATCCTCATTCCTTACTTTCAGCTGATGGTACCCCGTACGCAAATCTATCATAGAAAAATACTTTGCCCCTTTCAACTGATCAAATAGATCATCGATTCTGGGCAATAGGTATTTATTCTTAACCGTTAACTTTTTCAACTCACGATAATCGATACAAAGTCGTAACGATCCATCCTTCTTCTTTACAAATAATACCGGTGCTCCCCACAGAGACACACTCGATTTAATGTACTTCTTATCTAATAATTCTTATAATTAAACCATTAACTCCTTCATCTCTACCGGCGCCATCCTATATGGTGCCGTAGAAACTGGTGCCATACCTGGTAATATATCAATCATTAATTTGACCTCCCTATCTGGTGGAAGACCTGGTAACTCATCTGGAAATACATCTGCAAATTCTTGTACTATAGGTATCTGTTCCAATGATGCTTCCAGTCTCTGGGTATCCACAACATGGCACAGGTATCCTATACACCCCTTCCTCAACATCTTCCTAACTTGTGTCATGGTTAGACAACAAGAGCGTCCCGGTGATTTACTACCGTAGAACACTACCTTGGGTTTCTTAGAAATTCAAAGGTTCACACTTTTCCTTTGATAATCTATTATAGCTCTATGGTTAATCAACCAATCCATATCGAGAATTATATCAAATTCTCCCAACCTTATCGGTATAAGATCTACCGATAATTTGTTACCTCTAATATCTACACAATAATTTCTATGAATGTTTTCAATGGGAATTATCTCTTCATTCGCCACCTTAACGTTTAAAGGTATTTCTAATCTTTTCAGGAATAAACCTAATCGCTTAGCAAATTCACATGCTATAAAAGAACAAGTAGCACCCGAATCAAACAACACGTAAGTATTTATTTTATTGACTAGAATAATACCTGCTAGTACATCCGCTGATGCAACCGCATCTTGGGCAGTCATATTAAAAGTATGGTCCGTGGGTCTACCCAATGGTGTTGGTCCAGTAATGGCTAACTTACCCCTACTAGCACCCTTTCTACCCTCCGACCCCTTCTTTGGGCAATTTATTGCCATATGGTCCATAGACCCACAAATAAAATAGCCTTGGTTCTTCTTAGGGTTAGGAAAATTGGGTAATATATGACCCTCCTGCCCACAGTTATAACAAACTGACTTGCCCTTAAGGTAGACTCTTAGATGAGCCTTTCCGCATGTCTTGCATGCTTCGATCCTACGCTTAGGATCCCCTTATTTTACTCTAGTATTCCCGAAGTTAAAAATCTTCCTCTTAGGCATACTTCCACTGCCACTAGCTCCCTCTGCCTTGGATACTCCCTCTCCTTTGTTCTTATTCTTTTTCTCTTTGTGGTATTGTCTTAAAGCCTCACTACCACCCTCAGAAATAATTACCTTCTCCAGAATAGTTCCATACGAAGCACTCTGAAACACAAAAATTCTACTATAGAGCCAGGGTTTTAGTCCCTGCTCAAACCTATGAGCCTTTCTCTCCTCGGTGTCCACTTAATGTGGAGTAAATCTTGCCAATTCATTGAACTTGGCCGTATATTAGGGAACCGTCATGTCCCCTTGCTTAAGTTCTAAGAACTTAATCTCCATTCTCCCCTGCATGTTTGTAGGAAAATAGTTCTCGAAGAAAACATTCTTGAACTGTTCCCACGTTACAACATCTACCCTAACCCTACCCTGGTGAGCCTCCCACCAGAAGTTCGCTTTTTCTTTCATCATATAGGTCGCAAAAGAAGTCTTTTACGCCTCCCCTACGTTTGTGATTACAAACGCCTTCTCAATTTCCCTCACCCATGTCTGGGCCTCAATTGGGTCCGTAGTTCCTTTGAACTCCGGTGGACTTACACTTTCAAATTCCTTAAAGGTAGTCGTTTTGGCTACCCTAGGGACTGCGGGTGCTCTACCCCCGGTTTGATTAAATGCAGCCGTTAATAAATTAACGAACTACTGCATAGGGTTGTTCTGACCCCCTTGGTTATCATTATGGGATTCAGCTTCTTGATTACGTTGTCTCCTTCTTGATAGCATGTTTCTAATTAAATAAATAAAGTTTTATTATTATTTATTTGCTTACTTATTTATTATTCGTCAAATAACAACTCATACCACAACAAAGCACATTTGATAAAAACCTCATTATATTAATATGCTTCTTTATAATTCGAACTATTTACAGATTGATTCCATAGCGAAAGCTATTATATTTCTATCCCGCGATTGAATTTCACAAAAATTGGGATTTACAAAAAGACTACCCTTTAATTATACAAAAGAGGGTTTTACGTTACTACACAATATATTTACCGATCTAGACTTTCTCTATCTACTACTAATACTGCATAACAACATTCTCATGCTTCTAATTCGCACGAATCGACACAATATCCCGACTAATAGTATGAAGAGTTTGCCCCGACTCAATGGAATAACAAGAAATTTTTAGCTTGAAATCCTCATGAGCACTCTAATGGATGTAAGACATCCGTGATATCTTTTGGTTCCTCTCCCCCAGTTCTTTACGAAGCTCAACGACCTCATTCTTAAAATCCATCACCTTATCCTTCATGAGCACCTTCTCATCATGCTTTATCTCAAAATCTACTTTTACAGACTCCTTGGCTTCATGGAGGTCACTAACCTCCTCCCTTAGGTTTTGCACAATAGTGCGCAGTTGCACATTTCAGTCAAGCACCGCCAGATACAATGCCCTCATTGCCTCTGGAGGTGTTGGCTCGAGTGCAGGTACCACCATATCAAATGATACTACCTCCATATCCTCGTCCACATCGACCACCATATCAAAATATGATGCCAATCCCAAGTTTTCCATGTCCCCATCTGGATAGTCCTCCTCTAGTTTGGACTCATCTATATTCACCATGGGCCGCCACTGGCACTGGCACTGGCTCTATCATGTTTTATGACTCTTCAGTAACCACGTGTATATCTCTATACATGAAGCTATCGTTGGTCATCTACAATAACACATAACATGTTTATTAGTACATAATACACAATAATATAAGCACAAATCACATTTAGTTTATTTAAGGTTAATTTCCATCTTTTAAATCTTTTGGTACTGAGTTTCCTCAATACTCAATTAACAAATTCTACTAGAGATCATTTACTTCTAACTTCTCATTTACTAACAAGGTTATTAGCTTAAGGTTCTTCCCCCCTTAAGTTTTATAACCTAATGCTTTGATACCAACCTGTGACGCCCCCAAATCCAAGTACTTTTAACCCACAGATATGTTGCTACACGGTACTCATAACTATACATTCATTTCATCGAAACAACATCAAAATGATTGTATTTACTCCATTCTTATTACAATAGTAATGAATCCTTTCCCAGGTTCTGTAACCAAATATATTCTTAGTTTGTCATAGTATAATTCATACAAATATACTAGTCTATTATAGGATAAACTACTTATCCATCTTAGCTTTGCCTTTATCTTTAATAGAACCCTCAGTTCATTTGGCCTTAGCTGCAATCATATAATTCAATCAAGAATTGAGCATAACTAGCTCAACAAGTCTAGTAATATATAATACAAGTACCACGTCAAGAATTATATGATTATTCTTCATTAACTGAACAAATAGCTATGAAGTACTATGAAACATTGAATAACACTTTTCATTCTCATAAAACCATTCCAAAGTACATACAGTAACTTAGGAATTCTGAGTAGGTCAAAAGACCATGAACATTCTCTTTTAATTTTTATTCATAAAAAATGACAACCCATCAATAAGTCAATAAATCCAATATATCTTACGAGAACTTCTAGGTGATCAGCCTATAGTACTCTATGTTGATCAACACTCATCCGTTAAACGTATCTACATTTAAGTTTTGGCAACCTCACGTGCCCATCGAATAATCGATGTAAAATACTTTTGTTTATTCATACTCAGGCTTACCTTTGAATCTATACCAAACAATTGGCATAGGATAACAGTATCAATACTATATCGAAAGACTTGTAAACAAATCATTCAAACTCTTAATATTGATCTAGCCGAGTTAAAATTGGCGTCGATTCTTTCATAAAACAATTCATGTATATTATAACATGAATCATAGAAACTTGGCTAACACGAAGGTTAGACAAGCGTTAAGGAAACTTGCCTTCAAGTGTCTTCAATTAAAAATTCAACAGTTCTTGGTCTTTACAGTTTCTACATGATATATTCACATAGCACACTGGAATTAGCTACCAAACAATCTAATCACATTATTTTTTACCTACTTCTTTATCTTCTATAACTTAACCGAATTTATTTCATTAATAATATTTGTTTCGAGTTACTTATCCTTCCTCACGACTTATTAACATTCTTACGTCACTAAACCAACACTCAACAACCATTGGTTAAGTACAATAGTTGTTGAACCCTAATTGATTCGTTATCTTAGATGAATTCCTCTCGGATTATCGACATCAAACTCCGTATAGTACATACATAGGTTTTACATTCTCTTCATATCATTTACGTATTAAGCACATTTATTACATAATGTATAATATTAGTACGCACGTTAAACTTGAATACAATTTACAATTTACATTCTCACACTTTATGTTCTTCGTTTAATCACTATTAAACAACGTTAATTCCTAAAGTCATCACTATATATGTTATTTAGGAATGGTCTTATCATGTATATTAAGTATATACATGCCCCATAGTTATCATGTAAACAGTTGGGTTAATAATCAACTAAGTCAGACTTTTTCTCTTACCGGTGCTGCGGCAACAGCTTCAAGCATACCATTGGCTCTGCGGCTTGAATTAGCAGTAACCAATCCCCTGTCCCGGCGCTGTAGCGCCAGTTTCATAGGCTTGGGGGGAGCTGCGGCGCCGACCCTGAGCCTTTAAAAATTTTCAAAGTTTTTTTCATTTTGATTCTTTTCGGGCTCATAACTTGATCGTTATAAGTCAGAATTAGCTCTTTCAAAAGCCGTTATCTTACATATCTCATATAATTTGATTTCATTCGAGCAAAAGTAGTTTTTAAATCCGTTAACAATGAATTTACCATTTAACTTTTCTATTACAAGTTCGTTTAACGTTCGTGAACGTTCATACTCGTTTCTTCGTTTTAAGTCAAGATTCGACCATTCTTGAGTCCACGACTCTTAATCATGTTATTCTACGATACGCCATTGAAAACTAAGGTTTTTGAGTTAAACGACAGCTTTTGACTACTAATCTGGGAATTCTACGATTTCAATGATTATCGTCTAATCTCGTAAATTTTGTCCTAACTTCGTTACTCGAGATTTTTACACCAAACCAAATAGAACAAATCCATTAATTTGTTATCTATAACCTAACCAAGCAATATGCATATAACTTAAACTTGATAGTTTTCAATTTATCCATCAACAACCAAATCAATGTTTTAATGATTTTCTTTGATTAAAACTCACTTAGACGCTTATGATTTTTACTTATACATGGCTTATTAATGTTTTAATTCACTAATAGCCATCCTTATTACTCCGGAAGAGACATGCTCTACCAATTCATACTTTTCTATGAAAAATATAAATAGAAAAGAATCTGTAACGTACCCAAAACCACAGCTTTGATACCAACTGTAGTAACCCCAGATCCTGGTACTAATCACCACGAACCTGGTATACTATTTCTATAACTATTACGGAAGATATAAATATAAATTATTTATACATTAAACTTACACACTATCCCCAAGGTCGAGAACCTTCACGTAATACATGTATTCCATATTCTATCCGACATACAATGTCACTGGCTTTTCTTGTATCCGATGTATTTGTCTAATCTGCAATATTTATCATGATAGGGTGAGCAACAAGTTTGCCCAATAAGTTTAAGTTTAATTAAGGATATATCATGATTGAAAGAATTGAACAATAATCTGGCTAACATTCAACAATATATACATTATGAACTAGTATGAACAAATTTTCATAGCTGAACGAACATTGAACATGAACAAGTCAACTGAACTAGATGGTAATGAAGGTGATCGGCCTTTCATACCTGATGAACACATGTAATATGCACAGAGTACGAATCAATAATTCATAGACATGGTAATCAACAATGATTAATCATAAGCATATTTGAATGAACAACTCGAGGTCGAGTTAGAGAAAACTTACCTGTATCACCGATTACTGCTACGCATTGTATATAGCTTTCTCCGAAGACCTAATATTGATAATATAGATCTCTAATATTAGAATAATATCATCACAATATAATACTATTAATACAGTTATAAAATAACCTAAATACATTATCACATTTTCCTATCAATCCATAAACTACCTAAGACTCGGTATCAAGTCAAACTATTTCAGTCTGAATTGAGTCTCGTACTTTTTCGACATCCCGACGGCCTATTCAGATAATTCTCGAGCTTAATAATCACTAAGACTCAACTAAACTGGTTCACAATTATCTTAGATAATTTATTATCCAATCAAAGTATTTTTCAAAGTCTCATAATAATTTTTAAGTAATTATTACCATTTATAAGGATTTTCAATCAATAATATCATATTTATATGATTTAAATACCACTAAATTCCTTTATCATTAATATTTATTTAATTTTAAATATTAATGAAATACATAACATAATATTATAATATATTTATAATAACTCAAAGTATTTTTAATACCTTATTATTACATTTAAATAATTTTTAAACATTTAAATCCCTTATCCAATAATTTCCATTAATATAAATTATTAATGTACTTCATGACAAAATATCAAAAGTTATATTTTATAACTTAAAATATTTTTATAACCTTTAAATCATTTTTATATGATTTTTAAAACATTAAAACTAATTTTTCACAATTTATTTAATATATTTATTAAATAAATTAATTACCATTAATATTAATTTATTAATGAAATTCATCACAAAATATTAAAAGTTATTAAAAATAACTTAAAATATTTTTTTATACCATAATATAATCTTAAATGATTTTTCAAGTATTAAAATCATTTTTGAGTAATTTAGTTAATATAATAATTAAATAAATTAAATACCCTTAATATTTCAAAAATATTAAATATTAATGAAATATATTCAAAAGTATTAAAAACCCATTTTTAGACTTTAAAATAATTTTTAGGAATTTATTAAGTATTTTTAATAATTAAAAGCTATTTTTCTCTAATTATTTAATAAAAATAATAATTTTGTAATTAAAGTGTCACTAAAGGGCCCTATAGTGACAAATCTGTCGCTATAGGTGTTCTTGAGCATGTCAGAACCTTCAAAGTCAGTTAACATGTTACTAGGTTTGACCATGCATAGATCTTTGATCTTTAAGTGTTCTGGCTTGCTAAGGTGTTAATGTTGTAGTACTGATGTAGTACTACAACCCTAAACCAATTTCATGGCCAAATCGTAACACAACAGAGAGATTTAATCTCTCAAAAACCTTGTCAGAGGCTGTTCTTCATTTCTGGGTTACCCAAAAATGAAGAACAGTTCAAGTGTGCTACTTTGGATTCTTATAGTTTGCATTCCATGCTTGCTCAGTGTGTTTAAAGGGTCAAATCTTGTAGTCCTTATGTTGAGGAACAAGTATCATACACTAGATCAACCTAACAACATCACCAACTCAAGATTTGAGCCGGTCAAAGTATGTCAGAAAACTGGTTTTTGAACTTTTTGGGTTTTCCAGAAATGTTTATAAGGCAGATGGTCAACCCATGTTTGACCATCCATTACTTTGATTTTGTTAAGTATCTAAGTGTTCTAATGGCTTGGATGTGTAGTCCATATGTCAGTCTACAATATCAATACACAAACTTGGCCTAATCACTTAACAGTTGCTAGATCAAAGGCCTGCAAAACGTTGTCAGACCATTCTGGAAAATATGGGCTACCCAGAATTGCTTGGTCATGGTCGGTTAACCGACTTTGGCCATTAATAACTTATAATCTGGACATGGTATGACCATGATTCCAGTTCCAGATTATAGTCCACATGGCATACTACAAATCTACAACTTAAAACAGAACAAATCATTAACATACAAGGATTTATGAGCACTGACATATAGCTGTCAGACCATAAATTAAGGTTCATAGTCAGTCCTTAAAAACCTATTTTCTTGCATCTAGATGTTATGGATCCTTGATGTAACATCTTAGATCACTCAATAACATCCTCTAACATAACTATAACCAACAAATAACAACATCTAACATAAATCATAAAGATTTGCAAGTTTAGGGTTTTATACCTTTATGCTTTGATTTTTGATTTCTGATCCTTGTTGTTATTCTTGGAAGGCTATGAACTGATATTGTCTTAACTTCTCACTCCCTTCAACTATCTATTTTGAAAAGTTAGAGAGAGAATGGTCTTGGTTAACTTCAAAACTAAAATGAGATATTTCTTACTTTTTAATCTTTGAACTTTTGAATCCATGGTTGCAAATGGTGTTATGTGGCAAGATTTGGCTGATCCAAGTTGCTTAAAACACATGGATGGTATCAAGTGGTGATTCACCACACTTTGTAAATATCTTTTACTTGAAAGTTAAGTAAAAGGGCATTTCAGTAATTTTGCACCTACTAAGGGTATTTTGGTCTTTTCCCCTATAATTTGAAGGGCAATATGGACATTTCCCATTAATCCCAAACTTATAACACTTAAGCTTTTATACATAGCTTTTGAGTTCCCGAATTAGGGTTTATAAATTCTAAATTAGGGTTTCGAATTTCCGAAATTGAAATTAGGGTTTCCGAGCATATCGTTAGGGTTCCTAACCAGTCGTTAGGGTTTACTAACTTAACCTTGATGTTCACAACATAACTTTAGGGTTTACTAAAGTTACTCTTATCCTAATCAATAGTTGATCTTTATCCACAAACTGAACACATAAACAATCATTGTACACATAAAATCACATGCACAGAATCATATACACTTAAATACTTAACCCTGATAATTCTCCACAAGAATTTTAAATCCACCAAAATCATATACCTCAAAATCAAACTATCACTTACAGTCTACCAAATCATTCAAGCCCTTGCCCAAAATTTTTGAAATCCTTAAAATTCCTTCACAGAAATGTCAAATCCATACACTTTTTTCTTGGCTAGGTCTTATCTTTGAACCTTTAATCAATCAATTAAGACTTTATAAATTATCTAAATTCTTGGGTTGTCACAGAATCGAAGACTAGAGTTTACTTATTGTTACTGTAATTTTCTTCGCGTTCTTGACTTAAGCTTTAATATTTTGCTTTGATTCCTCTTGATTACTTGTTATTGACCTTCTCTCTCTCTCTCTCTCTCAATATATTGTTCAATATTGGTGAAAACAACAAATGAACTAACATAAGCTTCCTTTTATAGAAAACCAAATGGAGGCCAATTTGGTCATAAGGGCCACGTCCTTACTATTCATTTCTTACTCACCAAGCTAACCACTTTACTTGGTCACCAAGTGGCCGGCCCACATGCCCTTTGGGGGTCCCACATGGGTTTCCCCATGGGTTTTACCCATCTGGTGATCCATCGGTTCGACTCACGGTTTGGTTTCTTGGTTTGGGCTTAG
This sequence comes from Panax notoginseng, assembly GCA_016801055.1. Taxonomy (NCBI): domain Eukaryota; kingdom Viridiplantae; phylum Streptophyta; class Magnoliopsida; order Apiales; family Araliaceae; genus Panax; species Panax notoginseng. The sequence continues at coordinate 137,657,258 of CM029015.1, forward strand.
AATTAATTCATATCGAGCTTATCTTGGGCTTGATTTAATATAACATTGGCCTTGACATAAATCTCATCCAATTGGAATTGACAAGGTCCAATTACTAAAGTCCATTAAGAATTAATCGTATTCTACTCGTATAATTCTAGCATTCTCTTCGTATATAATTCATACGATATTCGTTTTATACGTCGTAATAATCTTCATACTATACTCGTATAATAATTAGTATCATACTCGTACTTCTCACGCATAATAACTATAATTATTATACATAGTCATTTAATTCTCGAAACTTACTTTTCTTAACACTTATGTTTTAAGTCCGCAGGCGAAAACTTCGCTTGCCATAACTAAAATATTATTGGATATTCCATCTCGTCTTTGAATTCTATCATTACGCATTTCTCAAAAATTCATAACTAATCCCTGTTGGTCGTTTTACCGATCAATATATGCGTGCAAGTATACACGGTCAACAAGTAATAAAGAGTAAGTAAAGTATCGTTCCCACGGAGAATTAACTAATAAAGTTCACCAAGCACTAACCCATAACAATTTCAGTCTTATTTAAACGAATGATATTATATTTTATATTTAAACTATTAAATTAAATAAGCCTAACTATTCCTAGAGTGAGACTAGATAATGAAGACCCGAGATCACAATTTCATCTATTGACTCATTCAAATCCACACATTTCATGTTAAGCTAAATTAATTATACCGGATTGTTAGTCGAGAACACGAAAGTGAAATATAGCCATCTCTCGTTGTACCATACTCATATCACATATAATCCACAATTGATAGAATACACAGGAACACCCACATTACCTAAACCACTATATGTCTATGTGATTTATAAATAAATAGGGTTTAAGTCCAAGTTCTCAATTAACTACGAGTGGTGCTTTGGTATATGTCTATCCTAAGCATAAATCATACATTCCATCACAATGTAGAATATACAATCACAAGTTAATAAGATCAGATCTAAACCCATACGTTGTCTCTCGAGTCCATATGGGTAATCACAGTAATTGCTGGCCAATCAACTAAGCAAATAGCATGAATCTAATTAGACAATCCCATAGCAATTAATATGGCTAACAATGCAATATATCATAAATAACTAATCCATAGAATCCATTGTAATCTCAGAATAGAAGTTAAATCATAATTGATTCAATTCTACCATCCACACATTGAATAAAAATCATAAGATACAATTAGGAATCAAAGATAGAGAGTAAGAATAGAGAATGGTAGTGCAAATCTATTCTCTTGCTCCAAGGTTGAATCTCCAATGCTTTCCAAGCGCTTCAAGTCTTCAATCTAATCCACTTGAGAAATCACTACTCTAATCTACTTATTCAAAGTTGAAGAAAGAACACAACAGTAGTTTTTAGCCCCCAAGGGGTGGAATGTTTTCTTACATACTGAAAATACATCTAATATATAAAACCTAATTCCACTCCCCTCTCAGTTACGCAAATTAAAATAAAGTCAGAAGCTTCAGTCAACGTCGTGCGCGGCCGCGCGCTTCCCCTTTGTATTCCTCACGCGGGCTCGCAACTTGCAGTGTGTAATGTTATCTAGCCGGGTGCTCGCGCGGGCGCGCGTCCCCAAGCTTGTCCTGCCGCACCGCCGCGCGACTTCTGCAACTTTGAGTTATGGTTCTGCTGCTGTAACTGATCTGTTCCGCTGCTCCTTCTTTTGTCCATCCACGCTTAGTCTTCTGCTCCACTTGATCCTCATGCCACACATATCCCAGCTTGTGCCTCGCTTCATGCGTCCATTCGCCTCGTGCCTTCTAATTCCACCAAATTAGGCCGTTTCCTGCACTTTTTCACCAAAAGGAGTTTTAAGTATATGCAGTGCAAAATAACATGAAATGCAACTAACAACACACTAAAATATACTTGAGATGTGCATAGTTCGCGTGAATTGGTATTCAATAAGTAGGTATAAAATCCACTTATCAATCCTCGAGCAGAAATGGATGAATAGTATTTTTTTCAAAAATTTCTCAAAAAACTTTTATTTTTGTCTTGAAAATTTAAAACAATTAATCCTAGCACATAGCTAGAATCCTAAACACATCCGCAAATTATAGGCAGTAGAACGACCTTTAAACAGTTTACTCACATAAATAAACAATTAAATTCATTTAATTCAAATAATCAAATAAAAATTTAATTCACAAAAAATCATATTTTTCTCGGGCGTTACAATACATGCAAAAACGAAAAGAACGAAACTTAAACGGATTGATTTGGTTGAAAAACGAGTTCGTAGTAGTTGATTTCGTTAAGAATGTTAAAAATGGAGTTTTTCATAAGAACATAAAATTTTTGGCTTTAAATCCTGTTGTTTATGTGACTTAAGGTGTTAAAAACATGCTAGAAGTGTCATTAAATGTTTATGTTAAGTTTAGAACTTATAGGTGAAATTGTATTCGTTATTTGTGTGAGATTTTGGCCTAAATTGGCCCTGTTCTGTATTCTTCACGAACTGCAAAAATAAAAACTGTAGCGGCACCGCGCCGCAACGTCGGCCTCTAGTGTATTTGGCGCGTTGCAGCGCCAAGTCAGAGCTGCAGCGCTGAGCCATAGGCTTAACAGCAGAGCTACAGTGCCAGGGCAGCGCTACAGCGCCAGATCCCAGTTCATTTTGAGGCGTTACAACACTAGTTAGCAGAATTACCCTGAAAGCTTTATTTATGTGTTCAAGTCTAGAGAATGTAATTTAAACCCAATCTAATGAACATGAAAATGTATCAAACATGTAATGTGATGTTAAAACAAATTCTTAACATGTCAATGATGTTCTTATGTGTTTAAATGAGTTATCGAACGCATAGTTAACTCATAGTTCGTGAAGTCTAATAATGAGTGAAAACTAATGTTGTCATGTGATTAGTATAATAATAATTAGAGTTTAGACAAAAGAGCACGTACTTATGATGTCGGTTACATTATAATTAACTGGAATTATGAATGTAAATGATATGTAGGATTAAATTAAGGAACTTGATAGTTAACATGTAATCTACGCACGAGGCAAATTCCTAAACCTTACTTCTTTACATTGAACAAGTTTTCTAATCCCTAAACTCTATTTGAGCAAGTATTCTGAACCCTAATCTTACATTGAGCAAGTTCTTATTCTATATTATACTATGATTGATCAAGTTTTCTATTTCTAAACTTTCATTAAGTAAGTTCTTAAACTTTATTATTGTCGAGCAAGCTTCATATTCTGATTTCAAATTGTTCAAAGTTTATTCATTAAAGTTCATACAATGTTCATTCAATTGTATATAGTTGAGATTCAATCTCTGATTTGACTTTTAATTTCAATATTGTATTGAAACCTTGAATAGATAGTGAATCCTTATTGATTCAACTAATCCTTTGTTGATGATTATTGAACTCTAAATTACCCTTGAGATCAATCCAAACCAAACTTCATTTGGTGCAAACTCTAATATCAAAGCTGAGATGAACAACCCTGCTACAGGGGATTATATTATGCGATATCGTTAAGATGTTGTGCACATACATGGTACATAGGGCTGATCCCCCTAAGTATGAGAAATTAGGTCCATATATTCTTACGGCTGTTAAAGGTTTAAAGTAGAAATACTTGATAACCTGGGACATAGTTCATGATCTTGTGACCATCAGATGTACTTTTGATTCCTGTTCTAATCTTGATTCGAAAGTCGAGACTTCTTTTGGTTCAGTATCCATTGCTTATTTGCATGTTATTATTATTATTCTATTGTTAAACTTGTGGGCAATTGTTGCTCACTCTTGCATAATAACATTGCAGCTAAGATTGAAAGAGTTGATGAGCCATCCACAAGTAAGGGCAAAGACAAAGCAAACAAGTGATGAAGACTTGTTTAATATTTGAGAATGTTTATATTAAAACTTATGATGTGATGTTTAAGACTTATTTGTTTATAATGTTTCCGTATTTGATGTATTAAGGTTAGATAACTTGGGATTTATTCGTTTAAGATGTTGTAACCCTATATTAGGAGAATTTCTATTTCTATTTTATTGTTATCATTATTATGGGTAGTTAGATGTTAATTATTTTGTTGAGTGAACACCAAATCTGAGGAAAGTTTGAGTACTTGGATTTGGGGGTGTCACAAAAGTTTTTAAAAGATTATATATGTGAAGCTTGTGAAGTTGGAAAGAAAATTCATCTATCTCATAAACCTAAACTCACAGTGTCAACCTCTCGATCCTTAGAACTCTTCATATGGATCTAGTAGGATATAATCCCAAGCATAACATGGGTGGTGATGTATACATTCTAATTTTGGTTTATGATTTTTCTCGATTTACATGGGTTGATTTTCTGAAATTTTCAAATGAAGCTATAAATTCTTTCTTTGCTTTGTGTAAGAAAAATCAGAATCAACAGGAAAGCTCTATTGTTTATATTCGTTTTGATCATGGAAGGGAATTTAACAACTATAATTTTATTATGTTCTGCGATGAGCATGGTATAAGTTATAACTTCTCTTTTACATATACACCACAATCAAATGGTGTGGTTGAAAGGAAAATTTGAACTTTACAAGAAATGTCCAATACTATGTTAAATGAATATCATCTTTTAAAATATTTTTGGGTTGAAGCTGTGGCAACATCCTGTTACACTTTAAATAGAGTTTTATTAAGACCTATTTTGGTTAAAACTCCTTATGAGATTTATTATAAAAGAATTCCAAAAATAAATTATTTTTGTGTTTTTGAGAGTAAATACTTTATTATAAACACTAAAGGACGTTTGTTAAAATTTGATCCCAAATCTAATGAGGGAATATTTCTAGGATATTTTGCTAGAGTCTGCATGTTTAATTTGATGACGAATGAGCTTAATTATATTTGTACTAGTATGATTTGTAAAGTCATTATAAAGAATTGATATATTATACAAGGACTTAGAATAGAAAGATCAAATAATGTTAAGTTTATCTTAAAAGAGCTGAGTTTATGTATAGTTGATAGGATCATAAGGTTATCCTGCTACTTGAGGAACACGATCGCAGAAGAAGCCCAAAGTCACATATACATCAAGAGGATCGTTGAACTACTTGAAGTAACCAAAACTCTCTGCTTCGCAAAGTCTCCTCAGATCGATGAGTGCACAAATGATCCTCCCAATCAGCTAAATGATCGTTGTTTAAGACTCGATCGTAGAATAGTCAGGTCTGACAAACTGACTGACATTGGAGCGTTGCAAATTGAAGGTCTCAATATAATCCCAAAATATCCTTGGCAAAAATTGAAGATCAGAACATGTTTCTAACAGCTACCTATTAGACAGTGACACATCAAGGGTGTTAGGTGAAAAAGCAGACTGATATGACATGCACAAAAAAGGTATTGTCTCTAAGGTTCAGAATGTCAACATCAAGCATCTTAGTACATCAGAGAATTAAATGCAACAACAGACAAATTATAACGGGAAGATTATTCAGCATGGTATAAAATGCTACAAGGAGTCAACTTTGAAGGAGCTGAACGTTTTGATCAAAAAGCTAAAAACTCTGCCAAAAAGAAAAAGAACAAACTCGACGATCTAATATTCAAAGTTCAAGCTATTGAGTACCTGAGAAGAAAAGTTTAACGCCAACTCAGCAGCACTTCTCAACACACATCAATCATCTGAGGGCAAGGTGTCCTTTTTTCTGTGACTAAATATCCAAGTCTGTAGGGCTTGAAAAGGACAAGAGTGTCCTTGTCATTGGGACTAAATATCCAAGTCTGCAGGGCTTGAAGAGGGCAAAAGTTTCCTTGTCGTTGGGACTAAATATCCAAGTCTACTAGGCTTGAAGAGAGCAAAAGTGTCCTTGTCAGTTGTGACTAAATATCCAAGTCTGCTGGGCTTAAAAAGGACTAAGTATCCTTATCTGTGTGACTAAATTCTAGTGGACTCCTACTCAAGTAGTAGAAGAGTAGAGTAGGAGTTATTCAGTCTCTGAACCACTTAAAATCGCCTATGTCTTTACTTACTGTTCTTGTTGTTCAAATTGTTTGTTTATTATTCTTCATTAGTTAAATCCAAAACCATTATTTGTTTTAGATCTCTAAGGTTTTCAAAAGAATATATTATGTTGTGCTTATTTAAATAAGTTTATTAATAATTAGATAAAAAGAATTTGAGAAGATCAATTCAACCCCCCTTCTAGATCTACTAGTGCCTTTGGGAAATAACATATTCTTTTAATAGTAAAGCATATAGAGTCTTTAATAAAAGAAGTTTAGTTGTAGAGGAGTCAATGAACGTAACTTTTGATGGAACTCAACCTCCTTCTAAATAGAAAGAGCTAGTTGACAATGATGTTATCATTGAAGATATTCTTAGAAATATGGAAGAACCAAAACTAAATAATGCCTCTCCACCTATCAACGTTAATCCTCTTGAAAATCTCAATCCACAGTTAAATGACTTACCCAAACAGCCACATATTATTAAAAATCATCCTATTAAAAATGTGATTGACAATAATGATAAAGAAGTCCTTACTAGATCATAAGCACATAACTTGGCTAGTTATTTATCTTTTTGATCCCAAATTGAACCTAAAAATATCAAAGATTCTTTATTGGATGAAGATTGGATAAAAGCTATGCAAGATGAACTTGAACAGTTCACTAGAAACAAAGTCTGGGAGCTAGTTCCAAAACCCGGAGATATATCAATTATTGGAACTTGATAAGTTTTTCGTAACAAATTAGAGTAAAGTGGAACTATAGTGCGTAATAAGGTAAGATCAGTTGCACAAGGATATAATCAACTTAAATGTATTGATTATGATGAAACATATGCTACTGTTGCTAGAATTTAATCTATACGTATGTTATTAGCCTTTGCATGCCATAAAGATATTTAACCTATTTCAAATGGATGTTGTGACAACCCGAGAATTTTGCATATTTTTAAAATTTTAATTAATTGATTTAAGGTTCAAAATTAGAACCTAGACAGAAAATAAGTGTATGCGTTTGATATTTTTAAGATGGAATTTTGAGGATTTCAAAATTCTGTGAAGAATTTAGGTGAATTATTTAGGATTAAGGGTATACGCGAATATGTTCTGTGTATATGTGTACATGATGTGGTTAAGGGTCAAGAGTTGACCAGTCAATGACAAACCCTAATATTATATTAAGAACGTAAACGTTCAGTTAGAAAATTCTTACGATTTATATGAAATCCTAATTTGGGAACTCTAATGCTAGATATAAAATCCTAAGGGTTAAAAGTTATGTGAGTAATGAATATGAATATTATGTGATGATTTATACTTGTTTATTATATAAACAAATAAAAGAAACTAATATAATCCTAATTATATATTAGGAATGAAGAATTGAATAACTTAAGGGTTATAGGATGAGAGAATTATGGTATTTAATATATATACTAGTTATAAGAGATTTATTTTATACATCCCAGTTAATTAATTTATAACCTAGCTAAGGTAAGACTAATTAGGTTAAGAAATTAGGTGTACATGAATGAGGATTTAAATTATTAAGAGTAATTTGAAAACCCTAATTAAATAATTAGGGAATGATAATATTAAAAGTATGAAAATATGTTATTTTGTTTTGGCCCAAAATATTTTTATGGGAAAGCCTAAAGAATTATTTAGGGAAGCCCAAAAGAATTAAAGAGTTGCCCAATTTTAAAACCAATAAAAGGGGGGCATTTTAGTCATTTGATATATTAGATATTACAACAAAAATCAAAACCAAACTTGGTGATTAAAGGGCCACATGGCCGGATTTGATGAGGAAGAAAAGGAGAGGAGATGGTGGTTATACATCATCAATAATAAGCACCACACACTTGTACAAGATATTTCATCCAATTAAGTTATGTGTCATAATTTTAAGTAGCTACCTTTCTTTTTACTCTTCCATATATTATGTAATAATTATTAAGGAATGAAAGAGAATTTGTGGGAGAAACACAAGGCCACTTGGCCGGATTTACAAGGAAGGAAAGAGGCATGGTTGTCATCACTTTTAGCCACAATTTGTGCACAAGATGATTACCCAATTCAAGCTAGGTGGCATAAATTTTAAGGAGCCACATGATTCACTAATATTCCATATATTTATGTGATGGTTAAGGAGAGAGAGAATTAGTGGAGAAGATAAAAGGAATGGCCAAGAATTGGGCACAAGGAAAGGAAAAGAAGGAACCAATCTTGGGCAATTAATAAAAGCACTAACAATGGAATTAAATTAAATGGGCGGGAGAATAAGAGGCAACTTGGCCAAAATGAGAGAAAGAGAATGTAGTGGAGGAAAGGAGGCCACACATGGCCGACAATATGTGAATAGAAAAGGAGGATGAGTATAGATATTTGTTATATAACTATATCTAATAACAAGCTATTTTGGTTTCTTTCTCTTTTATCTCACTTCCTAGTTGCCTAACAAAATCAAATAGAGAGAGAGAGAGAGAGAGGATAGGGGAGTTCAGCAGCTCCAAGAGAGAAGAGAAGAGAAGACTTTGATCTTAATACACCCAAGATCCATCTCATATTTTTGGAGGAGAAAGAAAATCAAGCATAGGCATAAACCCATTTTGTTTATGTAATTTTTGATTATTGTAAATCAACTCTTGAATCTATATTTCTAAACTCAAAAATCATGAATATACATCTTTAAGAGTGTATCATATTTAGATATACCCATATTGGGTATTAATTTGTTTGGAAATCAAAAGTAAAGAAAAGTGATTTTCCTAGTTTATAAACCCAAAAATTTCTATGTACTTTGGATTTCCACCGTTTTTGATCTACACCTTATTTTTACGATCCGTCAAAAAGAGGTGCTAGATATATATGTTATCTACTAAACACAAGTGGTAGCACTCAAAAATGATGAGTATACAGTCCGTAGTGACTGAGTTAGCAAAAACAGTTTTGTGTCTTTTAAAGTAAAACAAGCTATTTTGGACAGCCAAAGGGTAGGGGTAGTTTTGTCATGTTTCGGACATTTGAAAATTCTAAAAAAATTTGGGAGGATACTATGATAAGTTATCTAACATCTCCAAGTGGAATCACTGAAAAAGGAGTTGTAGATTTTCTTATGGAATATTTTTAACAAAGCACGAAAAACTGCAAAACGCCAAATAGTTTCTGCCCAAAATTTTAAAATGGCTGTTTTAGCCACTTACTTTGTTAGAAAAATTCCGGCCTTTTGGGACATGAAAATATATGGTATTAAGTAGTTCCTGTCCAAAAATGAGCTCATTCCGACTTAAAATGACCAAGTTATGACCATTTCAATTTTTGTGATTTTCCGATGAAAATCGCTATAACCGGAGTTCTATATCTCCGATAGCCACGAAATTTAAACTGGAGTGTCACGTTAACATGTATAAGATTGTGTCAAGAGATGAGAATTTCTAGAGTTAAGCACGAGGTAGCTAATTTCTTAAGGAATTAACTAAAAATGATTTTTGAAAAATACTAAAGGAAGTTGGAAAATTATGGAAAAATACTTTTTGTGTATGAAATATATGTATATGTGTTTGGGCAAATGGTAGAAAAATAATAAATTGATTTGGTATTTCTGTGATAAAGATATGGAATCCAACTTGCTAGATTGAGTAATCTGATGAATCCAGCTTGCTGGATTGAAAAACAGTTGACTGAATTGAAAATATGTTGAATCCAGTTTGCTGGATTGCAATCTAGTTACTGGATGTGATATCCAGTTTGCTGGATTGGCCATCCAGATACTGGATTTAGAATTCAGTTTGTTGGATTCCAAATCTGGGTTGCTGGATTGGTATTTGACTTTATGTTCAAGAAACACTTTTAATATACGAGATTAAAGTATTTAAATCATATAAATATAATAGGAATGATTGAAAAATAATGATGAATGATAATTATTATGTAGAAAATTATTATAAGACTTAGAAAAATATTTTGACTGATATTAAAATTATCTGAGATAATTGTTAGGTGTTAAGGCAGAGTTTAATTGAACTTAGACTCGATAAAAGTCCGACTAGACCGTCGGGATGTCAGTTTTGTGTCGGGTTCAACTCAGACTGCAATAGTTTGACTTGATACCGAGTCCTATGTGTGTTAGAGACTGATAGGGATGTGTGTTATGTGTTTATGTTATTCTATGTTTATATATATATATATATATATATATATATATATATATATATAATAGTATTATATTGTGATGATATTATTCTAATATTGGATATCTATATTACTAATATTAGGCCTTCGGATAAAGCGATATAAATTGCGTAGCGGTAATCAACGGTTCAGGCAAGTTTATTTTTGCTTAACTCTACTAAGAGTTGTTTTATTCAGATAAGCTTATGGTTAATCACTGCTGGTTGCCATGAATTGTACTCTATACATATTGCATGTATAAGTCAGGTATGAAAGGCTAATCACCTTCATTACCAGTTGGTTCAGATATATTTGTTCATATATAATACTTGTTCAGTCAAAAGTTTGTTCCTGCTAGTTCACAATTATATTGATGAATTATAGCAAGCTTATTGTTCATACTCTTTCAATCATGATATATCGTTATATTATTGAATTTAAACTTGCTGGGCAATCCTTATGCTCACCCTTGCTATATCATGATAAAACATTGCAGATTAAGACGAACGCGTCGGATACAAGGAAAGGTTAAAGATAATTCCATCGTTAGGATATGCGTGCAACTAAATTGTATAAGTGATGTATTTTAAGGTTATGTGTTAAGTAAGTTATGTAATACGTATTAAGTTAAGGTTACTCGACCTTGGGGAAATAGTGTGTAAGTTTAATGTATAAATAATTTATGTTTATATCTTCCGTAAATATAGTAATAGTTGTATAGAATGATCGAACCGGATCTGAGGTGATTTGGGACCTGGATTCGGGGACGCCACAGATGTTATAATATCCCGAGTATTTATGAGTTGAGTATATGATAACGATCCTTAGAAAAGGAAATGAATTGGTTAAAGAATATATAATACTCAAAATATAATTGAGTTCAAGTGAAAGTTATGAAATAAAACCTAGAATTTGTTGAAGAAATGAATGTAGTAAGAAATATAAAACCTATATTAAGGTAATGTGTTGAAGTTATTCAACGATAAATTTTTTAAAAGAGATTTGATGAAAACCTGAGTAACGTAGGGTTTCGGTTATTCCCAGGACGAAATCTTTATAAGGAGGAAAGGATGTGACAACACAAATTTTTGAATATTATTAAAATAAGAATTTAATAAATAAAAGTCTTATTACGAGATATTTTGAGTTTGGATATGTGTATATATGTGCTATATATTGTAAAATATATGATTTGGTGTGAATATAAAAGTTATATATATATATATATATATATATATATATATATATATATATATATATATATATATTGGAAGAATGAGGTTTAGTAGTTAATATAATTCAACTATTGAAGAATGTAAATCAAAATTTTAAAAAAGAGAATTAAGTTAATTTAATTAAGTTGAAAATTATATTATGCAATAATATAATTTGATTATTATGCCTTGTGGCAATGAATTTAATATGAATTAAATCTCATAAATAATGTGAGTAATTCACTTAATTAAAATAGTGAATTAATGTAAAATAATTAAAATAAGAATTTAATGAATAAAATTCTTATTATGATGTGTTTTAATAAAATGAAGAGTAATGTATGTTACATATAAATGTAATATGTTAATATGTTATGTAAAGGAATATGGTAGAAAAAAGAATTAACTGAATAAATATTGGTTAATTTAAATAGAGTTGGAAATTATATTATGAAATAATATAATTTAATTATCATGCCTTGATTGGCAATTGAATTGTAATGAATTAAATTTCATAAATAAGGCAACTAATTCACTTAATTAAAATAGTGAATTAATGTAAATATATTTGTTTTAATAAGATGAGAAAGTAATACATATTATGTGACAACCCGGAAAAATCGAATTGTCAAGAATTTAAGTTAAAGAATTAGTTATTAATAAAATAAATTTTTATTAATACTATTCTGTGCTATGTGTTCATTAATCGTTCTATAACCTAGAATGATTATAAATCGGGAGGATTCTGGCTACGAGCTAGAATGAACGAGTAAGAATTTTCAAGACGAAAATAAAAGTTTTCCGGGAATAAAATATTTTCGGGGAAAAAGACGAAATAGGCACTATTCACCCGTTTCTGCTCGGAGATTTATTTTGAAATTCCGAGAAGTTTTTGATTTCGTGAAATCTTAAGACGTGATGGAATATTCAATAATATTTCAGTTATGGCAAAAACGAAGTTTTCGCATGCGGACTCAAAACCTAAGGGTTAGGGAAAGTGAGTTCCGAGAATGTTATGAGTACGTATAATAACTAGGTTTATTATGCGTGAGAAATATGAGTATGATACGAGTTATTATACGAGTATATTACGAAGATTAGTACGACGTATAATACGAATATCGTACGAACAAAATACGAAGAGAATACGAGAATACGAGAATGGAATGCGTAGAATACGATTAGTCTTAATGGACTTTGTGTTCATAGACTTTTGTAGAATCCAATTGGACTTGGATTATGTCAAGCCCAATGATTTGTGAAGTTAAGCCCAAGTTAGGCCCAATAAGAATTAGGGTTAAGGCCCAAACCAAGAAAAGAAACCGCGGATCGAACCGATGGGTAAAAGGATGGGTAAAAACCATTGGGGCAACCCATGGGGTGACCCATGGGCATGTGGGCCGGCCACTTGGCCACCAAGTAAGGGTGGTGGCCAAGTAAACTTGGTGGTTAAGTTGTTGAGGAGGTGGGAATAGTAAGGAGGTTAGGGGGGAAATGACCATTTTTCCCTTAGCCTTGGTTTTCTATAAATAGAAAGCTTAAGTTTCATTTTCTAGGATTTTGAAAATCCTAGACACTTGAGAGAGAGAGAGAGAGAGCTCGGTTGGAAGAGCATGATCATGAACGCTCGGATCAAAAGTGATCGTGAAATAGAAAAGCTAGCAAATTGCTGGCTTTGTCTAACGGAAGAGAAATAAAGAAGAACGGTAATCCGAACCCTAGTTTCTTCTACTATTTTCTTTAAGTTTAATATGTTTAAAACATAACTTAATGAGAATAAGGAGTAAAAGATGTTAGTAATGATTTCATATGGTTGAAATCATGAGAAAATAAGAAATGAGAAATAAGAAATTTAGTTTATAAATTTCTTAAGCAAGTATAAGATTCGTGAGGATTTTGAGCGATCCGAATGAATATTATGAACGAGTAGGTGAATTAAGTAAGGAATGATGTTCTATAACATAAAATTTCAAGAAAAAGTGAAATCGTAATCCAAAATATGGATTAAAAACGAAGAACACGCGAATAACACGAAGAACGTTGTTGATGAACAAATTTAAAACTATCGTAGTGTAATTGTTATTGATGGACAAGTTTAAAACCATTGCGTATAAGTTAGATGCTTATTGCTTGGTTAGGAACGTTAGAAACGTTCATGAAGAACAGATTTAAATTGAGCTATAACGAAGTTATGGCGAAATTTTCATAAAAGATGAACGAGAATTTGAAAGTTAGTAAATGAACCCGAACGTGTAGGGTTTCATAAGAATGTAAGAGAACGTATAAAACGTGAGTCGTGGACTCAAGAACGAACGAATTCCGAGTTCGGATGACCGAATTACGGATGAACGAACGAAGAACGTTAAAAATGTTAAAATGAACGAAGGGTTAAGATTAAGCCAATTGAATGGCATGTTAATGGATTCAGAACGAACTTCTGTCTAAAGAATAACGAAGTACGTAAGATAAGGAAGAGAATGGCTTTGGAAAGACCTCGTTCCGAGTTATAGCGAAGAAGTTATGAGATTTCAAAATCGGCGTCTCAAACTTGACTTAACACTTAGAAAAATTTTCTAGGTTTTTGTCTGGGAGCCGCAGCCCGAGAAGGGGCGCCGCAGCGCGAGAAGGGGCGCCACAGCGTGAACTCGGCCATACACTTCTGGAGAGTGGTGCCGCAGCGCGAGAGGAAAGGCAAGGCATGGCGCCGCAGCGCCAGTGCAGTGCAATACCCAGAAATGAGATTTTAACTGCTCAATTTCTCGGGGGATGTGCAAGAAAGAATTATGAACATATAGTTCACGTAATGTAACACTTAGTCAAGTGTTTTAAACCTTTAGCAAAGGTTGAACGAAAAGATTTAACGTGATTAAAAGACGGAGAATGTAAGCGCTAGATTACATAACCGATATCCGGGGACCGTAGTCGCTATAAACGAACGTGATGGATTGCTATGGTTGTGATTCCTTAGACGTTGGTTGACGAGGGTGATGTATAACATTTCAATTTTATGACAATGCATTGAGAGATGAATGTAAAGCGTATAGACGCTATGAATGCAACGTTGTTGTGATGAATGATCAGTCTTAGCATACAGCGAACCGTATGGCTTTGACATTAAGAAAGAATAATGAACATGGGGTTCATTGGTTGGATAACAATTAAAAGCGATCAAAACCTTGAATAATGGTTGAATGAGAGATTAAGAGACGAGCAACGTAAACGTTGAATACGTAAACGATACTCGTGAATCGTATTCGCGTTTGACGAGCGTGCTAAGTATACCCTTGTTGTATGACTTAGACGGTGACGAAGATAGTAAGTAAGATACGAATGGTATCAAGAAAGCCGTAGCGAACGGTAATAAGAGTAATGAAAGTCCGATATAAGTCGGATGAGAATGTTAGATTGAAATGTAAACGTTGAACACTTTAACCAGCGTAAGGGTTGAGTGTAAGCGAGTGTTAAACGGGCAGAACCTACCCTCCGTGTATGGTTTAACCGTAATGTAAAGAAGACTATTGATTAAACCTGTGAATGGTGAAGAAACTAAATTGAAGATAATAGCGTATAACGTTAAGAAGCCGAGTTAATAAGTATAACTTGGACAATGTTCCGAGTTTAGGGAACCGGACGTTGTAAGATATGAATAAGTTTATATGAAATTTTTAACGCTATGGTCTCATAGTATTGACATTGAATGATCGTTCCGAGTATACAAAAGATTGTATGACTTAGACGATAAAGAATGAATCCTGAGGTATGGCATTTAGTTGCCAGAAAGCTATAAGGAATAAGAAGTTGACTTAACGAACATTATAGTTTAATGGTTCGGATAAGTTAAGGTAAGTTAGGTTGTAGTACAATTGTAACCTTTGATGGTTGACATATGGGAGCTGGGCTAAACAATTCCTTCAGAGAGCGAAGGTATATACAAAACTAGCAACCGATCTAACTCACTGTGTGGGCAGTGTAGATGAGACGGGAACTTGTTTGTTGGTTGTTTGTGGGAAACCACTCAGAGTACCATATGGACTACTAGCAGAAAAGCGATGTGTGCTGAGTCCTAGAGAAGTATAAGAAGAAGATAAGAATGTGAATCATCAAAGATGATGAACGTGTTGAGTAAGACATCTCCGAATGTCATGAAGCCGTAAACTGGTAGTAAAGAAAGTTAGTCGCGTAAACTTAAATTACAATAGCGCGAACCTTAAGAAGTAAAGTTAAGTAAACCAATGCGTAAGTTAAATATATGACTAATTGGTATACTTGTTATTTCCTTATTTGTTATATAGGGTTTTGGAATAAGCATTTCAGTGTAAATTGTAAGCTGTAGCTGTGCGTAAGGCAAGTTTCCTAACTTCATTCATATTTTAAATGAATGCTAGTTTCTAAAACTTCTCAGATGTTGAACTTGAGAAGTTCTGTCTATGTGCGAATGTGTGATATTTGTACAAGGTGGTAGAACGTATGAGGCCTTGTGCCACAATTTGAACACTTTGGTATTTCTGTGAGATGAACTGTTCTATGTTTGAACTGTTCAATAAAAGAATGTTCGGTTTATACATGAACCGTTATTGTTAAGTCTGTGCTATTGATTCTAGCCAGACCGATTGTGCATGAAAGAAAGTAGAGAATGAAAGTATTTCAAAGTGCATGTGACTAATGTTTTAAAATGATAGGAATCAAGACTATTCCTATTATGCAAGCTGCTTCGTAACCTTTGTTCGGTTATTGAAGTTCTAAAAAATGTTTAAACTCTTGAAGTTGTTTGTTCAACTGTATGACTTGCTGGGCAATTGAATGCTCACACTTGCTTTAAATAATAACATTTTCAGCGAACGATGTTAGAAAGAACTTAAGGATCCCGTAAAGATCAAGCTGAGCGGTATTCAGACGAAGTGCCATTCATTATATGAATGTGCGTGAAGAGCAAATGAAGACTTGTAATATAGAATGATAGAGTTAAACTATAGACTAGTTTAATGAACAGTTATGAATCCTTTGTGGCGGATGAAAGTCACTCGTGTAAGATGTAAAGAATAATGTAATTATCATTATTTGTAATGAAAGAGGTTTTGTGGTTATAGAACCTGTGATTTTAGAATATATGTTATTATATTTTAGTATATAATGATGTATGATTGGTAAGAAGTAAGACCGTGACGCACGGAGTCCGGGTCTGAAGATAGACCGGATTTCGGGGCGTTACGTATTACATATAAACGTAATATGTTAATGTAATATGATTGTGAATCTCGTAAATAGTTAAAATAATTATCGAATAGAATAAATATTTGAGTTGGAATATTTATGAAATTTAAAATGAATATTTGATGGAAATCGTTATAGAATAATTTAATGAAAGTGTGATAATATTGACGAAATGGAATATTCTAATTTAATTAAGTAATTAAATTAGAGATTTAGTAATTTGTCATATTAACTAAATGGAAGTTATATTTATATTGAGGTTTAATTTAATAATAGTTGTGACAAATAAACTATATGATAAGGAAGGAATTAAAATAAATTAAAAGGAGATTTGAAGGGGATAACCAAACATGGCCTTGTGGCTTTTGGTTATTATAATTGATGGAATGTTTGGCTGTGTAACTGATGAGGCCATAATGTATACGCATTATGTTTATATTAGTTATATGAATTTTATGTATTTTGTTCCTAAAGCCTGAAAACAAAGAAAAACAAATACAGAGAAGAGAGGAAAAGAGAAATTGAGAAGAGGGAGCTTAGAGAAGAAATTCTCTGTAATTGAAGAGGAGTTTCAGAATCAAAGAAGGGAGAAACAAGAAATTGTTCAAGCTTTATAGCAAATTAAAGGTGAAATTTATAGGTTTCTAGTTTATGGTTTTGTTTTCTAAACTCTTAGTAATTGAGTTTTTGGTGGTTGAATTTGTTGAGGTATAGTTATATATGTTTATGAATAGACATAATCTGTTAATAGTCATCTAGAAATTTTTTTGGAGTGTTTAAACTTATGAAAACATGTTAAAGATGAAGAATTGAGTTTTTGGTTGAATATGTACATTTTGTTCATTTTTGAGACTAAAATTAGTTATGAAATCTTGATGAAAATCTTAAATTGATGATGGATGTTGTAAGAACTTTGAAAAACGAAAAGAACCCAAGTTGAATGAATCAATTTGGTTAATAAACGAATTCGTAGTGAATGAATTCGCTAAACATCTTAAAACATAAAAGTTTAGTATGAATATGAGTTTTGGGTCACAATTTGGGTTAGTTAATGATTTTGTAAGTTATTGATTCTTTGGTATGTTGTAGTTCTAGGAATTATGAATCCATTGAATAGAAAACAGACTAATTTGGATGTGTATAACTCAAGTTATGAAAATTAGAAGGAGAAAGGGTTGAAAAATTGCGAAGAACACAAACTGCATAATTGGGATCTACGAATACCCACCCTGGCGGGGGTTTATAGTTCAAAAAGTGCCACCCCAGTGGGTATCCCTCCACGGCGGGCTTTTTTAGGCCAAAAACCCCTCCCCGGCAGGGGTGGGCAAGCTGACCAAGTGTTAGAGAAAAATCTGACCTAACATGTTTAACAAAAATGGCCATAACATTTTCATACAAACTCCGATCAAGGCGATTCAAGATGATCCGGAACGAGGAAAAATAGACATACAACTTTAATGCTTTACGATTTTCAATTTGATGTCGGGAACAAGGGTAAAAATGGCCATATTTGGGACTGATGTGTATTCTGAGATAATCGGAGGGCGTCGGGCATGTACGTATGCAAATGTAGTGCTTCTGACGATAAAAGTTGTTGTTATAAGTTTTAAAATACGAATATTAATAATTATAATGATGCTTAAAATTAATAAATAATATATTAGATAAGTTGTATAAGCATACTAAGTGTATGCAAGAGAGACGAATCGGGCGTGTGACGAATGAACGTCGAAACGCTGTGACAAGTGTTAATGAACGTAAAAAGTATTTTAAGTCAAATGAAATGGATATTATAAGATATAAAATGGGGTTAATATAAGACCAATAAGTAGTCCTAGCAAGACTTAAACACTTGAATGAACTTCGAGTGTGACCTAAGAAGAAATATAGTGAGATATAAGTCGAAAGTTAACACAATCAAATTAGACATTGTGTATTGATTAATAGGAAGGGTTATGAGATGTAGAGTAAAGTTTACATTACAAATTCTATGTGTTGCTATGTGACTAATAGTTGATATTCATGATTATATAATTATGTAGGACACGTGAATTACACATATATGTAAGTTGTTAATCTGTTATTGGTAAACAACGATCAATGCAAGTCTTTCAGTTCCTATTTGCTATGTGAACTTAATGATTAACTGTTTTAAATCTATATTGTAAAGAGAATGATGTATTACATATGTTGTAAGTATGAACTGTTAAAGTCAATTTATGACTACGTTGTTTGAGGAAAGAATGCTGATTGAGTTATGGAACTCAATCTTTATTTGATATGTGATGTACAACATGTATAATGTGTTTAGACAGATGTTTATGATGTATAAGATGAGCATGTTATTTATATGCTACGTGTTGCATGAAAACTTTTAGATTTGCTGGGCTGTCGAGCTCAACCTTGTAAATAACCATTTTTGTAGGTTAAGGTTTCAAGGTAACGTTATGTGCTACTTGAATGACATGGATCAGATGTAATGCATGAAGATTAAATACTTTAGCTATAGCTGTTATTATTTTAATCCATGTTTAAAGTTTTGAGATATGTACATGATGGTTTATGATGTTTAATACTTGTTGAGTTGTAAAGTTAAAGTTTGAGCTATTCGATGTATAAAGGATATCAATTTGAGATGTAAGTGTATATATATATATATATATATATATATATATATATATATATATATATATATATATATATATATATCAACTCTGATAAAGTGAATCATGGATTGTATAAGATTCAAAGACATGTAGATGGTTAGGGTTGTGATTCAGGAAAAATAAAAGAAGAAGATAGAAAAGTTTAAATTATTCCGCATTTTATTAAGTTTAACATCGTTTAATGATGTAATATTAGAATAAAGATGAATTGATAACGACCAACGTCGAGAGTTGAGTTGTATGAATTTTGGGGTCGTTACAGTTGGTATCAAAGCTGTAGGTTATAAACCTTAGGTAGGAGTACCTTAGGCTATAATCTTAGAGAAGGAAGGCGAAGATAATGAAAGAATAAACTCAGATAGAGTTTAAGTGATAAGAAATAAATTTTGAAATTTATAATAAGAGATTAAAATATATAGGAAAAGATTCAAAGGAAAATCTTGAGGTATTTAAAAGATATGAATATGGAGTTACCTGACTCTAGTAATAATGTAAGACCCCAACTTTTTATGAATAAAGATTTAATTTTTTCTAAATATTATTTTGAATAATAAAGTGTTGATTCGATATAATGCTATAGTTATGGGTGATATGTACAAATTTTATAAAGTAAGCAAGTTGTCATAAAATATTCGTTTGGTCGGGGAATATTCTTTTGGTTGAGAAATATCCGTACGACGACACAATCATTGGTGGACCCCATAACGGAATAACTGTCAGATATAGAAAGCAACAGAAATAACCTTTTTATAAAAAATAATGGCAAAACTTATACCGTTAAACTGTTGAAATATCCGGTGATAAAAGTATAGTAATATGCGTTATTGCACAGTAGCACACGGTATTGCACAGTATCTCTGATTATTGATGCTTATGTAAGAAGTCACTCAGTTTTATTCAATTATTGTAACAGTAGTTGCTGCATAGTATCTCATATTATTGATTCAATTATTGTAACAGTATCATCTACACAATATTTTATATTATTAAATCAATAATTGAGACAATACAGTTATTCATATTATTATTTGCATTATTAACAATGTCTAGAAAATTCTGTTGAGGAAAGGGGCTAGGTTATTTAATTACGCACCAATAAGGAGAAATCCTTATCAGAAAGCCCCCTCTTTCCTGGGAATGATCTGATTATCATTATTGTGAATTATAATATTAATAATGAATAATTGTTGAAATATAAAAAATGTGTTTATTGAAGATAAGTGAATTACAAAATTTAAAGGGGAATAATGCAAACTTGGAAAACTTTAGGAGTACCAAAGTGTAATAAGTTAACCAATCCATGTGAACTTGAATCAACCAATAAGAGAAGAGATAATGTAAGCATGATGTAAGCATGACATCATCCTTAAAGAAACACAAATATGATGTCACCTGGACTAAGGTGCAATTAATGAGGTACTAAACTATAATAAGTCGAGCCCCTAACGTGCAAATATCGAAATAATGTTTTCCTATAAATAGAATCTTATTTCTTCTTTCATTCTCACCAATTCACTAAGACTCACAAGAGAAACTATAGAGAGAAAGAAGAAGAGTATTTTGCTACTTCACTATTGCAGTATCCAATCTCCTACTAAGGTAAGGGATATTATTTTTTGTAATCATTCTTTATTAATCTGTGGGAATAACCTGTCTACGCGGATTACCATATGCATGGTGAATAACCCTTCGTACTCATTCTTTATTTGTGGAAAAGATCTGTCTACGTGGATTACCGCATGACGGGTGAAAATCTATTTGCAGTTTCGTATTTTTTTTTATATTCCTAAATATAAACTTATTATGGTAAGTATTGCTTCTATAATCCCTGAAATTAGTAGAATATCCTTGAGTTTTGCGCTTAATCTAATATCATTTTATTGAAATATTGGTATGAACTTTCTTATTAAATTTCAATATTTTCATTTGGGGTACTATTAATGAGATGCTATTCACTCGGGGTACTATTCACTCAGGATACTTTGCATAACGGGGTATTATTCATTCGGATACTATTCACGGGGTACTATTCACGACAAAAATGATTTCTTTTCTATCCAAATTATTTTTGATATATGAATATCATTCTTAAATTTTACTCCATAATTAATTATCATGTTGACAATTTAGACATTCTTGAACTCTAGATAAATTGAATTATAAATATCTAATATTTATCCTTGATCTCACTTGATTGATTCCTTATATTATTGTCATCATCCTCATGCTTATATTGTGGTGAAAGTCATCTTTGGCCCGTAGTGCATAGATGGACTGTTGATTGGTATGATTATGACCAGGAATTGTGTATTGGTATAATCATGACCTGTAATGTTACAGACAAATATTGTGGTGAAAGTCCTCTTTGGCCCGTAGTGCATAGATGGACAGTTGTTTGGCATGATCATGACCATTGATGATACCACCGAATATCCTTGGCCCGTAATGCATGGATAATTCGTTGATGTGAAATATTTATTGATTGTTGTTATAGGGATAAAATATTGATGATAGACTTTTAAATCATAGAAGATAGTATACTTTATGCTCTACTTAACTCTTCTAATGGATTACTATTTCTGCTGCAGTTGTTGGTCTAAAAACTTATTGTCTATTGTATTCTATCAGATTTTTCCTTGTGGAGGACTAAGGATAATTTGTTATACATTATCTTAGTTTAATATTCTTTATTGGGCTAGTTAAGCTACCCTTTTTCTTTTGGTTCCATTGATCTTCTCAGGAGGTGATAATGTAGATGAGACTAGTCGGAGAGTGGAGTAATGGTTCAAGATGGTTATTTTAGTAATCCTCACTATTTTGTATAATAGTGTGACAATAATTATAATGAGGATTTTATTTAAGTTTGGATATTGTCTACGAGACAATATTTGTATTAAAACTCACAGCGTATGTTTTGTCGTATTTTACATGAAAATTAATAGTTGTATAAATGAAATATGTATTTAAATTTTGTACCATATATTTGGCGACTCAAAATGGGTTGTATGGACCTTTTCTGGGGGCGTCACAAATAAGATGTTAAGTGTTATTAAATAGACAATGTCTACAAGATGAAAGTGATTAAATTAATAATAATAATGAACTCTGTGACGCCCCCAAATTCAGGTACTTGAAATCTAAACTCGGTGCTTCACGATACCATTTCTATGAGCATAATAATACTAATAATAATAACAATAATATAAATACTAAACTTAATTTACATATAAGAGTTTGAATCCCAGGGACACGACCTTTAAACATTACATTACATGATAATTAATAAGTATCATCGTCTTAATAAAGTCTAATTATTACATATGATAACATAGAACTTATTCTGCAACCTTTCCTTTTCCTTTGTTCTTGGCAGAGCTTTCTGGTTGATTATGCTAAGCTGAAAATATTTAAATTTAAAGCAAGGATGAGCATTCGATAGCCCAACAAGTAATAGTAAACAATAAGTGTTAGCTGAACGAAGTAAATTTTTTCTTTGAATGACACTTCTACAACGAATCAACAGTTGTGAAGTAAGCTGAACCAATAATAACGACATATCTATTTCATATCAAAATTTTGAAACTAAGTACTGACTATAGATAGAGATCAGTCGACAGACTATGAACATTATTTTCTATTTCCGAAAAGGTTAAACAGAAATTCATCTATAAATCGTCATAACTTACAGGCACGGGGGGTGATCAGCCCGTTATGCCCTGTATTGATTAATACTACATGCAAGAACGAGATTATCGTTCATCTTATCCGCCTTTGGCGCACAAAAGTTTTCCATGTACGGGATGTTCATACTTAGTCGGGAATCTGAACCAAAATAATCTGGTTGTATACAATAAAGTTCTATCATATTCAATAATATTTTTAAGTTTGTGTCTAGCCGAATCAAATAGCTTAGACGACTTTTAAGTCAACTTATACATGCTGGAAATCAAGAAGTATGTATCAACATGTGATTAAATACAATGATTATCCAAGTGAGGACACTTGTCTAACCATATTTAGAAATTAATGAATAGAATAAATATCTTGGTCTATAATAACAGAATTAAAGAACTTGTACAACAGATTATAATCTAATAACTTACTTATACAGAATCATTGCATAAGTATATACAAAGGTTAAGATATTTGAACAATGAAAAAGAATAGTTCTGATATTCTCTTACACATGTCCATTGCATAAAGTAAATACAAAGATAGGATACTTGCTTGAGCTGCTGCTGCTCACAATAACGCAACTTAGTTTTATCTTATATATCACAATCTATCATTAATAATGTGATGCCCCCAAAATAAGTCCACACGACCCATTCTGAGTCGTCAGATATCATACTATAAAAATTAAATACAAACTTCATTTATACAACTATTGAACTGTCGTGCAGAGCACGACAACAGATAAGCTGTGAGTTTTAATACAAATATATATAATACTCTCATGGTGCCTTGACCAGAAGACCTTACAATGTTACCTTACATAAAGGTACAGTCAATAATTTTTTTAAAAATTAAAATCTTTGGGAAGTGCTCAAGGAAACCTTTGTACATGGGAGGCCATGCGTCTAGATTATGATAGATATCATATGTCCACAGAATTATCCTTGATTGACCCAATAGACTCCAAAGAAAAATGAGAAGATTACTATCATCTTCTTTCCAATGGTGAGTCTTCTCTTGACATATAATTATCTCCGTTGTCTCCAAGTGAAAATTATATTTCAAATAAACTCCAAGATCATATAGGTAGTGCTCGTAGATATACTCAGCAAGTGGATGTGCACAACCCTGTCTTATGATAACACGAAGTTGTATGTCATTATACATCTTGTATGACAGTGGCAAAACACCTTTTCAACATTGGGTTCACCTCACCCTATTGGATTCACCAAATATAACTACTGAATGAACTTTTTTATACTGCTTAGGTAGAACCTCCACAACTAGAGACCATCGTTCTAATCCTCTTAATACCCCGCTCGACCCAGCTACACTTTTATTACCTGAAAGGAATTGTGAAGCAAAAAGGTGAGTACAACTAGCCAAGTAAAGAATATCATGACTAAAGATAATTACATTATCAATAGCTTTCATCAATAATAACTCAGAGATTTAGAACATATGGTAGATGATAAAATTTTTCAACCATAGTTGCAGCGGAACGAGCAATCCATTAAAAGAGTCAAATAGACCATTAGGTCTATTATCTTCTCCATGTTAAAAGTTCACCAATAATGTTTATTCCTATAACATCAATCAACAATTCCTATCCACAATCATATAAATAACTCATAATCATAATTGTGATCCTGAATTCCTTTTCGCACCCAGAATGAAGATAATTTTCATCACCTATCTTCACCTGAAATATCAAAAATCATGGTTATACCAAATTACAATTTCTACTCATAATCATACTAATTAAATCATCTTTGTACTACGATCAAAGATATTCATTATTATCACATCCATGAATTAATATTTCATTGCTGAGACTCAGCTCAATAATTAATCCACATCATCGAATCATCCCTACACTACAGGCCAAGGATATTCTTTAGTATCACAACCACGAATTATCTATACACTACGGGCCAAAGATAATCGTGTTTTCATCAACGATCCTGATCATGCCATAAAACAATTCATCTTTGCACCCTTTGGCCGAAGAGAATCCATAGCCATAATCATACCAAAAACTGTCCATCAATGCACTACGGGCCAATGAATACTTTTACCACATCATTTGTAACATTACGGTCATGATTACACCGAATAATCCCTGGTCATAATCATACCAAGTGCATCTATGCACTACAGGCCACAGATGACTTTTAACATAATATAAACATGAGGATGATGACAATGATATAAGAATTCAATAAAACAAGTTCAAGAATTAATTTATCTAGGAACCAATAACGTCCAAATTGTCAATATGATACTGCTTTGTAGAGTAAAATTCAAGAATGCTCAGAAGAATATTTCTATGAAAAGATACTGGATGAAGCGCGAATATCAAGGATATTCCACTGATTTCATGGAGTATAGAAGCCAAAACTTTAACCAACTGGGTATAATAAAATATATGAAACTACAAGTGAATTTTCGCCCGCCATGCAGTAATCCACGTATACAGATCATTTCCACAATTTAATAAGGAATGAATACAAAGGATCATTCACCATGCATGTGGTAATCCACATAAACAGGTTATTTCAACAGAATAATAAAGAATGGAATAACAGAAGGATTCACCATGCGTACGATAGACTGCACAGACAGGTTATTCCCAACAGAATAATAAATAATAGAACCAGGTCCGGCGTAAAATGCATAGACAGGATATTCTGACAGAATAATAAATAATAGAACCAGGTCCGGCGTAAACGCACAGACATGATATTCTGACAAAATAATAAAGAACGAAATAATAAATAATGGAACCAGGTCAGGCGTAATACGCACCGACAGGATATTCCAATAGAATAATAAAGAATGGAATAACAATAAAAATCACCATGCATGCGATAGACCGCACAGACAAGTTATTCTAATAGAATAATAAAGAATGGAATAACAAAAGTTCTCTTCATGAATAAGAAAGAAATAATACCCCTTACGGGTACAACAAATAATATCCCTTACCTTAAGAAGAAGAGTATTCTGACTGGTAGGGCGAGAATATACTTGAAAAAAACTTGCACTATCTTCTACGATCAAATATTTCTTAAACTCTAAAGAAATACGCTCGATATTACAGAAGAAGAACTCTCTCTATAGTTTCTCTCTCTAGAGTTTCAATGAATTCGCAAGAAAAAAAATGAAGGAATGAGCTTCTATTTATAGAATAATGGACTGCATAGTAACTAATTCATGAACGGTCCAGATTGATTTACTTTTAATCGGACGGTCCATATTTAAAGCAAAATCTTTTAAATAAAATATAATATATTCTATTTATAATCTAATAAAACGAATAACTTTATAAAAGTATTCTGTTTTATATAAAAAAGATTTTACTATACAAAATACTATGCAGGCACTATGCAACACTATGCATAATAAAATATAATATATTCTATTTATAGAATAACTTTATAAAAGTATTTTATTTTATATAAAAAGTTTTTCTGTTTTATTACATTAATAATATCAATAAAACAAAATTGAGTGACTTATCACTTAAGTATCAATAATCAATACCGTGTGCTACATGTAACCAAGTATTTTACTGTACTTTTACTACCGAGTAGTTCAACAGTATTAACGGTAAAACTTTCGCCGTTATTTTTATAAAATATTTTTGTCGTTTTCTCAATATGACAATAATTTCGTTGCGGGGTCCACCAATGATTGTACCGTCGTACGGATATTTTCCGATAAATAAAAATATTCCCCGACCAAACGAATATTTTATAACAACTTGCTTACTTTACAATTTTTTTTTTAAATATCACCCTTAACTTTAACCTTTTATCAATTTAACCATTTACGAAATAAAATAATAATTATAAGAAAATTGAATACTTTTATTTTATAAAATTTGGGATCTCACAAATAAGATCATTCGTTCGATTAGAATAAAATATCATATCACATTATACTACTATTTGCAGTCAACACATAACCTAATCACATTGTCACATATATTTAGCAATCATTTGATCACAAATAAATACGTATCTAGTCAAACTATCTAAGTCCATATCAATTTCTAAAATATGTCGGGGTACCGACGGCTTTATTGGGTAATTATCGAGTTCAATAATCGATTAAATGTATTAAATATCAGTTGTATTATTTTTCAAGAGCTTATAATAATTTTTAAATAATTATTATAATTTATCATGATTTTCAAACACTGAAATCATTTTTAAATGATTTAAATATTAACTAATTTTATTATCATTAATATTTAACTAATATCAAATTATTGATGAAACCATTGCCAAAATATTAAAATAACTCAAAATATTTTCAAAATATTTTTATTACCCTTAAATGATTTTAAAACATTTAAAGTTATTTTTAAATAACTACTATTAATATTTAATTATTAATGTATTATTTATCAAAATATTAAAAGTCATTAATTATAACTTAAAATATTTTTAAAGTATTAATATTTCCTTTAAATGATTTTTAAAACAATTAAAATCATTTTTAAATAATTATCATTAATATTTAAGTATTAATGTATTATTTATCAAAATATTAAAAGTCATTAATTATAACTTAAAATATTTTTAAATCATTTATATCCTTATTAAATGATTTTTAATTCAATAAAACTATTTTTAAACTATTTATTTAATATTATTATTAAATAACTGTATTATCATTTAATATTAAATTATTAATGAATTATTTACCTTTAAATATTAAAAGTTATATTTTATAACTTAAAATATTTTTAAACTATTTATTTTCATTTAATATTAAAATCATTTTTAATTAATTTATTTAATATAATTATTAAATAAATCTAATATCATTAATATTAAATAATTAATAAAATTTGTCTTAAAATATTAAAAGTTATATTTTATAACTTCAAATATTATTACATAACTTTTTATCATTTAAAATGATTTTTAATATAATAAAATCATTTTTAATTAATTTATTTAATACATTTATTAAATAAATTAAATATTAATATTATCCTAATAAATATTAATATTTATAAAAAATATGTCAGGTTATTAAAAGTTATTTTTTCATAACTTAAAATAATTTTTAAAACTATTTTTGAAATTTTTAATAATTAATTTCTATTTTAAATGATTTTCAGAAAATAAATTAAATAAAATTAAAAAGTCTGTCGCTAAAGCCTTTAGCGACAGAAACCGTCGCCTATTGTGTTCTTGAGGCTCAAGAACATTCAAAGTCAGTTGCTAAGGTGCCAAGTTTGATCGATCGTGATTCACATATCAAAATGTTTTTGGACATGTTGTTGGTCAGATCTTGTAGTGCTAGTGCAAGACTACATGATCCAACAACAAATATAGACAAACATCATAAAACCAACGAGATCTAAGACTTCAAAGTAGCTGTCAGAGCTGTTCTTCATTTTTGGGTTACCCAGAAATGAAGAACAGTTCGTGAGGCCTACTTTGGGCTTCCACAACTTGCTGTTCTTGTAATATTTGTGTGATCTAATGGGTTCAGTGTGTAGCCAGCATGACAAGGAGGAGATCCATCGCTTAAACTCACCATAACAACAATAGATCAAGAAGATATGGGTCAGTCAAACCATGTCAGACGACATGTTCAAGCGTTTTCTGGGTTACCTAGAAAACAACTTTCGTACTCGTTTCATCAACTTTGACCAGCCACTAAGTTCAAGCTACTTGATATTTTAGTGATATAAAGGCATGATATTATAGATCACATAACCGACTACAACTTAGATGTAACAAAAATAACAAAGAAACAACAACATGCAAGATTAGAGGCCACAAAGTCATTGTCAGACGCTTCTGGGAAAATCTGGGTTACCTAGAAAAGCCGAAAGTCATGGTCGGTCAATGAGGTTTGACCACCCATAACTTTCATCCTGTGCACGATCTGGGCTAGATTAATGTTCCAGAATACAGACCACACGACATACTACAAGTTCAAACATCTAAAACACCAAAAACATAAACATGCAGAAATCTAGAAGGTCTGACATTCGGCTGTCAGACCACTTATGAAAGATTTCTATATTTTGAAAAACACTAGATTTGAGCCTATAGATGTTATGGATCTAACATCTATCAACCCATATCACTTATATAGACTATAAACAACATGTTTTAACATTCAAACATAAAATTTATAGAGGATCAAAGTTCAAATTTTTGGTATAGGTTTTATACCTTTATGAACAAACTCTTGATTCTAGGCTACTGATCTGTTATGTGTGATAATGGGGCTGGTTTTGTGACTGATCTAGCACTGTAATCTCATGGGTTAGAGAGAGAGAGAGGGTCTTAGTGGAGAGTAAGTTGAGAAAATGGCTTGAAAAGTGACTTTTCTTTCTCTTGAATCTATATATACAACTTCGATGCAATGTATTGGTGATATAAGATGGCTGAGATGTGTATAATTCAGTCATTTGAAAGTCAAAGATGGTTCACCAACTAAAGTGTTGGCCAATTTTGCAAGTTAGCTTCAATTATGCAAGAAGGGCAATTTGGTCTTTTGGTTTAAAAATTTAATGGTATTTTTGTAAACTTGGCAAACCCTTAGGGTTTAACCCTAAGGTTTTACAATTTTAGTTTCTAGGATTTCACTTTAGGGTTTAAAATGAAAGTTTTAGTTTCCTAAATTTTGGAAATTAGGTTTTCTAATTAGTTTGGGTTTACTAATTACATAGAACATGGAAATGAGGTTTGAGATTTACAAATTAGCATTAAGCTTGCTAAATTAGCGAGTAGGGTTCCCAATTAGCAAATTAAGGTTTCTAGTTTAGTAATTAGGGTTTCTAATAGTTAGGGTTTACCTAATTAGTATAATAATTCTAATACTTGTTATTAATCACATTAACACAATTTCTGACCAATCTTAAACTCCAGTTTAAGTTTCAAATTAGGGTTTATTACAGGAAAATTAGGTTTTCACCTATTACACCATAATTGACCAACCATTATCAGTTCACACATACATTACATATTTATAGCACTGAAATACAATTAATATTATATTATTATTCTCATTCCTTAATAAAAATCCAAAATTATGGTTTGGATTTCATATCTGATTTATCTTACACAAATAGCATTATTAAATATATTAAGTTAAAATTATTAACTTAACAATCTTGAATAAACTTACATAATAAAATAATTATTATAATAATTTTAATAATCATTTCATATATTATTTAAATAATATAATAATCATATTTTCATAGAAAAAAAAAATAAAATATTTCTACTATAAAACTAATTATTATAAGAATATACTTTATAATGGTCAATAATTCTTAAAAAAATTATTTATAATTATTCAAGTAATAAATAAATTTTTATTTATTACAAATATACATACACATTACCTGGCACATATTCCCACCTTTAAAATAAAAAAAAATTATATGCAAAATTTCTTATTTATTTATATAGAAAATACCGGGTTATTACATTCACCATCCCTTATAAAGATTTCGTCTCCGGAATCACCGTTTTAAAACTTATACATACAAGGGTACATAACATGCACAATCATTGCAAGTAGATCTTGATCAGATTTGATCGGACTGATCTTTAATTATTTATGATAAAGCTTGTCTATCTGATTAAACGGAAAAATTAATTTCTAATAAAACTCAAATTCCTC
Organism: Panax notoginseng; assembly: GCA_016801055.1. Classification (NCBI taxonomy): domain Eukaryota; kingdom Viridiplantae; phylum Streptophyta; class Magnoliopsida; order Apiales; family Araliaceae; genus Panax; species Panax notoginseng. The sequence continues at coordinate 137,687,877 of CM029015.1, forward strand.
ATTCAAATTTTTTTATAAAATAATTTACTATATAAAGAAAATCATATATATGAAAATAAAAGTTATACGAATAATACCTGGAGTTCCATAACCAGCTGCCACGGTATCCTGGACCGTCATGTTGAAGACTCTTGCAGTTGATTTTGTTGGGTTACTTGATGACGTTGGTCCTGTGATCGCTAGAGTCCCGTCGCCTTTACCCATAGTCACACTCCCTGCATCTATTTTCCTTTTTGGACAATCCTTAACCTTATGTTCCATCGATCCACATAGAAAACACCCACTGTTCATCCTTGGATTGAGGCAGTTGGGAGAAATATGGCTCTCATGCCCGCACTTGTAACTTACAAACTTACCCTTGAGACACTCACTCGAATGGTTCTTCCCGCAATTCCCGCATTGTATCGCCTACTTTTTCACACCTTCCTATTTGACTTGAACATTTCCAAAATTTCTCCCTTTCTTTTCACTTTTCCACTCCTACTCCCACTATTAGTTTCCACCTTCACAGCTCCTTCAACCTTGCCCTTGCTCCTTTTCTCCTTATTGTAGAGGCTCATGGCCTCACTTCTCTCCTCAGATATTATAGCTTTTTCCAAGAGTGCTGCAAAGGTGTTGATCTGCAACACCGCCACTTTGTTGTAGAGCCAGGATTTTAACCCCAGCTCAAACCTTCTCGCTTTCCTAGCCTGCATATCAACTTGATGTAGAGCGAATCTCGCCAACTCATTAAACTTTGTGGCATACTCCGCAACAGTCATGTTCTCCTGCTTTAACTCTAGAAATTTCACCTCCATCCTCGCCTGCATACTAGCTGAGAGATAGTTTTCAAAAAATAAAGTCTTAAACCTAGTCCATGTAACTACACCTTCTCCTGCTCTAGCTTGATTTGCCTCCCACCAAAAGTTAGCCTCCCCTTTCATCATATAGGTGGCAAAAGTGGTCTTTTGCCCCTCATCTACCCGAGAAATTACGAACGCCTTTTCTATATCCTTAACCCATGTCTGGGTTTCTATAGGGTCAGCCGTTCCTCTGAATTCTGGTGGTCCGACCGCTTTGAAGTCTTTAAAATTCGCTAAACGATTTTCTGGCTGGTTCCCTACGGCTGGCATTCCTTACTGCATAGCCTGAGCTACCATGTTTGTAAAGTTTTGCATCGGGTCTTGTTGTTGTCCCCCAACATTGTTGACTGATTCTTTTGCCCTTTGATTTTGAGTTTGACGTCTTGGCGGCATTATCTGATTAAATAAAATATAATATATACTTTATCAACTTACACTTAGCGTATAAGTTTAATATATTAAACTTGTTTCATTACTCAAACATAGATTCACATTCATTCAACTAATTCATAATACTTTACATAACATAGCATATACTGCTATCCCTTTGTGACCACAAAAGTCAGGATTTACTGTTATAACTTATATAAAAGTTTGAGAATATTATATTATACAGACATACTTATCATAGAACATACATTGAACACATATAATCTAATAGTACTTATACTACTGGTCCACTACGCCTTTTTCTTGATCTTAGATAACCTTTTGCATGATGACCTTCTATTCCACAAATAAAATAGACACCTTGCTTCGGATTGGCCAATGAGGAGAGAAATGTCCCTCATGTCCACAATTATAGCAAACGTTTTCCCCTTTCCGGCACAAGCCTTCATATTTTTTGTCACAATTTGTACACTTTTCTATTCGGTTAAGGTTCCCTTGATTGTTATCAGGATTTCCTAAGTCGCGGTCTTTCATCTTTTTTACCCCTTCTTGCTCGGAGCTTCACCCGATTTTTTACTTTTGACTCCCATTTGATCAATTTGGATTTTAATCTTATCTTGTTCTTCCATAGTTTGTATTAACGCCTTTCGTAATTGTCTATTTAGTAGCTTTTCTATTTTCCACAGCTTTTCCAGAGAAGAAACCTTGTTCCTCAGGTTTTGCACCTCCGTTGATGCTTGATCAGCTCCAACTTTAGTGTCCGAATCACTATCTGTTAGTTCTGCCATTTCCGGATCTAGTTGTACGTTTTCTACAATAACCAACTCATCAGGGTTACTTGCACTGTGAGCCTCTATTTCAGCTATTGACTTTGATATTGGCTCATTCTTTACGATATTAGGGTATCCTAATTTTTTTCCACCTAACATCTACACACATAATTTATCCTGATTAGCATATAATATACACACAACAAATAATTATTTTATATAAGTTATCTTTTACTTTGTTTGACGATGAATTCATTCAATTCATCTCTTTTTAAACTCTATATTTTTAACATTTCCCTCTGTTCTAAGGTTATAGCCTAAAGTCTATCCCACCTAAGGTTTCTAACCCTAAGCTCTGATACCAACCTGTAATGCCCCCAAATTCAGGTACTTAAAACCCGAACTCGTGCATCACGATACCATTTCTATGAGCGAAATAATACTAATAATAATAACAATAATATAAATACTAAACTTAATTTACATATCAGAGTTTGAATCTCAGGTACACAACCTTTAAACATTACATTACATGATAATTAATAAGTATCATCATCTTAATAAAGTCTAATTATTACATATGATAACATAGAACTTATTCTGCAACCTTTCCTTTTCCCTTGTTCTTGGTAGAGCTTTCTGGTTGATCATGCTTAGCTGAAAATATTTAAATTTAAAGCAAGGATGAGCATTCGATTGCCCAGCAAGTAATAGTAAACAATAAGTGTTAGCTGAACGAAGTAAATATTTTCTTAGAATGACACATTTACAACGAATCAACAGTTATGAAGTAAGCTGAACCAATAATAACGACTGACTATAGATGGAGATTAGTCGACAGACTATGAACATTGTTTTCTATTTTTGAAAAGGTTAAACAGAAATTCATCTGTAAACAGTCATAACTTACAGGCACGAGGGGTGATCAGCCCGTTATGCCCTGCATTGATCAATACTACATGTAAGAACGAGATTATCGTTCATCTTATCCGCCTTTGGTGCACAAAAGTTTTCCATGTATGGGATGTTCATACTTAGTCGGAAATTCGAACCAAAATAATCTGGTTGGTTACAATAAAGTTGTATCTTGTTCAATAATATTTTTAAGTCTATGTCTAGCCGAATCAAATAGTTTAGACGACTTTTAAGCCAACTTATACATACTCGAAATCAATAAGTATGTATCAACATGTGATTAAATACAATGATTATCCAAGTGAGGACATTTGTCTAACCATATTTAGAAATTAATGAACAGAATAAATATCTTGGTCTATAATAACAGAATTAAAGAACTTGTACAACAGATTATAATCTAATAACTTACTTATACAGGATCATTGCATAAGTATATACAAAGGTTAAGATATTTGAACAATGAAAAAGAATAGTTCTGATATTCGCTTACACATGTCCATTGCATAAAATAAATACAAAGATAGGATACTTGCCTGAGCTGCTGCTTACAATAATGTAACTTAATTTTATCTTTTATATCACAACCTATCATTAATAAGATCATTCGTTCGATTAGAATAAAATATCATATCACATAGTACTGCTATTTGCAGTCAGCACATAATCTAATCACATTGTCACATATGTTTAGCAGTCATTTGATCATAAATAAACACGTATCTAGTCAAACTATCTAAGGTCAGATCAATTTCTAAAACATGTCAGGGTACCGACAGCTTTAATGGGTAATTATCGAGTCTAAAACTCTAGTATGTAGTTCAATATTCGATTAAATATATTAAATATCAGTCGTATTATTTTTCAGGGTCTTATAATAATTTTTAAATAATTATTATAATTTATAATAATTTTTCAAACACTGAAATCAATTTTAAATGATTTAAATATTAACTAATTCTATTATCATTAATATTTAATTAATATTAAATTATTAATAAAACTATTGCCAAAATATTAAAATAACTCAAAATATTTTTAAAACATTTTTATTACCCTTAAATGATTTTTAAAACATTTAAAATTATTTTTAAATAATTACCATTAATATTTAATTATTAATGTATTATTTATCAAAATATTAAAAGTCATTAATTATAACATAAAATATTTTTAAAGTATTAATATTACCATTAAATAATTTTTAAAATAATTAAAATCATTTTTAAAAAATTATCATTAATATTTATGTATTAATGTATTATTTATCAAAATATTAAAAGTCATTAATTATAACTTAAAATATTTTAAAATCATTTATATCCTTTTTAAATTATTTTTAATTCAATAAAACAATTTTTAAACTATTTATTTAATATTATTATTAAATAACTCTAATATCATTTAATATTAAATTATTAATGAAATTTACCTTTAAATATTAAAAGTTATATTTTATAACTTAAAATATTTTTAAACTATTTTTTTATTTAATATTAAAATCATTTTTAATTAATTTATTTAATATAATTATTAAATAAATCTAATATCATTAATATTAAATAATTAATAAAATTTGTCTTAAAATATTAAAAGTTATATTTTATAACTTCAAATATTATTACATACCTTTTTATCATTTAAAATGATTTTTAATATAATAAAATTATTTTTAATTAATTTGTTTAATACATTTATTAAATAAATTAAATATCAATAATATCCTTATAAATATTAATATTTATGAAAAATATGTCAAATTATTAAATGTTATTTTTTTATAACTTAAAATAATTTTTAAAACTATTTTTGGAATTTTTAATAATTAATTTCTATTTTTAAATGAATTTTGAAAAATATATTAAATAAAATTAAAAAGTCTGTCGCTAAAGCCTTTAGCGACAGAAACCGTTGCCTATTGTGTTCTTGAGGCTAAAGAACATTCAAAGTCAGTTGCTAAGGTGTCAAGTTTGACCGATCGTGATTCACAGATCAAAATGTTTTTGGACATGTTGTTGGTCAGATCTTGTAGTACTAGTGCAAGACTACATGATACAACAACAAACATAGAGAAACATCATAAAACCAACGAGATCTAAGCCTTCAAAGTAGTTGTCAGAGCTGTTCTTCATTTCTGGGTTACCCAGAAATGAAGAACAGTTCGTGAGGCCTACTTTGGGCTTCCACAACTTGCTGTTCTTGTAATATTTGTGTGATCTAATGGGTGCAGTGTATAGCCAGCATGACAAGGAGGAGATCCATCGCTTAAACTCACCATAACAACAATAGATCAAGAAGATATGGGTCGGTCAAACCATGTCAGACGACATGTTCAAGCGTTTTCTGGATTACCCAGAAAACAGCTTTCATACTCGTTTCATCAACTTTGACTAGCCACCTACTTGATATTTTAGTGATATAAAGGCATGATATTGTAGATCACATAACCGACTACAACTTAGATGTAACAAAAATAACAAAGAAACAACAACATGCAAGATTAGAGGCCACAAAGTCATTGTCAGACGCTTCTGGGAAAATCTGGGTTACACAGAAAAATCGAAAGTCATGGTCGGTCAATGAGGTTTGACCACCCATAACTTTCATTCTGTGCACGATCTGGGCTAGATTCAAGTTCCAGAATACAGACCACACAACATACTACAAGTTCAAACGTCTAAAACACCAAAAACAAAAACATGCAGAGATCTAGAAGGTCTGACATTCAGTTGTTAGGCCACTTATGAAAGATTTCCAGATTTTGAAAAATACTAGATCTGAGCCTATAGATGTATGGATCTAACATCTATCAACCCAGATCACTTATATAGACTACAAACAACCTGTTTTAACAATCAAACGTAACATTTAATAGAGGATCAAAGTTTATATTTTTGGTTTAGGTTTTATACCTTTATGAACAAACTCTTGATTCTAGGCTACTGATCTGCTATGTGTGATAATGGGGCTGGTTTTGTGACTGAGATGGCTGAGATGTGTATAATTTAGTCATATGGAAGTCAAAGGTGGTTCACCAACTAAAGTGTTGGCCAATTTTGCAAGTTCGCTTCAATTATGCAAGAAGGGCAATTTGGTCCTTTGGTTTGAAAATTTAATGGTATTTTTGTAAACTTGACAAACCCTTAGGATTTGACCCTTAGGGTTTAACTGTGACGCCCCCAAAATAGGTATACATCACCCATTCTGAGTCGCCAAATACATGGTACAGAAACAAATATAACTTCATTACTACAATTGTCGTGCAAAATACGACAACACATAAACTGTGAGTTTAAATACAAATATTGTCTAATAGACAGTATTAAAACTCAAAAGGAGTCCTCATTACAATTATTGATATACTATTTTACAAAAATAGTGGGGACTGCTAAAATAACTTTCTAGAACCATCACTCCATACCCCGGCTAGTTCCTGCTATATTCTCACCTCCTGAGAAGAAAAATAGAACAAAAAGGAAAAGGGTGAGCTCAACTAGCCCAATAAAGAATATTATGACTAAGATAATATACAACAAATTATCAATAGTCTTCAACAGGTAAAAATCTGATAGAATATAATAGACAATAAGTTTTAGATCAACAACTGCAGTGGAAACAATAATTCATTAGAAGAGTTAAGTAGAGAATGAAATCTACTATCATCTATGAATTTAAAAGTCCATCATCAATATTTTATCCCTGTAACATCAATCAATATACATCTTGAATAAAATATTCATCTTTGCACTACGGGCCAAAGATATTCATTTGTATCACCAGTTGGTCATGTTCATCTCAACACCTGTTCATCTTTGCACTACAGGCCAAAGATATTCATCAGATAATCATTCATCTTTGCACTACATGCCAAAGATATTCATCAAGTATCACCATTAATGACTGAGGATGATGAAAAACATTTTAGAGAACGAATCCCGTACGATAAAAGGAAAAAGTTTAGAGATTCGTACTTTAGATAATTCAAGTTTAAAAATACTCCATAATAAAACATAATGGAGAAAAATTCAAGAATGACGATCAAAACATGGATACAATCAAAGATAGTAACCATAATAGACATCTGGGACAAAGAAGAAAAATTTCATTTTTCGGTGAATAGTACTGTATTCGTGAATAGTGTCGTATACGTGAATAGTAACCCCAACACAAAAAGTTCTAAATTTGATAAAAAGTTTAGACCAATATTTCGGCATAATGATATTGAAAGAAATAATATCATTTACGAAAAAATAACATCCCTTACCTCAAAGAAACAGTACTTCGGAATGAAATGTCGGATATGATGCTGAATGAAACTTGTACTGAATAACAACTCTCAAAGTATCTAAATACTCACAAAGTACGCTCGATAATATAGAGAGAGAAAGAGAGAAAGCTTATGTTTCTGGTGTGATTTTCAATTCTAACTCAGCACCCTATTTATAGGAAAATGCTAGCACGCCGAAGCAGACCTGACCTGTAACCTGATGGCTTTACCTGCTACTATTGCCACCCACTACATTTGAAATAAAATTTGAGCACATTTCTCACCAACCAAAAGTGGGGCCCACCAATTCTAGAATTTTCTACCAAAATGATAAATTTAGAAACTTCAACAATTTCTAAATCAGTCACCTCTTAAAATTCATAACAAATCATGCATTAATTTTTAATGGTTCAAAATTTGTGGACATATACTCAACTTATATATGTATAACATATCCAAAAATCACAACGATCCAACGGTCGGATTAAAATTATAACTCACGCAATAAAGCTTTAAGAACACTGTTTTGATTTTTAAAACCTCCATTCCGATAAAATACTGATAAAACCCCTTAACACTAATACCTTCATTTATAACCACCTAAATAAATTCATCATTTATATTCACATCAAATAAATATTTTTTTATCATATAAATTAATAATTAATTATTCACAAATAATAATACAGAATCACAATTATAACAACCAAGCCGTTCCCAGGAAAGAGGGGGCTTTCCAATAAGGATTTCTCCTTACTAGCTCGTAATTAGGTGACCAAACCTCTCATTAGACATAACTTTCTAGACATTGCCAATAATGCTATCTAATAATATTATTCAAATAATATGAATTATTGATATGATAATAGAAAATACTGTGCAGTGACAATTATTGGAACAACAATAATATAAAATATCAACGCAACAATTATTGAATCAATAAAATAAAATATTAAACAGTAATTACTGTAACAATTATTGAGTAGTGCCTTCTTATGTAAGAATCAATAATTCAAAAATACTGTGCAATACCGTGTGCTACTGTGCAACCACGTGTATTACTGTATTTTAACCACCGGGTATTCTAACAGTGTTAACGGTAACGATTACGCCGTTATTTATAAAACTCAAATTTGTCATTTTCTTTATCCGACAGTTATTATGTTATGTTGCCCACAAATGACTGCGCCGTCGTACGGATATTCCCGACAAAAAGAATATTCCACGACCAAACGAATATTCCCCGACAATAATGATTATTTTATAACCACTTGCTTATTTTGTAAAATTTGCACATTTCACCCATAACCAAAACATTATATAAAATTATCACCTTATTATTTCAAGATAATAAATAGAGAAATTCAATTTTATTTATAATAAGTTGGGGTCTTACAACCTCCCCTCCTTATAAAATTTCATCCTCGAAATTGACGTACGTACCTGGTGTTTCGAAAAGGTGAGGGTACCTCGCTTTCATTTCCGATTCCAACTCCCAGGTCATTTCTTCAATAGCATGGTTCCTCCACAAAACCTTGACTTGTGGTATAACCTTTGTTCGTAGGACATGCTTTTTCCTATCCAATATCTTGACAGGTACCTCCTCGTACGTTAAATCTTCGGCTATCTCGTCTGGTTCTAATGCAATAATGTGGTTTGGGTCTTTCACATATTTACGAAGCATAGATATATGAAAAATATTATGAACACGAGACATGCTTGGAGGTAATGCGAGTCTATAGGCCACATTTCCTATTCGGTCAAGAATCTCAAATGGACCAACAAATCGTGGATTAAGCTTTTCTCTCTTCCCAAATATTGTAACTCCCTTCCATTGAGCAATACGTAATAGTACATGATCTTCAATATTAAATTCCACGTTCTTTCGATGAAGATCAACATAACTCTTTTGTCGATCTTGTGCCGTTTGTATACGTTGTCGAATCGTTTAGATCTTTTCCGTAGTCATATGTACTAACTCTGGTCCTAATAATGTTGCTTCACCCACCTCATCCCAACATATTGGAGAGCAACACTTTTGTCCATATAATGATTCGAATGGAGCCACACCTATACTTGTCTGATAACTGTTGTTGTAGGAGAATTCCACCAGTGGTAAGTACTTATCCTAACTTCCTTTGAAATCTAGGACACAGAGTCTTAATAGATCTTCAAGAGTTTGAATAGTCCTTGCCCATAGCTTTCTGCAAGCTAACCCAAAATCGTGAAGTAAATCTTGGGTCACGATCCTAAACTATAGATACTGGCATGCTATGCAATCGCACAATCTCATTTACATACATATGAGCAAGACGTTCAAGAGAATAAATCTCACGTATAGGCAAGAAATGAGCAAACTTAGTTAATCTATCAACAATAACCCAAATTGCATCTATGCCGTAAGAAACTTTGGGAAAACCCGTAACGAAATCCATGGTAATGTGTTCCCACTTCCATTTCAGAATCTCAAGTGGTTGTAATGGACCCTTTGGCACTTGATGCTCCGCCTTTACTCGTTAACAAGTTAAACACCTCGATCTCTCTCTTTATATTGCTCCACCAAAATGTATGTCGAAGATCATGATACATTTTGGTACTCCCAGGATGGATTGCAAACAGTGTGTTGTGCGCCTCCATCATGATTCTATGCTTCAAGTCAGAATTGTTAGGAACACAAAGTCTGGAGTGAACTCGAAGTATTCCTTCTTCATCGATTCTTGCTTCTGGAATAGCACCTTCTTGCACTTTCTTCTTCATACGCATCAGCTCCAGGTCCATAGATTGAGCAGCTTTAACTTTATCGATTAAAGTCGGTTCTACTCGTTTATTGAACATCATCACATGGGTACTTGGAGCCTTTACCTCTATCTCCATCCTTTGTAAGTCATACAAAATGGGTCTTTGCGTTAACCACATTGCACATATATCTCCATATGATCTTCTACTCAATGCGTCAGCTACCACGTTTGCTTTTCTAATATGATATTAGATGGTATGATCGTAATCTTTCAACATCTCGAGCCAACGTCGTTGCCGCATGTTGAGTTCTTTTTGGGTGAAGAAATATTTGAGACTTTTATGATCCGTATAAATCTTCACTTTCCCCCCATACAGGTAGTGTCTCCAGATTTTTAACGTAAAAACGACTGCTGCCAACTCCAGATCATGAGTAGGATAATTCCTCTCATATTCTTTGAGTTGTCGCGAGGCATAGGCTATGACTTTTCCATGTCGCATGAGAACACATCCTTAACCCTTTGCCTGAAGCATCGCTGTAGATAACAAATCCATCCGAACCAGATGGTATTGTTAGAACAGGTGCCAAAATGAGTCTCTTCTTGAGCTCTTGGAAACTCTTCTCGCATTCCTCGCTCCATACGAATTTTGCATCTTTCCGAGTCAGCTGAGTGTTGGGTAAAATCTAATTACGCATAATACGCAAGTATACGTGGTCAACAAGTAATAACGTGATAAGTTGAGTATCGTTCCCACAGAGAATTAGTTAACAATAATTACCAAGTACTAACATATAACCAACTCAATCTTATTTAAACGAATGGATTTCAATTTATAAGTAAACTGATTCTAATTACCACTAGTTAAATTAAGATTATGGAGATTTAAGATCACAACTTCAATTATTACTGCATTTAGGTTAACACGCTTCTCATCAATTATTATCTATCCCGAATTGTTAATCAAGAACACGAAAGTAGTATTAACCACCTCTCGATGCACTAATACCGTATTAACGTCAATCCACAATTAAGATAGAAATTCGTTAAACACCTTAATCAAGTAACCCACTATATCTCTATGTGAATTACAATTGAAGAAAGTTTAAGAATAAGTTCTTGTGAAATCCCAGATTTTATGAATAAAGATTTAATTTTTTCGAAATATTTTTTTAAATATTATGGTTTGAATTTGAGATAATGTTATAGTTGTGGGTAGTATTTATAAATTTTGTAAAGTACGCAAGTTGTTGTATTATATTCGATTGGTCGGGGAATATTATTTTTGTCGGAGAATATTCGTACGACGGCACAATTATTGGTGGAGCCCACAACGGAATTATTGTCGAATTGAGAAAATGACAAAAATATTTTATGAAAATAACGGCTGATGTTTTACCGTTAATACTGTTGAACTACTCGGTAGTAAAAGTACAGTAATACGTGTGGTTGCATAGTAGCATACGGTATTGATTATTGAGGCTTACGTGATAAGTCACTTAGTTTTGTTTTATTAGTATTATTAATGTAATAAAACAGGAAAAACTTTTTATATAAAACAAAATACTTTTATAAAGTTATTCTTTTTATTAGGCTAATAGTAAAATCTTTTTATATAAAACAGAATACTTTTATAAAGTTATCTGTTTTATTAGACAATAATTAAAATATATTATATTTTATTATGCATAGTGTCTGCATAGTATTTGCATAGTAAAATCTTTTATAAAGTTATACGTTTTATTAGATTATAAATAGAATATATTATATTTTATTTAAAAGATTTTTCTTTAAATATGGACTGTCAGATTAAAGTAAATTAATCTAGACCGTCCATGAGTTAGTTACTATGCAGTCCATTTTTCTATAAATAGAAGCTCATTCCTTCATTATTTCTTACGAATTCACTGAAACTCTAGAGAGAGAAAATTATAGAGAGAGAAGAAAAGTGTTCTGCTACTTCACTATTCCTATATCCAGTACTCTTCCTTTCAAGGTAAGGGATATTATTTGTTGTACTTGTAAGGGGTATTATTTCTTTTGTATTCATAAAGAGAACTTCTGTTATTCTATTATTTATTATTCTGTTGGAATAACCTGTATACGCGGACTACCCTATACTTGGTGAAATTATTCTGTTATTCCATTCTTTATTATTCTGTTGGAATATCCTGTCTGTGCGTTTTACGCCGGATCTGGTTCCATTATTTATTATTCTGTCAGAATATCTTATCTGTGCGTTTTATGCCGGACCTGGTTCTATTATTTATTGTTCTATCGAAATATCCTGTCTGTGCGTTTACGTCGAACCTGGTTCTATTATTTATTATTCTGTCGGAATATCCTGTCTGTGCGTTTTACACCGGACCTGGTTCCATTATTTATTATTTTGTCAAAATATCCCGTCTGTGCGTTTACGCCGGACCTGGTTCTATTATTTATTATTCTGTCGGAATATCCTGTCTGTGCGTTTACGCCGGACCTGGTTCCATTATTTATTATTCTGTTAGAATATCCTATCTGTACGTTTTATGCCGGACCTGGTTCCGTTATTTATTATACTGTTGGAATAACCTGTCTGTGCGGTCTATCGTATGCATGGTGATTTCTTTTGTTATTCAATTCTTTATTATACTCAGTTGGTTAAAACTTTGATTTCTATACTCCATGAAGTTAGTGGAATATCCTTGATATTTGCACTTCATCCAGTATCTTTTCATGGAAATATTCTTCTGAGAATTCTTGAATTTTACTCTACAAAGCAGTATCATGTTGACAATTTGGACGTTATCAGTTCCTAAATAAATTAATTCTTGAACTTGTTTTATTGAATTCTTATATCATTGTCATCATCCTCATGTTTATATTTTGTTGAAATTCATCTGTGGCCTGTAGTGCATAGATGGACTTGGTATGATTATGACCAGGGATTATTCGGTGTAATCATGACCGTAATGTTACAAATGATGTGAAAAAAGTCCTCATTGGCCCGTAGTGCATTGATGGACAATTTTTGGTATGATTATGGCTATGGATTCTCTTTGGCCGTAGTGCAAAGATGAATTATTTTATGGCATGATCAGGACCGTTGATGAAAATATAATTATCTTTAGCCGTAGTGCATGGATAATTCGTGGTCGTGATACTAAAGAATATCCTTGACCGTAGTGCAGGGGTGATTCGATGATGTGGATTATTTATTAAGCTGAATCCCAGCGATAAAAGTCATGAAAAACCTTTTAAATCATAGAAGATAGTAAATTTTATTCTCTACTTGATTCTTCTAATGGGTTGCTTGTTTCGCTGCAGTTAAACTTGATGTTTGTTCTTTTGTATCAGTTTAACACTGTTTAAGGCTAATGATAATTTATTCTGTATTATCTTAGTCATAATATTTCTTACTGGGCTAGTTGAGCTCACCCTTTTCTTTCACTGTTCTCTTCAGGAAATGAGAATATAGTTGGGACGAGTTGGGGAACGGAGTGATGGATCAGATGATAGTATTAGTAATCCTCACTATTCTGTTAAATAGTGTGACAATAAATATAATGAGGACTTATTCTGAGAGTGAATATTGTCTAGAAGACAGTATTTGTATTGAAACTCACAGCTCTCTTGTGGTATATTAAAGATTGTATTTGTATTCTGTACCATGTATTTGACGACTCAGAATAGGTGATGTATATCTATTTTGGGGGCGTCACAGTTGGTATCAGAGCTTAGGGATATGATCCCTAGCTGAGATGTGAGGCAAGAACTAGGAGGGGAGAGACGGGGGAATTCTTTCGCTAGTATGACCTACCTAAGTTTATTTGGTATTTAATTGGTTGGTCGGAGTATAGGGATAATATGTGATATGTTAATTAACCCTTGTTTTGTTGCAGTATTTGAAAATGGCATATAAAAATGTTGAGATAAGTAATGGAGCACAGGAGACGGTTGAGTCTCCACAGATCAATAATCAGGACAATGTGCAACAGAAAGACAATAATCCTCACGTAAACAACAACACTGATCAATTGACGAACGATGGTACGTTTAGGAGTTTTTTAGAATTCATGCAATATCAAGTGAAGGCGGCTCCTGTTCATAATGCAGGAGGAAACAATGACAACCCACGGTTAGTCACCGCTAAGCAATTCAAGGAGCTGGGACCACCGGAGTTTTTGGGAAAGACAGAAGCACTTAAAGCGGAGACGTGATTAAAGCAGATCATCAAGATATTTGATGTCTTGGGATGCTCCGAGGAGCAAAAGGTTCCCTTTGCCACCTTCATGTTGAATGAAGAGGCAGATCACTGGTGGGAATCTGTAAAATGTACCCAGCCTGACGCACTCAAGATGTCTTGGGAGGTGGAATTTATCAAGTTGGAGCAAAACAACATGACAGTGTCGCAGTACGAAGCCAAGTTTGTCGAGTTGTCCCGATTTGCGTCCCACTTAGTTGATAATGAAGAGAGAATGATGCGGATGTTTTTAAGAGGTTTGAAGCCGGAGATACGTCAATATCTTATTTCTGATAAACTGTGTTTGTATTCAGATATTGTAAATAGGGCTCAGTTAGTGGAGCGCGATAACGAGTCAACGCAACCAAAAGAGAGCAGTCGACGAAATGATAATACTGGTGATAACAGTCATCAAAGCGGTGACAATAAACATGGAAGGAATCAACATGCCAGAAATGGTAACCACTTCGATGGTAATCATGGTCAAAACAATAAGAATGGACATTTCAAGAAGAGGAGATTCAACAATGATGGAAAGACGTCAGCACCAACAGCCGTTGTTAAGGAAGGAGAACGACCACCTATCATATGCTTCAAATGCGGAGGGGAGGGACACATCAGTCCAAACTGCGCGATGCCGTCCAAAACATGTTATAATTGTGGAAGAAAAGGTCACTTAGCCCGATTTTGTCATTCATCGAAGACAAGTTCAGCTAAGATGGAGGCACCAAAGGTCGTCTCAGAAAAGTCAAAACCGGTAGTTTAAGAGAGAGCATTTTTTTTTCGTTACAAGGAACCTGAATAAAATTATCACGGGTATGTTAGTCATAAACTCTTGTGAAGTCTATACCGTGTTAGATACTGGTTCTACTCACTCTTTTATTTCACCTAGTCGTGTTCAATGTTTGAAGTTAACTCCGGAGAAGTTAGACTTTGATTTATCTGTTGAAATTTCGTTGGGAGAAACCTTCGTTACCTCCACTATTTATAAATCTTGTTTTATTCAAATCAACACTTTCACGTTACCTGTCGATCGTATCTCTTTAAAAATACTTGCCTTTGATGTGATTTTAAGAATCGATTGGTTAACTACTAATCATATTTTATTTTGTAAGGTTGTTAGTTTTCATACTCCTAACCAACCTGTTATGCGAATTCAAAGTAACCAAACCACTAAAGTCAATCATTGTCATATCAAGCCATAAGTAAAAAGCCCTGAGCCTTTATCTGGTGACTTCCTTGTGTGGAATGCACCGAAGCCAGACTTTCTGTAGACGACGTCGTGAATGATGATGGCAAGTTGATATGTATCAGTGTGACGTGCTATCTAAGTCTTGGATGAGGGTCACAGTTTTGAACGATATTTCTATTGTTAATAAATTTCCTGACGTATTCGTGAAGACTTCTTAGCCTACCCCAGAGCGTGAAATCGAATTTTGTATTGACCCCAATACAAAACCCATTTCTTAAACCCTTAGATATTTCTTCAATTAAAACAAACGTATTATGCGCCACAGACGTTGGCTCGAGCTATTGAAGATTACGATCATACCATTCAATATCATCGTGGAAGTGCGAACGTGGTAGCTGACGTGTTGAGAACAAGATCATATGCAAGTGAGATATTGTTAACACAAAGACCCATATCGTATAACTTACAAATGATGAAGATAGAGTGAAAGACTCTAGGGACCCACGTGAAGATAATGAATATACGATTAGAATCGACTTTAATCGATAAATTTAAAGCTGCTCAAGTTACATACTCAGAGCCGATGAATGTGAAGAAGAAGGTTCAAGAGGGGGTATTCTAGAACAAGAATCGATAAAGAGAGGAAATCTCAACCCTCGATTTAATTGACCCATTTAAAATCCTCGATCGAGCAGAAACTGGGGCTTATAGACTCGTTTTGCCGCCAAGTATGTCGCATGTTCATAACATTTTTAACGTATTGATGATACGTAAATATGTGGACGACCCGAACCACATTATTGATTTAGAACCGGACGAGATATCGGATAATTTAACGTATGAAGATGTACCTGTTAAAATCCTGGAATGTATTCAACACTCAAAGGTTATACCTCAAGAGTTAGAATCTGACGAAGTGTCCTCATCTGTTCGGTATACCAGGTACGTACGTAAATTTCGAGGGCAAAATTTCATAAGGAGGGGAGATTGTGAAACCCCAGATTTTATGAATAAAGATTTAATTTTTTTGAAATATTTTTTTAAATATTATGGTGTGAATTTGAGATAATGTTATAGTTGTGGGTAGTATTTATAAATTTTACAAAGTATGCAAGTGGTTGTATTATATTTTCTATTGGTCGGGAAATATTATTTTTGTCGGAAAATATTCGTACGACGGCACAATTATTGGTAGACCCCACAACGGAATTATTATCGGATTGAGAAAACGATAAAAATATTTTATGAAAATAACGACTGAAGTTTTACTGTTAATATTGTTGAACTACTCGGTAGTAAAAGTACAGTAATACGTGTGGTTGCATAGTAGCATACGGTATTGATTATTGAGGCTTACATGATAAGTCACTTAGTTTTGTTTTATTAGTATTATTAATATAATAAAACAGGAATTTTTTTTTATATAAAACAGAATACTTTTATAAAGTTATTCATTTTATTAGGCTAATAGTAAAATCTTTTTATATAAAACAAAACACGTTTATAAAGTTATCTGTTTTATTAAATAATAATTAGAATATATTATATTTTATTATGCATAGTGTTTGCATAGTGCCAGCATAGTATTTGCATAGTAAAATTTTTTATAAAGTTATTCGTTTTATTAGATTATAAATAGAATATATTATATTTTATTTTAAAGATTTTGCTTTAAATATGGACCGTCAGATTAAAGTAAATCAATCTAGACCGTTCATGAGTTAGTTACTATGCAGTCCATTTTTCTATAAATAGAAGCTCATTCCTTCATTATTTCTTACGAATTTACTGAAACTCTAGAGAGAGAAAATTATAGAGAGAGAAGAAAAATATTCTGCTACTTCACTACTCCTATATCCAGTACTCTTCCTTTCAAGGTAAGGGATATTATTTGTTGTACTCGTAAGGGGTATTATTTCTTTTGTATTCATGAAGAGAACTTCTGTTATTCCATTATTTATTATTCTGTTGGAATAACCTGTATACGCGGGCTACTCTATACTTGGTGAAATTATTCTATTATTCCATTCTTTATTATTCTGTTGGAATATCCTGTCTGTGCATTTTACGCCGGACCTGGTTCCATTATTTATTATTCTGTCAGAATATCCTGTCTGTGCGTTTTATGCCGGACCTGGTTCCATTATTTATTGTTCTGTCGAAATATCATGTCTGTGCGTTTACGTCGGACCTAGTTCCATTATTTATTATTTTGTCGGAATATCCTGTCTGTGCGTTTACGCTGGACCTGGTTTCATTATTTATTATTCTGTTAGAATATCCTGTCTGTGCGTTTTGTGCCGGACCTGGTTCCGTTATTTATTATACTGTTAGAATAACCTACCTGTGCGGTCTACTGCGTGCATGGTGATTTCTTTTGTTATTCCATTCTTTATTATACTCAGTTGGTTAAAACTTTGACTTTTATACTCCATGAAGTTAGTGGAATATCCTTGATATTTGTACTTCATCCAGTATCTTTTCATGAAAATATTCTTCTGAGCATTCTTGAATTTTACTCTACAAAGCAGTATCATGTTGACAATTTGGATGTTATCAGTTCCTAAATAAATAAATTCTTGAACTTGTTTTATTGAATTCTTATATCATTGTCATCATCCTCATGTTTATATTTTCTTGAAAGTCATCTGTGGCCTGTAGTGCATAGATGGACTTGGTATGATTATGACCATGGATTATTCGGTGTAATCATGACCGTAATGTTACAAATGATGTGGAAAAAGTCCTCATTGGCCCGTAATGCATTGATGGACAGTTTTTGGTATGATTATGGCTATGGATTCTCTTTAGCCGTAGTGCAAAGATGAATTGTTTTATGGCATGATCAGGACCGTTGATGAAAACATGATTATCTTTAGCCGTAGTACATGGATAATTCGTGGTCGTGATACTAAAGAATATCCTTGGCCGTAGTGCAGGGGTGATTTGATGATGTGGATTATTTCTTAAGCTGAATCCCAGCGATAAAAGTCATGAAAAACCTTTTAAATCATAGAAGATAGTAGATTTTATTCTCTACTTGACACTTCTAATGGGTTACTTGTTCCGCTGCAGTTAAACTTAATGTTCGTTATATTGTATCAGTTTAACACTGTTTAAGGCTAATGATAATTTATTCTGCATTATCTTAGTCATAATATTTCTTACTGGGCTAGCGGAGCTCACCCTTTCTTTCACTGTTCTCTTCAGGAAATGAGAATATAGTTGGGACGAGTTGGGGAACGGAGTGATGGATCAGATGATAGTATTAATAGTCCTCACTATTCTGTTAAATAGTGTGACAGTAAATGTAATGATGACTTATTCTGAGAGTGAATATTGTCTAAAAGACAGTATTTGTATTGAAACTCACAACTCTCTTGTAGTATATTAAAGATTGTATTTGTATTCTGTACCATGTATTTGGCGACTCAGAATTGGTGATGTATACCTATTTGGGGGCGTCAGAGTTGGTAGCAGAGCTTAGGGATATGATCCCTGGCTGAGATGTGAGGCAAGAACTAGGAGGGGAGAGACGAGGGAATTCATTCGCTAGTATGACCTACATAAGTTTATTTGGTATTTAATTGGTCGGTCAGAGTATAGGGATAATATGTGATATGTTAATTAACCCTTGTTTTGTTATAGTATTTGAAAATGGCATCTGAAAATGTTGAGATAAGCAATGGAGCACAGGAGACTGTTGAGTCTCCACATATCAATAATCAGGACAATGTGCAACAGGAAGACAATAATCCTCATGTAAACAACAACACTGATCAATTGGCGAACGACAGTACGTTTAGGAGTTTTTTAGAATTCATGCAACATCAGGCGAAGGCGGCTCTTATTCATAATGCAGGAGGAAACAATGAAAACCCACGGTTGGTCACCGCTAAGCAGTTCAAGGAGCTGGGACCACCGGAGTTTTTGGGAAAGCCAGAACCACTTAAGGCGGAGACGTGGTTAAAGCAAATCACCAAGATATTTGATATCTTGGGATGCTCTGAGGAGCAAAAAGTTCCCTTTGCCACCTTTATGTTGCGTGAAGAGGCAGATCACTGGTGGGAATCTGTAAAACGTACCCAGCCTGACGCACTCAAGATGTCTTGGGAGAAGTTCCAAGAGCTGTTCAATGACAAGTACTTTCCCGAAAGCATTCGTCACATGAAGGAGGTGGAATTTATCAAGTTGGAGCAAAACAACATGATCGTGTCATAGTACGAAGCCAAGTTTGCCGAGTTGTCCCAATTTGCGTCCCACTTGGTTGATAATGAAGAGAGAATGACGCGGATGTTTTTAAGAGATTTGAAGCCGGAGATACGTCAATAACTTATTTCTCATAAACTGTGTTTGTATTCAGATATTGTAAATAGAGCTCAGTTAGTGGAGCGCGATAACGAGTCAATGCAACCAAAAGAGAGTAGCCGACAAAATGATAATACCGGTGATAACAGTCATCAAAGTGATGACAATAAACATAGAGGGAATCAACATGCCAGAAATGGTAACCACTTCGGTGGTAATCATGGTCAAAACAATAAGAATGGACATTTCAAGAAGAGGAGATTCAACAATGATGGAAAGACGTCAGCACCAGCACCCGTTGCTAAGGAAGGAGAACGACCACCTATCATATGCTTCAAATGCGGAGGGGAGGGACACATCAGTCCAAACTGCGCGATGTCGTCCAAAGCATGTTATAATTGTGGAAGAGAAGGTCACTTAGCCCGATTTTGTCATTCACCGAAGATAAGTTCAGCTAAGATGGAGGCACCAAAGGCCGTCCCAGAAAAGTCAAAGCCGGTAGTTTAAGAGAGAGCATTTTTTTTCGTGACAAGGAACCTGAATAAAATTATCATTGGTATGTTAGTCATAAACTCTTGTGAAGTCTATACCGTGTTAGATACTGGTTCTACTCATTCTTTTATTTCACCTAGTCGTGTTCAATGTTTGAAGTTAACTCCGAAGAAGTTAGACTTTGATTTATCTGTTGAAATTCTGTTGGAAGAAACCTTCGTTACCTCCACTATTTATAAATCTTGTTTGATTCAAATCAACACTTTCACGTTACCTGTCGATCGTATCTCTTTGAAAATACTTATCTTTGATGTGATTTTAGGAATCGATTGGTTAACTACTCATCATGTTTTTTTATAAGGTTGTTAACTTTCATACTCCTAACCAACCTGTTATGCGAATTCAAAGTAACCAAACCACTAAAGTCAATCATTGTCATATCAAGCCATAAATAAAAAGCCCTGAGCCTTTATCTGGTGACTTCCTTGTGTGGAATGCACCGAAGCCAGACTTTCTGTAGACGACGTCGTGAATGATGATGGCAAATTGATAGGTATCAATGTGACGTGCTATCCAAGCCTTGGATGAGGGTCACAGTTTTGAACGATATTTCTATTGTTAATAAATTTCCTGACGTATTCGTGAAGACTTCTTAGCCTACCCCAGAGCGTGAAATCAAATTTTGTATTGACCCCAGTACAAAACCTATTTCTTAAACCCTTAAATATTTCTTCAACTAAAACGAACGTATTATGCGCCACAGACGTTGGCTCGAGCTGTTGAAGATTACGATCGTACCATTCAATATCATCGTGGAAGTGCGAACGTGGTAGCTGACGCGTTGAGTAGAAGATCGTATGCAATGGAGATGTTGTTAACACAAAGACCCATTTCGTATAACTTATAAATGATGAAGTTAGAGTTAAAGACTCTAGGGACCCACGTGAAGATAACGAATATACGATTAGAATCGACTTTAATCGATAAATTTAAAGCCACTCATGCTACATACTCAGAGCTGATAAATGTGAAGAAGATGGTTGAAGAGGGCGTATTCTAGAAGCAAGAATCGATGAAGAGAGAAAATCTCAACCCTCGATTTAATTAACCCATTTGAAATCCTAGATCGAGCAGGAACTGGGGCTTATAGACTCGTTTTACCGCCAAGTATGTCGCGTGTTCATAACATTTTTAATGTATTGATGTTACGTAAATATGTGGACGACCCGAACCACATTATTGCTTTAGAACCGGACGAGATAGCGGATAATTTAACGTATGAAGATGTACCTGTTAAAATCCTAGAAAGTATTCAACACTAAAAGGTTATATCTCAAGAGTTAGAATCTGACGAAGTGTCCTCATCTGTTTGGCATACCAGGTACGCACGTAAATTTTGAGGGCGAAATTTCATAAGGAGTAGAGATTGTGAAACCCCAGATTTTATGAATAAAGATTTATTTTTTTCGAAATATTTTTTTAAATATTATGGTGTGAATTTGAGATAATGTTATAGTTTTGGGTAGTATTATGGTGTGAATTTGTATTATATTCGATTGGTCGGGGAATATTATTTTTGTCGGAGAATATTCGTACGACGACACAATTATTGGTGGACCCCATAACAGAATTATTATCGGATTGAGAAAACGATAAAAATATTTTATGAAAATAACGGCTGAAGTTTTACCGTTAATACTGTTGAACTACTCGGTAGTAAAAGTACAGTAATACGCGTGGTTGCATAGTAGCATACGGTATTGATTATTGAGGCTTACGTGATAAGTCACTTAGTTTTGTTTTATTAGTATTATTAATGTAATAAAACAGGAAAAACTATTTATATAAAACAAAATACTTTTATAAAGTTATTCGTTTTATTAGGCTAATAGTAAAATCTTTTTATATAAAACATAATACTTTTATAAAGTTATCTGTTTTATTAGACAATAATTAGAATATATTATATTTTATTATGCATAGTGCCTGCATAGTATTTGCATAGTAAAATTTTTTATAAAGTTATTCGTTTTATTAGATTATAAATAGAATATATTATATTTTATTTAAAAGATTTTGCTTTAAATATGGACCGTCAGATTAAAGTCAATCAATCTAGATCGTTCATGAGTTAGTTACTATGCAGTCCATTTTTCTATAAATAGAAGCTCATTCCTTCATTATTTCTTACGAATTCACTGAAACTCTAGAGAGAGAAAATTATAGAGAGAGAAGAAAAGTGTTCTGCTACTTCACTACTCCTATATCCAGTACTCTTCTTTTCAAGGTAAGGGATATTATTTGTTGTACTCGTAAGGGATATTATTTCTTTTGTATTCATGAAGAGAACTTTTATTATTCCATTATTTATTATTCTGTTGGAATAACCTGTATACGCGGGCTACCCTATACTTGGTGAAATTATTCTGTTATTCCATTCTTTATTATTCTGTTGGAATATCCTGTCTGTGCATTTTACGCCGGACCTGGTTCCATTATTTATTATTCTGTCAGAATATCCTGTCTGTGCGTTTTATGCCAGACCTGGTTCCATTATTTATTGTTCTGTCGAAATATCCTGTCTGTGCGATTACATCGGACCTAGTTCCATTATTTATTATTCTGTCGGAGTATCCTGTCTGTGCGTTTACGTCGGACCTGGTTCCATTATTTATTATTCTGTTGGAATATCATGTCTGTGCGTTTTATGCCGGACCTGGTTCCGTTATTTATTATACTGTTAGAATAACATGCCGGTGCGGTCTACCGCATGCATGGTGATTTCTTTTGTTATTCTATTCTTTATTATACTCAGTTGGTTAAAACTTTGACTTTTATACTCCATGAAGTTAGTGGAATATCCTTGATATTTGCACTTCATCCAGTATCTTTTCATGAAAATATTCTTCTGAGCATTCTTGAATTTTACTCTACAAAGCAGTGTCATGTTGACAATTTGGACGTTATCAGTTCCTAAATAAATTAAATCTTGAATTTGTTTTATTGAATTCTTATATCATTGTCATCATCCTCATGTTTATATTTTGTTGAAAGTCATCTGTGGCCTGTAGTGCATAGATGGACTTGGTATGATTATGACCAAGGATTATTCGGTGTAATCATGACCGTAATGTTACAAATGATGCGGAAAAAGTCCTCATTGGCCCGTAGTGCATTGATGGACAGTTTTTAGTATGATTATGGCTATGGATTCTCTTTAGCCGTAGTGCAAAGATGAATTGTTTTATGGCATGATCAGGACCGTTGATGAAAACATGATTATCTTTAGCCGTAGTGCATAGATAATTCGTGGTCGTGATACTAAAGAATATCCTTGGCCGTAGTGCAGGGGTGATTCGATGATGTGGATTATTTATTAAGCTGAATCCCAGCGATAAAAGTCAAGAAAAACCTTTTAAATCATAGAAGATAGTAGATTTTATTCTCTACTTGACTCTTCTAATGGGTTGCTTGTTCCGCTGCAGTTAAACTTGATGTTTGTTATATTGTATCAGTTTAACACTGTTTAAGGCTAATGATAATTTATTCTGCATTATCTTAGTCATAATATTTCTTACTGGGCTAGTTGAGCTCACCCTTTTTTTTACTGTTCTCTTCAAGAAATGAGAATATAGCAGGGACGAGTCGGGGAACGGAGTTATGGATCAGATGATAGTATTAGTAGTCCTCACTATTCTGTTTAATAATGTGACAATAAATGTAATGAGGACTTATTCTGAGAGTGAATATTGTCTAGAAGACAGTATTTGTATTGAAACCCACAGCTCTCTTGTGGTATATTAAAGATTGTATTTGTATTCTGTACCATGTATTTGGCGACTCGGAATATGTGATGTATACATATTTTGGGGGCGTCACAGTTCTCTATCCGATTACATGCGATGTCAAGCATATCTCTACCATAACATTCATCAAGATTAAGCTATTCACAAAATCATGAACACATGATATCATGATAAGATCTAAATCAATACTTCATCTCTCGAGTTCATATAGATTACCACGGTAGTTGATGGCCAATCAATTAAACAATTGAGTCCAAATCATAATAGACAATCCTCACAATAGAACATAATAATTGATAGCGAAGCATATTAAAATAAACTATACAATAAGATCCATTGTAATCTCAAACAAAGAATTAGTTCATTATTATTGAATTAAAATTAAGAATCCACAATTGAATAATCATTAAAAGACAAAGATAGAAGAAGATAAGAAGATAGAATCTCCCTCCTTGCTCCTAGTTTGAATCTTCAATGGTCTCCAAATTGCTTCAATCACCAAATCTAACAAGAACTAGTGTTTTGATCTAATTTACTCTAATCTAATCTAATGGAATCCTCCAAAACTAGCCTATATCCCCCCCTCTTTTATGTCTCTCATCATGTATTTATAGTTCTAATGGACACCCAAACAAGTTAGGCAACTAAGAATCCTATTCTAGCAAAAAGTGGACACAAAATAACCCAAAATAGCTGTCTTCTCGCCGCCTAGCGCGTCCCACGCCATCCCCAAGCCATTCTGGGCACTGACTGCGCTACTATACAGAGGAACTGATGGACTAGCGCGCCCCTAGCGCGGTCCGCGCTACTCTGTTTTCTTCTGCGACATCCTTTGGTAAAATAGACATAACGTTTGATCCGCTTGGAGTTACGGGGTCTACCACCTATCAAATCGAAGATATCGTCGAGATCTACAACTTTCATTCTTTAACAATTGACAGATTTGGGCTGGAGCAAGGCGGAAATCGAGCTTGAAGTAGATGCCGTGTAAATGGCAAGCACGACAAGTCTTAACTTTGATCTGTGTTGATAAAAAGGCCATAACTCTCACATCCGAACTCCGATTGGGACGATTCAAGATGTTCTGAAAATCTAAGAAGTAGATCTACAATAAAATCTAAGTTCTAAGCCAAAAACATGCATCCCACTTGGTGTTAAAAGTCCTTCAATATTCCCTTCTTGCACTTGCTTGCGTATTTTGGTCTAAAAGTTGTCCGAATTGCTTTCCCTTGCTTCTTCATGTCAATGTCATGTCATATCCAACAAAATAACATAAAATATATGAAAAGTAACTAAGACACATGAATATAAGCAACTAATTCAAGAAAAAAATACCGGATAAGTAGGTATAAAACCTACTTATCAAAAACCCCCAAACTTAAACCGTTGCTTATCCCCATGCAACACAACATAATGCAATGCAATGCAATGAAATACAACTAATCTATATGCCTACGAATCCAGCAGTATTGATAGAATCAAATCTATTCACTCGGCCTTAGAGAAATCAAGCAAACATGACAATACTTCATATCAAAACCAATCAACAATTTCTTAGTCAATCATCAAGTCTTAAACTGTTATTATTGGTATAGTGTGTGTGTGCTCCACAACAATGTTAACTGATATAAAATCAAATTTAACACATAACAAGTCTCTTCAAAGGCATCATACAGTGTAAACTCAAGAAATCCAAAAACAAGCTAGATCTAACTAAAATTAAATAATTACCAATATCGAGGGTCAACATGGGATACTTATGCTTTAATTTTCATCTACGGGGGCTTTTTGCTCTTATTTCCTATTTTATTCATTTTTTTCTTTCTTTTTTTTATAGTGAGTGCGTTTTACGCTCCATCTCACGCCTTTATTTATGGGGAGTGCATTTCACACTTCTTCTCGACCCACCACAGGACTCAATTTATTTAACTCAATATCTTTTCTTCTTTTTTTTTTCTTTTCTTAGAAGCTTATATAGCCCACTTTTTCCCCCAAACTTAGGTTCTTACCTAATTCTTCGCCTTCACTGCCTATCCTTGTCATTCTCTTATTTGAACTAGCATTAATCTTTATAGTCCGATTATGTATCAATTTAAACTCAATCAATCAACAAGTTTGTTTCTAACGTGCTGACCTTGATTATACCAGTTTCAAACTAGAAAAGATTCAATTCATAACAAGAAATCACATCAAAGCTCTAATAATTAGTACTATACTTGTCTACTCAATTCCAATCTCATCATTGGCCAAAATAAACTGAACTATCTAACAGCTGAAATCATGCAAGATGAACATAGTAACTAACCATTATTTTTGAATTTTTGGTTTGATTTTTTTTTAACAATGAACCTAAACTATATTAACAACATATGCAAAATAACATAACATAAACATGAAACTAAACATGCAATAACGAACTAAACTGAACTCCCCCAAACATAGCAATTACAATGTCCTCATTGTAAGAATATAACGATAAGTATAAGAGAACTTCCCTGTAATCAGCTAAGCGTGAAGTGATGGTGGCGATGGTGGCGACGATCATTTTCCTATCCATTGAACCTCCAATATCTGTAATAAAGAGAGACAACATGGATTAGATTATAAGAGAGCTTAATAAGCAAATTAATTCCTATCTACTAAATAAACTAGTAAAGCATATAAATATAAAAATTCTCGGGTTGCCTCCCAGTCAGCGCTTGATTTATAGTCTTTCAGCCTGACTTTGTCTGGTCAATGCTATCCAATTCCTCTTCGAAAGTTGAGGACCCTCCATCCATCAGAAATAATATAGCATTTGGTAGGTTCCCATTTACGATGGCCAATGCATCAAAGTAACCTAGCATGCTCTGATTTGGTATGATCTCAATCAAGAACGTCCCACAGCTAGGTGTTTTCTCCATTATGTATGTGATCACTTTGGGGCATGGAAGTTTGTCACACATAATGGGCTCTTCATCTATCTTCTCTTTCTCTTCCCACTATGGATTCAAAATTGTACTCACTCTTATGTCAACAAGAGCTTCGCCGACGACATGACTACCAAGTGGGTATGATTTTGCAAATCTGACCGACTCTTTGATCTTTGGTAGAGACCCATTTAGATCTTCGCGGACCTCCATTTTATTATCCCCAATTGTCTCCACACTTCCTATATCTTGTGGCTCATCCAGTTGCAGATTTTGTTCGGACACTTCATCAATCTCGAAATCCTCATCATAACACCAATTGTTTCGAGGAAGGTTGCTTACAACTTTGGTCAATTGATCTATCTTATTTTGAAGATTTTGAATTGCTATCTCTTGATTCTGAATTGACCGCTCTTGATAAATCATCCTCTCCTCAGTTGATGCTACAAATTTGAACCACAAATCCTCCAAACTTGAATTATCTATCTCAGTTTTGGAATTCATGTATTGAGGACCATGAGTTCAAGTGGTGATGAGTTGTTCCATCTGGTGCTGAAAATTGTGGCTCAATATTTCTTGACTCATCATCCTCTCCTCTTGGTTTGCTATAATCCTTAACATGAATTCCTTCAACTCTAAATTGTCTTCTTATCGCATTGGAGGTGGATATGAGAATTCTAACGTGTATGTTGGATTTGGAGTATAGTATTGGTCTTCATAATTGTAGCTCTATGAAGAATTCGAGTGATACCCCCAAACTTGATCATAATTATCATATGCATACTGATTGAGGTAGTTACCACCATACTGTACCGGCCCAAGATTGATAGTGCATTGATTACTTGGGTGATTGCCAGCACAATAGTCACACATAACTGCCATCCTTCGACTCATTTGGGCTGCAAAAACGTCCAACTTCCTCGAAAGTTCTTCAATCTGTGCTGACATTACAGAAAATGCATTAAGTCCATCAATTCCCGTTTCCCTTGGTTGAGTCATGTTCGTGTATGGCCATTGTTACGCAAAGTCATCCATGGTACCTGAAAAGAGAGAAATATAGGAAGAGAATTAAAAATAAAAATATTAAAATTAAGACTAATTTGATTGAAATTAATATTGGCAAAGAGATATTAAACTAATTCCCCGGCAACGGCGCCAAAAACTTGTTGGGTAAAATCAAATTACGCACAACACGTAAGTATACGTGGTCAACAAGTAAAAAAGTGATAAGTTGAGTATCGTTCCCACAGAGAATTAGTTAACAATAATTACCAAGTACTAACATATAACCAACTCAATCTTATTTAAACGAATGAATTTTAATTTATAAGTAAACTAATTCTAATTACCACTAGTTAAATTAAGATTATGGAGATTTAAGATCACAACTTCACTTATTGCTGCATTTAGGTTAACACACTTCTCATCAATTATTCTCTATCCCGAATTGTTAATCAAGAACACGAAAGTAGTATTAACCACCTCTCGATGCACTAATATCGTATTAACGTCAATACACAATTAAGATAGAAATCCGTTAAACACCTTAATCAATTAACCCACTATATCTCTATGTGAATTACAATTGAAGAAAGTTTAAGAATAAGTTCTCTATCTGATTACATACGATGTCAAGCATATCTCTACCTTAATATTCATCAAGATTAAGCTATTCACAAAATCATGAACACACGCTATCATGATAAGATATAAATCAATACTTCATCTCTCGAGTTCATATAGATTATCACGGTAATTGATGGCCAATCAATTAAATAATTGAGTTCAAATCATAATACACAATCCTCACAATAGAACATAATAATTGATAGCGAAGCATATTAAAATAAACTACACAATAAGATCCATTGTAATCTCAAACAAAGAATTAATTCATTATTATTGAATTAAAACTAAGAATTCACAATTGAATAATCATTAAAAGACAAAGATAGAAGAAGATAAGAAGATAGAATCTATTGTCTGTAGATTTGACGCTCCCTCCTTGCTCCTACTTTGAATCTTCAATGGTCTCCAAGTTGCTTCAATCTCCAAATCTAACAAGAACTAGTATTTTAATCTAATTTACTCTAATCTAATCTAATGGAATCCTCCAAAACTAGCTTATATCCCCCCTCTTTTATGTCTCTCATCATGTATTTATAGTTCTAATGGACACCCAACCAAGATAGGCAACTAGGAATCCTATTCTAGCTCAAATTGGACAAAAAATAACCCCAAATAGCTGTCTTCCTGCCGCCTAGCGCGCCTCGCGCCATCCCCAAGCCATTCTAGGCGCTGACCGCGCTACTGTAGCAGAGGAATTGATGGACTAGCGTGCCTCTAGCGCGGTCCGCGCTACTCTGTTTTCTGCTGCGACATCATTTGGTAAAACAGGCATAACTTTTGATCCGCTTGGAGTTACGGGGAGTGCCACCTATCAAATCAAAGATATCGACGAGATCTACAACTTTCATTCTTTAACAATTGACAGATTCGGGCTGGAGCAAGGCGGAAATCGAGCTTGAAGTAGGTGTTGTGTAAATGGCCAGCACGATAAGTCTTAACTTTGATCTGTGTTGATAAAAAGGTCATAACTTTCGCATCCGAACTCCG
The DNA here is from genome assembly GCA_016801055.1 of Panax notoginseng. Lineage (NCBI taxonomy): Eukaryota > Viridiplantae > Streptophyta > Magnoliopsida > Apiales > Araliaceae > Panax > Panax notoginseng. Next base: position 137,717,344 of record CM029015.1, read on the forward strand.
ATTGGGACGATTCAAGATGTTCCGGAAAGCTAAGAATTAGATCTACAATAAAATCTAAGTTCCAAGCCAAGAACATGCATCCCACTTGGTGGTAAAACTCCTTCAATATTCCCTTCTTGCACTTGTTTGCGTATTTTGGTCCAAAAGTTGTCCGAATTGCTTTCCCTTGTTTCTTCATGCCAATGTCATGTTATAGCCTACAAAATAACATAAAATGTATGAAAAGTAACTAAGACACATGAATATGAGCAACTAATTCAAGTAAAAGATACCAGATAAATAGGTATAAAACCTACTTATCACTGAGTTAACGGAGTAGCGATTCGAGAAAATTCTTTCACAAATCTCCGATAATAACCAGCTATGCCCCAAAAACTACATACTTTGGTCACCGACTTCGGTTGCTCCCAACTTTGTATGGCTTTAATCTTCGTCGGGTCAACAGATACTCCATATTTTGACACCACGTGCCCAAGGAATGCTGCTTCCTCAGGCCAAAACTCGCATTTCTTCAGCTTGTCATATAACTTGTTATTGTGAAGCCTTTGGAGTACCAACTTCAAATGGTGCTCATGATCTTCATGACTTTTGGAATAGATGAGGATGTCATCAATAAAGACAACAACGAACTAATCCAAATATTCTTTGAATACACGGTTCATCATATCCATGAAAGCCGTAGGAGCATTAGTCAATCCAAAAGACATGACTAGGAATTCATAATGCCCGTACCGAGTTCTGAAGGCAGTCTTTGGAATATCCTCAGTTTTAATCTTCAGCTGATGATATCCAAAATGAAGATCGATCTTTGAAAAGAATTGTGCTCCTTGTAACTGGTCAAATAAGTCATCAATACGAGGTAAGGGATACCTATTCTTGATGGTGACATTGTTTAATTCTCGGTAGTCAATACAAAGTCGCATACTCCCGTCTTTCTTCTTTACAAATAAAACAGGACCACCCCAAGGAGATGTACTAGGACGAATAAAACCGATGTCTAACAATTCCTATAGTTGGACTTTTAACTCCTGAAGTTCAATAGGAGCCATTCGATATGGGGTTTTAGAAATGGGCTTTGTACCCGATTCAAGGTCAATAAAGAATTTAACTTCACGTTCTGGGGGTAGACCAGGAAGTTCTTCAAGAAATACGTCAGGAAATTCACTAACAACAGGAATATTATTCAAATCTGACATATTTTGGTCCAAGTCCATAATATGGGCTAAGAAAGCTTGACATCCATTTTTCAATAAACGAATAGCCTTATGGCTTGATATGACAGTGATTGATTTTAGTGTTTTAGTTGCTTGAATTCGTATAACAGGTTGGTTAGGAATATGAAAACTAACAACCTTATGAAAACAATCAATTTTAGCATGATGAGTGGTTAACCAATCAATTTCTAAAATCACATCAAAAGCAAGTATCTTTAAAGAGATAAGATTAATAGGTAATGTGATGGTGCCAACTTGGATCAAACAAGATTTATAAACAGTGAATATAACAAAAATTTCTCCTAACGGAGTCTCCACAGATAAGTCAAAATCCAATTTTTTCGGAGTCAAGTTTAAACGTTGAGCACGAGCAGAAGATATAAAAGAATGGGTAGAACCGGTATCTAGTAAGGTATAAACTTCGCAAGAGTTCAAGATTAGCTTACCCGTGATCACCTCATTCGAGTTTCTCGCATTTTGGTCAGTCATGATAAACGCCCTCCCTTGAACCACTGACTTTGTTTTGTCCGTAGTCGCCTTTGGTTCCGCCGTCCCAGTTGGACTTGACTTTGCTACCGAAAAAAATCATGATATATGACCGTCTTTTCCACAATTGAAACACGAACAGTTTGGACTTATGTGTTCCTCCTCTCCGCATCTGTAGCATTTAACTGGCGGTCATTCTCCTCCCTTAAAATTTATTGTTGGTGCTGGTGCTGCTGCTGATGTCTTCCCATCATTGTTGAATCTCCTCTTTTTAAAATTTCCACTTGACTCACCTCTCCTGTTATCATGGCTACGATTACCACCCGAGTGGTTACCGTTTTTGTCCGTATTTTTCTCTCCGCACTGGTTATCATCGCTCCGATGACTGCTGTCACCGGTATGACCCTGGTTGTGGTCCCTTGGTTGAATATACTCATTATCTCGCTCTAATAATTGAGCCCTATTTACAACATCTGAATATAAAGAAAATTTATGAGAGATAAGATATTGCCGAATCTTGGGTTTTAGACCTGTTAGAAACATCCATGTCATTCGTTCCTCATTCTCTACCAAATGAGGTGCAAACCTGGGTAACTCTGCGAACTTCGTCTCGTACTGAGACACAATCATGTTGTTTTGTTCTAGTCTGATAAACTCTACCTCCTTCATATGATGAATACTTTCAGGAAAGTACTTATCATTGAACAGCTTCTGAAATGTTTCCTAAGACACGCTGAGTGCGGAAGGCTGGGTACGCTCCACAGATTCTCACCAATAATCTGCCTCACCATGGAACATAAAGGTGGCGAATGGAACCTTTTGTTCCTCCGTGCAGCCCAAGACATCAAATATCTTGGTAATTTGCTTGACCCACGTTTTTGCCTTAATCGGATCCGGCTTTCTCCAGAATTCTGGTCGTCCCAACTCTTTAAACTGCTTGGCAGTGACAAACTGCGCGTTGCTATCATTTACACCCGTATTTTGTACACGAGTCTCCCTCGTCTGATTTTGCATGAATTACAAAAAGCTTCTAAACATTCCATCATTCATCTTTTGTTCGGTCGTGTTGTTTACATGAGAAATATTACCTTCCTGTTGCACGTTCTCCTGGTTAGTGATTGAAGGTTGTTCCACAATCTCAAACACTCTATTGTTAACGTTCTCAGCTGCCATTCTTAAAAATTGCCATAAAACAAGGGTTAATTTTACAAATTAACATGTCACATAATATCCCTATATTATGACCGACCAACAAATAAGCTTAGGTAGGACATACTAGCGAAGGAATTACTAGTCTCTCCCCTCCTAGTTCTATTCCTCGATCTCTGCAAGAGACCATATCCCTAAGCTCTGATACCAACTGTGACGCCCACAAAATAGGTATACATCACCCATTCTGAGTCGCCAAATACATGGTACAGAAATAAATACAACTTCATTACTATAATTATCGTGCAAAATACGACAACACATAAACTGTGAGTTTAAATATAAATATTGTCTAATAGACACTATTAAAACTCAAAAGGAGTCTTCATTACAATTATTGATACACTATTTTACAAAAATAGTGAGGACTGCTAGAATAACTTTCTAGAACTATCACTCCATACCCCGGCTAGTTCCTGCTATATTCTCACCTCCTGAAAAGAAAAATGGAACAAAAAGGAAAAAGGTGAGCTCAACTAGCCCAGTAAAGAATATTATGACTAAGATAATATACAACAAATTATCAATAGTCTTCAACAGGTAAAAATCTGATAGAATATAATAGACAACAAGTTTTAGATCAACAACTGCAGCGGAAATAATAATTCATTAGAAGAGTTAAGTAGAGAATGAAATCTACTATCATCTATGAATTTAAAAGTCCATCATCAATATTTTATCCCTGTAACATCAATCAATATACATCTTGAATAAAATATTTATCTTTGCACTATGGGCCAAAGATATTCATTTGTATCACCAGTTGGTCATGTTCATCTCAACACCTGTTCATCTTTGCACTACGGGCCAAAGATATTCATCAGGTAATCATTCATCTTTGCACTACAGGCCAAAGATATTCGTCAAGTATCACCATTAATGACTGAGGATGATGAAAAACATTTTAGAGAACGAATCTCGTACGATAAAAGGACAAAGTTTAGAGATTCGTACTTTAGATAATTCAAGTTTAAAAATACTCCATAATAAAACATAATGGAGAAAAATTTAAGAATGACGATCAAAACATGGATACAATCAAAGATAGAAACCATAATAGACATCTGGGACAATTTTTTTTTTTTTTTCATTTTTTGGTGAATAGTACCGTATTCGTGAATAGTGCCGTATACGTGAATAGTAATCCCAACACAAAAAATTCTAAATTTGATAAAAAGTTTAGACCAATATTTCGGCATAATGATATTGAAAGAAATAATATCATTTACGAAAAAATAACATCCCTTACCTCAAAGAAACAATACTTCGGAATGAAATATCGGATATGATGCTGAATGAAACTTGTACTGAATAACAACTCTCAAAGTATCTAAATACTCACAAAGTACACTCGATAATATAGAGAGAGAAAGAGAGAAAGCTTATATTTCTGGTGTGATTTTTAATTTTAACTCAGCACCCTATTTATAGAAAAATGCTAGCACACCGATGCAGACCTGACATATAACCTAATGGCTTTACTTGCTACTATTGCCACCCATCACAATTGAAATAAAATTTGAGCACATTTCTCACCAACCAAAAGTGGGGCCCACCAATTCTAGAATTTTCCACCAAAATGATAAATTTTGAAACTTCAACAATTTCTGAATCAGTCACCTCTTAAAATTCATAACAAATCATGCGTTAATTTTTAACGGTTCAAAATTTGTGGACATATACTCAACTTATATATGTATAATATATCCAAAAATCACAACGATTCAACGGTCGGATTAAAATTATAACTCACGCAATAGAGCTTTAAGAACACTGTTTTAATTTTTAAAACCTCCATTCCGACAACATACTGATAAAACCCCTCAACACTAATTCCTTCATTTATAACCACATAAATAAATTCATTATTTATATCCATATCAAATAAATATTTTCTTATCATATAAATTAATAATTAATTATTCACAAATAATATTACAGAATCACAATTACGACAACCAGGTCGTTCCCAAGAAAGAGGGGGCTTTTCAATAAGGATTTCTCCTTATTGGCGCGCAATTAGGTGGCCAAACCTCTCCTTAGACAGAACTTTCTAGACATTGCCAATAATGCTATCTAATAATATTATTCAAATAATATGAATTATTGATCTGATAATAGGAAATACTGTGCAGTGACAATTATTGGAACAACAATAATATAAAATATCAACACATCAATTATTGAATCAATAAAATAAAATATTGAACAGTAATTACTGTAACAATTATTGAGTAGTGCCTTCTTATGTAAGAATTAATAATTCAAAAATACTGTGCAATACCGTGTGCTACTGTGCAACCACGCGTATTACTGTATTTTAACCATCGGGTATTCTAATAGTGTTAACGGTAACGATTACGCCGTTATTTATAAAACTCAAATTTGTAGTTTTTTTCATCCGACAATTATTCTGTTATGAGACCCATAAATGACTGCGCCGTCGTACAGATATTCCCGACAATAAGAATATTTCACGACTAAACGAATATTCCCTGACAACAATGATTATTTTATAACCACTTGCTTATTTTGCAAAATTTACACATTTCACCCATAACCAAAGCATTATATCAAATTATCACCTTATTATTTCAAGATAATACATAGAGAAATTTAATTTTATTTATAATAAGTTGGGGTCTTACATTAACCCTAAGGTTATACGATTTTAGTTTCTAGGATTTCACTTTAGGGTTTAAAATGAAAATTTTAGTTTCCTAAATTTTAGAAATTAGGGTTTGTAATTAGTTTAGGTTTACTAATTACATAGAACATGGAAATGAAGTTTGAGATTTATAAATTATCATTAAGCTTGCTAAATTAGCGAGTAGGGTTCCCAATTAGCAAATTAGGATTTTTAATTACTAATTAGAGTTTCTAATAGTTATGGTTTGCCTAATTAGTATAATAATTATTGACGTCGGAATTTTTATTTGTCCCTTTTCGTTACCTGTATTTTTGTGTTCTCATTTTAGGTGAGATTTGTTTGAAAAAATAAGTAAAAAAGGTCCGACATGTGTAATGTCGACGATTGAACTATAAGAGTGGCCAGTTGGTTTTTTAACTGGTTGTACCAACACAACCGAGAAAGGTTTGCACACTGACCCAGTGATGTGACACTGCTAAACGGGTCGGTGAGATTGGGCTGATAAAGCAGACGTTGCTCAGGGTTATCGCTGAGATTGGACTGCTATAAATGTTGAAGGTCATCAGCATCATCTCTGAGGTGTGCCTATCTTATACTAAGTGCCTCGGTCTGAGCGCCGAGGTTGAAGCTGATGGCATGCATTTGAAACAAGCATTTCCGGGGTTATCTCCGGAACTGCCACTGCCTTCCTTGGGGTTATCTCCAAGGTTGGAATATACTATTCCCAGTGTTGGGACTGAGACAGAACATCTCGGTGTTATCTGCATGCCTCAGGGTTATCTCCGAGGTTGGAATTATTACTCCTGGTGTGTGTTCCGTGGTTGAGCTGTTACTCCCAGTGTGTGTTCCGGGGTTGAGTTGTTCCTCTCGATGGTATCCGTAATAGATATGAATCGTCTTCCAGGGTTTCCTCTTAAAAGACGAATCTGCGCTCCTGCGATGTCAGTAACAGATATGTAGAAAATTTTGAGTGTCTACAGATGCCCCTCTTTATCATATTCATGCAATGTAATGCATGGATAGGATAAAGAATCCTAGACACTTGAAATATAACATGACACAACTGTATAATGCATGTGTATGGGGTTGTTGCCCATCATGCTGGGGATGATTGCTATCTCCCTATAGCTTCTACTGGGGATTTGGTAATGATGACCAAATTGGATGTGCGATCCAAATCTTTGAGGATGTTGACGTTGGGGTTATCACCAAAGTCCTGAATCCTTGATACAGACTTGATTCCGAAGAAGTGCCTCTTATGTGTAAGAGATCTGTGGGGATAAAGCTTTGTCTGTTTGAGGATGAGGTAGAATCTAATTACGCACAACACGCAAGTATACGTGGTCAACAAGTAATAAAGTGATAAGTTGAGTATCGTTCCCACAGAGAATTATTTAACAAAAATCACCAAGTACTAACCCGTAACCAACTCAGTCTTATTTAAACGAATGAATTTCAAATTATATAAATTAAACTACTCTTAAATTCCACTAGTTAAATTAAGATAACAGATATTTAAGATCACAACTTCACTTATTGCTTCATTTAAGTTAACATACTTCTCATCAATTATTCTCTATCCTGAATTGTTAATCAAGAACACTAAAGCAGATAAAACCACCTCTCGATGCATAATACCCATATTAACGTCAATCCACAATTAAGATAGAAATCCGTTGAACACCTTAATCAACTAACCCACTATATCTCTATGTGAATTATAATTGAAGAAGGTTGAAGAATAAGTTCTCTATCCGATTACATGCGGTGTCAAGCATATCTCTACCTTAACACTCATCAAGTTTAAGCTACTAACAAAATCCTGAACACATGCTATCATGATAAGATCTAAATCAATACTTTATCTCTCGAGTTCATATAGATTATCATGTTATTGATGGCCAATCAATTAAACAATTAAGTCCAAATCACAATAGACAATCCTCACAATAGAACATAATAATTGATAGCGAAGCATATTAAAATAAATTATACAATAAGATCCATTGTAATCTCAATCAAAGAATTAGTTCATTAAATTAAAACTAAGAATCCACACTTGAAATAACATAAAAAGATAAAAATAAGAGTGGAGTAAAGAATAAATCTGTTGTCAGCAAATCTCCATCTTCCTCAAGCTCCTACTCTTGATCTTCAATGGTCTTCAAGTTGCATCAATCTCCAAATCTAATTAGAACTAGTGTTTTGATCTAATTTACTCTAATCTAATCTAATGGAATCTTATTTCTCCTCTAATCTCCCCTCTAATCCTTGTTATTCCCCTCCTTTTATAAGCCTTTTTACATGTCTTTAAGTCCTCTTAGAAGTCCTTGAGTCAATTGGATCGAAACAATCCTTACCGAACTCAAATTTGGCCAAAAAATGTCTTTTCTACGCGTACCCCCTCCCCGACGGGGGTTTAGGCTTGCACAGGGCCCGCCCCGGCGGGGGTCCTTACTGTCTAGTAGTTGTTATGCCCGCCCCGGCGGGCTTCATTTTTTGTCACAGCGTCCTCTGGTAAAACGACCATAACTTTAGATCCGGAAGGAGTTACGGGGCCTGCCACCTATCAAATCGAAGATATCGACGAGCTCTATAACTTTCATTCTTTGAGGATTGAAAAATTCTGGTCGAAGGAAGGTTGAAATTGAGCTGGAAGTGACTGCTATTTAAATGACCACCCAAAACCATGACGTTCGACGTCCGTTGGTACAACGATCATAGCTCTTGCATCTGAACTCCGATTAGAATAATTCAAGATATTCCAAAAAGCTACTAAGATGGTCTACAATGTAAGCCAAGTTCCAAGCCAAAAACATGAAATGAACATGAAAGCCCAAACGATGTCCGATTTGTTTTTCTTTGTATTTTCTTACCAATAGTCGCTCACACCGCTCCCAAACATATAACCTACAAAATGAACATAAAATGCATGAAAAGTAACTAAGACACATGAATATAAGCAACTAATTCAAGTAAATGATACCGGATAAGTGGATATAAAATCCACTTATCAATGTGTATAACATATTCAGTCATCAATCCTCCATGATGACGTTTCCCTTTCCTGGTTTGTATCGCCAGAGTATGTCAATGTTCTGTTGGTTTTACTGCGAATAGTAAATGTTGTTAGGGCTGCCCGACCTTCGTTGACGTGTGAACCAACGGTTTACCATGCGTTGTAACCCCCGTCGGGGATACATTTGATCCTCTATTGATGTGTAGATCAACGGATGAACTCCTTGCTGGGGATAAATGCCAAGGCTGCTTGGACTTTGTTGATGTGTGTATCAACTGATGAAATCATCGGATGGTTTTTAATGTGACGTTGGGTTTACTTGCCAACGACTGACCTGATGTCAACGGTGCTTGACCTTCATTGATACGTACATCAATGGATGACAATGCGCTGTTATCCCCGCCGGGGTTGTTGTATTATCATTGATGTGTGTGTTAACGAAACATGCGTTGTAACCCTCATCGGGGGGACGCTAGGGAATATGAGTACCAGAGTATGAAATCCTCGTATAGCTCTCGATGCTTCGATGGGTTTGCTTGCCATCGGCTGAAATAACGTCAAGGCTGCTTGACCTTCATTGATACGTACATCAATGGATGACAATGCGTTGTGACCCCCATCGGGGTTGTTGTATTTTGATATATACAAGTGCATTGTAACCCCCGCCGGGGTTCCACTAGATCATCGCTGATGTGTATCAGTGGCTGAAATCATCGGCCGACTTCCGATGCTCCGTTGGATTTACTTGCCAACGGTTTTAGTGAGCCAAGACTGCTTGACCTTCGTTGATGTGTATGTCAATGGATGATATGCATTGTAACCCCCGCCGGGGTTATGTACTTTGACATATGTATCGCGTTGTGACCCCCGCCGTGGTTATGTAAAGTAGGATGATGATCCTAAATGAGAGGAATTGGACCTGTGTGAGGTATTACTGAGCGTGACTTGTATCGTATGAGATCATCGGCATAGTGTACCTTGTGTTTGGGGGAATACCAATGAATGATGTGAAGACCCACGGTTCAACCAGGATTGTAGGCTATTCTGCTTAATCGCGTACCATTTTTATCCCTGATTTGGCCTTATCAGCTTGTGAGAACTCCTTTGCAACTAGAACTGGACCGAGCAGGAGGGGTGGGACCCATATAGGGGTGTCGTAGGTACACCTACTACAACCACAGATGGACCTATGGCCAACCGTAGATGATAAAGACCAGCAGGTTACTTTCATAAGTCATTTTTAACTTGCGCCGTAAAGGAAATCTGAGAGCTCTTCTTCAGATCTGCTGAGTTTGGACGTCTTTCTGTAAATTCGGTCACCGTACAAGTGTTCTACACTGTCCTGGTAACGTATGCATGCACTTTTTTCCAGTTTTTATCCGTTGGAAAATGAGTTATCATATGCAATGCATCTAAACACATAGTAGTGATTATGTATGCTTAAATGATTTGATTAAAAAATTTTAATATAGTAAATGTTAGTATTAAACCATGCTGAACATAATGATGTGAAAAAATTTAACTTTTGAGACAGTCAAATGGGCACCTTTTTCTGCTATTTTTATCCTGTCTGAGGACATTTGAGCACAAGGTAAGAAGGCAAAGTACTCCTAGCATTGAGGTTAACCTTATGTGTTGATGATTTTGCATATATAATGTATATGACTGTGGGCAGGTGTGCTACTGAATGACCACCTAGTCATGCCTATGAGCATATAGATAGTCCTATTTTCAAAGGAGAGTATGGCAAAATTTTCCTAAAATGTAGGAATTGTGTAGTTGTGAGACCCCAGATTTTATGAATAAATGTTTAAATTTCTCAAAATATTTTTTTGAATATTATGGTGTGGATTTGATATAATGTTATAGTTGTGGGTAGTATTTATAAATTTTACAAAGTATGCAAGTTGTTGTATAATGTTCGATTGGTCGGGGAATATTCTTTTTGTCGGGGAATATTCGTACAACGACACAATCATTGGTGGACCACACAATGGAATTATTATCTGATTGAGAAAACAACAAAAATATTTTATAAAAATAACGGCAGAAGTTTTACCGTTAATATTGTTGAACTACTCGGTAGTAAAAGTACAGTACTACGCGTGGTTGTATAGTAGCACACGGTATTGATTATTGATGTTTAATGAGAAGTCATTCAGTTTTGTTCAATTTTTTGTTATAGTAATTGTTGCATAGTATCTCACGTTATTTGATTCAATTATTGTCGATATTTTATATATTGTTAAAATCAATAATTGAGACGACAAAGTTATTAACATTATTATTTACAATATTAACGATGTCTAGAAGTTTTGTCAAGGAGAGGTTTGGTCACCTAATTATGCGCCAATAGGGAGAAATCCATATTGGAAAGCCCCCTCTTTCCTGAGAATGACCTGATCGATTAATATTGTGAATTGTAGTAAAGATGATAAATGTTGTTAAAATTATTAAGGTGATTTTTATGAAGTCTTCTTATTTTATGGATTCCTATTTACCTATTTTTCAAAATAATTGGTAAAAAATTATTTAAAGGTGGGGGCCACATGTGGGGCCGATATGTGTTGGAAAAATATTTTGTAAATGGAAGAATATACGTATGGAAGTATATGTATGTATTGAGTATATGTTGGGAAAAAATGATATGTAAAAGTGATAGGTGTGTGATGTGTGTATGAGTGGAAAATGGTGAAAAAGTGGTAGTGTGATAGTGATGTGTAAGAGCGATTATTGGGAGGGTGGGGGATTGATGTTGGATATAGGGGGAAAAAATCTAGTGGTATATATAATATTGATATATATAAGTTGAAAATATGTGTTTATATATATGTATTATATTTTAATTTTTGTTGAAATCTTATTGGTTAGTTGTTTGACTTAGTTGTTAGTTGATTGAAGAAATAATTCTGCAAAATTATTTCGTACTTGAACAGTGCCCTTCCATTCTCCTATAAATAGAAGCTCATTCCTTCATTATTTCTTACGAATTCACTGAAATGCTAGAGAAAGAAAATTATAGAGAGAAAGAAGGAAAGTTTTCTGCTACTTAACTACTCTTATATTCAGTTCTTTTATGGTAAGGGGTATTATTTCTGTTGTATTCATGAAGAGAACTTCTGTTATTCCATTATTTATTATTCTTTTGGAATAACCTGTATACGCGGGCTACCCTATACTTGGTGAAATTTTTCTGTTATTCCATTCTTTATTATTCTGTTGGAATATCCTGTCTGTGCGTTTGACGCCGGACTTGGTTCCGTCTTTATTGTTCTGTTAGAATATCCTGTCTGTGCGTTCACGCCGGACCTGGTTCCATTATTTATTATTCTGTCGGAATATCATGTCGGTGCGTTTACGCATGACCTGGTTCCGTTAATTATTATTCTGTTGGAATAACCTGCCTGTGCGGTCTATCGCATGCCTGGTGATTTCTTTTGTTATTCCATTCTTTATTATACTTAATTGGTTAAAGTTTTGACTTCTATACTCCATGAAATTAGTAGAATATCCTTGATATTTGCGCTTCATCCATTATCTTTTCATGGAAATATTATTCTGAGCATTCTTGAATTTTACTGCACAAAGCAGTATCATGTTGACAACTTGGACGTTATTAGTTCCTGAATAAATTAATTCTTGAACTTGTTTTATTGAATTCTTATATCATTGTCATCATCCTCATGTTTATATTTTTTTTAAAGTCATATGTGGCATGTAGTGCATAGATGGACTTGGTATGATTATGACCAGGGATTATTTGGTCTAATTATGACCGTAAAGTTAAAAATGATATGGTAAAAGTCCTCATTGGCCCGTAGTGCATTGATGGACAGTTGTTGGCATGATCATGACTATTAATGAATACACAAATATTCTTGGCCCGCAGTGCAAGGATAATTGTGTTCGTGATACTAAAAAATATTCTTGGCCGTAGTGCATGGGTGATTCGATGATGTGGAATATTTATTAAGCTGAGTCTCAGCGATAACAGTGATGAAAAACCTTTTAAATCATAAAAGATAGTAGATTTTATTTTCTACTTGACTCTTTTAATGGATTGTTTGTTCCGCTGCAGTTAAACTTGATGTCTGTTATATTTTATCAGTTTAACATTGTTGAAGACTAATGATAATTTATTTTACATTATCTTAGTCATAATATTTCTTACTGGGCTAGTTGAGCTCACCCTTTCTTTCACTGTTCTCTTCAGGAAATGAGAATATAGCTGGGACGAGTCAGAAAATGGAGTGATGGTCCAAAGGATAGCATTAGTAGTCCTCACTATTCTGTGAAATAGTGTGATAATAATTGTAAGGAGGACTCCTTTTGAGTTTGTATACTCTCTAGTAGACAATATTTGTATTCAAACTCACAGTTTACGTTTTGTCGTATTATACATGATAGTTGTATTATTAAGTTGTATTTAAATTCTGTACCATGTATCTGGCGACTCAAGATGGGTGATGTATACCTTATTTTGGGATCGTCACAGTTGGTATCAAAGCTTAGGGTTATGATCCCTGGCTGAGATGTGAGACAAAAACTAGGAGGGGAGAGACGGGAATTTTTTTCACTAGTATAACCTACCTAAGTTTATTTGTTATTTAATTGGTTGGTCAGAGTATATTGATAATATGTGACATGTTAATTAACCCTTGTTTTGTGGTAGTATTTGAAAATGGCAGCTGAAAATGTCAACAATGGAGTGAGTGAGACCGTGGCACCTCTAATCACCAACCAGGATAATGTAATATCAGGTGAAGAAGAAATTAGAGATATCTACGTGGTAAGTGAAGAACTAATAGTTACACCCGAGCTAGTGGCAGAGGTAGCAGCTGAGAGTGAGGAAGAAGAGGAAGAAGAGAAACCTGAGGAGAATTGGTTAGAAGAAGTTTATGATCAAAACTTAGAATTACAAAATCGTGTTCATGAGTTAGAAGAGCAGGATGAAGAATGGCAGGCGGTCGTGGAGAAAAGAGATGTAATGATTCAAAATTGTATTACCCGATATGTGATGCTCGAATAAAATCACGCTTTGGCAGAGTGTAAGATATTAAAGTTGGAATATGAGAATTCAAATATCAAGGATCAGCTGAAAGAATAAACAACTGAACGAGTGAGAATGAAGCATGCGTGGGTAAAAGCCGCACGACGTGTTGATATGGTAGAAAGAGACGTCCGATCCAAAAAGGCTAAAATAGATGATATACATTTCTCTTTTTGGACAGCAATCGGGAGAAACCAACATCGAGTTTTGAATTACCCTGTACAGAGCGGTCAATCTGAACTCGATATGGATCGAAGATTGATGATTCAGATCATGAATCAGGAGTACGATGAAGCAGTTGAGGGTGGAATATGCCCTATATTAAAGTCAATTCCAACGATAGCGATGACACCAAATGCTACCCCAGACAAGTCAAAGCCGGGTAGTTCAAGGGAGAGCGGTTGTCATAACTTCCCAACAAGTGAGGAACCCAAATGAAGTTATCGCGGGTAAACTAATCATAAACCCTTGTGAAGTTTGTATCTTATTCGATACTGGTTCTATCCACTCTTATATTTCACCTAGTTGTGTTCAACGTTTAAACTTGGCTCTTAAAAAAAAAATTAGACTTTGATTTATCTGTTGAAACTCTATTAGGAGGAACCTTCGTTAACTCCACTATTTATAAATCTTGTTTGATTCAAATCGACACTTTCACGTTACCTGTTGATCTTATCTCTTTGAAAATACTTTCTTTTGATGTGATTTTTGGAAACGATTGGTTAACTACTCATCATGCTTTTTGTAAGGTTGTTAGTTTTCATATTCCTAACCAACCTGTCATGCGAATTCAAGTAACCAAACCATTAAAGTCAATCATTGTCATATCAAGCCATAAATAAAGATCCCCGATCCTTTCGTTGTTGACTTTCTTGTGTGGAATGCACCGAAGCCAGACTTTCTGTAGGCAACGTCGTGAATGACGATGGCAAGTTGATAGGTATCAATGTGACGTGCTATCCAAGTCTTGGATGAGGGTCACAGTTTTGAATGATATTTTTATCGTTAATAAATTTCTTGATGTATTCTTGAAGACTTCTTAGCCTACCCTAGAGCGTGAAATCAAATTTTTTATTGACCCCAGTACAAAATCCATTTCTTAAACCCTCAAATATTTCTTCAACCAAAACGAACGTATAATGCGTCAAAGACGTTGGCTCGAGCTGTTGAAGATTACGATCGTACCACTTAATATCATCGTGGAAGTGCGAACGTAGTAGCTGACGCATTGAGTAGACGATCGTATGCGAGTGCGATATTGTTAACACAAAGACCCATTTTATATAACTTACAAATGATGAAGATAGAGTTAAAGACTCTAGGAACTCACGTGAAGATAACGAATATACGATTAGAATCGACTTTAATCGATAAAGTTGAAGTCGTTCAAGCTACATACTCAAAGCTGATGAACGTGAAGAAGAAGGTTCAAGAGGGCGTTATTCTAGAAGCAAGAATCGAAGAAGAGAGGAAATCTCAACCCTCGATTTAATTGGCCCATTTGAAATCCTCGATCAAGTAGGAATTGTGGCTTATAAACTCGTTTTACCGCCAAGTATGTCACGTATTCATAACGTTTTTAACGTATCGATGTTACATAAATATGTGGACGACCCGAACCACATTATTGATTTAAAACTGGACGAGATAGCGGATGATTTAACGTATGAAGATGTACCTGTTAAAATCCTGGAATATATTCTACGCTTAAAGGTTATACCTCAAGAGTTAGAATCTGACGAAGTGTCCTCATCTGTTCGGCATACCAGGTACGTACGTAAATTTCGAGGGCAAAATTTCATAAGGAGGGGAGATTGTGAGACCCCAGATTTTATGAATAAAGGTTTACATTTCTCGAAATATTTTTTTGAAAATTATGGTGTGGATTTGATATAATGTTATAGTTGTGTGTAGTATTTATAAATTTTACAAAGTATGCAAGTTGTTGTATAATGTTCGATTGGTCGGGGAATATTCTTTTTGTCGGGGAATATTCGTACAATGGCGCAATCATTGGTGGACCCCACAAAAGAATTATTGTCTGATTGAGAAAACGACAAAAATATTTTATAAAAATAACGGCGAAAGTTTTACCGTTAATACTGTTGAACTACTCGGTAGTAAAAGTACAATAATACACGTGGTTGCATAGTAGCACACTGTATTGATTATTGATGCTTACGTGAGAAGTCATTCAGTTTTGTTCAATTTTTTTGCTATAGTAATTGTTGCATAGTATCTCACGTTATTTGATTCAATTATTGTCGATATTTTATATTTTGTTAAAATAAATAATTGAGACGACAAAGTTATTAATATCATTATTTGCAATATTAACGATGTTTAGAAGTTCTGTCAAGGAGAGGTTTGGTCACCTAATTGCGCGCCAATAGGGAAAAATCCTTATTGGAAAGCCCCCTCTTTCCTTGGAACGACCTGGTCGATTAATATTGTGAATTGTAATAAAGATGATAAATGTTGTTAAAATTATTAAGGTGATTTTTATGAAGTCTGCTTATTTTATGGATTCCTATTTATCCATTTTTCAAAATAATCAGTAGAAAATTATTTAAAGGTGGGGCCCACATGTGGGGGCCACATGTGGGGCCCATATGTGTTGGAAAAAATGATTTTGGAAATGGAAGAGTATACGTATAGAAGTATATGTATGTATTGAGTATATGGTGGGAGAAAATGATATGTGAAAGTGATAGGTTTTTGATGTGTGTATGAGTGGAAAATGGTGGAAAAGTGGTAGTGCGATAGTGATGTGTAAGAGTGATTATTGGGAGGGTGGGGGATTGATGTTGGATATTGGGGGGGGGGGGGGAAATCTAGTGGTATATATAATATTGATATATATAAGTTGAAAGCATGTGTTTATATATATGTTTTATATTTTAATTTTTGTTGAAATCTTATTGGTTAGTTGTTTGACTTACTTGTTAGTTGATTGAAGAAATAATTCTGCAAAATTATTTCGTACTTGAACAGTGCCCTTCCATTCTCCTATAAATAGAAGCTCATTCCTTTATTATTTCTTACGAATTCACTGAAACGCTAGAGAAAGAAAATTATAGAGAGAAAGAATGAAAGTTTTCTGCTACTTAACTACTTTTATATTCAGTTCTTTTACGGTAAGGGGTATTATTTCTTTTGTATTCATGAAGATAACTTCTGTTATTCCATTATTTATTATTCTTTTGGAATAACCTGTATACGTGGGCTACCCTATACTTGGTGAAATTCTTCTGTTATTCCATTCTTTATTATTCTGTTGGAATATCCTGTCTGTGCATTTTACGCCGAACCTGGTTCCGTCTTTATTATTCTGTTGGAATATCCTGTCTGTGCGTTCACGCCGGACCTAGTTCCATTATTTATTATTCTGTCGGAATATCCTGTCGGTGCGTTTACGCATGACTTGGTTCTGTTAATTATTATTCTGTTGGAATAACCTGCAAGCGCGGTCTATCGCATGCCTGGTGATTTCTTTTGTTATTCCGTTCTTTATTATACTTAATTGGTTAAAGTTTTGACTTCTATACTCCATGAAATTAGTAGAATATCCTTGATATTTGCGCTTCATGCAGTATCTTTTCATCAAAATATTCTTCTGAGCATTCTTAAATTTTACTGTACAAAGCAGTATCATGTTGACAACTTGGACGTTTTTAGTTCCTGAATAAATTAATTCTTGAACTTGTTTTATTGAGTTCTTATATCATTGTCATCATCCTCATGTTTATATTTTTTTTAAAGTCATCTGTGGCTTGTAGTGCATAGATGGACTTGGTATGATTATGACCAGGGATTATTCGGTGTAATCATGACCGTAATGTAACGCCCCGAAATCCGGTCTATTTTCACATCTGGATTCCGTACGTCACTATCCCATTTTTTTCCAAACATACATCATTATATACTAAATATAATAACATATATTCTAAAATCCCAGGTTCTATAACCACAAAACCTCTTTCATTACAAATAATGATAATTACATTATTCTTTACATCTTACACGAGTGACTTTCATCCGCCACAAAGGATTCATAACTGTTCATTAAACTAGTCTATAGTTTAATTCTATCATTCTATATTACAAGTATTCACTTGCTCTTCACGCACATTCATATAATGAATGGCACTTCGTCTGAATACCGCTCAGCTTGATCTTTACGGGATCCTTAAGTTCTTTCTAACATCGTTCGCTGAAAATGTTTTTATTTAAAGCAAGTGTGAGCATTCAATTGCCCAGCAAGTCATAACAGTTGAACAAACAACTTCAAGAGTTTAAACATTTTTCAGAACTTCAATAACTGAACAAAGGTTATGAAGCAGCTTGAATAATAGGAATAGTCTTGATTCCTATCATTTTAAAACATTAGTCACATGCACTTTAAAATACTTTCATTCTCTAATTTCTTTCATGCACAATTGGTCTGGCTAGAATCAATAGCACAGACTTAATTAATAACGGTTCATGTATAAACAGAACATTCTTTTATTGAACAGTTCAAACGTAGAACAGTTCATCTCACAGAAACACCGAAGTTTTCACATTGTGGCTCAAGGCCTCATACATACTACCATCTTGTACAAATATCGCACATTCCCACATAGACAGAACCTCTCAAGTTCAACATCTGAGAAGTTTTAGAAACTAGCATTCATTTAAAATATGAATGAAGTTAGGAAACTTGCCTTACGCACAGCTACAGCTTACGCTGAACTGTTCATTCCAATTCCTATGCAACACATAAGGAAATAACACGTACACCAATTAGTCATATACTTGACTTACGCATTGGTTTACTTAACTTTACTTCTTAAGGTTCGCGTTCTTGAAATTTAAGCTTACGCGACTAACTTTTATTACCAGATTATGGCTTTATGACATACTGAGATGTCTTACTCAACACGTTCATCATCCTTGATGATATGCATTCTTATCTTCTTCTTATACTTCTCTAGGACTCAGCACACATCGCTTCTCTGCTAGTAGTCCATATGGTACTCTGAGTGGTTACCCACAAACAACCAACAAACAAGTTCCCGTCTCATCTACACTGCTTACATAGTGAGTTAGATCGGTTGCCAGTTTTGTATATACCTTCGCTCTCTGAAGGAATTGTTTAGCCCAGCTCCCATATGTCAACTATCAAAGTTTCGATTGTACCTCAACCTAAACTTATTTTAACTTATATGAACCATTAAACTATAATGTTCGTTAAGTCAACTTCTTATTCCTTATGGCTTTCTGGCAACTAAATGCCATACCTCAGGAATCATTCTTTATTGACTAAGTCATACAATCTTTTGTATACTCAAAACAATCATTCAATGTCAATACTATGAGACCATAGCGTTAAACATTTCATATGAACTTATTCATATCTTACAATGTCCGGTTCCCTCAACTCGGAACATTGTCCAAGTTATACTTATTAACTCGGCTTCTTAACGTTATACGTTATTGTCTTTAGTTTAGTTTCTTCACCGTTCACGGTTAATCAACATTCTTCATTATATTACGGTTAAACCATACACAGGGTGTAGGTTCTGCCCGTTTAACACTCGCTTACACTCAACCCTTACGCTGGTTAAACTGTTCAGCGCTTACTTTTTATTCTATCATTCTCACCCGACTTATATGCGGCTTTCAGTAATCTTATTACCGTTCGCTACGGCTTTCTTGATACCATTCGTATCTTACTTACTATCTTCGTCAATGTCTATGTCATACAACCACGGTATACTTAGAACGTTCGTCCAACGCGAATACAATTCACAAGGATCGTTTACGTACTCAACGTTTTACTTGTTCGTCTTTTAATCTCTCACTCAACCTTTACTCAAGGTTTCAATTACTTTCATCATTATCCAACCCATGAACCCCATGTTCATTATTCTTTCTTAATGTCGAAGCCATACCGTTCATTGTATGCTAAGACCGATCATTTATTGCAACAACGTTGCGTTCACAGCGTCTATACGCTTTACGTTCATCTTTCAATGCCATGTCATAACATCGAAATGTTATACATCACCTTCGTCAACCAACGTCTAAGGAATCACAACCATAGCAATCCCTCACGTTCGTTTATCGCGACTACGGTCCCCGAATATCGGTTTCGTAACCCGCATCTACATTCCTTGTCTTTTATTCTCGTTAAATCTTTTCGTTCAACCTTTATTAAAGGTTTAAAACACTTGACTAAGTGTTACATTACGTGAACTATATCTTCATACTTCTTTCTTGCACATCCCCCGAGAAATTGAGCAGTTAAAATCTCATTTTTGGGCAGTGCCTTGCACCGACGCTGCGGCGCCGTGCCCTTCCCTTCCTCTCGCGCTGCGGCGCGGCACACCTTTCTCTCTTTCCTTCCCGGACTGGCGCTGCGGCGCCAAGTCCTTCTTTTCCTCTCACGCTGCGGGGCCACTCTCCAGAAGTGTATGGCCGAGCTCCGCGTTGCGGCGCCCCTTCTCGCGCTGCGGTGCCCCCCCTCACGCTGCGGCGCCCCTTCTCGCGTTGCGGCGCCAAGATAAAAACCTAGAAATTTTTTCCAAGTGTTAAGTCAAGTTTGAGATGCTTACTTTACGATCTCATAACTTCTTCGTTATAACTCGGAACGAGGTCGTTCTGAAGCCATTCTCTTCCTTATCTTACGTACTTTAATATGCCTTGGACAGAACTTCATTTTGAATCCGTTAACATGCCATTCAATTGGCTTAATCTTAACCCTTTGTTCATTTTACGCTTTTAACGTTCTTCGTTCGTTCGTCCGTAATTCGGTCATCCGAACTCGAAATTCGTTCATTCTTGAGTCCACGACTCACATTTTATACGTTCTCTTACATTCTTATGAAACCCTACACGTTCGAGTTCATTTACTAACTTTCAAATTCTCGTTCGTCTTTTACAAAATTTCGCTATAACTTCGTTATAGCTCCGTTTTAATCCGTTCTTCATGAATGTTTCTAACGCTCCTAACCAAGCAAGAAGCAACTAACTTATACACGATGGTTTTAAACTTGTCCATCAACAACATTTACACTACGATGGTTTTAAATTTGTCCATCAACAACGTTCTACGCGTTCTTCGCGTGTTCTTCGTGTTCTTCGTTTTTAATCGATATTTTGGATTACGATTTCACTTTTTCTTGAAATTTGATGTTATAGGACACCATTCCTTACTTAATACACCTACTCGTTCATAATATTCATTCGGATCGCTCAAAATCCTCACGAATCTCATACTTGCTTAAGAAATTTATAAACTAAATTTCTTATTTCTCATTTCTTATTTTCTCATGATTTCAACCATATGAAATCATTACTAACATCTTTTACTCCTTATTCTCATTAAGTTATGTTTCAAACATATTAAACTTAAAGAAAATAGTAGAAGAAACTAGGGTTCGGATTACCGTTCTTCTTTATTTCTCTTCCGTTAGACAAAGCCGACGATTTGCTAGCTTTTCTATTTCACGATCACTTTTGATCCGAGCGTTCATGATCATGCTCTTCCTCTCCTCTCCCAACCGAGCTCTCTCTCTCTCTCTCTCTCTCTTTCTCAAGTTCTAGGATTTTCAAAATCCTAGAAAATGAAAGTTAAGCTTAGTATTTATAGAATTTCAAAGCTAGGGCATTTTGGTCATTTCCCCTCCACCTCCTTACTATTCCACCCTTGGCAACCAAGTTTACTTGGCCACCACCCTTACATGGTGACCAAGTAGCCGCCCCTTATGCCCATGGGTAATCCCCATGGGTTGCTCCATGGGTTTTACCCATTCGTTTACCCATTGGTTCGATCCGCGGTTTCTTTTCTTGGCTTGGGCCTTAACCCTAATTCTTATTGGGCCTAACTTGGGCTTAACTTCAAAAATCATTGGGATTGACATAATCCAAGTCCAATTGGATTCTACAATGTCCATGAACACAAAGTCCATTAAGACTAATCGTATTCTACGATCGTATTCTACGCATTCCATTCTCGTATACTCGTATTCTCTTCGTATATTGTTCGTACGATATTCGTATTATATGTCGTACTAATTTTCGTAATATACTCGTATAATAACTCGTATCATACTCGTATTTCTCACGCATAATAACCCTAGTTATTATACATACTCATAACATTCTCGAAACTCACTTTCCCTAACCCTTAGGTTTTGAGTCCGCAGGCGAAAACTTCGTTTTTGCCATAACTGAAATATTATTGAATATTCCATCACGTCTCAGAATTAAACGTAATCTATAACTTCTCGGAATTTCAAAATAAATCTCCAAGCAGAAACGGGTGAATAGTGCCTATTTCGTCTTTTTCCCCGAAAAATATTTTATTCCCGAAAAACTTTTATTTTCGTCTTGAAAATCTTACTCGTTCAGTCTAGCTCGTAGACAGAATCCTCCCGATTAATAATCATTCTAGGTTATAGAACGATTAATGAACACATAGCACAGAATAGTATTAATAAAAATTCATTTTATTAATAACTAATTCTTTAACTTAAATTCTTGACAATCCGATTTTTCCGAGTTGTCACATTCTTCCCTCCTTCAAAGAATTTCGTCCTCGAAATTTTAGCTTACCCTTCTTCTCAACTTCTCTTCAAAGAAGTTCTTATCTTTCCATCATTCCTAACCTCCATAACCTATCAAGAATCATGAAGCGAAAGGAATAACTAGGAATATAAAGATTCCTTTAAAACATTTCACTCTTTTGTTGAGGGGTCAAATTGACCATGAACTCTTACAAGGTTAAACAGCCTCTCGCCGTAAACCTTTCTTACACGGTAAGTTTACAATCACAAAGAAGGTAAACTACCTCTTCCATACATAGGTGATCAGCCTAACGTATAACCCCATTTCAGGGTATGTTCACCTCAGACTTAGATTCCGCACCAAAATAATTTGGTTCGGCATAGCTCTTCAAAGAAAGCTCGATTTTCTTTTAATCATGACATACCATTCGTCTTAGCCAAATCAAGTAGCTTAGACCATATCAATAAATTGGATATCAACTTGAACATTCGTCTAGTCAACTCGCTTGACATCGACTACTTCTTTAAATTCTTTTCAAAACGTTTCATGACGTCATGATACCGTACTCTTCACAGTACGTTGAGGACTTCGTCAGTTTATGACTTCGTCATTATACATCATACCATAGTAGGTTATTGATCCTCTGATCAAATTCCATACCAGGTTTAATTGCATTAACAACTCCATCTTTTTACCATCCTTGCATCAAATGCACTGATGATATAAAATTCATTGGGATATTTTAAATCAATTTCTGTCTAGCCGAAACAACTAGCATAGACATACCAAGAAATGTTTTTTAAAAATCCATTGGTTCCAAAAAGTTGAACCAATTCTTTTCTTTTTCAAAATGTACAATTCAGCACGATTTGAATAAACTTCGAAATCTAGCATAGCTAGAGGATTTGGAATATCATATTCTCCATCTTCCTTCATTGTCTTTCTGCGACAATACTTAAACTTCTCTAGCACCTTCAATGCTAAGTCTACTGAAAATACTTCATTTTCAGTCTAAACATTCCTATTTCTTAGTACAGTCCATCAACTTACCACACATTATGGGTTCAGGAACTTTCCACAATAATATGAGTTTAAGAACATCCAGATAGACCTTTGGCGTCCATTCACTGAAACATTCGAAAACATACCATACTATTATGAGTCACAAACTTACCATAAGTATGAGTTTCAAGACTCGCACCTACCTTATTGTTCTCTACCTATCAAGTATATACATGAGAAAAGATTCACCTTCCCGTCATATACATCTTAATAGCGCGACCAATTCCAATGATTATCACTGTAATAAATTGAGCAGTTGTTACACCAAGCACAAACCTCTGCCCATACAAAGGTTCATACAACTCAGCCATCACATGAGTCCTCAATTGAAATCTTACAACTTCTGACTTCCTCTGTACTTAATACAAATTTTCTTTAATTCTTATAGTAACCTTTACAACTCAATCTGAGTTCTTCTTCCCATACTACTTCGTAGTACCCTTCATTCATAGCATTAGCTATAAATCATTCATCGTTTAACAGCTCATCTGTTACTACGATTTACTATGATCACGTGGTGATCTTCAAATCATTCTCTCTATGATTATAGTCTTAGGTACTCTTACCTAAGATTTATAACCTATCAGCTCTGATACCAACCTGTAACGCCCCGAAATCCGGTCTATTTTCACATCCGGATTCCGTATGTCACTATCCCATTTTTTTCCAAACATACATAATTATATACTAAATATAATAACATATATTCTAAAATCCCAGGTTCTATAACCACAAAACCTCTTTCATTACAAATAATGATAATTACATTATTCTTTACATCTTACACGAGTGACTTTCATCCGCCACAAAGGATTCATAACTGTTCATTAAACTAGTCTATAGTTTAATTCTATCATTCTATATTACAAGTTTTCACTTGCTCTTCACGCACATTCATATAATGAATGGCA
The DNA here is from genome assembly GCA_016801055.1 of Panax notoginseng. NCBI lineage: Eukaryota > Viridiplantae > Streptophyta > Magnoliopsida > Apiales > Araliaceae > Panax > Panax notoginseng. The sequence goes on from CM029015.1 coordinate 137,741,498, forward strand.
CTTCGTCTGAATACCGCTCAGCTTGATCTTTACGGGATCCTTAAGTTCTTTCTAACATCGTTCGCTGAAAATGTTTTTATTTAAAGCAAGTGTGAGCATTCAATTGCCTAGCAAGTCATAACAGTTGAACAAACAACTTCAAGAGTTTAAACATTTTTCAGAACTACAATAACCGAACAAAGGTTATGAAGCAGCTTGAATAATAGGAATAGTCTTGATTCCTATCATTTTAAAACATTAGTCGCATGCACTTTAAAATACTTTCATTCTCTAATTTCTTTCATGCACAATTGGTCTGGCTAGAATCAATAGCACAGACTTAATCAATAACGGTTCATGTATAAACAGAACATTCTTTTATTGAACATTTCAAACGTAGAACAGTTCATCTCACAGAAACACCGAAGTGTTCACATTGTGGCTCAAGGCCTCATATATACTACCATCTTGTTCAAATATCGCACATTCCCACATGGCCAGAACCTCTCAAGTTCAACATCTGAGAAGTTTTAGAAACTAGCATTCATTTAAAATATGAATGAAGTTAGGAAACTTACCTTACGCACAGCTACAGCTTACGCTGAACTGCTCATTCCAATTCCTATGTAACACATAAGGAAATAACACGTACACCAATTAGTCATATACTTGACTTACGCATTGGTTTACTTAACTTTACTTCTTAAGGTTCGCGTTCTTGAAATTTAAGCTTACGCGACTAACTTTTATTACCAGATTATGGCTTTATGACATACTGAGATGTCTTACTCAACACGTTCATCATCCTTGATGATATGCATTCTTATCTTCTTCTTATACTTCTCTAGGACTCCGCACACATCGCTTCTCTGCTAGTAGTCCATATGGTACTCTGAGTGGTTACCCACAAACAACCAACAAACAAGTTCCCGTCTCATCTACACTGCTTACATAGTGAGTTAGATCGGTTGCCAGTTTTGTATATACCTTCGCTCTCTGAAGGAATTGTTTAGCCCAGCTCCCATATGTCAACTATCAAAGTTTCGATTGTACCTCAACCTAAACTTATTTTAACTTATATGAACCATTAAACTATAATGTTCGTTAAGTCAACTTCTTATTCCTTATGGCTTTCTGGCAACTAAATGCCATACCTCAGGAATCATTCTTTATTGACTAAGTCATACAATCTTTTGTATACTCAAAACAATCATTCAATGTCAATACTATGAGACCATAGCGTTAAACATTTCATATGAACTTATTCATATCTTACAATGTCCGGTTCCCTCAACTCGGAACATTGTCCAAGTTATACTTATTAACTCGGCTTCTTAACGTTATACGTTATTGTCTTTAGTTTAGTTTCTTCACCGTTCACGGTTAATCAACATTCTTCATTATATTACGGTTAAACCATACACAGGGTGTAGGTTCTGCCCGTTTAACACTCGCTTACACTCAACCCTTACGCTGGTTAAACTGTTCAGCGCTTACTTTTTATTCTATCATTCTCACCCGACTTATATGCGGCTTTCAGTAATCTTATTACCGTTCGCTACGGCTTTCTTGATACCATTCGTATCTTACTTACTATCTTCGTCAATGTCTATGTCATACAACCACGGTATACTTAGAACGTTCGTCCAACGCGAATACAATTCACAAGGATCGTTTACGTACTCAACGTTTTACTTGTTCGTCTTTTAATCTCTCACTCAACCTTTACTCAAGGTTTCAATTACTTTCATCATTATCCAACCCATGAACCCCATGTTCATTATTCTTTCTTAATGTCGAAGCCATACCGTTCATTGTATGCTAAGACCGATCGTTTATTGCAACAACGTTGCGTTCACAGCGTCTATACGCTTTACGTTCATCTTTCAATGCCATGTCATAACATCGAAATGTTATACATCACCTTCGTCAACCAACGTCTAAGGAATCACAACCATAGCAATCCCTCACGTTCGTTTATCGCGACTACGGTCCCCGAATATCGGTTTCGTAACCCGCATCTACATTCCTTGTCTTTTATTCTCGTTAAATCTTTTCGTTCAACCTTTATTAAAGGTTTAAAACACTTGACTAAGTGTTACATTACGTGAACTATATCTTCATACTTCTTTCTTGCACATCCCCCGAGAAATTGAGCAGTTAGAATCTCATTTTTGGGCAGTGCCTTGCACCGACGCTGCGGCGCCGTGCCCTTCCCTTCCTCTCGCGCTGCGGCGCGGCACACCTTTCTCTCTTTCCTTCCCGGACTGGCGCTGCGGCGCCAAGTCCTTCTTTTCCTCTCGCGCTGCGGTGCCACTCTCCAGAAGTGTATGGCCGAGCTCCGCGCTGCGGTGCCCCTTCTCGCGCTGCGGCGCTCCCCCTCGCGCTGCGGCGCCCCTTCTCGCGCTGCGGCGCTCCCCCTCGCGCTGCGGCGCCCCTTCTCGCGCTGCGGCGCCAAGACAAAAACCTTGAAATTTTTTCTGAGTGTTAAGTCAAGTTTGAGATGCTTACTTTACGATCTCATAACTTCTTCGTTATAACTCGGAACGAGGTCGTTCCAAAGCCATTCTCTTCCTTATCTTACGTAATTTAATATGCCTTGGACAGAACATCATTCTGAATCTGTTAACATGCCATTCAATTGGCTTAATCTTAACCCTTTGTTCATTTTACGCTTTTAACGTTCTTCGTTCGTTCGTCCGTAATTCGGTCATCCGAACTCGGAATTCGTTTGTTCTTGAGTCCATGACTCACATTTTATACGTTCTCTTACATTCTTATGAAACCCTACACGTTTTGGTTCATTTACTAACTTTCAAATTCTCGTTTGTCTTTTACGAAATTTCGCCATAACTTCGTTATAGCTCCGTTTTAATTCGTTCTTCATGAACGTTTCTAACGTTCCTAACCAAGAAAGAAGCAACTAACTTATACACGATGGTTTTAAACTTGTCCATCAAAAATATTTACACTACGATGGTTTTAAATTTGTCCATCAACAACGTTCTACGCGTTCTTCGCGTGTTCTTCGCGTTCTTCATTTTTAATCGATATTTTGGATTACGATTTCACTTTTTCTTGGAATTTGATGTTATAGAACACCATTCCTTACTTAATACACCTACTCGTTCATAATATTCATTCGGATCGCTCAAAATCCTCACGAATCTCATACTTGCTTAAGAAATTTATAAACTAAATTTCTTATTTCTCATTTCTTATTTTCTCATGATTTCAACCATATGAAATCATTACTAACATCTTTTACTTCTTATTCTCATTAAGTTATGTTTCAAACATATTAAACTTAAAGAAAATAGTAGAAGAAACTAGGGTTCGGATTACCGTTCTTTTTTATTTCTCTTCCGTTAGACAAAGCCGGCGATTTGCTAGCTTTTCTATTTCACGATCACTTTTGATCCGAGCGTTCATGATCATGCTCTTCCTCTCCTCTCCCAACCAAGCTCTCTCTCTCTCTCTCTCTCTCTCTCAAGTTCTAGGATTTTCAAAATCCTAGAAAATGAAAGTTAAGCTTAGTATTTATAGAATTTCAAAGCTAGGGCATTTTGGTCATTTCCCCTCCACCTCCTTACTATTCCACCCTTGGCAACCAAGTTTACTTGGCCACCACCCTTACTTGGTGGCCAAGTGGCCGCCCCTTATGCCCATGGGTCATCCCCATGGGTTGCTCCATGGGTTTTACCCATTCGTTTATCCATTGGTTCGATCCGCGGTTTCTTTTCTTAGCTTGGGCCTCAACCCTAATTCTTATTGGGCCTAACTTGGGCTTAACTTCACAAATCATTGGGATTGACATAATCCAAGTCCAATTGGATTCTACAATGTCCATGAACACAAAGTCCATTAAGACTAATCGTATTCTACGATCGTATTCTACGCATTCCATTCTCGTATACTCGTATTCTCTTCGTATATTGTTCGTACTATATTCGTATTATACGTCGTACTAATTTTCGTAATATACTCGTATAATAACTCGTATCATACTCGTATTTCTCACGCATAATAACCCTAGTTATTATACATACTCATAACATTCTCAGAACTCAATTTCCCTAACCCTTAGGTTTTGAGTCCGCAGGCGAAAACTTCGTTTTTGCCATAACTGAAATATTATTGACTATTCCATCACGTCTCAGAATTAAACGTAATCTATAACTTCTCGGAATTTCAAAATAAATCTCCGAGCAGAAACCGGTGAATAGTGCCTATTTCGTCTTTTTTCCCGAAAAATATTTTATTCCCGAAAAACTTTTATTTTCGTCTTGAAAATTCTTACTCGTTCAGTCTAGCTCGTAGACAGAATCCTCCCGATTAATAATCATTCTAGGTTATAGAACGATTAATGAACACATAGCACAGAATAGTATTAATAAAAATTCATTTTATTAATAACTAATTCTTTAACTTAAATTCTTGACAATCCGATTTTTCCGGGTTGTCACACGTAATGTTACAAATAATATGGTAAAAGTCCTCATTGGACCGTAGTGCATTGATGGACAGTTGTTGGCATGATCATGACCATTAATGAATACATAAATATTCTTGGCCCGCAGTGCATGGATAATTGTGGTCATGATACTAAAGAATATCCTTGGCCGTGGTGCAGGGGTGATTCGATGATGTGGAATATTTATTAAGCTGAGTCTCAACGATAACAGTGATGAAAAACCTTTTAAATCATAAAAGATAGTAGTTTTTTTTTCTACTTGACTCTTTTAATGGATTGCTTGTTCCGCTGCAGTTAAACTTGATGTCTATTATATTTTATCAGTTTAACATTGTTGAAGACTAGTGATAATTTATTTTGCATTATCTTAGTCATAATATTTCTTACTGGGCTAGTTGAGCTCACCCTTTCTTTCACTGTTCTCTTCAGGAAATGAGAATATAGCTGGGACGAGTCGGGAAACGGAGTGATGGTTCAAAGGATAGCATTAGTAGTCCTCACTATTCTGTAAAATAGTGTGATAATAATTGTAATGAGGACTCCTTTTGAGTTTGTATACTCTCTAGTAGACAATATTTGTATTCAAACTCACTGTTTATGTTTTGCCGTATTGTACACGACAGTTGTATTATTAAGTTGTATTTGAATTCTGTACCATGTATCTGGCGACTCAAGATGGGTGATGTATACCTTATTTTGGGGGCGTCATAGTAGTCATGCATTTTTAATTATATTGGTAGATGTATGTTAAAATGATGCGTGCATGCATGTAGTCATTAAATGCATTTTGAAAAGCTCCAGGTTAGAAGATACCACACACTTTCTGAGGTGATTTAGATACTTGTTGTCCAGATATTATGGATCCGAATTAGTCGACTAGTTTCTGTAGGACCACTTCTGGTGTACGGAGGAGGGCTTCTGAAGTACCTCGACCCCATTCCGTTAGACAGCCTCGTCGGTTGGTAGAGGCGGTGATACGTCTAGTCCTGGTTGATGTACCGGATGTCGAGGACGAGGAGGAGGATATTCTGGTTGTGGACCCCGCTCCTGCTGCACATATTCCCCGTTGGGAGCTCCCGAGTATTCAGGTAGGAAACCCAGAGCTTCTGGGTGACTTGAGTCGACATCCTTCGATGTATTTGTATGCTAATGAGGTTTGACGTCAGAGCTTGATCTTCCTTCTTTCCTATTTGTGAGGAGTAAAAGGATTTAATGTTGATCTGCATTTCATGCAGGTTCCTAACTTTACACAGCCTCGAGAGAACTGGTTCAGTATACACTCCATGTACCAGGCTCTTCATCTTGACTATAGAGCAATTGTGCATGACTGGGGTTTTGGAGCATTCTTTTCCATCCTTCCCCGCCGTTACCCCTGGGGTTACCTCAGGGCATTATCTGAGTGGTGATTTCACCAGACTCAGTCACTCCATTTGCTAAACCGTGAGGTAATGATGACACCGATAGATTGGAAATTTATCACAGGTATGTAGTTTGGAGGGGAGCCAGTGCCTTGCACGTCGGATATTACCCCGACTACCGTCAAATCCTTGTTAGGAGTTCCGGCGAAGGCGCTCAAGGGCAGGATTGTTCGTGTTGGTCCTTTGAGCGTAGATGCCTTGAGTGGGCTATTGAGCCAGCCCATGCCAGATGATAATAGAGTCAGGGATCGCATTCTTCGATGATTGTTCCTGATGATCATTAGGGGCTGCTTCATAGTAGATAACTCTTCTACGGTGTCGTTCGCTTTGATCATCGCCACTAGGCATGCGGACCGTATTGGAGAGTATGATTGGGGTCCCTATACCTTTGCCTATTTCCTCAGGGGCATGCATATGACTGAGGCTTGGTTAGGATTTTACCCATTTCTGTTGGTAAGTATTTCTCTTGTCATTTACCATATATAGGTTAAAAGTGTTAACTGACAGCAGATGTTTGCCTTTGTGTTGACAGTTTTGGACTTATGAGAGGCTCCCATATTTGCGTCCAATGAGTGTGTTAGGATTAGATACCTACCCACGAGGACGGCGATGGCATCATTCTATATTGCTGGAGGTCCCTGTACCTGAGGGTTTCACTCACTGCAGCTTGCAGCTAGAGTTGTTGACAGCTGACATTATCATATGGATTCCCTATTCTGGGGAGCATTTGGCCATCGGATTTGAGGATGGATACCTGACTGGTGTCGAGTACGTGATTTCCACCCGTAGGGTTCCTCTCTTTACAGATGGAGGATGAGAGCTCTATTTAGGAGAGCGTGCTATTAGGAGCACCTCAGGGGAGATCCGTATACCGATCTTGCCTCCTGCTAGGTGTTATTGGCCAGTATTGCAATCACCCGTCATTGATATCCCATTGTTGGGTGTTGACAATTTTGCATTATCAGAGGGTCCCTGCACTCAGGATGTATTCCAGTGCTGGTGGATCCCTCGTACTATTGGAGTCCAGACCCGCGCCACTCAGTTCATGGGGGATATGGTTCTAGGATCCTTGATGATGACAGATTGGTTAGCCTGTGTCCGAGATCTGACTCATGTGACACAGATTGACAGTTTAACCCTGCAGTTGGATCAGGCACATATCTTTATCCGGCATTTGGGCAGAGATCCGACAGAGGAAGATTCGTTTGATCCTTCTAGCTCGGGCGCTGGCCCCTCAGATGACCCATTTGGTTTTTCCGGTGCAGATCCTCCTTTGTATCAGCATGATATCCCTGTTGATAGAGATCCAGTGACTCAGGAGGAGTTACATCAGGTGGATAGGATTGATGATGTGGACATCGACACCATTGTCTTTTTTTGATGTATATTCTCGTTATATCTTTTGATAGGCTTCTGTTAGCTAGTGGGTGTCTATACCCCATTCTCACTATATCTTTTGATAGGCCTCTGTTAGTAGTAGGGCGTCTGTGCCCCATTTCCCTGTATTTGTAGCTGTATAGAGATGATGTATTAGATGATGTATTAGATGATGATATACTTAGAAATGTATGTACAGTTTTTCCATTCCCTATATCATATTTCCATCTATTATCTGTAATACATGTATCATGTTATTCATATGTATGTATGTCCAGAGATATTCAGCATTGACCCCTGGATGGTCTTATGACATGGCCAATGCAGATGTCTTCATCGACAGTTAGCCGTATTGATCATACCCCACCATTAGTGGTGGTATCTGGTATGCGATCGTGGTATGATAGCATGTCACCATCAGATAGGGTGACCATAGATCATTTGTTGTAGCATACTATGACCCTGTTGATGTTTCAGGTTCCCACAGGATTCGTGGATGGCATGCTGGAGCACTGGGTCTCGGAGAGGCAGGTTTTCCGATTTGGAACCCAGGAGTTGACTCCCACTCTGGAGGAGTATGCACAGTTGACGATGTTGCCACTGGACAGACCTTGTGTGCATATGGCTTTGGGGGACATGAGTCGGCGGTTCATGACCCTCACTGGACTGAGGCGTAGAGTGGTGCAGGATGAGCTTACATCTGGCCACGTTATATCCCAGCTTTTTCTGTTTTATAGATTTGGCTCTGAGGATTGTTATAGACGACATTCCGGGGATTTCACCATACCGGAGGATCATTGGCGTCTGGCCAGGGTAGATGTACTGCTATTGTGCGTACTGTCATATGTCTACATGCCACTGTATATGGATGAGTTGGACATAGGAGTTATCATGACGGTGAGAGCTCTCAGGGAGGGTCGTACCATCATACCTATGATTATAGCTGAGACATTGAGGTCAGCTACATACTTCTACACTTAACATACAAGAGTATTTACGGGCAGTTCGGTTATGCTATACGTGTGGTCTATGTCACACCTGCGACCGATTGGCACTTTCAGACAGCATGGGTATTGTTTCATCCATGATATAGCCATGTCATACTCATTTCAGCCTACGGAGTGTACGAATGCTATATCTTGGTCCGCTTTCTTAGCTGATATTATAGACCCGTTCAGTATATTGCCCTGCTCCGGGCTCAGCTCACCTTATAGCTTTATTACTCATGCTCCGGGCATGGATTACATCCCTCTATCTGGTTTGAGGACCATGACTACTTACCATCCACTGACCGTGATGTCACAGTTTGACCAGTTTTAGAATTTTCATCCTTTCGAGGGAGCGCTGGGCCAACGTTTAGCTTCTCGCTATCTTTCAGCAGAGGACCGATCCTGTGTGTATGTATGTTGGGATCAGCGTGAGATAGCTGCTTTCTCTATTAGTCATCCAAGTTGTTCCACAGAGTATTCCACATGGATGGAGACAGAGACTGCACCGGCTGAGGAAGTATCCACATTGCCGAGTATTGACTCAGATGGTGGAGAGCCCATGGAGGACATTAATTCTTACACCGAGGAGGAGCCATCTACTGGGTTGCCAGTATTTCCTTTAGATTCTCCCAATACTAGCACTATCGTGATTCAGCATTCAGCACAGTACTTTGAGCAGAGTCTTCATCTGATGACCTTTGAGAGAGATCAGGCTAGATCCCTGATGTTGACTGCCCTTGATGGGAGAGACGCAGCCCTGTTAGAGAGGGACGAGGCATTAGCTCGTATAGATGCCGCTGTCGTTGAGCGGGATGAGGCCAGATCAGCTAGAGATGCAGTGATAGTCGAGCGGGATAGTGCCATATCTGCTCGGGATATAGCTGTCATAGATAGTACTGCAGTGAGGTCCCTTACCACTGGCATGCTTGCAGAGATGAGCAGTTATATCGATGAGCACATGGTCACCATGCAGATGACTGCAGATCTGTTGGGTCGTGTGGATATCCTCGTACAGGAGACCACAACCTTACCTCATTCTTCTGATATGGATGCCATGTTGGGCTTGTTAGCTCGCATATATGCCAATTTGTAGATGGGCTCGTATTTTCTTGCACATACTAGCTTAGCCATTTTGTCATGTATAGTTTACATTATGTATATCAAACAACATTATATATAGCAGGGAAATATATTTTTTTGATCACTTCCCTTTTAGATATGCTATGATACTTGCTTGATAATTTCCTACTTCTTCAGGGCTTGTGATCTTGATATATTCTGAATTCCTCCTTGATGGATGGACATTGAGTTGTCTCGGGATAGTTCAGAATAGATCATAAATCTGTGTGTATCCCTACCATCTTTGGTGTCTTGGGACTGGTTTCTGTATGGAAATGTGGAGAGGATTGTGGCTTTCCTCTCTGAGATTGACCGCACCACAGATGGTCGCCAGTACCCCTATTTAGGAGGAGCCTAGTTAATTCCATCTCTTATGGATTGGTGTTGCTCTTCAAGGTACAACCGCAGCTTAGATGGTTGCCGAATCTCCTATTCACGAGGAGAGGTTGGGTAATTCCATCCCTTTGGTTTGAAGCCAATGAAATGTAGTGGATTGAAGTTTGATCCCAGTACCATCAACAAGTATTTGTGTTTTGGTAGGGGGTTAGACTGAACCATAAATGGTTGCCTACGTACTCCTATTTGAAGAGGGGATCAGGTTTGTGTAGTTCGAACCTGGTGTAAGAGGTTCAACGCTATTTATGAAAGGCAGATGGGTGTAGAAGCTTTATTGATGAAGAAGGTTGTAGAAGTGTTTTGGTGCTTTTTGTTTTTGTAGAAAATGGTAGAAATGTTTTTGTTGTTTTTTTTATTGCGACCAGGCCATATAGAATATGGTTGCCTATGTACTCCCGTGTTTCAAGGAGACCAGGTCGACGTAATTCAGCCCCCAGGGCGAGTTGAAAAGTGTGATCCCATGTGCAGGATAAACTATGGGGAAGAAAGATTAATCCCATGTACAGGTCAAACTGTGGGGAAGAAAGTTTAATCCTATGTGCAAGATAGACTGTGGGGAAGAGAAAGTTTGATCCTAGGCTGAGGGAAAACTGCAGGTACGAGAAGTTTGATCCCATGTATGGGTAGCCAAACTATAAACGCGAGAGGTTCAATCCGTAGTGGGATGACCTAAGTTGTATGAGCGCAGTGAAGCCAGGCTGCTGGCTTGAAGAGTATGTTTCCCTGAGGGGCAAAGTGTGGAAAAGAGTTGTATGTGGTAAAGGGTTAAAGAACCGGAATGGCTAATGATCTGATGATCCAATATTTACTTGATGGTAACTTCAGACGTAGTACCGTTTCACGGTGTCTGAGTTGATGAGTTGTGGAAATTCATCGCCGTCCATTTCCTATAATCTGAGAGCACCTACTATCAATACCTCCTTGACAATTAATGGGCCTTCCCAGTTAGGAGCGAATTTTCCCTTAGATTGATCTTGGTTGTCAATGATCTTCTTCAAAACCAAGTCATGTTGTTTAAACTGCCGTAGCCGGACTTTTTTGTTGTAGGATCGGGCGATCCTTTGTTGATATAATTGACCATGGAAGATAGTCGCGGTTCGCCTTTCATCTATTAGAGACAATTGGTTATACATGTCTTGTACCCATTTGTCTTCATCCAGCTGAGTGTCCATCAACACTCGGAGGGATTCCATTTCTACTTCTATGGGGAGTACTGCTTCCATCCCATAGGTTAATGCGTAGGGGGTTGCCCCAGTTGAAGTGCGCATTGATGTTCTGTAGGCTAATAGAGTAAGAGGCAATAGCTCAGGCCAACCTTTGTGATTGGCGGACATCTTTTGCATAATCTTCTTGATGTTTTTGTTAGCCGCTTTAATAGCACCATTCATCTTTGGATGATGGATGACGGAGTTAAGGTGTTTGATGTGGAATTTACTGCATAGTTCCTCCATCATTTTGTTGTTGAGGTTCTTAGCATTGTCTGATACGATTACCTCGGGTTGTCCATATTGACAAATGACATTATTTCTGATGAAAGCAATGATGACTTCTTTGGTAACCTTGGGGAAGGAGGCTGTTTCTACCCACTTGGTAAATGGTGAAGATGAAGCGATGTCCATTACTGGCTTTGGGCTTGATGGGCCCAATCACGTCCATTCCCCACATTGAGAAGGGCCAAGGTGAACTCATATTGTGGAGCTCCCGTGTAGGGGCGTGGATAGCATTCCCATGAATTTGGCATTGACAACATCTCTTGACGTGGTCATAGCAATCAGCCTTGAGAGAGAGCCAATAATGTCCTGTCCTGAAGATTTTCTTGACAAGGAGGAGGCCACTCATGTGTGGACCACAGACTCCACCATGGATCTCATCCATGAGTCTCTGAGCTTGGTCTTTGTCTAAACATCTGAGAAGACCTAGTCCTATATCTCTCTTGTAGAGTGCATCTCCGCTCAGGTAGAATTTCATAGCAAGTCGATGAATCCGCCTTTGCTCAGTCAAGTTCGCCTCAGCGGGTGTAGATCCATCTCGTAGGTACTCCTTGATATGCTGATACCAAGGTTGTTGGATGGGAGGTAGCTCATCCGGTACTTCTCTAACATAGTTCCCATATCCTGGTGCCTTTTGCAGGGCTAATGTGACGCTTGGCATGTGTTCCTTGTCAGGTATGTGCATCAAGGAGTCCAAAGTTGCTAATGCGTCCGCAAAATCATTTCTATTATGAGGAATGTGTATAAAGGAGATTTCTTCGAACTCCGAAGCCATCTGTAAAACTTGCCGATGGTAAGGCAGTAAGCGTAGCTCTTTGGTTCGAAAGATTCCTGTGGATTGTTTGATTACCAACTCTAAATCCCCAAAGACAGTTAACCGCCTAATACCCATTAAACGGGCAAGTTTTAGCCCCATGATACAGCCTTCATACTCAGCTGTGTTTTTGGTGCTGATAAACTGTAATTTGACGGCGACGGGATACTGTTCCCTCGTACCGGATACTAGAACTACTCCAGCTCCAGAACCTTCCGTATTAACAGCTCCATTAAAATACATGTTCCATATTGGACGTGCATCGTACTGATGTTGTTGCTGAATTGTCATTACCCCTTCATCTGGGAAGTATGTTTCCAAGGGTTTGAAGTCCCCTAAAGGTGCGGCGGCCAGTTGATCCGCAATTCCTTGACCTTTAATGGACTTTTGAGTCACGTAGACAATGTCAAATTATTGTAGGATCAACTGCCATCTGGACAGCCTACCACTACAACAAAAAAGCTTATCAGCGACCACACATCTGCAACCGCATATAGTCGCAGATGGGTATTAGCGACTGCATGCGGTCGCTAATATTAGTCGCAGAAAATCTTGTCGCTGAAATGACATCAGCGACCAACAATAGCGACCGCATTATTAGCGACCGCAATCAGCGACCTCAGCTGTCGCTATTCTAACTCATGCTGAGGCATTTGTCAAACGTGATGTGGCACACGTGGCAGCGACCGAAATAGCTACCGCCTGCGGTCGCTAACATCTAAGAAACTTACTTGGTCGCTAATACTGTATCAGCGACCGCCTGCGGTCGCTGACTTTATTTATTTTTTTTAAATATTTTTCCTGTTTTATTGATTTCCCAAAAATAACCTGCTTTGTACCTGTTTTTTATCCCAACACACAGCAGTATATATAAGCATCCATCCATCCATGATAACTACTATATGATAAACATTCATCCATACAGTCCAAAGAATGATTCTAAACCAACACAACACAATACAATCGTAAACATCCATATAATAGAATCGTAAACCAATACAGTCCAAAGATAAGTAGTTTAAAAGATTACAAGTCTTTAAAAATCTAAAAAACAAGTCTAACAAGGCTTTACAAATCTAATATGACTGGTCTAGCTCTTCATGGATCATTCAAATTAGTACCTTATAATTAACAAAAGAATAAAACATATATGTTACATGTGTTGATACTGCTATGACTTGGGGAAAGCTAAACAATAGACAATGTACGTAATGAAACATATAAGTACCTGGTCGCCATCCTGATCCTGGTCGCCACCCTGATGCTGTGATACTGTGATGCTGCTGCTTCCGCCACTGCCTTCGCCAAGTCACCAGGATTCAGAGAATGCAGATGCCCGCCCAGTATAAGAAGAAGATCACGATTTTGACAGATCGCTCTCACACAGTCAGCAGAAGTATGATAGGCTGGATGGCCTGATGACTGTGTAGACTGGGTAGCAGAGCTGTCTGTGCCACTGATGGTCGGGCGTCGTCTTTGTCCTTGGCCTTTAACATAATTTTTCTTCACGACGGACGCCCTCTCCCACAATTCTTGATCAATCGCCGGACGCGGGGTGCCTTCAGGATAGCGCTCGTTCATTAAGCCCTTATAAGTGTCCTGTCAGAAGGTCAACAAATAAATAGTTAAAAATAAATAAATAATGCTAAAAAAATATGACTGTAATATGTTTAAATTTAACTTATTACCGCTATCTGAACAGCATCAGGCAGACCGTCACGGGTGGCCACATACACATCCAACCAATTGATAGATTGACCTTGAGACTCAGACTCCTACAGTTCATGTTCTCATATTAATATGTAAATATATGATATTTTAGCTACAAAACATGACTGTAAACATAAAGATATACTGCTATACATACGTACCCTAGCAGCAATATGTTGCAGCTGAGATATACTGCCGCCCTTGTACGTGCCTTTTGCCTTTTCGCCTTCAGATACACCTGAGGATCTGTTCGAGGCAGCAGTCTTACGTCTCTTGACCCAGCTCTCAGCTCTCCACTGCTCACACATCTGCACCGATATGGGATATGCGCACCACTAGGGGCAATGCTCATGCATATACTGCTCACCCTGTCCTGGATGGTCAATCTCAGCATTGTGCAGGGCTTTCTGTCGTTCTTTGTTTAGATTATCTTTAGTCCGGACGGCGCACTTCTGCCAGAACAGTGCCTGAATAACTGATGCATGTGCGTCGTCCCATCTATACCGCTTCTGCAAATAAAACAACAATAATAATATTAAAACTGTTATATTACCATAATCCAACATTACTAAACTATTAGTTGATTAACTATGTATTATCTATCAGAGTGATTAAATAAATATACCTGAAATTCAGCCCAAACTGCATCCTTATGGGCGAGAGGTGTGCTCGCCCATGTAATCACTGGCGTAGGCCAGTTCTGTAAGCATAATTGTGAAATGCACTTCACAATTTTACTATCTTGAAAACCACTACAATATACAATAATTTACATTAAAATATATTTATAACAATGGAAATATTAAACCATTATATATACACGATGTTTAACTTACGTGCTTTCTGGAGGAGGACGGATCTGTATAAGAATGCGATCATCCGGATTAGCCGGGATCTTCGACACATGATTAGGGCCTCGACCCAACCCGCGCTTTCGTGCAACAGGTTCAGAAGACATCTATAAATAAAAAAATTAGGATGTTAGTATGAAATTATGAATGACAATTAATTGTACGAAATAGTTAACTACGATTACCATAAGTGAAAGGTACATAAACATGACTGCAAAATAGTTAACTACAACAACTACAAATGATATAGTTAAGGATATACTCAGTTATTCCATTCTTTATTATACTCAGTTGGTTAAAATTTTGACTTCTATACTCCATAAAATTAGTGGAATATCCTCACTATTCTATGTAATAGTGTGTTAATAAATGTAATGAGGACTTCTTTTGAGTATAGATACTCTCTAGCTACTAAGCATATAACTTGAGTATACTAGCTACTAAGCATTTGATTAGCTCGTTGTACTTTATAAATGTTCGCAACTACCCGACCAACAAAAAAATTTCGCCAGAGTTTCCCCTATAATATGGACTAGCAACATGCACGACGGCATGCATATATTGTCATTTCTAGGCACCCAAGACACAAACCAAGAGAAATATATAAATAATCATAACATTATCCCTACTTGGCAAGACTTGAAACTTTGTTTTTGTTAGGAATTGAAATTTAATCCAGATTACAAGTTGAACTAATAATTGATTATTTTTCATAGCAGTCAGTCAAACACTGCTCTTGCTATTACATGTAACATCACACCTTTATAATTGCTTCAGTTTCTTTTTTCATCATTATATCCCATCTAATTTTTGCTTCTGTATTTTGTTGTCAAGTTACTTATTGCTCATTAGTATTGTCAAGTGACTTATTGCTCATTAAGTTGAAATTCTTAGATTATTATTCTTTGAAGTCAGAAGGGGAAGAAATAAAATAGTTTGTCATTCTTTACTGCTGCTCACTCTTTGTAGTCACAGTTTTAGATATATCTCAGAAATTATGAATCCTGCTATATCAATACATAAAATTAACCCACTACATCAATTTAGTTGCAATATATACTATTTTTCTTAAATTATTACCACTATTCAATAAAAAGATTCAACAAAAACCAGATTAATTACACACCCTACCTACAGTAGTCTGAATTACAAAAGAAAATGAAGGGGTCCCTGCATCACAATGAACAATGCATACAAATATATGCATGCATATGTAAAGAAGAAGCAAGACCAACACAGACATGGTCACAGTTGATTGCATCTTTCACAATACACGAGATTTTACTAGTATATCCACGATAATCTATCAAATCCAGCCCCCCTCCTCAATGTCAGTCATCACTGTCCAAGTACTTCTAACATATCATCAAATCAAACACTAGTATTTACAAGCTAACGAACTAGGTTAATACAATTGAACATACCGTTCAAAAGATTTGCAGGTAACGGTGGCGCCGACGGCGGCTGAGGTAGTGGTGGGTGGCGACAGCGGTTTTCCCCTCTTCTCCCTCTTCTTTTCTCCCTCTTCTCTCTCTTCTCCCTCTTTTTTTCTTCTGTTCTGGATCGACAGTGACGAACTGATATTGGTTTATTGAAATACATCCGCGACCGCATGCGGTCGCTGCTTTTTAATGATGTGGAAGTATCCACGACCGAATGCGGTCGCTGTTACTTATTGGTCGCAAATAAGCAGCACGCCAACATTTCCAGCCAATTTTTTTGGAGGCAAAAATGAGTCTGCGACCGAATAGCGACCGATATAGGTCGTTAACAAAAACTAGCGACCAAATTCAAGTGCGGTCGCTAAAGGTGGTCGCTAACAATCCTATCTGCGACCAAAAAATGCGGTCGCTGATAAGATTGGTCGCTGTTAGAGCATTTTCTTGTAGTGTACAATTCAGTATGGGTTTACTGAACACATAGTTGAGAGGATCCACGCGGGATATGGGATGGGTTGTGTGCCCATGGAGGTAATGTTTTAACCTCATGGCAGCCCATGCTAAAGCACAACAAGTCCTCTCAATCAGAGTGTACTTGTGTTCACTGTTGCTGAATCTTTTGCTAAGGTAATAGATAGCTCATTTTCGGCCTCTATCGCCTTTTTGGCCCAGTATGCAGCCCATGGCATTGTCACTTATGGACAGGTACATGAACAGGGGAACATCATCCCTGGGTGGTACCAAAATAGGAGCTTTGACTAACTGCTCTTTAACTGTAAGAAAGGCATTCTGGCACTCATCATTCCATTTCATGGAGGAGTTCTTCCTTAACAGCATGAAGATAGGCTCACAGGTTGCTGTGAGTTGAGAAATGAATCAGCTAATGAAGTTGATTCTTCCCAAAAATCCCCGTATTTCCTTCTCTATCTGAGGAATGGGCATTTTCGTGATGACCTAGATTTTGGTAGGATCCAACTCAATTCCTTAGTGGCTAACTAGGAATTCTAGCAACTTTTCCCGATTTAACGCCAAAGGCGCACTTGGCTGGATTCAACTTCAAGTTGTACTTGCGTAACCTGTTGAAAAGCTTTCTGAGATGGTCTAAGTGGTCATCCTCCTTCCGGGACTTGACAATGATGTCATCCACATAGATCTCGATCTCTTTGTGCATTAAGTCATGGAAGAGAGCCATCATAGCTCGCTGATAGGTAGCTCCGACATTGATGAGGCCGAATGACAACCATCTGTAGCAAAAGGTTCCCCAAGGAGTGATGAAAGTAGTTTTTTCACGATCTTCCTCAGCAACCATGATTTGATGGTACCCCACAAAGCAATCAGCAAAGGAGTACATACTGTATTGTGCAGTATTGTCAATGAGAATGTGGATGAATGGCACATGAAAGCTATCTTTAAGGCAAGCTTTATTCAAATCCCTGTAATCCACTCAAACTCACACCTTTCCTCCAGGTTTAGGCATGGGCACGATGTTGGATATCCACTCAGGATATGTAGACACCATGATAATACCAGCTTGAAATTGTTTCACAATTTCCTCTTTTACCTTCAAACTCCACTCAGGTTTTAATCGCTTGAGCTTCTGCTTGACTGGCTTGAATCCCTCTTTAATGGGAAGGCGATGAAGAACAATGTCAGTGGACAAACCCACCATGTCTTCATGAGACCATGTAAACACATCCTGGAATTGGGTTAGTAGCATAACCATGTTATTCCGTTGGTTTGGGATAAGGTATGAACCAATCTGGATTAACTTAGGATTTTCTAAGATTTCGAGATTAAAGGAGGTGGTTTGATCAAGGTTGGGTTTAGGTTTATCTTCGACCCATTCTTTGATCTTCGAAGGCACCTCAATGTCCTCTTGTGTTTCCATCAAGGCTGAATTCATCTCTACACCAAAGTCACAATCTTTGTGGAGAAGAGGCACTGTATCAGCAAGTACAGGCATATCTAAATTCAGGGTCCTGAAAAAAAATATACTTTCACTTAGTATATATGAAGTTGTTTAATCATACATAATGTTAGCATATACGGACAAAACAACAGCGAGTACTATACAGAAAAGTTAGCAGTTATTATATCTACAGGGCAGAATGAAATCTTGCCCATTTTACCCTTGTCAACTAATGCAAGGAGTGCTGCTCCAATTGGAAAGGATAAAGTCCGGGTGGACCGCATTGATGGAGGGGCCGTCATCGTCCTCCTCTTCCCGAATGATGACCATGACGTCTGGGCAATCATCGTCTGGGTATATCTATTTGTATGTTCATCATGAACAATGATGCGCATGCCCGACATTATCCGAACAACATTTTATTTGATTCTTTATTTCTCTTCCTCCACTCTGGGATCTGGAACAAAGACTTCTTTTGCTTTGAACGACACTAGCTTAGGAAATAGCATAGCCATCATATTGGTTGGCACCTTTATAGGATGTTGTGCAGACTCAACGTTTGAAGGCGAAGATAAATGCCGCGCGGTTGAATCTGAAGGAATCTGCTGATGCTTATGAGGATTCCTCTGACTAGAACAGACAGAATAGCCTAGTCCAGCTGTCCCAGTTTGACTGGCTACTTAGATGTGGTATTTAATACCTTAGTGATCTTTACCCAGCCCTTGTCCTGGCTGATGACCCAAAGACATCATTTCCTGAGTAGCCGACATTACTTCGGTAGATATCTTAGGTACGGGCAATGGCGTTCCCAAGGCATGAAATTGAGGGTTGCTTACTTACAAAGTGTGGAAACTGACCTACTCAACATCAGAATTAAAACTGATGAACGGTATGTCACCTTGTTGAGGGCATTCTGGTTCAGCATTAACTGTAACTAGACTATTGTTGATAATATATTTCAGTTGCTGATGAAGGGTGGAGGGGACTGCCCCAGCCATATGAATCCACAGTCTTCCAAAGAGCAGGTTGTATCCCGAATCTATCTTAAGTACGTGGAAAGACACGCAGAATGTATGGGGACCAATCTCAATTGGCAGCTTAATCTCTCCGACTGAATTCCGGCGAGATCCATCAAAAGCTTTGATGATCGTATGGCTACTTCGAATTCGATTGAGATTGACGTTCATCTTCAACAATGTAGCGTATGGATAGATATTCAAAGATGAACCTCCGTCTACTAAGACTTCAGCTAGCATATATCCGGAGGACAAGATCGCAATGTGTAACGGCTTGCAATGACCGGTCCCTTCGGGCGGTATGTCATCATCATTGAAAGTGATCACATTGTTGTTGAAAATGTGATCAGCCATATGTTGAAATTTTTCCACATCCACTGATTTTGGCAAGTAGGCTTCTTCCAAAACCTTTAGTAGAATCTTCCTGTGATCCTCGGAAGTTAAAACCAAGTCTAGTATTGAAATTTGATGTGGAGCTTCTCTTAAGCTTAAAACCACCTTGGCTTTATTATGACCCATGGCACAGAGGAATTTTTCAATCTTCTCCGTGGGAATTTTCCCCTTTGATTTGATGATAGACTTCATCACCCGTTGGGGAAGATAAAGTGGATTCTCCTTCGACACTACAGCAGTTATATGCGAGGTGGATCCTTCACCTTCTTCATAATTCTATGGAACTGTGTGCAGGCTAACAATAGGATATTGTGCTCTACATGGTAGGTTAATTGGCTCGAGAGCGGCCACTTTCAAAGGATTGTTGCTTCCTCTTAGTTGAATTACTGGTATAGTGAGTGGCTTGACAATTCCATCAGCATCAGTGGAGATAACTGCTACCAATCCCTTCCATTTAGTAGGATATGTATTCTCATGACCACGTAACACAGTATCATCGTCTATCAATGAGATTCTGGATAAGGTGGCGGAGTGCCCAACATTCTTCTATGCTGTGACCGCGAGAATGGGAGTGATATTGACATACTCCATCAGAATTGTACCGTCCTGAACGAGGATTGATTGGAGGTAGAAGGGAATTAATCCTTCCTTCATTGATTAGCATTTGAAGGATTTTCTCTATAGGTTGGCCCAGTTATGTAAATTCCCTTCTGTTGGCATAATCCCAACGAGCTTTGGCATTTGCTCTCTTTGCCACTTTGTCCTCCATTGTTTCACTTTTTGGAGGTGAAGAGGGAATATTCATGACAAGAGGAAGGAGACTAGCATGCTTCTAGCTGATTAATTGGTGTGTAACTTGATGCTGGTATGTCACCAGTTCTGCTAATTGCTCGATTTGCTTGCACAGAGCTTTCAACTTTTGTTCCATTGAGAACTGGAACTTGGCATAATCCCATTTGTCAGCACCGTCTTTGATTATCTGGGATGCTTCACCGTTAGAATTGGAACCTTGTCCACTGCTCCAATTAATCATGTTGACTTCTTCCTCTTTGTGTGGAGACAGAGGGTTGTCTTGCACGTGAGGTTGATCTAGTTTGGTGACCACAATCTCACCGTTGTCTATCAGGTCTTTGATCTTATGTTTCAAGGCCCAACAATCTTGAGTATCATGTCCAGGTGCCCCGACATGATAAGCACATTTCCAAGCAGCATTAAAACCCCTACCATTAGGGCTGGCTGGTGGAAGAAGATGCGTGATTTTCTTCTGCGTGGTCAGAAGAGTGAGAATATTCTCGAGAGAGTCCCCTAAGGGTGTGAACACTCGAGGGCGTTTGACTTCTCCACCTTTTGGTATTGGAGGGTTTGACGATTGTGCAGGAAAGGGAGTGTAATTTTTCCTCTGAATAGGCATGTTCTGATTGCCTTTTTGACCCTGTAGTATCAGGGAAACATCCTCTTCTTTCTTTTTATGGACCCTCCGGGGGTTGTTTCCATAATTTTTGGACTGGATGTGTTCAGCAACAGCTTTAAGGGCAGCTAGGTCTTGAATCTTTCCTGACTTCAATCCCATCTCAGCCATCTCCCCATGTTTGATCATTTCAGAAAATGCTTTACCGATGCCAGCTAAGTCTCTCTCATAGAAAGGAGCTTCTTGTATGTCGATAAAGGTCATAACCATCTCTCACTCTGTCATAGAAGGAATAACTTGAGCAGCAAGGCACCTCCACCTTTGAGCAAACTCTCTGAAAGACTTGTTGGACTGTTTCTTGACCTTGGTAATCTGGTACCGGTCAAGAGCCATCTGAGATTGGAAACTGTATTTGTTAGAGTTTATGCCCTAGAGGCCAATTATTTGATGTAATTGCTTAACATTTGATATTATTGTTGATTGAATAAATAAATGATTTTATTATGGCTTTAATTACTGCGTAATATAATTGTTAACATAATAAAATTCCTTAGAATAGTGATACAAATTATATAGTTTCAAGTATGTGACTTGAACATGAGATTATATAATTATAATTAATATCATTGTTCTTAAATGTCCCTAGTCAAGTTTCATTGTTGATGGGACAACAATGATGCATTGAGACTAGTATGTGGATTGACTGATGACCAAATCTCATTGGTCATAAATATATGAGATATTAAGTCAATGCATAGGTACATGTTAGAGAACAATGTACTGGACAGACCCACCATGAGAATTCTATATGGAGCATTATGCAAAGTGTCATTAGCAATTCTCATAGTGACAATGATGTAATGGTCCTCCGACCTGAAATCGCTATATTACTACACGAGAATTTATGTACTTTGATATCATCAAATGTCACCTTTAATAGGGTGGACTATAAAGGTGATTATTGGGTTCATTATGAATCGTGTGAGTAATATGAGTGATCTAGATGAAATTTAACCATCCTATATTTTATAGGTGATATCCATAGGCCTTTTGATTGAGTAGGACTATGAAATGCATGGCCATACTCAAATAGTGATTTGTTTCATATAGTCTACTCATTGATCAAGAAAACTCAGATTAAATTATGAAGAGTATGACACATTCCATGACTCGAGTTTAATCTAGGATATTATGGTTAAAAGGATTAAATTATATTGAAACATTGGTCACGGAAAAGGTTGCATCGAATCATCGATCTTATTATTACTTGGGTAGCAGTGATGCATTACTAGATGCCGCTCACTGTTTATAATTTTATAATATGATTTTAAAATTATTGCCAACGTAATAATAACCTATAGGGTCACACACAAAGAACGTAATTAAAAGGAAATTAATTTAAATTGTAAATATTTAAAGATATCAATGTGATTGATAGAATTTTGAATTATGAATTTAAATTAATAGGATAATTTATATATAGGTATATTAATTAAGTAAGACTTAATTAAGATATATATAAATTCGGATTTTAATAATATTAGGTTTTGATTAATTCCTCCTGACTGCTATATATATGATGTATATCAGACTTTAGGTTTTTACGTCAAAACAAAACCCTAGCCGCTCTTAGAGAGAGACTAGAGAAAACAGTTCTGAAAATCCTCATCCTTGGTGGCTAGTACCGCGATTCCTTATTCTGCAGATCGTAGGACGATTCGCGGAGCGTTCGTGTGGATACCGTAGAGACGCGATCGGTTTGTATTGCGTTGAAGATTCGAGGCGCAGTCGATTTCAGATTCTTATTTTCATATTCGGTATAATATCTAAACCTCTTAATTAATTGATTTTTCGCATGGAACCTGTTTTAGGGTTTTAGAAATTTTAATTTTCGCTGTGCGTTTCTGTGCCGAAACCATACAGTATTGCATGAGGAAGGCATGAGCTAGCTCTTCCCAGCTATTGAGTCACTTTCCAACCAAGAAAGACCATGTCTTACTGGTAGGGGCCAAAGGATCTTCTGAAAAGAAGAACGATTCTAAGAAGGTAAATAGAAAGGCAAAAACAAAGGATAATAATAACAAAACTGATACAGATAGCAAAGGAGTTTGCTTTCACTGCAATAAGCCATGACACTGGAAAGAATACTGCAAGAAGTATCTTGCAGAGGCTAACCAGAAGACACTTAGTGAAGTTTTGGTTAAAAATATAGTTTTTGTTCATGATTGAAATAATTTTTTCTTTATGTCAAGGTTCTACTTGGGTATTGGATACCGACTTTGGTTATCATAAATATAGATTTATGAAGGTACCAAGCAGAAGTAGAAAGCTAAACAAATATAAGTAATCCTATGTGTGGGTAATGAAGCAAAGGTTGGCACATTAGTCATAGAAACTTATAGTCTAGTAATGCATACGGGCAAGTCTATTAAGTCAATAAGTTGTTATTGTATTCCAGTTCTCGTTAGAAACATTATTTCTATTTTGTTGTTGGATAATGAAATCTTTGGTATTATATTTAAGAACAATTGTTGTTCTATTTATAATAATATTGTTTTGTATAGAACTGAAATATTACTTAACGGATTTTGTATACTTGACTTACGTAAAAATAATTTTGCAAATTGAACAAATTAGTATAAGAAAAGGAGATGATAATTCAAAGAGTTGAATGTGTGTATTTACTAAAATACAAGTGTGAATTATTTGAAAGGTTCAAAGAATTCATAAATGAAATAAATTGGCAAAGTATTAGGATTCTTTGATCGGATGAAGGAAGGAATACTTATGCAATGAGTTTCTAGATCATCTCAAATAGTTTTATCATAATGGACACCTCCTGATATGCAATAATTGATTGATGTATCTGAAAGGAAAAATCGTACCTTATTGGACATGGTGCGGTCCATAATGATTTTACCGATATTCTAGTATCCCTCTAGGATCATGTCCTATAAATGGATGCATATATATAAAAAGGTAACCTCAAAATTCGGCCCCAAAACTCTATAAAAGTTATGGACAGGGAGGATTCCTAATCTTAAGTATGTTAAGATAAGGGGTTGTCCAACTTATGTGAAAAGATTTCAAAGGATAAGCTTGGATAAGTACAGATTTGTGGGACATCCTAAAGTAAGTTTAGGATATATGTTCTATAATCCTACTTAGCAAAAGGTATTTGTTGCGAAACACGCTATCTTTTAAGATAAAGGTGTTTATCATTGAAGGGGCTAGTGGGAGGATAATAGAATCTTGAAGAGTTCAAGAACCACAAATCACTATAAGTTAAATAATAGGAACTTGTAGATATACTTATTGTACCACAATTGAATTGTAAATTTGGAATAGTACCAAAGATACCTAGGAGGTATAGATTCATCATAGATGATGATGATAAGGTACACATCATAGAATATGATGATCCAGAGTTTCATACGATGAGGTAAGAATTCTAGTGTGTACAAAAGGGACAGTGGGAGTGTCGTGACATTTCTAATATTATATGTTGATATACTACGGATAAGGAATGACATACTTATGCTACAATCAGTAAGGGTAAAGTTGTATAAACATTCCTCCATGAATAATTTTGGAAGATTATCTTAATTGGGGATAAAAATCTATATAGATAGATTTAATAAGATGCTCGACTTAACCCAAGGAAAGTATATTCATTTGATGCTAAAGTTATTTAGCATGGAAAACTCCAAGAGGTGTCTCATGTTGATGAGTCATGGAGTGTATCTCTCTTTATAATCCCCATAGACTCCTAAAAAGAGAGATCGCATGAGTGACAATCAAGTATGCAATGAAATATACGAGACCTGATGATGATTAGTCATATTCTGGAGAAGTTCACTGTGAGTCAGTGAAAAACATCTTAAAGTACTAAACCGATACTAAGGATGTGATTAAAATTTATGGTGGGTCTAAATTAAAACTAGAAGGCTTAACAGACTCAAGTTTTTCAAACAGACCAAGACAACAGAAAATCCACTTTAAGGTGAAGAGTTACCTTGAATGGTGGTGCTGTGAAATTGGAAAAGTTTCAAGCAGCAAAGTGTTGCTGGTTTAGTGATAAAGACAAAGTATATAGCTATAAATGAAGCTGCAAGTTGATTGTTTGGATGAAAAGTTCATTACAGAACTAGGAATTATTTATAAGTCTCATCTTGGATCTAAACATGTGTTGTGGCACTTTCATTTGATTATAGGAATCATTAAAAGATGGGAAATCACTATAGAGACAGTGAACTCTCAAGAACAACATAACATATCCATTAACTAAAGCTTATCTAACAGCAGGATAATCGTCACTTAGAGAAGAAGGGTATGAGATACCATGACGATTGGCTTCAGTGCAAGTGGTAGATTGAAAGTAGTATGCACACAAGCTAATCGTGTTTGATGATAAAGCATATACTTTGTAACAATCTTATTTATTTATTAATAAAAAGTATTACTTTATTAAAGGCTTTTAATTATCTACATGATGCTGTTTTATAATATGTGATAAACCCATAGTTTTAAGCAATGCTTTTAGAATAATGATGATGATCATTCTAATGCGATCTAAATTCTTAGAAAGCTTAAAACTAATATAGTTCCCAATCGTTGGATTACTAAATTGGGGATTAGTGAATTCGGATAGAATGATACATACGTTGCTTGCTCATTGGATGAGAATGATTGATCTCATAATCATTTGTGTGGAGACACTAAAACAAGTATGCAGGTGCTTATTAGAGAATAAGTTCACTGAACGTGGCTCGCTAAGGAATACCTAATGGAGTTTTACTTGCCTGTCAATAGGAATTCCTACAGTGATAGTAGTACAAGTGATCCTTGGACTTGAGATCATCATAATATCTTGTGTATGATGAGTTATAGTTTGACTTATTCCTCAAGACCCTTAGGGTATATCAAAGGGTATGCTTGGGTATAATAAGTTGTATATGGAGATAATGTATGATCAATAAAGAATCTACCGCTTCTAGTAAAAGAAGAGAAATGTCCTATGTGATTCGATAAATGACAACCCAGTACTCCTTGGCCAAGGCAGAATGAAAGTAGAAAGGAGTTTCTAATTTGCATTATTTAGAGTTGTGCATTTAAGAGTCAAAATACATATAATTAAATAAAATAGGACTTGATAGTAATTTCATGTCTTATATTTAATTGGGACATTGTATGGTGGAAAGATTGAATTATACAGTAACTATTTACTCAAATGTTCTTTTATGATTAATGTTGAAATCCATATTATCTGAAAAGTCGTTGATCGTTAGGGAGGCTTATCCCTATTGTAGAATAAATATTATTTATTTATTTAAATAAATTAATAATTTAATTTATTTATTTAAATAAGATTAGAATTGTTCTAATTGATTTATTCACAACCGGTTTAATATGGAGAACCTAAAGAGTCACACCATAAAAGGAAGAATAATTATTTAAGAAGTTAATGGCATAATCCTAATAATAAGTTAAGTATATTTAATTTATTTTTTGGTGATAGAATGAATTAAATAGCTTAATATTTATTATTTAATATTTTAGAAATATTAAATATAAATTAATAAGAGGATTCTTATTATTATTATTACTATTATTATTATTATTTAATTCCTAAAGGAGTTTGAGAATTAATTAATTAATAAAAGTACTCTCATATATTCCTCATAATATTAGGA
Source organism: Panax notoginseng (assembly GCA_016801055.1). NCBI lineage: Eukaryota > Viridiplantae > Streptophyta > Magnoliopsida > Apiales > Araliaceae > Panax > Panax notoginseng. The sequence goes on from CM029015.1 coordinate 137,767,973, forward strand.
GACTAATTAATTAAAAGAGTTTAATTAATTATTCCTAATAAGATTGAGAGCATAATTAATTAAAAGAATTTAATTAATTAAAATAAAACTCAATTCCTTAATTTGTTAGGAAGGTTGCTTACATCTATAAATAAGAGGAGTCTTATTATGGGTGGATATTGGTTGTTGACTTTTTCACAACATACGCAATTTCAATAGTTGGAGAGTACGTTCTTTTCTATAGAGAAAGAAAACTAGGGTTTAGCCAATCACCCTTCTTCTTGAATATTTCTTTTTCCTTGATGGATCACCTCTAGAGGCCAAACACTTGGGTGGCTAACGTTGATCAAAGGAAGGAACAAAACTCGGTGGATTCAAGTTGAACGCGAAAAGGATTGGAGGTGAACTTGTATCTGAGGAAGCTCGAATCTTCAAGGGTATGATTCTTGTTCTTTCTTTTTCGTTTAATTAATAATTGTGCATAAATGGTGATCCGGGTATATGGTTTGTAAAATTTTAAAACTATGATTTTCCACATTTCCGCTTATTTTATGCAATTTGATTGCGTTTATGAATATTACAAACCTAACAGTGGCATCAGAGTCAAACCTTTATGCAAATTATTAATTGTTTTTATTTGATATGTATATTTATATGTGTTTAGAATAATTTAATTGGGCATGATTTTGTTGTATAAAATTTATTTTTAAAAAAAAGAAAAAAAAATTCGCTTATTTTATTTTTTCCGTTGAATTCGTTATTAGTGAAGGACATTCACTGCAAGGCATGATATATTACTAATACATATTATGTATTCGCAAATTCGTGGGCCGTGGTCACCATTATATGTATAATGATTATATGATTTCTTATATCAGAGATTCACGAATTTGGAAGCATGCATGATTACTAGCATAAATATGTTTACATGATTCACGGTTTGCCAATGATTCATGGTTTGCTTCATTAATTCCATGATTCCTTTTGTTAATAATAATATATATTATCAAATACTCCCTCCGTCCCAAATTAATTGCTCAGTTTTGACTTTTTTAAGTCAAATTGACTATTTTTAGAATTAATAATTAAGCATATATAAATATATTTCTAAAATTATAAAAATTGGGATTAGTAATAAATTGTATATACTTTCTTTTGGTTATAATCACTTCACCTATATTTTAGCAAAAATAGTAAAAATATTAGTTTTAAAAATGGTCAATTTGACTTTAAAAAGTCAAAACTGAGCAGTTAATTTGGGACGGAGGGAGTATATATTATGGGTGCTCCTGAAGCTGGTCACGTGAATCTGGAGGATTCATAATTCAGGTAGCTTAAAATTATTAAGATTTTAATAGTTATATATATATATATATATATATATATATATATATATATATATATATATATATATATATTAATCTTAATTATTTTATAATTAAAATAAAAGTTTATTTTAATTTTAAAATAAAAAGGTTTATTTTAATTTTAAAATTGGAATTTCATGCTAACTAATTAGAGTTAGAATTGGATTCAATGATAACTATTTGGAGTTGAAATTGGATTCCATTTTTTCTTGAATAAAGGAGTTTATTTGATATGAAATAAGATTTCACAATATTCAAAATAAAAGAGTTTATGTGTGAATAGGAAAGAGAATCCGTATTTTCTTAAATAAATTAAGTTTATTTAGATATGAAATAATATTTCATATTATTCAAAATAAAGAAGTTTATTTGTGAATAGGAAAGAGAATCCGTTTTTCCTTTAATAAATGAGTTTTATTTAACTTGGAATTGGATTCCATAATTAATTAAAATAAAGGAGTTTATTTTGATTAATAATTTTGATTAAAATAAAATAGTTTATTTTATTCAAAATTGGATAAATTTAAAAAAAAGTTTATTTTGATTCAAAATTAAATTTTATACTGACTAAATTTATCCATTAAATGATATCAATATTTATATATATATATATATATATATATATATATATATATATATATATATATATATATATATATATATATATATTGAATGTTTAATATTCATGAGATGAATGTTATTTATTGATGCATATGTAGATGTGTATGATAATAAATGAGATTGATTATGGGCTATTGACCAATGTGATTGAATTTTATTTTAGTTGGATGTATGAATGTATGCGTTTTATTAAATGGGGCATGCGTACCTCGTCTTCTCTAATTTTTTCTTAATGTAAATTCTAACTTCCTCCTATGTACTTTCCCTTGACTGCTGATCAAGGTTTCTATTTGTTTTAAATAGTTTTGTAATATGAATAGTTAGAATTTATTTTGAAGAATTGGAGATCAATGAGCAAAGAGCGCTTGAAGACCCGTTTGTAATGGAGCCCAGGTTTAAATGTAATAGTTATATTTAAATATTAATTCTTGCACCCCTAGGGTTTGACCTTTTGGTTCACTTGGTGGATCTAGTGGACCAAACTAGAATAAATGTCCATAATCAATCTGGGTATAATATAGTATTCTATATGTGCATGCTTATACTATATATATATATATATATATATATATATATATATATATATATATATATATATATATATATATATGTATTATATTATGCAAACATGCTTCGCATGTTAATTAATATGACGCGTATTTTATATATATATGTGCATGCGCGCTAAACAAGATGAGACAAATTAATTACATGCAAACCCCTCAAATTTTTTATATCAAGTCCTAAGCGTTCAAAGATATTTGGAATATCGAACGTCGCCTTCTAGCATGATAAAAATAATAGAGTATCAATTAATTATTATAAGTTTGTTGTGTCACCACAAGGCTTATCTTAATTCTTTGAGATGTTAATTTTATCACATTTGATGCTTATAAAGAAAATTGAACAATATTATTTTGTTGTGTCACCACAAGGATAATATTTTTCTTTTTTGAATATATGGAGTGCTAGATTGGACTTAACGTAAATTATTTTAGTTCGGATGTACACATACTTGACCATTATGATCTAAGATGCAAAATACAAGGAATTGCATAGTTGATGTAATTGACAAGAGTTGTCTACCTAATTATTTATATATAGTTTGTTGTGTCACCACAACGCTATATACATTTGAAATGGGATCCTTATTCTCACTAGCAAATTTTTAATTAGATTTTGCCGAACTATATAAGTGAGGGTAATATAGTTTGAAGAAAATAGTGGGAGATACCAATTTAAAATAAGACCTAATTTATTTTGGTAATTAATAAAAGAATGTATGCTAAAATATTGTTAATTACAAATTCATTTACAGAATTTTACAATTTCTAAATTACTATCACTGCGAAGCATATTAGATGCTAAATTAATCGGACCGAATTATTCAGATTGGTTAAAGAATTTGAAAATAGTTCTCATGGCTGTTAAAGCTATCTTATGTCCTTAATATGCCTATCCCTGTAATGGTTGCAGATAATGTCTCTGAGGAAGAGATTGCTACTTTTAAAAAGTGGCAAGATGATGCACAAGTTGGCTCAATGCGTAATGCTCGCATCCATGAGTAACAAGCTTTAGCGTCAGCATGAAACTATGGATTCTCTTACTATAATCCTGCACATCAAGTAGTTGATGGTGAGAAAAGTAGGACTGATAGCTATCAGATATCTAAGAAGCTCTTCCGATCTAGAATGACTGATGACACTATAGTAAAGACTAAAGTTCTTAACATAATCAATTTGATTGATCAATTAGGACAACGGGTTTTGTCATGGATGGAGAGTTGAGCCAAGATTTGATCTTGCACTCACTCCCGGACTCCTTTCACAATTGTTGTGAATTTTTCATATGAACAAGATAGATATCAACCTCGCTGATTTGCTTAACATGCTAAAAAATGTCGAGTCACTTTCCAACAAAGAAAGACCATGTCTTACTGGTACGGGCCAAAGGATCTTCTGAAAAGAAGAACGGTTCTAAGAAGCTAAATAGAAAGGCAAAAATGAAGGATAATAAGAATAAAACTGATACGGATAGCAAAGGAGTTTACTTTCACTGCAATAAGCCAGGACACTGGAAAGAAAACTGCAAGAAGTATCTTGCAGAGGCTAACCAGAAGACACTTAGTGAAATTTTGGTTAAAAATATAGTTTTTGTTCATGATTGAAATAAGTTTTTCTTTAAGTCAAGGTTTTACTTGGGTATTGAATACCGACTTTGGTTATCATAAATATAGATTTATGAAGGTACCAAGCAGAAGTAGAAAACTAAAAAAAAAATAAGTAATCCTATGTGTGGGAAATGAAGCAAAGGTTGACACATTAGCCATAGAAACTTATAGTTTAGCAATGCCTACGGGAAAGTCTATTAAGTCAATAAGTTTTTATTATATTCCAGTTCTCGTTAGAAACATTATTTTCATTTTGTTGTTGGATAATGAAATCTTTGGTATTATATTTAAGAACAATTGTTGTTCTATTTATAATAATAATGTTTTGTATAAAATATTATTTAATGGATTTTGTATACTTGACTTACGTAAAAATAATTTTGCAAATTGAACAAATTAATATAAGAAAATGAGATGATCATTCAAAGAGTTGAATGTGTGTATTTACTGAAATACAAATATGAATTATTTGAAAGGTTCAACGAATTCATAAATGAAACAAATTGGCAAAGTATTAGGATTCTTTGATTGGATCAAGAAAGGAATACTTATGCAATGAGTTTCTAGATCATCTCAAATGGTTTTCTCATAATGGACGCCTCCTGATACGTAATAATTGATTGATGTATCTGAAAGAAAAAATTGTACCTTGTTGGACATGGTGCGGTCCATAATGATTTTACCGATATTTCAGTATCCCTCTACGATCATGTCTTAGAAATGGATGCATATCTATAAAAAGGTAACCTCAAAATTCGGCCCCATGACTCCATAAAAGTTATGGACATGGAGGATTCCTAATCTGAAGTATGTTAAGATAAGGGGTTGTCCAACTTATGTGAAAAGGTTTCAAAGGATAAGCTTGGATAAGTACAGATTTGTGGGACATCCTAAAGTAAGTTTAGGGCATATGTTCTATACTCCTACTTAGCAAAAGGTGTTTATTGCGAAACACGCTACCTTTTAAGATAAAGGTGTTTATCATTGAAGGGGCTAGTGGGAGGATAATAGAATCTTAAAGAGTTCAAGAACCACAAATTACTATAAGTTAAATAATAGGAACCTCTAGATATACTTATTGTACCACAACTGAATCGTAAATCTGGAATAGTACCAAAGATACCTAGGAGGTATGGATTCATCATAGATGATGATGATAAGGTACACATCATAGAAGATGATGATCCAGAGTTTCATACGATGAGGCAAGAATTCTAGTGTGTACAAAAGGGACAGTGGGAGCGTCGTGACATTCTTAATATTATATGTTGATATATTATGGATAAGGAATGACATAGTTATGCTACAATCAGTAAAGGTAAAGTTGTCTAAACATTTCTCCATGAATGATTTTGGAAGAGTATCTTAATTGGGGATAAAAATCTATATAGATAGATTTAATAGGATGCTCGACTTAACCTAAGGAATGCATATTCATTTGATACTAAAGTCATTTAGCATAGAAAACTCCAAGAGGTGTCTCATTTTGATGAGTCATGGAGTGTATCTCTCTTTATAATCCCCATAGACTCCTAAAAAGAGAGATCGCATGAGTGACAATCATGTATGCAATGAAATATACGAGACCTGATGATGATTAGTCATATTCTGGAGAAGTTCACTGTGAGTCAGTGAAAAACATCTTAAAGTACTAAACCGGTACTAAGGATGTGATTAAAATTTATGGTGGGTCTAAATTAAAACTAGAAGGCTTAACAGACTCAAGATTTTCAGACAAACCAAGACAACAGAAAATCCATTTTAAGGTAAAGAGTTACCTTGAACGGTGGTGCAGTGAAATTGGAATGGTTTCAAACAGCAAAGTGTTGCTGGTTTAGTGATAAAGACTAAGTATATAGCTATAAATGAAGCTGCAATTTGATTGTTTGGATGAAAAGTTCATTACAGAACTAGGAATTATTCCTAAGTCTCATCTTGGATCTAAACATGTGTTGTGGCACTTTCATTTGATTATAGGAATCATTGAAAGATGGGAAATCACTATAGAGATAGTGTACTCTCAAGAACAACATAACATATCTATTAACTAAAGCTTATCCAACAGCAGAATAATCGTCACTTAGAGAAGAAGGGTATGAGATACCATGGCGATTGGCTTTAGTGCAAGTGGGAGATTGAAAGTAATATGCACACAAGCCAATCATGTTTGATGATAAAGCATATACTTTGTAACAATCTTATTCATTTATTAATAAAAAGTATTAATTTATTAAAGGCTTTTAATTATCTACATGATGTTGTTTTATAATATGTGATAAACCCATAGTTTTAAGCAATGCTTTTAGAATAATGATGATGATCATTCTTATGAGATCTAAATTCTTAGAAAGCTTAAAACTAATATAGTTCCCAATCGTTAGATTACTAAATTTGGGATTAGTAAATCCGGATAGAATGGTACATACGTTGCTTGCTCATTGGATGAGAATGATTGATCTCATGATCATTTGTGTGGAGACATTAAAGCAAGTATGCAGGTGCTTATTAGAGAATAAGTTCACTGAACGTGGCTCGCTAAGGAATACCTAATGGAGTTTTACTTGCCTGTCAATAGGAATTCCTACAGTGATAGTAGTACAAGTGATCCTTGGACTTGAGATCATCATAATATCTTGTGTATGATGAGTTATAGTTTGACTTATTCCTCAAGACCCTTAGGGTATATCAAAGGGTATGCTTGGGTATAATAAGTTGTATATGGAGATAATGTATGATCAATAAAGAATCTACCGCTTCTAGTAAAAGAAGAGAAATGTCTTATGTGATTCGATAAATGACAACCAGTAGTCCTTCGCTAAGGCATAATGAAATTAGAAAGGAGTTTCTAATTTGTATTATTTAGAGTTGTGCATTTAAGAGTCGAAATACATATAATTAAATAAAATAAGACTTGACAGTAATTCCATGTTTTATATTTAATTGGGACATTGTATGGTGGAAAGATTGAATTGTACAGTAACTATTTACTCAAAGGTTCTTTTATGATTAATGTTGAAATCTATATTATCTGAAAAGTTGTTGATCGCTAGGGAGGCTTATCCCTATTGTAGAATAAATATTATTTATTTAAATAAATTAATAATTTAATTTATTTATTTAAATAAGATTAGAATTATTCTAATTGATTTATTCACAACCGGTTTAATATGGAGAACCTAAAGGGTCACACTATAAAAGGAAGAATAATTATTTAAGAAGTTAATGGCATAATCGTAATAATAAGTTAAGTATATTTAATTTAATCTATGGTGATAAAATAAATTAAATAGCTTAATATTTATTATTTAATATTTTAGAAATATTAAATATAAATTAATAAGAGGAGTCTTATTATTATTATTACTATTATTATTATTTAATTCCTAAAGGAGTTTGGAAATTAATTAATTAATAAAAGTACTCTCATATATTCCTAATAATATTAGGAGACTAATTAATTAAAAGAGTTTAATTAATTATTCCTAATAAGATTGGGAGCATAATTAATTAAAAGAATTTAATTAATTAAAATAAAACTCAATTCCTTAATTGTTAAGGAGGGCTGCCTATATCTATAAATAAGAGGAGTCTTATTATGGGTGGATAGTGGTTGTTGACTTTTTCACAACAGATGCAATTTCAATAGTTGGAGAGTACGTTCTTTTCTATAGAGATAGAAAACTAGGGTTTAGCCAACCACCCTTCTTCTTGAATATTTCGTTTTCCTTGGTAGATCACCTCTAGAGGCCAAACATTTGGGTGGCTAACGTTGATCAAAGGAAGGAACCAAACCCGGTGGATTCAAGTTGAACGCGAAAAGGATTGGAGATGAACTTGTACCTGAGGAAGCTCGAATCTTCAAGGGTATGATTCTTGTTCTTTCTTTTTCGTTTAATAAATAATTGTGCATAAAGGGTGATCCAGGTATATGGTTTGTAAAATTTTAAAACTATGATTTTTCACGTTTCCGCTTATTTTATGCAATTTGATTGCGTTCATGAATATTACAAACTTAACAATGATTCCTAGGCTCACATGATGCCGCAGTTGATATAAATGTAGTAAGCAGGTATATATATAAAAGCTGTAAATATAATATATATATATATATATATATATATATATATATATATATATATATATATATATATATATACAGACATGATCACCAACCACGAAGCACCTCCATGGGGGATCAGAAATGTAAATAAAGCTGTAAAAGCTATTTACCGCCACGGAGGAAATTTCAAGCGGGACGAAATGTAGAGAAAGCAGTAAAAGCGGTCAACCACCCCGAAGTAAACTCCAGGTGAGACGAAATGTAAATATAAAATATATATATATATATATATATATATATAATAATAAACACATCGGATATAAAATCTAGGCTCATCGAACAAAGTTCGACACATAGTTCATATATAGAAGTATATATATACGAAAGCAAATAAACGCTCGGATATAAAATCTAGGCTCATCGAACAAAGTTCGACAACAATTAATATATATAAATATATATATATATATATATATATATATATATATATATATATATATATATATTAAAGTAGTAAACGCTCCAGACCGAAGTCTAGGCTCATCGAATAGAGTTTGACATGCAGTTCATATAAAATATATATATATATATATATATATATATATATATATGTATGTATATACAAACTAAAATAAAATCACGGACCGAAGTACGGGCAAACACACGCAACACGACTCTCAACGTAAAGAAGAGTGTGTGCAATTGTGGAGAGAAAGACTTGAAAATATGTAAGAAGGCTTACAGTGGGCTGCCAAAGAAGACTTCAATAACTTTAAAGTAAATAAACATTGGCTTCCGCCGGTACATAAGTAGCTATATGTGAGCTCATAAATGTTTAAAATGAGAAAGCACTTAGTTTGGAGTGTATAGAGCAAAATGGACAGGGCTTCCTCGCCTTTTTTGTTTTCAAAATGGCCACCCCAAGCCCTCTATTTATAGAGGGTGGAGCCGCAGGTGTACCAGAGGCTACCCGGGGTGCCCCGGGCTTCGCGGGTCCTATCGTCTCGAAGTACGTGCACGTAGGCAACGTGATGTCCGCTCGAACTTTCAAAATTACAATCCGGACATCCGACTAAGGTATATAGGACCTATTTCAGACTGCCGTTGTCGAGAGCTATGCAATGACATGGGATTAGAGGTTGTACGAAGTCATGAAGATGGGACAATGCCCTCCGGTCTTCAGCTTCAAATTTTATCCGTTGTTCTGCATAATAGTCATTTGGGATTGGTTTTCCTTGGCTCTTGTGGGACATTGTTGTGTATAAATGTATGTCTAAAATGTTGAGACGGCGTGATGTGGCGTTATGGCTGCAAGATGATGACTTTGCCCCTCACCGGGGTTATCTCCGATTTGGGCTGATAAAGCAGACGTTGCTCAAGGTTATTGCTGAGATTGGACTGCTGCAAATGTTGAAGGTTCTCAGTGTCATCTCAGAGGTGTGCATGTCTTATACTGAGTGCCTCGGTGTGAGCGCCGAGGTTGAAGCTGATGGCATGCATTTGAAACAAGCATTTCCGGGGTTATCTCCGGAACTGCCACTGCCTTCCTTGGGGTTATCTCCAAGGTTGGAATCTGCTATTCCCAGTGTTGGGACTGAGACAGAACATCTCGGGGTTATCTCCGGGATGAATCGGACTTCTCCGATTTGTGTTTCGGTATTGGATCTGCATGCCTCGGGATTATCTCCAAGGTTGGAATTGTTACTTCCGATGTGTGTTCCGGGGTTGAGCTGTTACTCCCAGTGTGTGTTCCGGGGTTGAGCTGTTCCTCCCGGTGGTATCCGAAATGGATATGAATAGTCTTCCAAGGTTTCTTCTTAAAAGACGAATCTGCGCTCCTGCGATGTCAATAACAGATATGCAAAAAATTTCGAGTGTCTACAATAATTCTAGTACTTGTTATTAATCACATTAACACAATTTCTGATCAATCTTAAACTCCAGTTTGAGTTTCAAATTAGGATTTATTACAGGAAAACTAGGTTTTCTACTATTACACCATAATTGACCAACCATTATCAGTTCACACATATAGTATATATTTATAGCACTGAAATAAAATTAATATTATATTATTATTCTCCTTTCTTAATAAAAATTCAAAATTAGGGTTTTGATTCCATATCTGATTTATCTTGAACAAATAGCATTATTAAATATATTAAGTTAAAATTATTAACTTAACAATCTTGAATAAACTTACATAATAAAATAATTATTATAATAATTCTAATAATCATTTCATATATTATTTAAATAATATAATAATCATATTTTCATAGAAAATAAATAATAAAAACATTTCTACTATAAAATTAATTATTATAAGAATATACTTTATAATGATCAATAATTCTTAAAAAAATTATTTATAATTATTTAGGTAATAAATAAATTTTCATTTATCACAAATATACATATACATTACCTGACACATATTCCCACCTTTAAAATAAAATAAAATAAAATTATTTGCAAATTTTTTAATTTTTTTATATAGAAAATATCGGGTTATTACAAACTCAAATAGAGTTTAATTGATGATATATTCAGAGAATGCTTATGAAACAAGATAAGATAATATGTGTGGGTTCAAAGAAGAACCTGAAAAGTCAAAATATCGGGAACACCTGAGTTGAATAATCAAAAGACAACATGAATAGAGAGATAAGAAGATCGTAAAAACCAAAATGGTCATAAATAGAAGAGGAATCATAAAGAAGATGAATGTAGAATAAGATCACGACGTGATCTGGTTAAGTTGTAAAATGATAGATGATCTGTATATAGTTGGTTATAACTTGATGCTATAAGAGAATATACTATGAAATAGTACGAGGCAAACTCACGAGGAGTTATAAATGATGAGATACGGAAAATTCGTATCGATTAAAGAGCAAGTTATTAGCAAGATAGAGTTAGGTAGAATTTCAATTGAGGACTCGTGTGATGGCTGAGTTGTACAAACCTTTATATGGGTGAGGGTCTTGTGCTTGCACTTAGTTTATCAGATTGATAATCATTGGAATGTTGGTGTCACGCTATCAATGTATATATGGAGAAAATTTGATTCTTTTCTAATGTGTATAGTTGATAGTTATAGACCATTAAGATTAGTAAGATATTTTTAGGATTAGGTGCGAGTTCTTAAAACTTATACATATGGTAAGTTGATGACTCATAATCATATGTATGTTTTTGAACCCCTAAGCATATGGACAGTCCCTGATGAGTTCTTGGACTACATATTGCTAGGACAAATTTCTAAACTCATATTATTGTGGCAAGTTCATGAACTTCAAATGTGTGGTAAGTTTGATGAACTAAACTGGGTATAGAAAGTTTGTAAATTGAGATATAAGAATATTTAGTATAAGAGATTTGGTGGTTCTAGAAATAAAACGAATTAGTAAGTAATGAAGTTGATGGAGAGAATTAGATATTACAGATCTTCTAGTTTCGCTAGATTTTCGAAATTTATTAAATTCGTGATGATGTTTGCACTTCTATTTTCTTGAAAAACATTGGATCAAATGATGGAACCAATGAGTTTTAAAAATAATACTGCTATTCGTATGTCTATGCTAATTGTTTCAGCTAGACAAAAATGTTTTAAAAATATCAAAATATATTTTGTTTTTTCCGTAGTCATTAAAGCATCACTAAATATAATGTTGATATGACAAATGAGTAAGTCATCAATGTAGTTAAACCTAGTGTTGGATGTGATCATAAGATCATCAACCCATTATGGTATGATGTAGCATGACAAAGTCATATAATGACTGAATCCTCAACGTACTATCGAGATAGTACGGTATCATGACATCATAAAAAGGATTCTTGGTTTTCTTTAAGCTAACAAAGGTATGCCAATTGAGTTGGTTAAGAATGTATGTATATATATTTCAATTGATGTCTGAATTGTTGCTAAAAGTCTATGCTAATTGATCCAGCCAGACGAATGTTGAAAGATGTTTATAAAATTCAAGCGTTCTTTGAAAAGTTATGCCAAACCAAATTGTTTTGGTGCGGATTCAGATGTTGAAAAGCTGAGGTGAACAACCCTTTTATAGGGGATTACGCGGAAGCATTTAGATGTTTGTGCACAATACATGGTACAAAGGGCTGATCACCCTAAGTACGGGAGTCCCTACAGTCTAATGATTGTTCAGCTTTAAGTTGAAAAAAATACTTATAACCTTGGACATAGTGCACAATACATGGTACGAAGGGCTGATCACCCTAAGTACGGGAGTCCCTAAAGTTTAATCACTATTTAGGTTTAAGTTGAAAGAAATACTTATAACCTTGGATGTAGTTCAAGGTCTTGTGATCCCTCAGCATGATTCGAGAATCTTTTAAGTTCCTGAGTTATTCATACTACTTCCCAATTATTAAGCAATTGAGAAAGATTAATGTTATTCTGAATGGTGAATGTGGGAAGGAGGATATTCCTTAGAAAAGAGTAATTTGTGGAAACACGACATGTGCTGATGAGTAATTTGAGAAAACTATAATAGTTCCAAGGAAGAAATTAAATTCTAAAAAGAGAAGGGATGAAGTTATTTAAAAAATTGTGATATTCGTAGAAGAGGAAGATGTGAAGTATGCGATGATAGATCCTTAAAGGAGGAATTTAGTCAAAGAACCCAATGGGTGAATAAAGATTAACATGAAATCTATTTTGATTAATTAAATGAATGAAGATTAGTAAGTTAAAATTTCGGGGACAAAATTCTTAGAAGAATGGGTAAATGTAATATCTCGAGTATTTATGAGTTGAGTATACGATAACGATCCTTAGAAAAAAAAATGAATGAGTTAAAGAATATATAATACTCAAAATATAATTGAGTTCAAGTGAAAGTTATGAAATAAAACCTAAAATTTGTTGAAGAAATGAATGTAGTATGAAATAAAAAAACCTATATTAAGGTATTATGATGAAGTTATTCAATGATAGATTTTTAAAAAGAGATTTGATAAAAACCTGAGTAAGGTATGGTTTCGGTGAATCCAAGGATGAAATCCTTATAAGGAGAGAAGGATGTGACAACCCGAATTTTTGAAAATTACTAAAATAAGAATTTAATAAATAAAATTCTTATTACTAGATGTTTTGTGTTTGGATATGTGTATATATGTGTTATATATTGTGACACACACTCACTCACTCACACACACACACACACACACATATATATATATATATATATATATATATATATATATATATATATGTTTATAGGGATTCCATCCACAACAACCGATTGTTGGGGAGCAACCCATTTTCCCAGCCGCCCAGCCGCTATGGGTATCCATTCATAGCAACCGGTTGTTGAGAAGCAACTCATTTTGGCCCAGCCGCTACAGGTTGCTGTGAATGGATAACCATATATATATATATATATATATATATATATATATATATATATATATATGTTGAAAGAATGAGGTTTAATAGTTAATTTAATTTAACTATTGAAGAATGTAAATAAAATTGTTTGAAAAGGGAATTAAGTTAATTTAATTAAGTTGAAAATTATATTATGCAATAATATAATTTGATTATTATGCATTGTGGCAATGAATTTATTATAAATTAAATCTCATAAATAATGTGAGTAATTCACTTAATTTAAATAGTGAATTAATATAAAATAATTAGAATAAGAATTTAATGAATAAAATTCTAATAAAATGAGAGAGTAATGTATGTTACATATAAATGTATTATGTTAATATGTTATGTAAAGGAATATGGTGGAAAAAGGAATTAACTGAATAAAAATATTGGTTAATTTAAATAGAGTTAGAAATTATATTATGAAATAATATAATTTGATTATCATGCCTTGATTGGCAATTGAATTGTAATGAATTAAATTTCATAAATAACGCAACTAATTCACTTAATTAAAATAGTGCATTAATGTAAATATATTTGTTTTAATAAGATGAGAAATGGATACATTTTATATATAAACGTAATATGTTAATGTAATACGATTGTGAATCTCGTAAATAGTTAAAATATTTATCGAATAAAATAAATATTTTAGTTTGAATATTTATGAAATTTAAAATGAATATTTGATGGAAATCGTTGTGGAATAATTTAATGAAAGTGTGATAATATTGAAGAAATGGAATATTCTAGTTTAATTAAGTAATTAAATTAAAGATTTAGTAATTTGTTAAATTGGCTAAATGGAAGTTATAATTATATTGAGGTTTAATTTAAAAATGGGTGTGACAAATAAACTATATGATAAGGAAGGAATTAAAATAAATTAAAAGGAGATTTGATGGGGCTAGCCAAACATGGCCTAGTGGCTTTTGGTTATTATAACTGATGGAACGTTTGGCTATGTAACTGATGAGGCTATAATGTATACGCATTATGTTTATATCAATTATATGAATTTTACGTATTTTGTTCCAAAAGACTAAAAAAAAGAAAAACAAATACAGAGAATAGAGGAAGAGAGAAATTGAGAATAGGGAGCTTAGAGAAGAAATTCTCTGTAATTGAAGAGGAGTTTCAGAATCAAAGAAGGGAGAAATAAGAAATTATTAAAGCTTTATAGCAAATCAAAGGTAAAATTTCTTGGTTTCTAGTTTATGGTTTTGTTTTCTAAATTCTTAGTCATTAAGTTTTTGGTGGTTGAATTTGTTGAGGTATAGTTTATATATGTTTATGGATAGACATAATCTGTTGAAAGTCATCTAGAATCAATTTTGGAATGTTTAAACTCATGAAAACATGTTAAAGATGAAGAATTGAGTTTTTGGTTGAATATGTATATTTTGGTCATTTTTGAGATTAAATTTAGTTCTGAAATCTTAATGGAAACCTTAAATTGATGATGGATGTTGTAAGAACATTGAAAAACAAAAAAGAACCCAAGTTGAATAAATCAATTTGGTTAAGAAACAATTTTGTAGTGATTGAATTCGCTAAACATCTTAAAACATGAAAGTTTAGTATGAACACGAGTCTTGTGACGACCCCAAAATAGGTCCATTCCATCCAACCTATTCTGAGTCGCCAAATACATGGTACAGAAAACAACTACAACTTTATTACAATAATTATCGTGCAAAATACAACAACACATATGCTGTGAGTTTGGATACAAATATATACCAAATGTGACTCATGTTCCAACCGTGGACATCACCTCACAATGACACCTTACATAAAGGTATAGTCAAAAGCTGTTTTATAAATTAGAATCTTTGGGAAGTGCTCAAGGAAACCTTCGTACATGGGAGGCCATGCATCTAGGTTATGATAGATATCATATGGCCACAGAATTATCCTTGGTTGACCCAATAGACCCCAAAGAAAAATGAGAAGATAACTATCATATTCTTCCCAATGGTGAGTCTTCTCTTGACATATCATTATCTCCACCGTCTCTAATTGAAAATTATACTTTAAACAAACACCAAGATTATATAGGTAGTGCTCATAAATATACTCAGCAAGTGGATGAGCATATCCCTGTCTTATGATGATACGAGGTTGTATGTCATTAGACATCTTGTATGATAGTGGCAAAACACCCTTCCAACTTGGGTTCGCTTCACCCTAGATGATTCACCAAATATAACTCCTAAATGATGACCACCGTTCTATTCCCTTATTACCCCCGCTCGACCCAGCTACACTCTTATTACCTGAAAGGAATTGTGAAACAAAAGGGTAAGCACAACTAGCCCAGTAAAGAATATCATGACTAAAGATAAATAAATTATCAATAGTCTTTATCAGTAATAAATCAGAGATTTAGAACATATGGTAAATGATAAATATTTCAACCATAGTTGCAGCGGAACGAGCAATCCATTAGAAGAGTCAAATAGACCATAAAGTCTATTATCTTCTCCATGTTAAAAATCCACCAACAATGTTTTATCCCTGTAATATCACTCAACAGTTCCTTTCCACAATCATATGAATAACTCATAATCATAATTGTGATTCTAAATTTTTCTTCGCACCTATAACGAAGATAATTTTTATCACCTGTCTTTACCTGAAACATCAAAGATCATGGTTATACCAAATCACAGTTCCTGTTCATAATCATACTAATAAGTTCATCTTTGCACTACAACCAAAGATATTCATTATCATTTCATCTTTGTACTACAGGCCAAAGATATTCAACAACAAGTCATCTTTGCACTACGGGCCAAAGATATTCATCAACAATTCATCTTTGCACTACAGGCCAAAGATATTCCTCAACAGTTCATATTTGCACTACAGGCCAAATATATTAATATCTCAAAGAAATATATAATCATTTCAGAATTTATATAAACAATAATTATAACCATGTTGATCAATTCACCTTTGCACTTAAGCTAAAGATATTCAATTATAAATTCAATGGTCATGATCATACCAGTCACAATTCAACTTTTCCACTACTGGCCAAAAAGAACCCTAGTCATGATCATAACAATAATCTACCCATCTTTACACTCAAGTGAAAGAGAACTTCAACATCAGGGTATAAAAAATGTTATATGTGATAATAAAAAAATATGATCAACAACTGTATTTATTTTCAAGAGCAACAATCATAAATCAACGATAATTTGGTCAGAAAAAGAAATCAATTTTTGTCATGAATAGTACCCGTGGATAGTAACTCATTAATAGTAACTCATGAATAGTAACCCGACACAAAAAGGTAGAAATTCCATAATAAAATTCATACCAATATTTCTGTATAATGATATTGAAAGAATAACATTTCTTAAACTTATAAACAATTTATTTTAATTGTTTACACTTTACTAAATAATACATTTAATCATCCTAAAATGCCAAACTCATAAGATTTCATTACCAATAACCAAAACCCTCATCAAAAATCTGCATATACCTCATATAGGATTCTCAAGCCATAAAATCCTATTTTCCAATTTTCTTACTTCACATAACATATTTAATTCATTTTCTCATAACTAGTCCATTTTCATGAAAAATATCAAATCAGTTCCAAAAATATTTCTTTTCTGGGATTTAGCAGAATATAGTCCCATATTGAACATATATTTTTCTCAGAATTTTTAAATTTCATTTACTATTTTTCATATGGCCAAAACCGCTGAATATTTAGACATTTATCATAAATTGTACTTTTATCCAAAAATTCCAAAATTCACAGAGTATACTGATATTATATAGATATACTTCTAATAAAAATTTTACCAATTTTGGAGTTAACCACAAGGAGTTATAAGCGGTTACTTTTAAAATAGTTTTTTCTCATAAAATTCATAACTCATAATCTATACATCCAAAAATCGTCATTTTTGGACACAATCAAAAAAACTCATCAATTAATCATTTCAAATTTTTTCAGAATTTTTGAAGTTCAGAAAAATTACGAAACTGAAAATCATAACAACCCTTAAAATCCCTTACTATCCTTTACTTCAAAAGTGCAGTATTTCTGACTGGAATGCAAAGCCGAAGAAAACTTGCACTGAATAGCAATTCTCAAAGTATCTAAATACTCATAAAATATGCTTCATAATATAGAGAGAGAAAGAGAGAAGGCTTATGTTTCTGGTGTGATTTTCAATTCTAACTTAGCCCTCTATTTATAGGAAAATGTTAGCACACCGAAGCAGACTTAGCCTGTAACCTGATGGCTTTACCTGCTACTATTCCCACCCACCACATTTGAATAAAACTTTCAGCACATTTCTTCTCCAACCAAGAGTGGGGCCCACCAATTCTAGAATTTTTTACCAAAATGATTAACTCCGAAAATTCAATAATTTCTGAACCAGTCATCTCGTAAAATTCATAATAAATCATACGTTCATTTTTAACGGTTCAAAATTTGTGGACATATACTCAACTTATATATGTATAACATATCCAAAAATTACCACGATCCAACGGTCGGATTAAAAATTATAACCCCAGTAAAATATCTCAAAAAACCTGATTTTTAATACCTCAATTCTGACAAAAATACTGATAAAAACCTCAACATTAACTCCTTCATTTTTAACCACAAAAATATATCCCTCATTTATATCCACATAAAATAAATATTTCCTTATCATATGAATCAATAATTAATTATTCACAAATAATATTATAGAATCACATTTATGACAACCAGACCGTTCCCAAGAAAGAGGGGGCTTTCCAATAAGGATTTCTCCTTACTGGCGCGCAATTAGATGACCAAACCTCTCCTTAGACAGAACTTTCTAGACATTGTCAATAATGTTATCTAATAATATTATTCAAATAATATGAATTATTGATCTGATAATGGAAAATACTGTGTAGCAATAATTATTGAAACAACAATAATATAAAATATCAACGCAACAATTATTGAATCAATAAAATAAAATATTGAACAGTAATTACTGTAACAATTATTGAGTAGTGTCTTCTTACGTAAGGATCAATAATTCAAAAATATTGTGCAATACCGTGTGCTACTGTGCAATAACGCGTATTACTGTATTTTAACCACCGAGTATTCCAACAGTGTTAACGGTAACAACTACGCCGTTATTTGTAAAAACTCAAATTTGTCATTTTCTTCGCTCGACAGTTATTCTGTTATGGGGCCCACAAATGGCTGCGCCGTCGTACGAATATTCCCCGACAGAAAGAATATTCCACGACTAAACGAATATTCCCCGACAATAATGAATATTTTATAACCACTTGTGTATTTAAAAAAAAATTCATATATCACCCTTAACTTTAATATTTATCAATTTAACCATTTACTGAATAATAATTATAAGAAAAATTAAATACTTTTATTTCATAAAATTCGGGGTCTTACAATCTCCCCTCCTTATGAAATTTCGTCCCCGAAATTTACGTACCTGGTATTTCGAAGAGTCGAGAATACCTTGCTTTCATTTTAGATTATATCTCTCAGATCATCATGATTTCTCCATTGCTCATCTCCCATGATAACTTCATTTGGGTTCCTCATTTGTTGGGAAGTCATGACAACCGCCATCCCTCGAACTACTCGGCTTTGACTTGTCTGGAGCAGCATTTGGCATCATCATTACCGTTGGAATATACCTTTCTATAGGACATATTCCTCCCTCAACTGCCTCTTCGTACTCCTCATTTATGATCTGAATCATCAATCTTCGATCCATATCAGATTCAGGTTGACCGCTATGTACAGGATAATTCAAAACTCGATGTTGGGTTCTCCCAATTGCTTTCCAAAAAGAGAAATTCATATCATCTATTTTAGCCTTCTTAGATCGAACATCTCTTTCCACAATATCCACGTGTCGTGCGGCTTTTGCCCAAGCATTACTTATTCTCACTCGTTCAGTTTTTTCTTCTTTCAGCTCAGATTCCATTTTTATCATCTTATACTCTGCCAAAGAATGCTTCTGTTCAATCATCACATATCGGGTAACACAAGCTTGAATTGTTGAATCCTTTTGTTCCACGACCGCCTGTCGTTCTTCTGCCTGCTCTTCTAACTCATGAATACGATTTTAAAATTCTACATTTTGATCATATAATACCTCTAATAAACTCTCCTCAGGTACTTCTTCTTCCTCTTCTTCCTCAGTCTCAGTTGTTACCTCTGTGACTATCTCGGGTGCAACTATCAATTCTTCACTCACCACATGGATATCTCTAATTCCTTCTTCGTCTGACATCACATTATCACGGTTAGTGATTAGAGGTATCCCCACAGTCTCATTCACTCCATTGTTAGCATTCTCAGCTGTCATTCTCAAATACTGCCATAAAACAAGGGTTAATTAAACAAATTAACATATCACATAATATCCCAATATTATGACTGACCAACAAATAAGCTTAGGTAGGACACACTAGCGAAGGATTTACTCATCTCTCCCCTCCTAGTTGTATTCCCCGATCTCCGCCAAAGATCATATCACTAAGCTCTGATACCAACTGTGACGAATCCAAAATAGGTCCATTCCATCCAACCTATTCTGAGTCGCCAAATACATGGTACAGAAAACAACTACAACTTTATTACAATAATTATCGTGCAAAATACAACAACACATATGCTGTGAGTTTGGATACAAATATATACCAAATGTGACTCATGTTCCAACCGTGGACATCACCTCACAATGACACCTTACATAAAGGTATAGTCAAAAGCTGTTTTATAAATTAGAATCTTTGGGAAGTGCTCAAGGAAACCTTCGTACATGGGAGGCCATGCATCTAGGTTATGATAGATATCATATGGCCACAGAATTATCCTTGGTTGACCCAATAGACCCCAAAGAAAAATGAGAAGATAACTATCATATTCTTCCCAATGGTGAGTCTTCTCTTGACATATCATTATCTCCACTGTCTCTAATTGAAAATTATACTTCAAATAAACACCAAGATTATATAGGTAGTGCTCGTAAATATACTCAGCAAGTGGATGAGCATATCCCTGTCTTATGATGATACGAGGTTGTATGTCATTAGACATCTTGTATGATAGTGGCAAAACACCCTTCCAACTTGGGTTCGCTTCACCCTAGATGATTCACCAAATATAACTCCTAAATGATGACCACCGTTCTATTCCCTTATTACCCCCGCTCGACCCAGCTACACTCTTATTACCTGAAAGGAATTGTGAAACAAAAGGGTGAGCACAACTAGCCCAGTAAAGAATTTCATGACTAAAGATAAATAAATTATCAATAGTCTTCATCAGTAATAAATCAGAGATTTAGAACATATGGTAGATGATAAAAATTTCAACCATAGTTGCAGCGGAACGAGCAATCCATTAGAAGAGTCAAATAGACCATAAAGTCTATTACCTTCTCCATGTTAAAAATCCACCAACAATGTTTTATTCCTGTAACATCACTCAACAGTTCCTTTCCACAATCATATGAATAACTTATTATCATAATTGTGATTCTAAATTTTTCTTCGCACCTATAACGAAGATAATTTTTATCACCTGTCTTTACCTGAAACATCAAAGATCATGGTTATACCAAATCACAGTTCCTATTCATAATCATACTAATAAGTTCATCTTTGCACTACGACCAAAGATATTCATTATCATTTCATCTTTGTACTACAGGCCAAAGATATTCAACAACAAGTCATCTTTGCACTACGGGCCAAAGATATTCATCAACAATTCATCTTTGCACTACAGGCCAAAGATATTCCTCAACAGTTCATATTTGCACTACAGGCCAAATATATTAATATCTCAAAGAAATATATAATCATTTCAGAATTTATATAAACAATAATTATAACCATGTTGATCAATTCACCTTTGCACTTAAGCTAAAGATATTCAATTATAAATTCAATGGTCATGATCATACCAGTCACAATTCAACTTTTCCACTACTGGCCAAAAAGAACCCTAGTCATGATCATAACAATAATCTACCCATCTTTACACTCAAGTGAAAGAGAACTTCAACATCAGGGGTATAAAAAATGTTATATGTGATAATAAAAAAAATATGATCAACAACTGTATTTATTTTCAAGAGCAACAATCATAAATCAACGATAATTTGGTCAGAAAAAGAAATCAATTTTTGTCATGAATAGTACCCGTGGATAGTAACTCATTAATAGTAACTCATGAATAGTAACCCCGACACAAAAAGGTAGAAATTCCATAATAAAATTCATACCAATATTTCTGTATAATGATATTGAAAGAATAACATTTCTTAAACTTATAAACAATTTATTTTAATTGTTTACACTTTACTAAATAATACATTTAATCATCCTAAAATGCCAAACTCATAAGATTTCATTACCAATAACCAAAACCCTCATCAAAAATCTGCATATACCTCATATAGGAT
The DNA here is from genome assembly GCA_016801055.1 of Panax notoginseng. Taxonomy (NCBI): domain Eukaryota; kingdom Viridiplantae; phylum Streptophyta; class Magnoliopsida; order Apiales; family Araliaceae; genus Panax; species Panax notoginseng. Next base: position 137,790,057 of record CM029015.1, read on the forward strand.
TCTCAAGCCATAAAATCCTATTTTCCAATTTTCTTACTTCACATAACATATTTAATTCATTTTCTCATAACTAGTCCATTTTCATGAAAAATATCAAATCAGTTCCAAAAATATTTTTTTTCTGGGATTTAGCAGAATATAGTCCCATATTGAACATATATTTTTCTCAGAATTTTTAAATTTCATTTACTATTTTTCATATGGCCAAAACCGTTGAATATTTAGACATTTATCATAAATTGTACTTTTATCCAAAAATTTCAAAATTCACAGAGTATACTGATATTATATAGATATACTTCTAATAAAAATTTTACCAATTTTGGAGTTAACCACAAGGAGTTATAAGCGGTTACTTTTAAAATAGTTTTTTCTCATAAAATTCATAACTCATAATCTATACATCCAAAAATCGTCATTTTTGGACACAATCAAAAAAACTCATCAATTAATCATTTCAAATTTTTCCAGAATTTTTGAAGTTCAGAAAAATTATGAAACTGAAAATCATAACAACCCTTAAAATCCCTTACTATCCTTTACCTCAAAAGTGCAGTATTTCTGACTGGAATGCAAAGTCGAAGGAAACTTGCACTGAATAGCAATTCTCAAAGTATCTAAATACTCATAAAATATGCTTCATAATATAGAGAGAGAAAGAGAGAAAGCTTATGTTTTTGGTGTGATTTTCAATTCCAACTTAGCCCTCTGTTTATAGGAAAATGTTAGCACACCGAAGCAGACTTAGCCTGCAACCTGATGGCTTTATCTGCTACTATTCCCACCCACCACATTTGAATAAAATTTTTAGCACATTTTTTCACCAACCAAGAGTGGGGCCCACCAATTCTAAATTTTTTTACCAAAATGATTAACTCCAAAAATTTAACATTTTCTGAACCAGTCATCTCGTAAAATTCATAATAAATCATACGTTCATTTTTAACGGTTCAAAATTTGTAGACATATACTCAACTTATATATGTATAACATATCCAAAAATTACCACGATCCAACGGTCGGATTAAAAATTATAACCCCAGCAAAATATCTAAAAAAACCTGATTTTTAATACCTCAATTCCGACAAAAATACTGATAAAAACCTCAATATTAACTCCTTCATTTTTAACCACAAAAATATATCCCTCATTTATATCCACATAAAATAAATATTTCCTTATCATATGAATCAATAATTAATTATTCACAAATAATATTACAGAATCACATTTATGACAACCAGGCCGTTCCCAGGAAAGAGGGGGCTTTCCAATAAGGATTTCTCCTTACTGGCGCGTAATTAGATGACCAAACCTCTCCTTAGACAGAACTTTCTAGACATTGTCAATAATGTTATCTAATAATATTATTCAAATAATATGAATTATTGATCTGATAATGAAAAATACTGTGCAGCAATAATTATTGAAACAACAATAATATAAATTATCAACGCAATAATTATTGAGTCAATAAAATAAAATATTGAACAGTAATTACTGTAACAATTATTGAGTAGTGTCTTCTTACGTAAGGATCAATAATTCAAAAATACTGTGCAATACCGTGTGCTATTGTGTAATAACGCGTATTACTGTATTTTAACCACCGGGTATTTCAACAGTTTTAACGGTAACAACTACGCCGTTATTTGTAAAAACTCAAATTTGTCGTTTTCTTCGCCCGACAGTTATTCTGTTATGGGGCCCACAAATGGCTGCGCCGTCGTACGAATATTCCCCGACAGAAAGAATATTCCACGACCAAACGAATATTTCTCGACAACAATGAATATTTTATAACCACTTATGTATTTAAAAAAAAAATTCATATATCACCCTTAACTTTAACATTTATCACTTTAACCATTTACTGAATAGTAATTATAAGAAAAATTGAATACTTTTATTTCATAAAATTCGGGGTCTTACAAGTCTTGGGTCAAAATTTAGGTTAGTTAATGGTTCTGTAAGTTGTTGATTCTTTTTATGTTGTATTTATATGAATTATGAATCCATAGAATCGAAAACGGACTAATTTGGATGTGTATAACTCAAGTTATGAAGATTAGAAGGAGAAAGGTTCGAAAAATCACGAAGAACACAAATTGCAGAACTGGGATCTACGAATACCCTCCCGGTGGGGATTTATTGTTCAAAAAGTGCCACCCCAGTGGGTATCCCACCCCAACATTCTTTTCTAGGCCAAAAACCCAACCCCGGCGGGGGTGAGCAGGCTGACCAAATGTTAGAGAAAAATCTGACCGGATATATTGATATATTTTACAAAAATAGCCATAACAATTTCATACGAACTCCAATTGAGGCGATTCAAGATGATCCGGAACGAGGAAGAATATACCTACAACTTTAATTCTTTAAGTATTTCAATTTGATGTCGGGAACAAGGGTAAAAATGGCCATCTTTAGGACTCATATGTATTCAGAGGCAATTGGAGGGCGTCGGGCATGCACGTATGCAAGTGTAGTGCTTCTGATTATAAAAGATGTTATTTTAAGTTATAAAATATGAATATTAGTAAATATAATGATACTTAACATTAATAAATGATGTATTGGATAAGTTATATAAATATACTAAGCGTACCAAAGAGAGACGAATCGAGCGTGTGACGAATGAACGTTGAAACGCCATGACAAGTGTTAATGAACGTAAAAAGTATTTTAAGTCAAATGAAATGAATATTATAAGATATGAAATAGGGTTAATATAAAATCAATAAGTAGTCCTAGCAAGATTTAAACACTTGAATGAACTTCGAGTGCGACCTAAGAAGAAATATAGTGAGATATAAGTCGAAAGTTAACACAATCAAATTAAACATTGTGTATTGATTAATAGGAAGGGTTATGAGATGTAGAGTAAAGTTTATATTACAACATCTATGCGTTGCTATGTGACTAATAGTTGATGTGCAAGATTATATAATTGTGTAGAGCACGTGAAGTACAGATATCTGTAAGCTGTTAATCTATTATTGGTAAACAACGATCAAGGAAAGTCTTTCAGTTCCTATTTGCTATGTGAACTTGATAATTAACTATTTTAAATCTGTATTGCAAAGAGAATGATGTATTATATATGTTGTAAGTATGAACTGTTAAAGTCAATTTATGACTACGTTGTTTGAGGAAAGAACGCTGATTGAGTTATGGAACTCAGTCTTTATTTGATATGTGATGTACAACATGTATAATGTGTTTAGACAGATGTTTATGATGTATAAGATGAGCATGTTATTTATGTGCTACGTGATGTATGAAAACTTTTAGATTTGCTGGGCTGTCGAGCTCAACCTTGCAAATAACTATTTTTGCAGGTTAAGGTTTCAAAGTAACGCTATGTGCTACTTGAATGACATGGATCAGATGCAGTGTACGAAGATTAAATACTTTAGCTATAGCTGTTATTATTTTAATCCATGTTTATGGTTTTGAGATATGTACTTGATGGTTTATGATGTTTAATAATTGTTGAGTTGTAAAGTTAAAGTTTGAGCTATTCGATGTATAAAGGATATCGATTTGAGATGTAAGTATATATATATATATATAATATATATATATATATATATATATATATATATATATTAACTCTGATAAAGTGAATCATGGATTGTATAAGATTAAAAGACATGTAGATGATAAAGGTTGTGATTCAGGGAAAATAAAAGAAGAAGATAGAAAATTTTAAATTATTTCGTATTTTATTAATTTTAACATCGTTTAATGATGTAATGTTAGAATAAAGATGAATTGATAACGACCAAGGTCGAGAGTTGAGCTGTATGAATTTTGGGGTCGTTACATATGTCAAATCTGTATTTTTAAATGGTGTTATTGAAGAGGAAGTTTATGTTAAACAATCTCTTGGCTTTGAAGATTTTGATCATCCTGAATATGTTTATAAATTGCATAAAACTCTACATAGTTTAAAACAGGCCCCCAGAGCATGGTATGAACGTTTAAGTATATTTTTACTAGAAAATGGTTTTAAAAGGGGCACTGTCGATACTACATTATTTACCAAGTATAAAAATGATGATATTCATATTATACAAATTTATGTTGATGACATCATTTTTGGTTCTACTGATATTGTAATAAAAAAATTCAATGTAATATTCAGTTATTATAATGTCAAATTTTGAGTATAAATTTTTTTTATATCTATTTATACTTAATTGTTGTGGTCTTAGAATTATTTACTACTTAATAATTTATTAAGTATCTCAAGATTATGTATAGTAAAGGAGGTAGATTGAATTTACCTTATTATAATGATATTTAAATATCAAGAATGAAAATGAAAGCCAACATGACTTAATTGAGGAAGATTCTTGATATGAAACTATCTATGTGTTCAAAGAATTAATTATATTAAGATATAATTAAAAGTGTTATTTAATAACAAATAAAGAAATAGGGTACTATCATGAATTATTTAAAGTACATGAACCCATTATCTTTAATGATGTGTCTGCTAATTATTTTGCTAGCCTTATCAAATAGGGTAGATAAAAATTCATGAATACTTATATGGATTGAAATGTCCACATTTAAATATTGGGTTACCTTAATTTTCCATGCAATCCTTTCAATTTCTTAAATGTTATAGGATATTGCATTAAGACCAAAGCAAAGCAGTATCAATCCTTTTCTTTGACCCAATTCGTCAAACCAAATGGTGCAGCAGGGGGACTGTTTTTGAGCCCAAAAATAAAGTTATGCTCAACCCCCTCTTAATGCCCAATTCGGCAACCCATATTAGGGGGGATAAGGAGATGAGTTTGTGTTTGTTTGTTATTAGTTAGTTAAGCATTAGTCATTTAGAATAAACAGCCAGTTAAAAGTCAATTAGTTAGTTTAGTCAGTAGCTATAAGTGGAGAGTGGCTGTAGGATCCAAGTTCACTACATTAAGCAAGTAGACTGCAAAGGGTCAAGTAGACTTATCAAGGGGCTGATTAGGGGCCACTGTAGTAGCTAACAGAGTTGCCAAGGGAGTATATTATAATGCGGTGTAGGGGTCGGGTAAAGGCTAAGAGATATCAGATAGAAGAGTGATGATGACTAATAGAAGCTCATTCATATATGGCCAAACATATTACTTGAAATTAGTTAACTTCATCACTAATCAGAGTTCCAAAATTAGTAGCAGTTAAAAAAAGAAAGAAAGGGGAGAGCTCCGACTGGGAAGTTAGAAGAACTGAGCAGCCCAACACTATTAGCCTCTAAGAGCTCAGCAAAGTAAGTCATTCAAGCACTTTCCATTCCTTATCCATGTCATTTTGGTAGTATATTGAATTGTAATGGCCAAATGACTTGAATATGCATATGATGACTATTTCATTGATATGTTGACTACTATATACTAGTAGTAGTGGCCGTTACTATTGATTTTAATTTCTATGAGGGCTGTTATGAATAAGATAGTTGTGTTGTTGTAATTATTGGTTTATACGTATAGACATTAATGAATAAAGGCTAAAAGGATGGAAAATGGATAGGAAAATGATTATTTCATGAAAATAGGAAGTTAACCTACCAACTATTTGAACAATGGACTGAATAAAGGTTGTTATGTATTAAAAACATACTAGCTGTGTGATTAAGGTTAAACCATATCTATATGTTATCATAGTAAGAGTAATGCCTCAAGTATCAATCCATGATTAACTGTAGGATGTTTCCATGTAATTTACAAAGCATGACAGTTTTGTTAGAAGCAAAAGCAAAGTCATTGTGACTGTTATTGGAAGCTTATCTTGTAGGGCCCCCAAATTTGGGTTCCTTGAACCTCGGATCTGGTACGTCACGGTACATCATCTCTATAACTACTACGGAAGATATAAATATTAATTGTTTATATAATAAACTTTTACAACATAACTGTGACGCCCCCAAATCTGGGTGCTTTCAACCTACAGATATGGTGCTACACGGTACTCATGACTATACATTCATTCCATCGAAACAACATCAAAATGATTGTATTTACTGCATTCTTATTATAATAGTAATGAATCCTTTCCCAGGTTCTACAACCAAATACATTCTTCGTATATCATAGTATAATTCATACAAATATACTAGTCTATTACATGATAAACTACTTATCCATCTTAGCTTTGCCTTTATCTTTAATAGAACCCTCGGTTCGTTCGGCCTTAGCTGCAATCATATAATTCAAGCAAGAAGTGAGCATAACTAGCTCAGCAAGTCTAACAATATATAATACAAGTACCACATTGAGAATTATATGATTACTCTTCATTAATTAAATAAATAGCTATGAAGTACTATGAAACATTAAATAACACTTTTCGTTCTCATAAACCCATTCCGAAGCACATACAGTAACATAGGAATTCTGAGTAGGTCAAAAGACCATGAACATTCTCTTTTGATTTTCATTCATGAAAAAGGACTGCTCGACACTAAGTCCGTAAGTCTGATATATCTTACGAGCACTTCTAGGTGATCAACCTATAGTACTCTATGTTGATCAACACTCATCCGTTAAACGTATCTACGTTTAAGTTTTGGCAACCTCACGTGCCCATCGAATAATCGATGTAAAATACTTTTGTTTATTCATACTCAGGCTTACCTTTGAATCCGTACCAAACAATTGGCATATAATAGTGTTATCAATACTATATCGAAAGACTTGTAAACAAATCATTCAAACTCTTAATATTGGTCTAACCGAGTTAAAACTGGCATCAACTCTTTCGTAAAACAATTCATGCATATTATAACATGAATCACAAAAACTTGGATAACACGAAGGTTAGACAAGCATTAAGGAAACTTGCCTTCAAGCATCTTCAATTAAAAATTCAACAGTTCATGTTCTTTACAGCTTCTACATAATATATTCACATAACACACTAGAATTAGCTACCAAACAATCTAATCACATTGTTTTTACCAACTTCTTTCTCTTCTATAACTTCACTTAATTTATTTCATTAATAATATTCGTTTCGAGTTACTTATCCTTCCTTATGGCTTATTAACATTCTTACGTCACTAAACCAATACTCAACAACCATTGGTTAAGTACCATAGTAGTTGAAATCCTAATTGATACGTTAACTCAGATGAATTCCTCTCGGATTACCGACATCGGACCCATATAGTACGTACATAGGTTTTACCTTCACTTCTTATCATTTACGTTCTTCATTTAATTACTATTAAAAAACGTTAATATCCTAAAATCATCACTATATATGTGATTTAGGAATGGTCTTATCATGTATATTAAGTATATACATGCCCCATAGTTATCATGTAAATAGTTGGGTTAATAATCAATTAAGTTTGACCTTTTCTTTTATCGGCGCTGCGACACCAGCGTTAGGTATAACATTGGCGCTGCAGCACGAGTTAGCAGTAGCAGTGCGAGTTTCACAGGCTTGGGGGGCACTGCGGCGCCGACCCTTTGCCTTTGAATTTTTTTAAAGTTTTTCAGTTCAATTCCTTTTGAGCTTGTAACTTAAATGTTATAAGTTGGAATTGGCTCATTCAAAGCTTACATATCTCATATACTTCGATTTCATTCAGAAAAAAGTAGTTTTTAAATCCGTTAACAATGAATTTACCATTTAATTTTTCTATTACGCGTTAGTTTAACGTTCGTGAACGTTTATAACTCGTTTCTTCGTTTTAAGTCGGATTTCGACTATTCTTGAGTCCACGACTCTTAAATACGTTATTCTACGATACGCCATCAAAAACTAAGGCTTCCAAGTTAAATGTCAACTTTTGACTACTAATCCGAGAATTATACGATTTCGACGATTATCGTCTAATCTCGTAAATTTCGCCATAACTTCGTTACTCGAGATTTTTACACCAAACCAAATGGAACCAATCCATTGAGTCGTTATCTATAACCAAACCAAGCAATATGCACATAACCTATACTTGATGGTTTTCAATTTGTCCATCAATAACCAAATCAACGTTTTAATGGTTTTCTTTGATTAAAACTCACTTAAATGCTTATGATTCTTACTTATACAAGACTTATTAATGTTTTAATTTACTAATAGACATCCTTATTACTCCGGAAGAGACATGCTCTACCAATTCATACTTCTCTATGAAAAATAAATAGAAAAGAATCGAAGACTAACGTTTACGTATTGTTACCTTAATGATTTTCACGTTCTTGACTTAAGCTTGAATACTTTGCTTTAATTCCTCTTGATTACTTGTTAATGCTCTTCTCTCTCTCTCTCTCTCAATATAATGTTTAATGTTGGTGAAAATAACAAATGAACCAACATAACTTTCTTTTATAGAAAACCAAGTGGAAGGTAAAATGGTCAAATGGTCCACCTCCTTACTATTCATTTCTTTCCCACTAAGTAAAATCACTTTACTTGGCCACCAAGTGACCGACCCACATTCCCCTTTGGGGGTCCCACATGGGCTGTCCCATGGGTTTTACCCATATAGTGATCCATCGGTTCAACCCACAGTTTAGTTTCTTTGTTTGGGCTTAGAATAAATTCATACCGGGCTTATCTTGGGCTTGACTTAAAACAATGTTGGGCTTGACATAAATCTAAGTTCAATTACTAAAGTCCATTAAGAATCAATCGTTTTCTACTCGTATAATTCTCGTATTCTTTTCGTATATAATTCGTACGATATTCGTATTATACGCCGTAATAATCTTTATAATATACTAGTATAATAACTAGTATCATACTCGTATTTCTTACGTATAATAACTATAATTATCATACATAGTCATTTAATTCTTGAAACTCACTTTTCTTAACCCTTAGGTATTAAGTTCACAGGCAAAAACTTTGTTTGCCATAACTGAAATATTATTGGATATTTCATCTCGTCTTAGAATTCTATCATTATGCGTTTTTCAGAAATTCATAATTAATCCCAGAACAGAATTGGATGAATAGTGTTTTTACAAAAATTTCTTGGAAAACTTTTATTTTCGCCTTGAAAATTCAAAACAATTAATCCTAGCACATAGCTAGAATCCTGACCACATCCGCACCTTATAGGTCATAGAACGACCTTTAAACAGCTTACTCACGTAAATAAACAATTAAATTCATTTAATTCAAATAATGAAATAAAAATTTAATTCACATAAAATCCGATTTTTCTCGGGCGTTACAATAACCCAAGGTCTAACAACCTTAACTCATATACGTACCTTTAAAATCTAAAAAGGTTCACATATATAATTTACATCAGATAAGTTAATAGTTATAAATGCATAATAATCTTCTCTTGGAATTTTCCTTTGCTTGTATCTTTCTTCGAGCTTTCGTCTTAATCTAAAATTTGTTATCATGATATAGCAAGGGTGAGCAACTACTTTGCCCAGTAAGTTTAAATATAAGAAGGATATATCATGATTGAAATGGAATAAGCTTTCAAATTTTCAACAATGTAATATAATTGTGAAAGAGCATGAATCAATTTTGTTGGGAGATTGCATATGTAAATTTGATGTTGAAAGAAAATATTCATGATTATATTTAAAGTCCTTCGAGAAATACATGTACAAGGACTTAGTGGTAGATCAAACTTGTTAGGTTGATCTGAGCATTAATGTTTATCACTCTGTAAATGAATGTATAGAAGAAAAGATCAAAGCTATTAGGTTGATCTACGTCTTGAAATGTAATAGATAGGCTTCAACTGAAAACACAGTCTATCAAGCTGGTCAAAAGATTGCAGAAGCCAAGACAGAATCGTAGAGCATCGAGAATCGTAGTTTCTCTACTTTGGAGGGCCTCTCCTGAAATCGTAGAGTGGTCCAAATGCCTGTCGAGTTAAACTCAAGATTCGTAGAGTGCTCTCGGAATCGTAGAGTCTGCTAGTCAAGCAAGTTAAGATCGTAGTTTGATAGTGCTTAAGAGAAATCGTAGTTTTCTCTTCTATCAGTGCCGGATCAAGCACCAATTTGGTAGGACACCATGATCATGATCGTAGAGCATCATCTGTCTATATCAGAAGCATCGAGCCTTGTTCATTTGTTTAAGAATAAATCACAACAAATGTGGAATGGATTATAAATGTTGAAGTCCTTAGGAGTCCTAATGACACACTGTCATCCTTAGTATATAACAAAGAGACATACTGAAGAAGCTAAGGAAAGTACTATGGGTCAGCAGAAAACACCTTTTTAGGTGTTAGGTGAGATATCAGTCTGCAGTGTCAGTGGGCCAGATGGCTAGACAGAAGATTTCCAAAAAGTCACCATCAGTGCTCAGAAATGTCAAATGCATTTAATGCTTCAAGGAATGTTTTCAAACGGATACATTTCAAAGGCATCATATATGCAAACATAAGGAGATGCAATATATAAGCAATCATACAACAAAACGCTGAAGAACACTCAATGCTCAACTCTACGATGTGAAAAGAAAAGCTTGCTCAGCTACTCAGTTCTTTTGAACACAAGCTTAATAGCAACTGAGTAGCACCATTCAAGAACTCAACTATTATCAAGTGAAGTAAGAAGTTTTAAGTCAAAAGGACTTGAAGAGTTCTAAGTGAACTGAGAAGTACCAAGTCTGCTGGACTTGAAGAGTTCTAAAGTGAACTAAGAAGTTCCAAAACTGTTGGTCTTGAAGGAATCTGTGAGATTCAAAGATTGTAAAGATATCATTAGTGGATTTTCTACTCGAGGAGTAGAAGAGTGGACTAGGAGCTTTGAGTTCTCTGAACCACTTAAAATCACCGTGTCTCTTATATTCTTGCCATAACTACCATAACTGCTTAACTCCTATTAACTCGTTATATCTGAAAGGGAAAACAAACAAATCTCAATTTCACTGTGATTAAATCATTATCAAAACTAACAAGTATTTTATAAAAGAATTTTTAAAATATCTATTTAATCCCCCTTAATTCTAGATAAAAATTGTACCTCTGAAAACTAACAATTGTATCAAAGTAGGTTTTATCAAACAGCCTACAAAGCTTAAGTATATCCAATGACACATCTGATAAGCGAATCAAAGACTAGAGGAGGAAACAAGCCACCTATGTACAACAAAGATAAATTCGCCAACTGGAAAGTTTGTATACAAGCCTACATGGATTCAATAAATGAAGATCTATTTGAAACTGTTCAAAATGGGCCCTACGTTCCTACAAAGCTTGCACCAACTTTAGATGACCCAAACAAAATTTAGATCAAGGTCAAAGCAGAATGGACTGACAATGTAAAACCCCAACTTTTTGAATAAATATGAATTTTCTATAAATATTATTTTTGAATATTATGGAGTGAAATTGATATAATGTTATAGTTGTGGGTAATATTTATAAATTTTGCGAAGTATGCAAGTTGTTGTATTATATTCGATTGGTCAGAAAATATTCATTTTAGCAGGGAATATTCGTACAACGGCTCAATCATTGGTGGACCCCACAACGGAATTATTGTCGGATTAAGATAACGACAAAAATAATTTTATGAAAATAACGGCGGAAGTTTTAACGTTAATACTGTTGAACTACTCGGTAGTAAAAGTACAATAATACGCGTGGTTGCATAGTAGCACACGGTATTGGTTATTAATGCTTACGTGAGAAGTCATCTCAGTTTTGTTTTATTACTTATATATATATTAAAGTTATATATATATATATATATGTATATATATATATTATATATATATATATATAGAAAGGATCAAGAGTAGAACTCTTAAGTAGTAGAACTCCCTTAAATAATAGAATTGTATCAAAACGACGTAGTTTTTATAAGACGCGGTGGCATTTTTGTAAATACCATGCCACCGCGTATTTATAAAAATACCGCCGCGTCTTATCAAAACTACGTCGTTTTGATACAATTCTATTATTTAAGGGAGTTCTATTACTTAAGAGTTCTACTCTTGATCTTCTCCCTATATATATATATTATATATATATATATATATATATATATATATATATATATATATATATATATATATATATGCACTATTGTCAAGATTGACAAAGTGGGTGGAGGGAAATTGGGTGTTCACGTGGAGGGAACACAATTATTATTATTTTATATATATATTTAAATGATAGTGGATTTTGGTGGAGGAAAGATGGAGTACTATAGGTATTAATGTATACGCAATTGGCAGAGAGGGTACAATTATTATTATTATTATATATAATAGCATGTGTTTATTATATATATATATATATTATATTTTTTTGTTTGTAATGAATTATTGCATTGAAATCAATCTCCGTATGACGCCCGTGACTCTGCCAAATTATTTCGTCTGAATTGTTACTGTACAGTCCAATAGTATCCTTCAATTCTCCTATAAATAGAAGCTCATTCCTTCATTATTTCTTACGAATTCACTGAAGCTTTAGAGAGAGAAATTATAGAGAAACTATAAAAAAGTATTCTGCTACTTCCCTACTCTTATATCCAGTTTCTTTTACGGTAAGGGGTGTTATTTCTTTCGTATTCATGAAGAGAACTTCTGTTATTCTATTATTTATTAATCTGTTGGAATAACCTGTATACGCGGGCTACCCTATACTTGGTGAAATTCTTATGTAATTCCAGTCTTTATTATTCTGTTGGAATATCCGGTCGGTGCGTTTACGCCGGACCTGGTTCCATTCTTTATTATTATTCTGTTGGAATATCCTGTCTGTGCTTTTACGCCGGACCTGGTTCCATTCTTTATTATTATTCTGTTAGAATATCATGTCTGTGCGTTTACGCTGGACCTGGTTCCGTCTTTATTATTCTGTTGAAACATCCCGTCGGTGCGAATTTCGCCTAACCTGGTTTCGTTACTTATTAATCTGTTGGAATAGCCTGTCTATGCGAAGTACCGCATGCATGATGATTTCTTTTGTTATTCCATTCGTTATTAAACTTAGTTGGTTAAAGTTTTGACTTCTATACTCCACGAAATTAGTGGAATATCCTTGATATTTGCGCTTCATCCAGTATCTTTTCATGGAAATATTCTTCTGATCATTCTTGAATTTTACTCTACAAAGCAGTATCATGTTGACAATTTGGACGTTATTAGTTCCTAGATAAATTAATTCTTGAACTTGTTTTTATTGAATTCTTATATCATTGTCATCATCCTCATGTTTATATTATGTTGAAAATCATCTGTGGCCTGTAGTGCATAGATGAACTTGGTATGATTATAACCAGGGATTATTCGGTATAATCATGACCGTAGTGTTACAAATGATGTGGTAAAAGTCCTCATTGGCTCGTAGTACATTGATGGACAGTTATTGGCATGATCATGACCATTAATGAATACACAAATATTCTTAGCCCGTAGTGCATGGATAATTGTGGTCGTGATACAAAAGAATATCCTTGACTGTAGTGCAGGGGTGATTCGATGATGTGAAATATTTATTAAGCTAAGTCTCAGCGATAACAGTGATGAAAAACCTTTTAAATCACAAAAGATAGTATATTTTATTTTCTACTTGACTCCTTTAATGGATTGCTTGTTGCGCTGCAGTTAAACTTGATGTTTATTATATTTTATCAGTTTAACATTGTTGGAGACTAATGATAATTTATTCTACATTATCTTAGTCATAATATTTCTTACTGGGCTAGTTGAGCTCACCCTTTCTTTCACTGTTCTCTTCAGGAAATGAGAATATAGCTGGGACGAGTCGGGGAACAGAGTGATGGTCCAGAGGATAGCATTAGTAGTCCTCACTATTCTGTGAAATAGTGTGATAATAATCGTAATGAGAACTTCTTTTGAGTTTGTATACTCGCTAGTAGACAATATTTGTATTCAAACTCACAGTTTATGTTTTGTCGTATTGTACACGACAGTTGTATTACTAAGTTGTATTTGAATTCTGTACCATGTATCTGGCGACCCAAGATAAGTGATGTATACCTAATTTTGGGGGCGTCACAGTTGGTATCAAAGCTTAGGAATATGATCCCTGGCTAAGATGTGAGACTAGAACTAGGAGGGGAGAGACGTGAAATTCCTTCGCTAGTATGACCTACCTAAGTTTATTTGGTATTTAAGTGGTCGGTCAAAGTATAGGGATAATATGTTATATGTTAATTAATCTTTGTTTTGTGGCAGTATCTAAAAATGACATCCGAGAATGTTTAGAATAGCAATGGAGCACAGGAGACCGTTGAGTCTCCACAGATCAATAATCAGAATAATGTGCATCAAGAAGGCGACATTCCTCAGGCAAACAATAACACTGACCAAATGATGAACGATGGAATGTTCAGAGGCTTTATGCAATTTATGCAACAGCAGGAGAGAGCGGCTCCTGTCCAAAATGTAGGTGGAAACACTGGAAACTCTCGGACGGTCACCGCTGAACAGTTCAAGGAGCTGGGGCCACCAGAGTTTATTGGAGAGCCAAAACAACTTAAGGCGGAAGCATGGATAAAGCAGGTCACCAAGATATTTGATGTCTTGGGATGCTCCGAGGAGTAAAAGGTTCCCTTCGCCACCTTATGTTGTGTGAAGAGGCAGATTACTGGTGGGAATATGTAAAATGTACTAAGCCTGACGCACTCAAGATGTCTTGGGAGAAGTTCCAAGAGCTATTCAACGACAAGTACTTTTCTGAAAGTATTCGTCACCTGAAAGAGTTGGAGTTTATCAAGCTGGAGCAGAATAATATGACCGTGTCGCAGTACGAAGCGAAGTTTGCCGAGTTGTCTAGGTTTGCATCCCACTTGGTGGATAATGAATAGAGAATGACGCGAATATTTTTAAGAGGTTTAAAGCCGGAGATACGTCAACATCTTATTTGTCATAAATTGTGTTTGTATTCAGATGTTGTAAATAGGGCTCAGTTAGTGGAGCGTGATAACGAGTCAACGTAACCAAAAGAGAGCAGTCGGCAAAATGATAATACCAGTGAGAGCAGTCATTAAAGCGGTGACAACAAGCGTGGAGGAAATCAACAGGCCAGAAATGGTAACCACTTCGGTGGTAATCAGGGCCAAAACAATAAGAATGAACATTTCAAGAAGAGAAGATTCAACAATGATGGAAAGACGCCAGCACCAGCACCCGTTGTTAAGGAAGGAGAACGACCACCTATCATATGCTTCAAATGCGGAGGGGAGGGACACATCAGTCCAAACTACGCGATGCCGTCTAAAGCATGCTATAATTATGGAAGAGAAGGTCACTTAGCCCGATTTTTTTGTTCAACAAAGACAAGTTCAGCCAAGATGGAGGCACCAAAGGCCGTTCTAGAAAAATCAAAGCCGGTAGTGCAAGGGAGATCATTTGTTGTGACCTCCCAAAAAGTAAGGAACCCGAATGAGGTCATCATGGGTAAGCTTATCATAAACTCTAGCGAAGTCTATACTTTATTTGATACCGGTTCTACCCATTCTTTTATTTCTCCTACTTGCGCTCAACGATTAAAATTGACTCCGGAGAAATTAGACTTTGACTTATCTGTAGAAACTCCATTGGGAGAAACCTTTATTACATCCACTGTTTATAAGTCTTGTTTGGTTCAAATCGGTACCTTCACATTACCTATCGATCTTATTTCATTAAAAATACTTGCATTTGACGTGATTCTAGGAATTGATTGGTTAACTACACACCATGCTAAAATTGATTATTTTCGTAAAGTTGTTAGCTTTCATATTCCTAAACAACCTATTATACGAATTCAAGCGACCAAACCATTAAAATCAATCACGGTCATCTCAAGCCATAAAGCTATTCGTTTATTGAAAAACGGATATCAAGCTTTCTTAGCTCACGTCACAGATCTAAACAATAATACGTCAGTTTTGAATGATATTTCTATTGTTAATGAATTTCCTGACGTATTCCCTGAAGAACTTCCTAGCCTACCCCCAGAGCGTGAAATTAAATTTTGTATCGACCTTGAACCTGGTACAAAACCCATTTCCAAAGCCCCATATCGAATGGCTCCTATTGAACTTCAGGAGTTAAATACTCAACTACAGGAATTGTTAGATATTGGCTTTATTCGTCCTAGTACTTCTCCTTGGGGTGCTCTTGTTATATTCGTGAAGAAGAAAGATGGGAGTATGCGACTTTATATTGATTATCGGGAGTTGAATCATGTCACCATCAAAATAGGTACACATTGCCACGTATTGATGACCTGTTTGACCAGTTGCAAGGAGCCAAATTCTTTTCAAAGATTGATCTTTGTTTCGGATATCACCAATTGAAGATTAGAACCGATGACATTCCAAAGACGGCTTTCAGAACTCGGTACGGGCATTATGAATTCCTAGTCATGTCCTTTGGATTGATTAATGCTCCTGCTGCCATCATGGATATGATGAACTGAGTATTCAAGGAATATTTAGATCACTTTGTGGTCATTTTTATTGATGACATCCTTATTTATTCCAAAAGCCATGAAGATCATGAGCAACACTTGAGGCTGATACTCCAAAAGCTTCGTGAATACAAGCTTTACGCCAAATTAAAGAAATGCGAGTTCTGGCTTGAGGAAGTAGCATTCCTTGGGCACATGGTATCAAGTCATGGAATATCTGTTGACCCAGCAAAGATTGAAGCTATTCAAAGCTGGGAGCAACCTAAATTAGTGTCCGAAGTACGTAGCTTTCTCAGCTTAGCTGGTTATTATCGGAGATTCGTAGAAGGGTTTTTTCGAATCGGTACTCCACTAACTCAGCTGACTCGGAAAGGTACAAAGTTCGGTTGGAGCGAGGAATGTGTGAAGAGTTTTCAAGAACTCAAGAGGAGACTCATTTCAGCACATGTTCTGACAATACCATCTGGTTCGAAGGGATTTGTAATCTATAGTGATGCTTCAGGCAAAGGGTTAGGATGTGTTCTCATGCAACATGGGAAAGTCATAGCCTATGCCTCACGACAACTCAAAGAATATGAGAAGAATTATCCTACTCATGATCTAGAGTTGGCAGCTGTTGTCTTCGCACTAAAGATTTGGAGGCATTACTTGTATGGAAAAAAAGTGGAGATATTTATGGATCATAAAAGCCTCAAATATTTCTTCACTCAAAAAGAACTCAACATTCGACAATTACGTTGGCTTGAACTGTTGAAAGATTATGATCATACCATCCAATATCATCCTGGAAAAGCAAACGTGGTAGCTGACGCATTGAGTAGAAGATCATATGCAAGTGCGAATGCGATATTGTCAACACAAAGGCCAATTTTGTGTAACTTACAAAGGATGGAGATCGAGTTAAAGACTCCAGGGACCCATGTAATGATGGCGAATATGCGAGTAGAACCGACTTTAATTGATAAAGTTAAAGCTGCTTAAGCTACAGAGCTAGAGCTGATGCGTATGAGGAAGAAAGTGCAAGAAGGTGCTATGCCAGAAGCAAGAATCGATGAAGAAGGAATACTTCGAGTCAACTCCAAACTTTGTATTCCTAACGACCCTGATTTAAAGTATAAAATCACGATGGAGGCGCACAACACACCGTTTATAATCCATCCCGGGAGTACCAAAATGTATCATGATCTTCGACATATATTTTGGTGGGGCAATATGAAGAGAGAAATAGCGCTGTTTATCTCAAGATGTCTAACGTGTCAACGAGTCAAGGCAAAGCATCAAGTGCCAAAAGGTCCATTGCAACCACTTGAAATTCCAGAATGGAAGTGGGAGCACATTACCATGGATTTCGTTACCGGTCTTCCTAAGGTTTCTCAAGGTATAGATGCGATTTGGGTCATTGTTGATAGATTGACCAAGTCTGCTCATTTCTTACCGATACGAGAAACTTATACACTTGAACGCCTTGCTCGTATGTACATAAACAAGATTGTAAGACTGCATGGTATGCCATTATCCATAGTTTCTGATCGAGACCCAAGATTCACTTCACGATTTTGGGTTAGTTTGTAGAAAGCTATGTGCACAGATTTACGATTTAGCTCGACATATCATCCTCAGACGGACGGACAGTCGGAGAGGACTATTCAAACTCTTGAAGATCTATTAAGACTCTGTGTCCTTGATTTCAAGGGAAGTTGGGATAAGTTCTTACCATTGGTGGAGTTTTCATACAACAGCAGTTATCAAGCAAGTATTGGCATGGCTCAATTCGAAGCGTTGTATGGAAGAAAGTGTCGTTCTCCAGTATGCTGGGATGAGGTGGGTGAAACAACATTATTGGGACCGAAGTTGGTACGTATGACTACGAAAAAGATTCAAACGATCCGACAACGTATAAAAAATCTCATAAGATCGACAAAAGAGTTATGATGATCTTCATCGAAAGGACGTGGAATTCGATATAGGAGATCATGTGTTGTTACGTGTTGCTCCATAGAAAGGAATTACGAGATTTGGAAAGAGAGGAAAACTCAATCCTCGATTCATCGGCCCATTTGTAATCCTCGATCAAGTAGTAATTGTGGCCTATAGACTCGCTTTACCGCCAAGTATGTCTCGTGTTCATTACGTTTTTCACATATCCATGTTACGTAAATATGTGAAAGACCCGAACCACATTATTGAGTTAGAACCAGACGAAATAGCGGAAGATTTGACGTATGAAGAGGTTCCTGTTCAAATCTTGGATAAGAAGGAACATATTCTACGCTCCAAGGTTATATCTCAAGTCAAAGTTTTGTGGAGAAACCACGATGTTGAGGAAATGACTTGGGAGTTAGAATCTGAAATAAAATCAAGGTATCCTTACCTCTTCAACATACCAGGTACGTAACCTAATTTCGAGGGCGAAATTTCAGAAGAAGGGGATATTGTAAAACCCCAACTTTTTGAATAAAGATGAATTTTCTATAAATATTATTTTTGAATATTATGGACTGAAATTGATATAATGTTATAGTTGTGGGTAATATTTATAAATTTTACAAAGTATACAAGTTGTTGTAATATATTCGATTGGTCGGGGAATATTCGTTTTAGTAGGGAATATTCGTACAACGGCGCAATCATTGGTGGACCCCATAACGGAATTATTGTCGGATTGAGAAAACGATAAAAATATTTTTATGAAAATAACGGCAGAAGTTTTACCGTTAATACTGTTGAACTACTCGGTAGTAAAAGTACAGTAATACGCGTGGTTGCATAGTGGCACACGGTATTGGTTATTAATGCTTACGTGAGAAGTCATCTCAGTTTTGTTTTTATTACTTATATATATATATTATATATATATTATATATATATATATATATATATAAGGTATGTATTTATATATTATATATATATGCAATGTTGTCAAGATTGACAAAGTGGGTGGAGGGAAATTGGGTGTTCACGTGGAGGGAACATAATTATTATTATTTTGTTATATATATTTAAATGATAGTGGATTTTGGTGGAGGCAAGATGGAGTACTATAGGTATTAATGTATACGTAATTGGCAGAGAGGGTACAATTATTATTATTATTATATATAATAGCATGTGTTTATTATATATATATATATATATATATATATATTATATATATATATTATATATTTGTTTGTAATGAATTATTGCATCGAAATCAATCTCCGTATGACGCCCGTGACTCTGCCAAATTTTTTCATCTGAATTCTTACTGTACAGTCCAATAGTATCCTTCAATTCTCCTATAAATAGAAGTTCATTCCTTCATTATTTCTTACGAATTCACTGAAGCTTTAGAGAGAGAAATTATAGAGAAACTATAAAAAAGTATTCTGCTACTTCCCTACTCTTATATCCAGTTTCTTTTATGGTAAAGGGTGTTATTTCTTTTGTATTCATGAAGAGAACCTCTGTTATTCCATTATTTATTAATCTGTTGGAATAACCTGTATACGCGGGCTACCCTATACTTGGTGAAATTCTTCTGTTATTATAGTCTTTATTATTCTGTTGGAATATACTGTCTGTGCGTTTACGTCGGACCTGGTTCCATTCTTTATTATTATTCTGTTGGAATATCCTGTTTGTGCGTTTACGCCGGACCTGGTTCCATTCTTTATTATTATTTTTTGTTGGAATATCCTGTCTGTGCGTTTACGCCGGACCTAGTTCTGTCTTTATTATTCTGTTGGAACATCCTGTCGGTGCGAATTTCGCCTGACCTGGTTCCGTTGCTTATTAATCAGTTGGAATAACCTGTCTATGCGAAGTACCGAATGAATGATGATTTCTTTTGTTATTCCATTCGTTATTAAACTCGGTTGGTTAAAGTTTTGACTTTTATACTCCATGAAATTAGTGGAATATCCTTGATATTTGCGCTTCATCCAGTATCTTTTCATGGAAATATTTTTATGAGCATTCTTGAATTTTACTCCACAAAGCAGTATCATGTTGACAATTTGGACGTTATTAGTTCCTAGAAAAATTAATTCTTGAACTTGTTTTATTAAATTCTTATATCATTGTCATCATCCTCATGTTTATATTATGTTGAAAGTCATCTGTGGCCTGTAGTGCATAGATGAACTTGGTATGATTATGACCAGGGATTATTCGGTATAATCATGACCGTAATGTTACAAATGATGTGGTAAAAGTCCTCATTGGCCCGTAGTGCATTGATAGACAGTTATTGCCATGATCATGACCATTAATGAATACACAAATATTTTTAGCCCGTAGTGCATGGATAATTGTGGTCGTGATACTAAAGAATATTTTTGGCCGTAGTCCAGGGGTGATTCGATGATGTGAAATATTTATTAAGCTTAGTCTCAGCGTTAACAGTGATGAAAAACCTTTTAAATCATAAAAGATAGTTGATTTTATTTTCTACTTGACTCCTTTAATGGATTACTTGTTGCGCTACAGTTAAACTTGATGTTTATTATATTTTATCAGTTTAACATTGTTGGAGACTAATGATAATTTATTCTGCATTATCTTAGTCATACTATTTCTTACTGGGCTAGTTGAGCTCATCATTTCTTTCACTGTTCTTTTCAGGAAATGAGAATATAGCTGGGATGAGTCGGGGAATGGAATGATGGTCCAGAGGATATCATTAGTAGTCCTCACTATTTTGTGAAATAGTGTGATAATAATTGTAATGAGGACTCCTTTTGAGTTTGTATACTCGTTAGTAGACAATATTTGTATGCAAACTCAGTTTATGTTTTATCGTATTGTACACGACAGTTGTATTACTAAGTTGTAATTGAATTCTGTACCATGTATCTGGCGACCCAAAATGGGTGATGTATACCTAATTTTGGGGGCGTCACAGTTGGTATCAAAACTTAGGAATATGATCCCTGGCTAAGATGTGAGACTAGAACTATGAGGGGAGAGACGGGGAATTCCTTCGCTAGTATGACCTACCTAAGTTTATTTGGTATTTAAGTGGTCGGTCAAAGTATAGGGATAATATGTTATATGTTAATTAATCTTTGTTTTGTGGCAGTATCTAAAAATGACATCCGAGAATGTTGAGAATAGCAATGGAGCACAGGAGACCGTTGAGTCTCCACAGATCAATAATCAGGATAATGTGCATCAGGAAGGCGACATTCCTCAGGCAAACAACAACACTGACCAAATGATGAATGATGGAATGTTCAGAGGCTTTATGCAATTCATGCAACAGTAGGCGAGAGCGGCTCCTGTCCAAAATGTAGGTGGAAACACTGGAAACTCTCGGGCGGTCATCGCTAAAAAGTTCAAGGAGCTGGGGCCACCGGAGTTTATTGGAGAGCCAAAACCACTTAAGGCGGAAGCATGGATAAAGCAGATCACCAAGATATTTGATGTCTTGGGATGCTCCGAGGAGCAAAAGGTTCCCTTCGCCACCTTCATGTTGCGTGAAGAGGCAGATTACTGGTGGGAATCTGTAAAACGTACTCAGCCTGACGCACTCAAGATGTCTTGGGAGAAGTTCCAAGAGCTATTCAACGACAAGTACTTTCCCGAAAGTGTTCGTCACCTGAAAGAGGTGGAGTTTATCAAGCTGGAGCAGAATAATATGACCGTGTCGCCGTACGAAGCAAAGTTTGCCAAGTTGTCTCGATTTGCATCCCACTTGGTAGATAATGAAGAGAGAATGACGCGAATGTTTTTAAGAGGTTTAAAGCCGGAGATACGTCAACATCTTATTTCTCATAAACTGTGTTTGTATTCAGATGCACAAAGAAAGTCAAATCTAACCTCTGAGATTGAGGAACTAGAAAAGGAAATCTCTACATGGAACAAATCCTCTTCTTCCATGGACTCCCTGATTTCCAGTTAGAGAAGTGCATCTGACAGAATGTGTTTAGGTTTTGGGGAATCTACCTCAGAACCATATGTGGAAAAGATAAAGGAAACTAGCTCTAGTAATATTTCAAATTTTAATAGAAGCATTACATTTGTGAAATCCTCATAGAAGGAAGAAACAGTCCTTCCCTGCTCTTCTGATCCAATCCATGCTCCAAGGCATAACAGATCCCATGCTGGCCTAGGATTCAGAAAAGAGAAGAGTAACTTCGTCACTACTCTCCAACCTCGAAGGGTCGTAGAGTCGAGTAAGATCAACTCCACGAACTAACTGGGTAGGAACATTAGAGTTAAGCTTCACTCTTCACAAATCATAAATCACAAGGATACATGAAAAAAAAGAACCAGAATAAAGGAAGAATTGCTAAGAACCCATATAAGTCCAAATGGAGAAAGAATCGACACACACAAGCGTGCATCATATTAGATGCTTTGTCTATAATAAGATTGGTCATAAGGCTGCAATATGGTAAAATAATCCTATGCATATGAGACCCAAAATTAAGCAAATTTGGGTTCCCAAGGGTACTAACAAAGTAGGACCCATACTTCTATGGGTACCAAAATAAGAGTTTAATATTACCACAAGAATAGAGCTCCACGATCACAACCTAGTGTAGACACTCGAAATTTTCTGTACTACTGACACTAACATTGCAGGAAGGCAGATTCGTCTTTTATGAGAGAACCCTGAAAGACAATCCACAACCATACCGGATACTACCGAGGTTTAGCATCAACCCCAGATCGCAATCTGGGAGTTATCGTTCCAATCTTGGAGAACCCCGAGGCATGTAGATCAATATCGGAACATACACCGGAGAAGACCGATTAGTCTCAGAGATAACCCCGAGGTATCCAGTCTCAGCCCTAAACATGGGAATAGCCTCTAACCTTGGTGATAGCCCCAAGAAAAGAAATTTTGGCATTAACCCAGGAAATGCTTGTTACAAGTGCAACCAGCTTCAATCTCGGCGCTCACAACGAGATACACTGTATCAGCCCGGCGATGACATCGGGAAGGCAGACACACCTTAAAGATGACAATGAGGACTTTCAACCAATTGTAGCAGTCCAATCCCAGCGAAGCTGAGTAACGTCTGCTTTATCGACCCAACCCGACAATAACACCGGTAAGGGGCAATATCGTCATTTGACCAACACAATGCCATGCCAAGTCGTCTCAACACATCTACGCAACAACGACCCACAAGGCTAATCAATCCCGAGTTGCTATTGTGCGGGGTAACGGATGAAAGTTGAAGCTTGAAGACCGGAGGGCACCGTCCCATCTTCAAAGACTTCGTACAAACTCTAATCCCATGCCATCGTACAAACTCTCGATAACGGCGGTCCGAAATAGGTCCTGTATACCTCAAACAGATGCCCGGATTGCAGTTCAGAAAAACCGAGTGGACATTACAGTGTCCACGTGCACGTACTTTGAGACGACCCGACCCGACCAAACCGGGCCGACCTGACCCGCCTCTGGTACACTTGCGGCTGAGCCGCAGGTACACCTGCGGCACCTTTTGCCTATAAATAAGAGGCTTGGGGTGCTGATTTTTAATAGAAAAAAGATGGGGAAACCCTGCAGAATTCGCTCGACACTTGCCATACAGTGTATTTTCCCACTTTAAACACCTGTGAGCTCATATACAGCCCTCTTTTGTACCTACAAAAGCCAGTGTTTACCCACTCTAAAGATATAGAAGACTTTTCAAGCAGTCAGCTATAAGCCTTCTCACACACTTTAGAGTCTTTCTCTTCATCTTTGCACACACCATTCTACACGTTGAGAGTCGTGTTGCTTGCTTTTTCCAGGACTTCGGTCCGTGGTTTCATTTTAGTCTATATATATATATATATATATATATATATATATATATATTGACTAACATTACCGAGTTATGCCTCGGTTGAGCTTAGACTTCAGTCTGGAGCGTTTATTTGCTTTTCTATATATATTTTTATATATATGAACTGTGTATCGGACGTTGTTCGATTGAGCCTACACCTCGGTCTGGAGCGTTTATTGCTTTAATATATAAATAGTTATATATATTAACTGTGTGTCGGACTTTGTTCGATGAGCCTAAACTTCGATTTGGTGCATTTAATTGCTTTCTTATATATATATATATATATATATATATATATATATATATATATATATATATATATAAAGTGTGGTCGAACTCCGTTCGATGAGCCTGGATTTTACATCCGGTGCGTTTACTCGCTTATATATATATATATATATATATATATATATATATATATATATATATATATATATATTTACATTTCGTCCCACCTGGAGTTTACTTCGTGGTGGTTGACCGTTTTTACAGCTTTTTCTACGTTTTGTCCCGCCTGGAATTTTCGTCCGTGGCGGTTGATGGCTTTTAACAGCTTTCTTTACATTTCTGATCCCCCATGGAGGTTCTTCGTGGTTGGTGATCATGTCTGTATATATATATTTACGGCTTTTATATATATACCTGCTTACTGCTTTCATACAAATTGCGGTATCATGTGAGCCTAGGAATCATGTGATCACAGATTCATCCCATTGGATCTAGATTCGGTTCCCGTGATGGACATTTTCAGCTGTAAGCAGCTTGTAAATTATTCTGCGGTGTCTGAATTTCCTCAGATGGTTTCCATTCCCACGAGAAAGTCGGCATTATTTTGTACATTATTTTCGTACGGATGCTTCGCAGCCGTCAAATAAAATCAACCAAGCCTCGCATTTAATAAAATGGGAGTGCAAAAGGCCTCAATTACTATTGAGCGACAGGGTTTGAAAAAACCTCTTTTATAAAACATCATTGCCATATCTTGCTAAAATTGAATTTTTACATAAATTCAAACCCTGCGTATATAGGTGCGAAGGAGGCCTCGTACCACTTTCAAATAACATCACATTGACTCAAATACACACACACACACATAGATTCAGATAATAGTTTCTTGAAAAGAGGCGGTCACCGTGGTAACACGGATGTCGGGGGGGTGCCTAACACCTTCCCCCCGCATAATCAAGTCCCCGGACCCTAAATGAATCTCGGTTTCACCGACCCGTATAGAAGTGTCACATCACTGGGTCAATGTGCAAACCTTTACTCGGTTGTGTTGGTACAACCATTTAAAAAACCAACTGGCGACTCTTAACAGTCCATCGTCGACATTATACATGTCGAACCTTTTTCACTTGTTTTTTCAAACAAATCTCACCTAAAATGAGAACACCAAAGAACAAGTAACGGAAAGGGACATCTAAAAATCCCGACATCGACAGGTGGCGACTCTGCTGGGGACTCCAGTAAGAGGACTTAAGCCGCTATTTCAATCTTTTCAAAATTGTTATCTACTTGTGTGTGGATGTTGCATTTACATTGGATGAATGTGTACGAATGCATGTCTTGTTTATTTAGTGCCTCGCACTATAACCTGCATGTGATGTTAGTGCCTCGCACTATAAACTGGCTGTGATGTTAGTGCCTCGCACTATAAACTGCCTCTGATGTTAGTGCCTCGCACTATAAACTGCTCATGATATTAGTGCTTCGCATCATTTCATACGGTGAGACGCGATGTATGTGAATGTATGTTGTGTGGTCCCTCCACCAGGAGGCTATCCCGTCGGTGTTTGATTACTGGACTCGTGAGAAGCCTGATTCTCCGAGGCTCAGGAAAGGCACCACCCAAATTCGCTCCAGTTGAAAGACCGGATTAACTTCCCGTCAAGTAGATTACGATGATTTGGGAACCTTCATGCCAAAAAGCCGCGAGAGTAACCTAAGATAGGTCAGCCTCTGATAAACCCAAAACGGAGGAAAGTCTCTTCATGCTCTCATTTTAAATTACACAATTTCATGACATATCTATCTCCATGTAATGAGAAATATGAAGGAATGTGTACACATATACATACATGCTACAAACAGCTGACATCCGTTTTTGCAGGATAAAATTCCTAAAATGGACTCATCACATTGCATATTAATATTCACCTTCCCTAAGGACTAAACTATGCAAGTCTTTCGCAGGGAGTCAATCGGGCCTACTACCCGTTCAAAATCCAAAAAGGCAACAGGCCTACAGTTAATTATGTCGTCATCCGACCAGAATGAACTTAATCCAGTTTCTCGCAAAGAATTCGATGGATTAAGAAAACAAATTGCAGATTTGTCTGTTCTGCTCAAAGAATTACACCAGTCTACACAGGGTCAGAAAATACCCGTACATGCTGAATCCTCCATCCAAGGAGGGAGTCCGGTCATTACCATACCTGAACTACAGTTGGATATTACCAATAAAACTCATGACGCTGCCCATCCCACTGGAGACCCAGACATTGGTGACATCAAAAAGAAAGTCCTCCAAATGGAAGAAACCCTTCGCACTATCAAAGGAATTGGAACATACGAGAGTGTTTCATATGCTGATCTATGTATTTTTCCTGGTGTTCATTATCCAGAAAAGTTTAAAACTCCTGACTTTGAAAAATATGACGGGTTAGGAGATCTTTATACACACTTAAAGGTATTTATTGGAGAACTTGATTCTTATGCAGAGGATGAAAAGCTCAGAATGCAATTATTCCAAAAGAGTCTAACTGGAGAAGCCCGTTCATGGTACACAAGATTAGACAACTCCAAAATCCATAGCTGGGAAGAGCTAGCACATGCCTTCCTCACTCAATACAGCTTTCAAACTCAAATGGCTCCTGATCGGTACCAAATTACCAAGATCAAAAAACAGTCTAACGAGTCTTTCAGAGAGTATGCCCAGAGGTGGTTACGCCTGGCTGCCCAAGTGAATCCTTCCATGACCGAATCAGAAATGGTTATGACGTTCATAGATATACAAGAAGCTCCCTTCTATGAGAGAGTTTTAGCCGGCATCGGCAAACCGTTTTTTGAAATGGTTAAACATAGGGAGATGGCTGAGATGGGATTGAAATCCGAAAAGATTCAAGACCTAGCTGCACTCAAAGCTGTTGCTGATCACATCAAGTCTGGAAATTATGGGAACAACCCTAGGAGGGTCCATAAAAAGAAAGAGGAAGATGTTTCCCTGATACTACAGGGTCAAAAAGGCAGTCAAAATATGCCTGTTCAGAGGAGAAACTATACTCTCTTTCCAGCACAGTCTGTAAACCCTCCAATACCAAAAGGTGGAGAAGCCAAACGCCCTCAAGTGTTCACACCCTTAGGGGATACCCTCGAGAATATCCTTAATCTTCTAACAACACAAAAGAAGATTACACATCTACTTCCACCAGCCAACCCAAATGGAAAGGGTTTTAATGCTGCTCGGAAATGTGCTTATCATGTCGGGGCACCTGGACATGATTGTCAAGATTGTTGGGCCTTGAAACACAAGATCCAAGACCTGATAGACAACGGTGAGATCGTGGTCACTAAACCACATCAACCTAACATTCAAGACAACCCTCTTCCTCAACACAAAGAAGAAGAGGTCAACATGATTAATTGGAGCAGTGGACAGAGTTCCAACTTCAGCTGTGATTCTTCCCAATCCATCAAAGACGGTGATAACAGATGGGATTATGCCAAGTTCCAGTTCACAATGGAAAGAAAAATGAAAGCTCTTTACAAACAAATTGAGCAATTGTCGGAACTGGTGACTTATCAGCATCAAGTGACTCGTCAGCTAATCAGCCAGGAGCATGCCAATCTCCTGCCTATTGTCATGAATATTCCCTCTTCACTTTCAGAGAATGAAATGCTGGAAGACAAAGTGATGAAGAGAGAAAATGCCAAGGCCCGTCGGGATTTTGCCAACAAAAGGGAATTCACCTATTTGGGTCAACCATGGAGGAGATCCTTTATATGTTAATCAATGAAGGAAGAATCAGTTCCCTTCTACCTCCAATCAACCCCCGTTTGGGACGGTACAATTCTGAGGGAGTATGTCAATATCATTCCCAATCTCGTGGTCACAGCACAGAAGAATGCTGGGCACTCCGCCACCTTATTCAAAACCTAATCGATGGTGGCGTACTGCACCTGGCAGATGACGACACTGTGCTACGCGCTAGTGAGAATGCAGGTCCCACTAAATGGAAGAGTGTGGTAGCCGTCATATCTACTGAAGCTGATCAATCACTCGTCATGCCAATAATTCAACTCAAAGGAAGCAACAATCCTTTGAAAGTGGCTGCTCCCAAGCCAATCAACTTGCCGTGCAGGGCACAATATCCTATTGTTAGCTTGCATAAAGTTCCGTGGAATTATGGAGAAGGTGAAGGATCCACCTCACATACCACTGCTGTAGTGTTGAAAGAAAATCCACTGTACTTTCCCCAACGGGTGATGAAATATGTCGTCAAATCAAAGGGAAAAATACCCAAGGAGAAGATTGAAAAATTCCTCTGCACTATGGGTCATAACGAAGCTACGGTGGTTTTAAGCTTGAAAGAAGCTCCACAGCAGATATCAATTTTGGACTTGGTCCTCACTTCCGAGAATCATCGGAAGATATTGTTAAAGGTTTTAGAAGAAGCCTATCTCCCGACATCCGTGAATGAGGAAAAATTTCAACATCTGGTTGATCACATTTTCAACGACAATGTGATATCCTTCACTGATGATGACATTCCACCTGAAGGGACCGGTCATTGCAAACCGTTGCACATCGCAGTCTTGTCCTTCATATATATGGTGGCTGGAGTCCTGATAGATGGAGGCTCATCCCTAAATATCTGCCCATATGCTACCTTGGTGAAGATGAATATCAATCCTAATCGAATTCGGAGTAGCCATACTATCATCAAAGCTTTTGATGGAGCCCACCGGAATTCGATTGGAGTAATTGAGCTGCCAATTGAGATTGGTCCTCATACATTCTGCGTATCCTTCCATGTGCTCAAGATAGAGTCGGGATACAACCTGCTCTTGGGACGACCATGGATCCACATGGCTGGGGCAGTCCCCTCCACCCTTCATCAACAATTAAAATATATTGTCAACAACAGCCTAGTCACGGTCAACGCTGAACCAGAGTGTCCTCAACACGGGGATTTATCGGTCATCAATGCTAATGCGGACGTTGAACCAGTTAGTTTTCATGCTTTGAAAATAAGCAATACCCAATACCATGCTATTGGAGCACCACTGCCCGAACCCCAGATTTCTGCCGAAGTGATGTCAGCCACTCAAGAAATGATGTCGTTGGGTCATAAACCAGGACAAAGGTTAGGTAAAGATTGTCAGGGTATCAAGTACTCTATTCACTTAACCAAGCACACTGGAACAGCTGGACAAGGCTATTCGGCCAGCTCTAATCACAGGAACCCTCATAAACATCCACAGGTTCCTTCAGCTTCAACTATGTGGCATTTATCTTCGCCTTCAAGTGCTGAGTCCGCACAACCTCCTGTAAAGGTGCCAGCCAATGTCATGGCTATGTTATTTCCTAAGCCGAAACTGGTGGAGGAAAATAAAATCGTTATTCCAGATCCCGCAATCGAAGAAGAGGAGCGAAGAATCAAGGAGAACGTTGTCCGAATAATGTTGGGCATGCGTATCATCGTCCATGATGAACATACCAACTGATACACCCCAGACGATGATTGCCCAGACATAATGGCCATTATTCGGGACAGGGAGGATGATGACAGTCCCTCCATCACTGCGGTTCACCCGAACTTTGCTCTTGCCAATTGGAACAACATTCCTTGCATTGGTCGTCAAGGGTAAAGCGGGCAGAAGTTCTTTCTGCCCTGTAGATATAATAACTGCTTACTTTTCTGTACAATATTAGCAGTTTATTTTTTCAGTATATGCTAACACTGTGTATGATCAAACACGTTTCATAAATACTAAGTGATAGCATATTTTGTTTCAGGACTCTGAATTTAGATGTGCCTGTACTTGCTGATACGATGCCTCTCCTACACAGGGATTGTACCTTTGATGTAGAGATGAATTCAGCCTTGATGGATACACATGATGACATTGAGGTGCCTCCAGAAATTCAAGAATGGGTCAAAGATACACCTAAACCCAACCTTGATCAAACCACTTCTTTCAATCTCGGAACCTTAGAAAGCCATAAGTTAATCCATATTGGTTCAGACCTTACCCCAAACTAACAGAATGACATGGTTACACTATTAACCCAATTCCAGGATGTGTTTGCATGGTCTCATGAAGACATGGTAGGTTTGTCCACTGACATTGTCCTTCATCGCCTTCCCATTAAAGAGGGATTTAAGCCAGTCAAACAAAAACTCAGGCGATTGAAACATGAGTGGAGTTTAAAGGTGAAAGAGGATATTGTGAAACAATTTCAGGCTGGCATCATCATGGTGTCTACATATCCTGAGTGGATATCCAATATCGTGCCCGTGCCTAAACCTGGAGGGAAGGTGCGAGTTTGCGTGGATTACCGGGACTTGAATAAAGCTTGCCTAAAAGACAGCTTTCCCGTGCCATTTATCCACATTCTCATTGACAATACTGCGCAATACGACCTGTACTCCTTTGCTGATTGCTTTGCGGGGTATCATCAAATCATGGTTGCCGAGGAAGATCGTGAGAAGACTGCCTTCATCACTCCTTGGGGAACTTTTTGTTATAGATGGTTATCATTCGACCTCATCAATGCCGGAGCTACCTATCAACGAGCTATGATGGCTCTTTTCCACGACTTAATGCATAAAGAGATTGAGATCTACGTGGATGACATCATTGTCAAGTCCCGGAAGGAGGATCACCATATAGACCATCTCAGAAAGCTATTCAACAGGTTGCGTAAGTACGACTTGAAGTTGAATCCAGCCAAATGTGCCTTTGGCGTTAAATCAGGCAAGTTGCTAGGATTTCTAGTCAGCCACAAAGGGATTGAGCTGGATCCTGCCAAAATCCAAGCCATCACGGAAATGCCTATTCCTGAGATAGAAAAGGAAATTCGGGGATTTTTGGGAAGAATCAACTTCATTAGCAGGTTCATCTCCCAACTCACAGCAACCTGTGAACCAATCTTCAAACTATTAAGGAAGAACTCCTCCATGAAATGGAATGATGAGTGTCAGAATGCCTTCCTTACAATCAAGAAACAGCTAGTCAAAGCTCCTATGTTGGTACCACCCAGGGATGATATTCCCCTGTTTATGTACATGTCCGTAAGTGACAATGCTATGGGCTGCATGATGGGGTAGAAGCACGATTGAGGCCAAGAATGAGCTATCTATTACCTCAGTAAAAGGTTCAGCGGCAGTGAACACAAGTACACTCTGATCGAAAAGACGTGGTGTGCTTTAGGATGGGCTTCCATGAGGTTACAACATTACCTCCATGGTCACAC
The DNA here is from genome assembly GCA_016801055.1 of Panax notoginseng. Classification (NCBI taxonomy): domain Eukaryota; kingdom Viridiplantae; phylum Streptophyta; class Magnoliopsida; order Apiales; family Araliaceae; genus Panax; species Panax notoginseng. Next base: position 137,821,670 of record CM029015.1, read on the forward strand.
AACCCATCTTATATCCCGCGTGGATCCTCTCAAGTACGTGTTCAACAAACCCATGTTAAATTGTCGGCTGTCCAAATGGTAGTTGATCTTACAACAATTTGACATCGTATATGTGACTCAAAAGTCCATCAAAGGTCAAGGAATCGCGGATCAACTGGCCGCCGCACCTTCAGGGGATTTCAAACCTTTAGAAACATATTTCCCTGATGAAGGAGTAATGACAGTGCAGCAACACCATCAGTACGATACGCGCCAATCATGGAAGATGTATTTTGATGGAGCTGTTAATATGGAAGGTTCTGGAGCTGGAACAGTTCTAGTATCTGATACGAGGGAGCAGTATCCCGTCGCCATCAAATTACAATTTGACAGCACTAATAATACGGCTGAGTATGAAGGCTGTCTCATGGGGCTAAAACTTGCCCGTTCAATGGGCATCATACGGTTAACTGTCCTTGGAGATTCAGAGTTGGTAATCCAACAATCCACCGCAATCTATCAAACCAACGAACTACATTTGTTGCCTTACCATCGGCAGGTTTTAAAGATGGCTTTGGAGTTCGAAGAAATCTCCTCTCTACATGTTCCTCGTAATAGGAATGACTTTGCGAACGCATTAGCAACTTTGGCCTCCTTGGTTCATATATCAGACAAGGAGCAATTGCCAAGCGTCACAATTTCTCTGAACAAGGCCCCAGCCTACGGGAATTATGTTGGAGAAGTATCGGATGATCTACCTCCCATCCCATAGCCTTGGTATCAGCATATCAAGGAATATCTGTGAGATGGATCTACACCCGTTGAGGTGAGCCCGACCGAGAAAAGGCGGATCCATCGACTTGCAATGAAATTCTACCTGAGTGGAGATGCACTCTACAAAAGAGATGCAGAATTAGGCCTCCTCCGGTGTTTAGACAAAGATCAAGCCCAAAGGCTCATAGATGAAATCCATGGCGGAGTCTGTGGCCCCCACATGAGTGGCCCCCTCCTTGTCAAGAAAATCCTCAGAACGGGACATTATTGGCTATCTCTCAAAGCTGATTGCCATGACCACGTCAAAAGATGCTATCAGTGCCAGATTCATGGGAATGCTATACACGCCCTTCCACGGGAACTCCACAATATGAGTTCACGTTGGCCCTTCTCAATGTGGGGTATGGACGTTATCGGGCCCATTGAACCTAAAGCCGGTAATGGACATCGGTTTATATTCACCATGATCGACTATTTCACCAAGTGGGTAGAGGCAGCCTCCTTCCCCAGGGTCACTAAAGAAGTCATCATTGCTTTCATCAGAAACAATGTTGTTTGTCGTTATGGGCAACCAGAGGTGATTGTGCCAGACAATGCCAAAAACCTCAACAATAAGATGATGGAGGAATTGTGCAGTAAATTCCACATCAAACATCTCAACTCAGTCATCTATCGTCCAAAGATGAACGGTGCTGTTGAAGCGGCTAACAAAAGCATCAAGAAGATTATGAAAAAGATGTTCGCCAACCACAAAAATTGGTCTGATGTATTGCCTCTGACTCTGTTAGCCTACAGAACATCCATGCGTACTTCAACTGGGGTAACCCCCTACGCACTAACCTATGCGATGGAAGCAGTGCTCCCCATAGAAGTTGAGATGGAATCTCTCAGAGTGTTGATAGACGCTCAGTTGGACAAAGATCAATGGGTACAAGACATGTATCACCAATTGTCTCTAATAGACGAAAGGCGAACCGCAACTATCTTCCATGGTCAGTTATATCAGCAAAGGATCGCCTGATCCTACAACAAAAAAGTCCAGCTACGACAATTTAAACAATATGACTTGGTTTTGAAGAAAATCCTGGACAACCAAGATCAATCTAAGGGAAAATTCGCTCCTAACCGGGAAGGCCCGTTTATTGTCAAAGAAGTATTGACGGGAGGCGCTCTTAGATTGCAAGAAATGGACGGTGATGAATTTCCACAACTCATCAACTCAGACGCTGTGAAATGGTACTATGTCTGAAGTAACTCGCAAACACCCTGGTGTCAAACCATCAGATCACCAGTCATTCAGGTTTTTTAACCCTTTACCACATACAACTTTTCTGCACTTTGCCCCTCAGGCAAACAAACTTTTCAAGCCAGCAGCCTGGCTTTCCTTTGCGCTCATACAACTTAGGTCATCCCACCGTGGATCGAACCTCTTACGTTTACAGTTTGGCTACCCATACCTGGGATCAAACTTTTTCTCTGCAGTTTATCCTCAACTTAGGATTAAACTTTCTCATCCCCGCACTCTGACCTGCACATGGGATTACGCTTTCTCTTCTCGCCCTGAGGGGCGAACTACGTCGACCTGATCTCCTCTTCAATAGGAGTACGTAGGCAACCATTTCATATGGCCCGGTCGCAATAAAACAAAAACAACAAAAACATTTCTACCCTTCTCTCCTCACAAAAAATAACAAAAATATTCCTACACCATTTCTGCCACATACAGCGTTGAACCTCTTACACCGGGTTCGAACTACGCAGACCTGATCTCCTCTTCAATAGGAGTATATAGGCAGTCATTCATGGTGCGGTCTCACCCCCTACCAAAATGCAAACCCTTGTCAATTAGTACTAGGATCAAACATCAATCCACTACGTTTCATTCGGCTTTAGACCAAAGGGATGGAATTACCCAACCTCTCCTCCCAAATAGGAGATTCGGCGACCATCTAATCTGTGGTCATACCTTGAAGAGTAACGCCAATCCATAAAAGATAGAATTAACTAGGCTTCTCCTGAATAGAAGTACTGACGACCATCTGTGGTGCGGTCAATCTCAGAGAGGAAAGCCACACTCCTCTCCACATTTCCATACAGAAACCAGTCCCAAGACACCAAAAGATGGTAGGGATACACAGATCGATGATCCATTCTGAACTATCCAGAGACAACTCAATGTCCATCCACCCAGGAGGAATTCAGAATACATCAAGATCACAAGCCTTGAAGCAGCAGGCAAAATATCAAGCAAATAGCAAGGTGTATCTAAAAGGGAAGTGATCCAAAAATATATTTCCCTGTCATATATAATGCTGTTTGATATACATGATGTAAACTGTACATGACAAAATGGCTTAGCTAGTCTGTGAAGGTAAGTACAAGCTAATTTATGAGTCAGGATACACGCGAGCTAGCAAGCCCAACATAGCATCCCTCTCAGAAGAAGGAGGTAAAGCTGTGGTCTCTTGTATGAGAGTATCCACACGACCCAATAGATCAGAAGCCGTCTGCATGATGACCATATGCTCATCAATATATGCTCTCATCTCTGCGATTATGTCAGTGGTAAGGGACCTCGCTGCAGTATTGTCTGTGACGGCTACATCCCGGGCATATATGGCACTATCCTACTCAACTATCACTGCATCTCTGGCTAATCTGGCCTCATCCCGCTCAACAATAGCGGCATCCCTGCGAGCTAAGGCCTCATCTCTATCCAACAGAGCGGCCTCCCTCACATCCAAAGCAGTCGACATCATAGATCAAACATGGTCTCTCTCAAAGGTCCTCAGTTGAAGACTCTGCTCTAAGTACGGTGCCGAGTGTTGAATCACAATAGTGATGGTACTTGGAGAATTCGGAAGAAATGCTGGCAACCCAGCAGCGGGCTCCTCCTTGAAGTGGGTATCAATGTCCTCCACAGGCTCCACACCCTCTGCGTCGCTATTCGGTAATGCAGATACTGCTGTAGCTGATAAAACCTCCGTCTCCATCCAGGCGGAATACTCTGCGGAATAACCTAGATTACTCACTGAAAAAGCAGCTCCCTCACGATGGTCCCAACAAGCGTATACACGAGATTGGCCCTCGGCTGAGAGGTATCGAGTAGCTGAACGCTGACATGTCGCCCTTGTGAAAGGATGAAAATCCTGAAACTGGTCGAACTGCGACATCACGGCCAATGGGTGATAAGTAGTCACACCCCTCAAGCCGGCCAGAGGGAGGAAATCCATGCCTGGAGCATGAGTAATAAAGCTGTATGGTGAGCTAAGCCCTGAGCACAACAATATGCTAAATGGGTCTCTGATGTCTGCCAAAAATGCGGACCAGGACTGAGCATCTATACACTCTGATGGATGAAAGGAGTATGACATGGCCACATCATGGGTAAACCAATATCCATGCCGTCTAAGGGTACCAATTGATCTCAAGTGTGACATGAACCACACATACAGAAGGACTGAGCTCCCAGTAAACACTCCTGACGGATAAGTACTGCAATAGGATGCTGACCGCAGAGTCTCTGCCAAGATCATAGGCACAATGGTATGACCCTCCCTGAGAGCTCTCACGGCCATGATAACGCCTATATCTATCTCATCCATATACCACGGCATGTACACATATGATAGTACACATAACATCAGTACGTCAACTCTGGCTAGACTCTAATGATCCTCCGGTGCAGTGAAATCCCCGGAATGTCTTGAGTAACTGTCCTCTGAGCCAAATCTGCCGTACAGAAAACGTTGAGAGATTACATGGCCAGATGTCAGCTCATCCTGCACTACTCTGCGCCTCAATCCTGTGAGAGTCATGAATCGTCTACTCTTGTCTCCCAGAGCCATATGCACGCAAGGTCTGTCCAAGGGCATCATCGTCAAACGTGCATACTCCTCCAGAGTAGGAGTCAACTCATTGGTGCCAAAGCGGAATACCTGCCTGTCAGGTCGCCAATGCTCTAGCATCCCATCTACGAATCCTGCAGGAACCTGAAATGCCAAAAGAGTCATGGTATGCTGCAGTAACATATCTACGGTCACCTTGTCTGGTGGTGACATACTATCATACCACGATCGCATACCCGGTGCCACCACTGACGGTGGGGTATGATCTATACGGCTAAATGTCGAAGAAGACATCTGTGAGGGCCGTGTCATAAGACCATCCAGGGGTCAATGCCGAATATCTCTGGACATACATACATATGCATAACATGATACATGCATAACAGATAATGGATGACAATATGATATAGGGAATGGAAAAGACTATACATACATTCCTAAGTATATCATCATCTAATACATCAGCTCTGTACAACTACAAATACAGGGAAATGGGGCACATACGCCCTACTACTAACAGAGGCCTATCAAAAGATATAGCGAGAATGGGGAACAACCACCCAATATCTAACAGAGGCCTATCAAAAGATATAACGAGAATACATCAGAAGAAGACAATGGTGTCGATATCCACATCATCAATCCTGTCCACCTGATGTAACTCCTCCTGAGTCACTGGATCTCTATTAACAGGGATGTCAGGCCTATAAAGAGGAGGATCTCCGCCGGCAAAACCAAATGGGTCGTCCGAGGGGCCAGCGCCTGAGCTGGAAGGAATAAATGACTCCTCCTCTGCTGGATCTCTACCCAAGTGCCGAATAAATATATGTGTCTGGTCCAACTGATGGGTTAAGCTATCAATCTGGGTCACATGAGTCGAATATCGGACACAAGCTATCCAATCCATCATCATCAAAGATCCAGGAACCATGTCCCCCATAAATTGTGTGGCGCAAGACTGGGCTCCAATAGTACGAGGAAGCCACCAACGCTAGAATATCTCCTGAGTACATGGACCCTCTGATAATGCAAATCCGTCAACACCCAACAATGGGATATCAATGGTGGGTGACTGCGATACAGGCCAGTGACGCCTGACAGGAGGTAAGATCGGTATACGAATCTCCCCTGTGGTGCTCCTGATAGCGCGCTCTCCTAGATAGAGCTCCCAACCGCCATCTGTGAAGAGTGGAACTCTCTTGGTGGAAATCAAATACTCGACCCCAGTCAGGTATCCATCCTCAAAACCCACTGTCAAGTGTTCCCCAGAATAGGGAAGCCAGGTGATGGTGTCGGCCGTCAGCAACTCCAGCTGCATACGGCAATGAGTAAATCCCTCCGCTACAGGGACCTCGGGTAGAATCGAATGATGCCATCTTCGTCCTCGTGGATAGGTATCTAAACCTAACACACTCACGGGACACAAACAGGGAAGCCTCTCATAGGCCCAAAACTGCCAACACAATGGCAAGACATCTGCTATCAGTAAACACTCTTAACCTATAAATGGGAAAAGACAAGAGAAATACTCACCAACAGAAATGGGTAAAATCATAGCCAAGCCTCGGTCAAACCCTGTAAGCGCATACGCATGCCCCGGAGGAAATAGGAAAAGGTATAGGAGCCCCAATCACACTCTCCAATACGGTCCAAGTCACGCGTAGCACTGACCAAAGCAAAAGATACCGTGGAAGAGTTATCTGCTATGAAGCAGCCTCGAATGATCATCAGGAACAATCGCCGCAGAACGCGATCCCTGATCCTGAAATCATCAGGCATGGGCTTACTCAATAGCCCGCTCACAGCATCCACGCTCAAAGGACCTGAACGGACGGTCCTACCGTTGAGTGCCGCCGTCGGAACTCCTAACAAGGATCTGACGGCAGTAGGGATAATATTCGCCATGCAAGGAATTGGCTCCCCTCCAAACTCCACGCCGGTGATAAATCGCCAATCCATTGGCGTCATCATCACGTCGCAATCCAGCAGGTGGAGTGACTGAGTCTGGTGAAACCACTGCTCAGACAATGCCCTGAGGTAACCCCAGGGACAACGACGGGGAAGGATGGAGAAGAATGCCCCAAATCCCCACTCATGCACTACTGCTCTATAATTAGGATGAAGCGCCTGGTACATGGAGTGGATGCTAAACCAGTTCCCTCGAGGCTGTGTAAAACCTGGAACCTGCATGAAATGCAAATCTACATCAGAACCCTTTAATCCTCATCAATAGGAAAGAAGGAAAAACAAAGTCTAACGCCATTCCTCGTTAACATGTAAGTACATCGATGGATGTCTGACCAAATCACCCAGCAACTCTGGGTTCGCCACCTGAATGCTCGGGAGCTCCCTACGAGGGACAGGTGCAGTAGGAGCGGGGTCCTCAATATCCACCTCCTCGTCCTCAACGTCCGGAACATCTTCCTAGACAGGACAGATCACAGCCTCCACCAACCAACGAGGCTGTCTGACAGAACGGGGATGAGGCACTTCAGAAGCCCTCTGCCGTACGCCAGAAGCGGTCCTATAAGAACTGCTCGGCTGATCCGGATCCATAATATCTGGACAACAAGTCTCCAAATTACCTCAAAAAGGGTGTGGTATTTCCTTACCTGGAGCTTTCTCTAATGCATTTATGATTATATGCATGCATGCATTTACTTTAACAAACAATAGAGTTAAAATGTATGACTACCCAATGCCTACCTTTTGAAATTTTTTGCCATAGTCCCCTTTAAAAATAGGACTATCCACATGCACTCAGACATTTTTAGGTGGCCATTCAGTAGCACACCTGCCCCAAATTCATATACACAATATATGCATTAAAAATCAAAAGCATCATGCATAAGGCCAACCTCAATGCTAGGAGTACTTTGCCTTTCTACCTTTTGCTCATTGGACCTCAAATAGGACAAAAAATAGCAGAAAAAGGTGCCAATTTGACTGTCTCAAAAGTCAATTTTTTTTTTCACATCATTATGTTCAGCATGGTTTAATACTAACATTTACTATGTTGAATATTTTTATCAAGTCATTTGTGCATACATCACCACTACTATGTGTTTAGATGCATTTTGTGCGATAACTCACAATCTAACGGACAGAAACTAGAGAAAATACAGGCATACATTACCAAGATAGTGTGGAACACTTGCACAGTGACAGAATTTGCAGAAAGCAGCCCGAACTCAACAGATCTGAAGATGGCTCGCGGTTTTTTCTAAGCGAAACAAGTTGAAAGTGACTTGTGAATGCTACTGGCTGATGGATATATGATCCACGCTTGGCCGTAGGCCTATCTGTAGCTGCAGCAGGTACACCTGTGGCACCCCCATGTGGGTCCCATCCCTCTGGCTCGGTCCAGTTCGAGTTGCAAAGGAGGTCTTACGAATTAAAAAGGTCAAATCGAGAATAAAAACACCACGCGATTGAGCAAAACTGCATACAATCCCGGTCTTCTCTGATGAGACTTTGAATCAGTACATCACGCATTGGTATTCGCCCACACACAGGGTACACTATACCAGTGATCTCAAATGATCTCAGTCAAGCTCGGCAATACCGTACGCATGTCCAATGCCGCTTTCTCAGGATCATCATCCTTGTCAACCTAGATCCCCGACGGGGGTTACAACGTGAGTCCCCAACAGGGGTTACAACGTGAGTTCCCGACGGGGGTTAGAACGTGAGTCCCCGACGGGGGTTATAACGTGAGTCCCCGATGGAGGTTATAATGTAGATCCCCGGCGGGGGTTACAACGCGTGTTCAACCGTTGATACACAAATCAACGAAGGTCAAGCAGCCTTGACATTATCTCAGCCGATGCCAAGTAAACCCATCAGAGCATACACAGTTGTTCGATCAATGCATACGTCCCCAGTAGATCTCCCGAGGGGTTTGCAACGTGAATTCACGGTAGGGGATTCCCACGTACATTCAAGCCGTTGACACACATATCAACGAAGGTCAAGCAGCCTTGACATCATTCCAGCCGATAGAGGGTTAAACCTATCAGAGCTCTGGAGCCATTCGGGGTTCTTACCACCCGATTACCCATATTCCCCGGCGGGGGGTCACAACGCAATGTTCCGTTGATCTACACGACAACGGAAGTCAAGTAACCTTGACAGTATATCCCATAGGATTTTTCAACCGTTGATTCACATATCGGTGAAATACACGTCAACGAAGGTCAGGCATCCCTGACAGCATTTGCTGTTGGCATTAACTCCAACAGAACCTTGACATGTCCTGACGATACAAACTAGGAGATTGTCATCAAGGAGGATGGATGATGGAATATGTTATACACATCCTCAAACAGATCAAGCTTTATCCCCACAGATCTCTTACACATAAGAGGTACCTCAATATGATCCAGTCCTTATCCAGGAATTTGATGATAACTCCAACATCAACATCCTGACAGACTCAGATTATACATTAAATCTGGTCATCATTGCCAATCCCCGGTTGAAGCAACAGGGAGCCAGCAATTATCCTCAGCGTGTTGGACTACAACCCGGTACACATGCATCATACATCTACATCATGTTGCTAACCATAGTACCATGTTCATCTTATTACGTTTCAAGTGTCTAGGATTCTTTGTCCTACCCATGCATCGCTATGCATGAGTATGATAAAGAGGGGCATCTGTAAACACTCAAAATTTTTTGTACTACTGACACTAACATTACAGGAAGGCAGATTCATCTTTTATGAGAGAACCCTGAAAGACAATCCACAACCATACCGGATACTACCGGAGGTTCAGCATCAACCCCAGATCGCAATCTGGGAGTAATCGTTCCAATCTTGGAGAACCCCGAGGCATGAAGATCAATACCGGAACACACACCGAAGAAGACCGATTAATCTCGGAGATAACCCCGAGGTATCCAGTCTCAGCCCTAAACATGGGAATAGCCTCCAACCTTGGTGATAGCCCTAAGGAAAGCAATTTCGGCATTAACCCCGAAAATGCTTGTTACAAGTGCAACCAACTTCAATCTCGGCGCTCATAACGAGATATACTGTATCAGCCCGACGATGAAATTGGGAAGACAGACACACCTCAAAGATGACAATGAGGACTTTCAACAATTACAGCAGTCCAATCCTAGCAAAGCTGAGCAACGTCTGCTTTATCGACCCAACCAGGCAATAACACCGATAAAGGGCAACATCGTCATCTGACCAACACAATGCCACGCCAAGTCATCTCAACACATCTACGCAACAACGGCCCACAAGGCTAACCAATCCCGAGTTGCTATTGTGCGGGGTAACGGATGAAAGTTGAAGCTTGAAGACCGGAGGGCACCGTCCTATCTTCAAAGACTTCGTACAAACACTAATCCCATGACATCGTACAAACTCTCGACAACGGCGGTCCGAAATAGGTCCTGTATACCTCAAACGGATGCCCGGATTATACTTCAGAAAAACCGAGTGGACATTACAGTGCCCTCGTACACGTACTTCGAGACGACCCGACCCGACCAAACCGGGCCGACCCGACCTGCCTCTGGTACACCTGCGACACCTTTTGCCTATAAATAAGAGGCTTGGGGTGCTGATTTTAAGAGAAAAAAGACGGGGAAACCCTGTAGAATTCGCTCTACACTTGCCATACAGTGTATTTTCCCACTTTAAACACCTGTGAGCTCATATACAGCCCTCTTTTTTACCTACAAAAGCCAGTGTTTACCCACTCTAAAGATATAGAAGCCTTTTCTAGCAGTCAGTTGTAAGCCTTCTCACACACTTTAGAGTATTTCTCTTCATCTTTGCACATACCCTTCTACACGTTGAGAGCCGTGTTGCTTGCTTTTGCCCGGACTTCGGTCCGTGATTTCATTTCAGTCTATATATATATATATATATATATATATATATATATATATATATATTGACTAATATTACCGAGTTATGCCTCGGTTGAGCCTAGACTTCGGTCTGGAGCGTTTATTTGCTTTTCTATATATATTTTTATATATATGAACTGTGTATCGGACGTTGTTCGATTGAGCCTAGACCTCGGTCTGGAGCATTTATTGCTTTAATATATATATACTTATATATATTAACTGTGTGTCAGACTTTGTTCGATGAGCCTAAACTTCGGTTTGGTGCGTTTAATTGCTTTCTTTTATATATATATATATATATATATATATATATATATATATATATATATATATATATATATATGAACTGCTATCGAACTCTGTTCGGTGAGCCTGAATTTTATATTCGGTGCATTTACATGCTTTTATATATATATATATATATATATATATATATATATATATATATATATATATATATTTACATTTCGTCCCACCTGGAGTTTAATTCGTGGTGGTTGACCGTTTTTACAGCTTTATCTACGTTTTGTCCCACCTGGAATTTCCTCCGTGGCGGTTGATGGATTTTAACAGTTTTCTTTACATTTCTGATCCCCCATGGAGGTTATTCGTGGTTGGTGATCATGTCTGTATATATATATATATATATATATATATATATATATATATATTTACGGCTTTTATATATATACCTGCTTATTGCTTTCATACAAATTGCGGTATCATGTGAGCCTAGGAATCATGTGATCACAAATTCATCCCATTGGATCTAGATTCGGTTCCCGTGATGGACATTTTCAGCTGTAAGCAGCTTGAAAATTATTCTGCGGTGTCTGAATTTCCTCAGATGGTTTCCATACCCACGAGGAAGTTGGCATTATTTTGTACATTATTTTCGTACGGATGCTTCGCAGCCGTCAAATAAAATCAACCAAGCCGCGCATTTAATAAAATGGGAGTGCAAAAGGCCTCAATTACTATTGAGCGACAGGGTTTGAAAAAACCTCTTTTATAAAACATCATTGCCATATCTTGCTAAAATTGAATTTTTACATAAATTCAAACCCTGCGTATATAGGTGCGAACGAGGCCTCGTACCACTTTCAAATAACATCACATTGACTCACACACACACACACACATACATTCAGATAATAGTTTCTTGAAAAGAGGCGGTCACCGTGGTAACACGGATGTCGGGGGGTGCCTAACACCTTTCCCCCGCATAATCAAGTCCCCGGACCCTAAATGAATCTCGGTTTCACCGACCCGTATAGCAGTGTCACATCACTGGGTCAATGTGCAAACCTTTACTCGGTTGTGTTGGTACAACCATTTAAAAAACCAACTGGCGACTCTTAACAGTCCATCGTCGACATTATACATGTCGGACCTTTTTCACTTGTTTTTTCAAACAAATCTCACCTAAAATGAGAACACTAAAGAACAAGTAACGGAAAGGGACATCTAAAAATCCCGACGTCGACACCTGGTATCTGGACAGTGGATGCTCAAGGCACATAACCGTAAACAAAGCCCTCCTGTCTAACTTCATAGAGAAGGAGGGTCCAACAGTCATCTTCAGAGACAATGGCTCTGGCAAGATAAGAGGATACGGCTCAGCTGGGAATGGTGCAATATCCTTCAGTAAAGTAGCCTATGTGGAAGGATTACAACATAATCTTCTGAGCATAAGCTAACTCTGCAACAAGGGTCATCAAGTTACCTTCCTCAACAATCAATGTCAAGTTAGAGATCTGAAGACATCCTCTATAAAGCTGACCAGAACAAGAGAAAGAAATGTCTACACTATTAATCTTGGTCAACTGAGTTATGACGTCAATATGCTTTTTGGATAAAGCATCTGAAGAAATTAGCTGGTTATGGCATAGAAGGTTGTCTCATCTCAACTTCAAAAGCATGTCAAAACTGGCCTCCAAGGATCTAGTAGCAGGCTTACCCAAGCTCAGCTTCGTCAAAGAAAGGCCATCCAACGCCTGTCAGCTTGGAAAATAGACTGGAAGCTCATTCAAGAGCAAAACACCCTGCAGTTGGTTCACATGGATATATTGGGGCCAATTCCAACAATATGCCTTGGAAGGAAGAGATATTCATTGGTCATAGTGGATGACTATACCAGATTTACATGGGTGTTCTTTCTGAACTCAAAAGATGAAACAAGCTCCTAACTAATCAAGATGTTCAGGTTGGTGATGAACGGGAAAAGGGAGAAAATCAAGGCTATAAGGAGTGATCATGGTAGAGAATTTGACTTCTCTGAGATGGACCAGTTCTGTACAGATAACAGCATCAGTCACAACTTCTCAGCTCCACGAACTCCTCAGCAGAACGGAGTAGCTGAGAAAAAGAACAAAACATTGATAGAGGCTGGAAGAACTCTACTAGCAGTAGCCCATCTTACTGAAATACTTTTGGGTAGAAGCTGTCAACACTGTATGCTACACTCAGAACAGATTACTTGTGCACTCTACGATAAAGAAAACTCCCTACGAGCTATGGAAAGGAAGAAAGCCAAATGTCAGCTACTTCCATGTGTTCGGCTGTGTATGCTATATTCTTAATAATGGAAAACAGTATCTGATAAAGTTTCAGCCCAAGTCAGACAAAGGAATCTTTCTCGGATATGCCACAGATAGTAAGGCTTACAGAGTGTTCAACAAGAAGACACTAAGTGTTGAAGTCTCAATTCACATCATCTTCGATGAAACAGACTTGGACAAAACTGTCTCTCAAGACATTATGAACGAGGCCGTCGATCTCAACACCACGATCGTAGTCCTAAAAAATGAAATCGTCGAGCCAGGAGAGGAGATCGTAGAGAGAACTATGCCAGACAACGAACCTCCACATCAAGAAGCAAAAATTAATCTTGAAGATCTCAGACAAGAAGGCATCAGGTCAGATGTTCCAACAGGTAATAGATGGGCAAAATATTACACTCGAGACTTAATCATTGGAGATCCAAATGCAAGAGTTAAGACAAGAGCTGCCACCTAGAATGAGTGTTTCTATCTAAGATTTCTGTCACAAATAGAACCAAAGAAGATAGAAGATGCTATGGAAGACTCAAGTTGGATAGAAGCCATGCAAGAAGAACTAAATCAGTTTGAAAGAAGCAAAGTATGCAGATTAGTTCCAAGACCAAAAAGCCATCCAGTCATTGGCACCAAATGGGTCTTTAGAAACAAGATGGATGAAGACGGAGTAATAACAAGGAATAAGGCTAGACTAGTGGCCAAAGGTTACTCTCAAGAAGAAGGCATTGACTACGATGAGACCTTCGCACCTGTTACCAAATTAGAAGCCGTCAAGATATTCCTTATCTTTGTTGCCCACATAAAATTCAAAGTCTTTCAAAGGGATGTCAAAAGTACATTCCTGAATGGTGAACTCCAAGAAGAAGTATATGTGGATCAACCTCCAGGTTTCATTAATCTAACTCTTTCTAATTATGTCTATAGATTAGATAAAGCCTTATATGGTCTTAAACAACCACCTAGAGCATGGTATGAAACACTAAGTAACTTTCTTATTAAAAATTATTTCACTAGAGGCAGAGTGGATACCACATTATTCCTTAGAAAGCATAAAGACAAAGTCTTATTAGTTCAAATATATGTTGATAACATTATCTTTGGCTCTATTAATGAAAAATTGTGTAAGATATTTGCCAAGCTTATGCAGAGCAAGTTTGAAATGAGCATGATGAGTGAGCTGAATTTCTTCCTTGGATTGCAAGTAAAGCAGCCTGATGAAGGAATCTTCATAAATCAAGCCAAGTATATTAAAGACTTACTTAAAAAGTATGGCATGGAATCAGGCTCTCCCATGAAAACACCAATTACTCCAGCAACTAAGCTTGATAAAGATGAGAAAGGAAAAAGTATTAATATAACTCAATACAGAGGTATAATAGGCTCTCTTCTATATCTAACTGCCAGTAGACCAGACATAATGTTTGCAACATGTATTTGTGCTAGATTCCAAGCTAATCCTAAGGAATCACACTTAACTACTGTAAAAAGGATTTTTAGGTATCTCAAAGGCACACCTCACTTGGGACTTTGGTATCCCAAGGAGTCCTCCTTTGAACTGACAGGATATACAGATGCTGATTTTGTAGGCTACAAAATAAATAAAAAAAAGTACCAATGACACCTGTCAGTTGCTAGGAAATAGACTTGTGTCCTGGTTTAGCAAGAACCAAAACTCAATATCTACATTAACAGCAGAAGCTGAATACATTGATGGTGGCAGCTATTGTGCTCAAATCTTATGGTTGAAAAATTAGCTAGCAGACTATGGGTTTGATTTCAAATCTATACCTGTTCATTGTGATAACACAAGTGCCATAGCAATAACACACAATCCTGTCATGCATTCTAGGACTAAGCATATAAAAATAAGATATCATTTAATTAGGGATCATGTTCAAAATGGAACTATATCATTACGATACATCCCTACTGAAAATCAACTTGCTGATGTCTTTACAAAGCCTCTAGATGAATCCAGATTTAATAAACTGATAAGTGAGTTAGGCATGCTAAATCTATAACCATAAACTCTATGCTCTAGTTTATGCTAACCATGTAGATATAAAGGCTATGTTCAAAATCGTAAAGGTGACTAAAGAAAGTCCATGATCGTAGAGCTGCCTTGATATGAAGGACTATGATCGTAGAGCTGCCTCGACATGACAAAGAAGCATCATGTGATGAAAATATTCCCAACAAATCAAAGCAATCCCTCTGTCAGGCGCCTCAGGGACAAACCTGATCCTTAGTTCATTCTAAGAGGTTGGCCCTTCCTGAGCTACCTAAACCAAGAAGGAATGCTAAGTTAAAGTTCATCACAAGGACCAAGGCAGACAACGTTCATAGAGCAGATTTAGCAGCAAACTCAACGATCGTAGTGCAACCTCGACGATCGTAGTCCTCCCAAAGGATACACTAGCTCAGGGGGAGCTAAGGGCAAATCAGTATTTTCCACATCAGTTAAAATCGTGGAGCCAAGCAAGACTTGACACATGCCCCACTAAGCAGATCGAGAGGAGGGAAGGTACAAGTACAATTTGAAAAGGTCTTTTTAAAAACTCACCTCATAAGTTTAAAAAGTTTATTTCTCTCTCTCTCTCTACCAGTAGAAACCCTAGCTTTTAGAAATACTCAACCAACCTCAGTGCAAGGAAATCAATGGCTGCTTCAAATGTTATCACTGGTTAGGGACTCTGCTTCGACGAGTTCAAGACAGCTGACCCTCAATTCCATAAAATTATATCTCTGTTAATGAAAGCTGGTCTTGAAGAAGCTTTGGGCACCATCACATGGATCTATTAGAAGCTGGTAAAAGAGTTTTATAGAAATGGAGCTTTTGAGAACGATGCTATCACCAGAAGGGTCAAGGGCGAGCAAATTAAACTTGAAGCTAAAGATATAAATCTAGCCCTAGGTTTCAAATCAAAAGGATTTCTATCTATGGAGGTCATCGACTTTCATGAAGGACTGAAGAATATGCATCATAAAAAGTTTCAGACCGTCAAGGGGAACAAGAAGAAAGAGTTTCCCCATAGGTCTGAGTTTTTAGCTGACACTGTTTGGAAATGCATATGTTGTAAGAGCTCTAGCCATGACTTTGTGAATGAAGTGCAACTTAAGCTCATGATAGCAATCTGCTTTGGGGTTTAACTCAACTATGAGGCCTTACTCATCGATTGGATTGGGAAGTGGATACTCAGTTCAAAGAAATCAAAGAACAGGCGGTTTATAAGCATAATCCTACAATCAGTACTAGGTGATAAAATTGGGGATAATGAAGGAGAATCTATCAATCCCAACAGAAAGATGACCCATCAGCTGTTTTAAAACTGGAAAAAAAATCTAGCAGAAAATGTCAGAATGATGTTTGAATCCAGTGGAAGAACTGGTGAAGCGAAGGAGTCTGGGCTACTAGGAAATATGTCACTTGTAAAGAAAATTAATGAAGAAGAAGAAATTAATAAAGAGGAACCCATTTCTTTGGTCAAAAAAAGTAAGGGTAAGAGAAAAGTGAAGGCTCAAATGATAGAGGAGCCTCAAGGTTCAACTACTGATGCACCTCAAGAGAGTTCAGACACTGAAACTTTGAAGAAATTGAAAGGGAAAGAACAGCAGTCTGAGGAAGAAGAAGATATAGCTACCATCTCTCAGCTGCTTAAGAAAGGAAAACGCAGCCATAAGTCAAAGAAGTCTTCATTCTCTTCGATCGTAGAGTCACCACCGATCGTAGAGTCCAGACTTGACATCACTCTAGAAGTGGATGCTGAAACAGTTTCTCAGGCTGGTCAAACTTTCTGAGCTGAAGAAAAAAGAATGTTGAGGCTGTGGTTAATCCTAAGAAAACCAAGAGAAAGCTTGTTAAGAAATACATTATTTTCAATGAAGGATTATTAAAGAAGGAAAACAGAAGAATAGCTGCTAAGAAAGGGATACCCGAAGCAAGTAATGAGAATACATCTCTAGTTCAGGGGGAGTTTCTTGAAGCTCCTACACCAGAAAATAATCCAGCTGAGGAGGATCTGCTTGAAGTTCAAATGAATGATCAAATTAAGGGGGAGCCTCATGAAGTTCCTATGTCAGAAAAGGCTACAGCTGAGAAGGAATTACCAAGAGATCATCATGAACCTCCCTCAGACCCTCAAAAGATCTTAGCTTCTGAAATTAAAGAAATAGAGAGGATTGAAGCTATGGAGGATGAGAGAGCAGAAGAGAAGTGGACATGATTGATGTAGTAGAAATTTCAAAGGAAGACAATGAAGAAGAAGAGGATGACGAAGTTGAGATCATCATAGTGGGCTGGGATGGTGATGAGTTGGTTTTATACCTATGAATTCGATATTATTAAACTTAATTATTGTTATCTTTAATTGTTTTTACTATCTTTTATGTGTTTTTGTGTTTATTTCTTGTAGGTTGGAGCTGGAGTGATAAATTGGTCATTTGGGAGAAGAAAAAGATCAAAAATCATTAAAATTAGAGTTGAGTGGCATTTTTGTAATTATGTGGTTCTGGTCAAGCGCCTAGGCATTTGAAAATGACCTGGGTTGAACGCCTAGGCGCTCATGTGCGGCTAAAGAGGGTTCTACTGTTGAGTGGGTTTTTGAAGCCAAAAAGGAATCTGAATGAGGGCTGAGACCAATATAAATAGGAGAAGACTTTAGAAAATGCGTATCACTCAATTTATCAAGAAAATTGCAGAGAGAACAACGAAGAAAAATACGAAGGAGGATTGTAAGGACTGAAGATCAAAGAGAGAGTATTGGAGTAAATTCAGAGTTTCTTATTCTCTTCTCTAGTTTTATCTTTTATAATTATCTGGGATTTTTGAATTATTAATTTGGATGATATTTTTCTTTATTATTATTATGAACTAAATTTTCATTAAGATTGTAGTGGAACTTGGTATGTAGTTTAAATTAAATCTTCGCATTGAATGACAGTTGGTTTTTATTGAATTGTTTATTATATCTTTTACTTATTGATTAATTGTTTGGCCAACAATTACTGTGATAATCTATATAAAATTTGAAGATAAAGTATAGATTGAGATCTGGATATGATAACATTTATTCATAAAATCTGAATAGGGTTAATATGATTAGATTGTAGGATAGGAATATACCTATGTGTCTTTTGTATCCATAGAAAGAATTTGTGCGTAAAACCCTAATTAACTTAATTCACATAGGAATATAGTGAATTAATTAACTAGGGTGTTCCTTGTAATTCTGTCTTAAGGATCAGATTTAGGAGGATTTGTTCACGTGTCTTTGGAAGAAGTGTGTGATAAGTGGGATTTATACCTACTTATTGAATACCAATTCACGCGAACTATTCCCATCTCAAGTACATTTTAGTGTGTTTTTAGTGCATTTCCTGTTATTTTGCATTGCATTTACTTAAAACTTCTTTTGGTGAAATAGTGCAGAAAATGGCCTGTTTTGGTGGTATTAGATGGCACGAGGCTAATGGACGCATGAAGGCGAGGCACAAGTTGGGATATGTATGGCAAAAGGATCAAGTGAACCATAGATCGACAAGCATGGATGGACAAAGGATGGAGCAGTAGAGCAAATCAGTGCAGCAGCAGAATCAGAAGACACAGATTGCTAGCCGCGCTGCCACGCGGCATGACAAGCTTGGAGATGCGCGCCCGTGTGAGCACCCGGCCAGAACCCTTTACCTACTGCAAGTCGCGCGCCCGCGAGAGATATACACTGGAGGGGCGCGCGGCCGCGCGCGATGTCTGTAGCTGCTATTTTTTTTAATTTTAATTTTTAATTAAAAGGGGTGTAATTGATTTAAAACGATTTCTAACTGGGGTCAGATGCATCATTATTCAGTTTTTACGTATTTTCATTTTGATAACTAGGGTTTACACCATGAGGGAGATTCCAACATAGAACGAAGCCAAAACGCTTACTCTTCCAATTCTTCTTAGGATTCTCTATCATTGTGGATTAGTATTATTATTTTGCTGGAATTTTATGTGGATTTGATCATTAATATTGGTTTATATTTAGCAATTGAGTTTGATCGTTCTATCCTTCATCTTTCAATTGTTTGCTTATTAGCCATGCTTTGCTTTGATCCCATAATGGCTTTTGGTTCAGTCATGAACTAAACTCCATTATGGGATTCTAACGGATTTTAATATGTAGTTTAGTTGCATACTTGATTGCTAGGGCTGTTTTACATATCATATGGGGTTTCTATCATGGTTATTTTGTATGTATGAATGCTTGATCACCATTCGTCTCAGTACTTGTATGGAATTGACAATGAACATGCAAGTATGGATTGTAATTATGATAGCATACGAATATGGGTTGTTTTATATGGCTTGTGTATTTCGTGAACCAGATAGACATATACTATTTCACCGTATGAGTTAGAATAAGGGCTTGTGCTTAAATTCAGTATGATTGTAATTTCATATAGACATATAGTGATTTTGGTTATATTGACGATTACATGGAGTCTATCATCTGTAGATGCTATGTAAGTAGGTCATAGTGCATTGAAAAATGGCTATAACTCTTTTAGTGCTCTTGACTATTTTCCTGTGATATGTGAACACTTCTTGTATGATAGTGGTGATTAGATGAAATATTAAATGAAGTTAGGAAACAATTATTTCCAGATTTGATTTATTCCATTATTAGTCTTATTTTAGTTGTTATATGCAATTTAGGGTAATTCATAAATATAGCTATTAGTTTAAGCATATGAATATAGTGATTTAATTGATGCATAGTGATTTAAATTAGACAACTTTCTCTGTGGGATCAATACTTTACTTACTCTGTATTACTTGTTGACACATGTATGCTTGCATGAGTTAGAGCTCTTTTATCAGAACTGAAAAAGAGGCAACAAGTTTTTAGCGCCGTTGCCGGGGAAAGGCGTTTTAATTTAAATAATTATCATCAGTTTAAAGCTATATTGTATGACTTAGACAATTCTGATCATTTCTCATTTCTATTCTTGTTTTGTTTTTGGTTTCAGGTTCTTGTAGATTTTTATGCACATGCGATCATCCAACTCAGAACTAATGCCAGCAAAGGATAACATTAACGAAAGAGGTTGGAAAGAAAGTGTGCGGAGAAATTTGAAAGCTCAGCTAGAAAGTATAACAGACAGTATGGCAGAAGAACCAAGAATTGAGCAAAGAGAAGAGCATCGGGCTCTAAGGGACTATTCCATGCCAAACATAAACGGACTACAGTCTAGCATAGTCAGATCGGCGATAGCAGCCAATACTTTTGAGATTAAATCAGGCACTATTCAAATGGTGCAGAACTCGATACAGTTTGGGGGTGCTGCTACGGATGATCCGAATGAATACCTGTTAAGTTTTATCGAGATATGTGACACATTCAGATAAAATGGTGTGACGGAGGATGCTATCAGACTAAGGTTATTCCCATTTTCATTGAGGGATAAGGCGAGAAGTTGCCTACATTCTCTGCCGTCAGGGTCAATCACTACATAGGAGGACTTAGTACAGAAATTTTTAGCCAAGTTCTTTCCAATGGCTAAGACTGCAAAGATGAGAACAACTATCTCTCAGTTTGAGCAACAACAGGGTGAGTCCTTATATGAGGCACGAGAGAGATATAAAGAGATGCTAAGGAAGTGTTCGCATCACGGTATGCCAGATTGGATGGTGATCAACTCATTTTACAATGGTTTGGGATGGCAGTCGAGACCTATTATGGATACAGCCGCATGAGGGGAATTATGGGCAAAGAATTATGATGAGGCCTACACACTTATTGAGACTATGGCTGTAAATGATTATCATAATCCTACAGCTCAGATGCCACATCACAAGGTTGTAAGTGTGTTGAAAGTAGATGCTATTACTCAATCGTCGGCACAGATGGTAGCGATGGCAAAGAAAATAGATACATTGACAGAAAGCAAGACAAAAACACTTGCCTTCGTCTGTGAGATTTGTGCGGGGTCACACTAGACAGATCATTGTGCTATCAGCTCAGAGTCAGTACAGTATGTGAGCAACTATAGGAAAGATCAAGGACAATTTCAGAACACATACCACCCCAACAACCGAAATCACCTAAACTTTAGTTGGTCCAATAACCAAGGAAATTAGCAGAATCAGTTTCAGCCGAACCAACAGTTTCAGTCACAGCCACCTCAGCCACAGTTTACACCAAAACCACCGTTTCCGCCGGGATTCTCCCAACAACAACAACATCACACTCTAGCTGCACCACAACTAGAAAAGAAATCAGAAATAGAGGAGATGATGTTAAAGTACATGGCAAATACAGAGGTTATGATCAAAAGCTAAGCAGTGGCTATCAAGAATTTGGAGACTCAAATGGGGCAAATGGCGAGTATGCTTAACAATAGGCCCCAAGGTTCTTTGCCAAGTAATACGGAGACAAATCCAAGAAGGGACGGGAAGGAGCAGTGACAAGCGATCACATTGAGATTTGGGAAAAATATTGCAGGTACTGAAAGTCGCGCGCCCGCTCCCAATTGCTCTAAGGAGGTCGCGCGGCCGCGCGAGGCAGAACAGGTGACTGCTGAGAAAGAAAATCTGGAAAAATTTGAGGTGCATCTTGAAGAGAAAGATATAGCAAGGACAGTTGAGAAACCTGTGAGTTTAGTACCACCAGATCACCCTCAGGTACCGTATCCGCAAAGATTGAATAAATAGAGGGAAGATAAGCAATTCAGCAAGTTCTTGGAGGTATTTAAAAAGTTACAAATCAATATACCTTTCGCCGAGGCAATGGAGCAAATGCCAAGCTATGAAAAGATCATAAAAGGTATACTGTCAAGGAAGAGGAGATTGGATGAGTTTGAGACGGTAGCCTTGACAGAGGAATGCAGTGCACTTCTTCAGCAAAAATTACCTCCGAAGCTGAAAGATTTGGGTAGTTTCACAATTTCGTGCACAATCGGGAAGATGAATTTTGACAAATATTTGTGTGACCTTGGGGCAAGCCTCAATCTGATGCACTTATCATTGTTCAATCAGTTGGGATTACCGGCTCCAAAGCCAACAAACATTTCGTTGCAGTTAGCTGACAGATCCATCACATATCCACGAGGAATTGTTGAAGATGTATTGGTGAAAGTGGACAAATTCATCTTTTTGGCTGACTTCATCATTTTGGATTACGAGGAAGATAAGAATATACCAATCATACCGGGGAGACCTTTCTTAGCCATAGGCAGGACTTTGATAGATGTGCAAAAAGGGGAACTCACGATGCGTGTACACGATCAGGAGGTGACCTTTAATATCTTTAAGGCAATGAAGTTCCTAACAGATGAAGAAGAATGTTTTCGAGTTAATTCGGTGGATCGGGTCTTAATTGATGAGGAACAGAATTTGGTGAAATATGAACCGTGGAGGTGTGTAACTGGTAAAAATTCAGATTTGGGGATCAAACCATTTACAAAAGTAAGAGACAGTAATTTCAGGGGTGTGGTAGACAGATAGAAAGTTACCTCAATTCCTTCGTTGACGTGAGATTCAGAGACAGTCAAGCTAATTGACTATAACTTAGCGCTAGATGGGAGGCAACCCATTATTTCTATCTCTATTTACTTTTTATTTATTTTGGTTAGATTGTTTTAGTGGGCTCAGCTTTATTTCATTATTGATAGTTTGTCAGATTTGCATAATTGAGTATGCAGCAATGTTTGCATTGAGATTGGTTGAAATAGGTTAGAGTTGATTTGGTCAGTGATTCATGTGTTAACAGAGTGCATTAATGTCTATATAGGTATCAGCAATTGAAGGCATCACTAGTATGCAGATTGGAGTTGATCATTAACAGTGCAGATATCAGGATCGCACGGTCGCGCGAGGACTGCAGTCAAAATGCGCGCGCCCGCATGGCATGCCGACCACAGCCCAATTCATACTCGTACGCCCGCACACAAAACACACTAAATACCCAAGTGGTCGCGCGCGACACCAAACTGAGACAGATTTAAAAATTTTAAAACCAAGTTGGGGACCATTTGGACTCTTATTTGAAATAATAACAGAAGCGCAATCATCTCAGTCTCCAAACCGCACGTCTCTTCATCTCCCTTCTATCAGTTACAAACTTGAAGCCATAAATCTCTACACCACCTGATTATCCACAATTTCTTTCACGTTTTACATCTACCCACGTCTCATCAGTGCATTATAAAACTAGGGTTTTAAGAGAGAGTCGTGCAACATCAGTGTGGGGTAAATCATAGTTTTTGCTAGCATTCATTCTCATTCATTCTCAGTCAGATCATCTCTATCAATTGCAAATGGGTTTGAAAAGAGTACGATCTTCCTCTTCTTCATCTTCCTCCGGTAGTCAAGGGGAGGATATGGTTGATCACACCAAGTTTGTGGATTTAGAAGCCCAGCAAGAGTATTACCCAATAGTAACCAAAACCTTTATGAAAGAAAGAGGGTTCAAACCTGAAGGGCAAGATGGTCAGCTATGTGACATGATTCACGAGAGAGGACGGCTTGGATTGGTTGCCACGCCCATGCCTATCCCAATGGGAATTATTAGAGAATTTTATGCAAATGCGAAGTGTAAGACCCCAACTTATTAATGAATAAAATCAAATTTTCTCTAAATATTATTGTGAATAATAAGGGGTTAATTTGATATAATACTTTGGTTATGGGTGAAATGTGCAAATTTTGCAAAATAAGCAAGTGGTTATAAAATATTTATTTTTGGTCGGTGAATATTCGGTTGGTCGTGGAATATTCTTGTTGTCGGGGAATATTCGTACGACGACGCAGCCTTGTGTGGGCCCCATAACGGAAAGCGATTGGATGAAGAAAACGACAAGTATAAGTTGTTTATAAATAACGGCGTAGTTGTTACCGTTAATACTGTTGGAATACCCGGTGGTTAAAATACAGTAGCACACGGTATTGCACCAATTATTGATTCTTACGTAAGAAGACACTACTCAATAATTGTTACAGTAGTTATTATTCAATATTTTATTTTATTGATTCAATAATTGCTGCGTTGATATTTTATATTATTGTTGTTTCAATAATTGTTGCTGCAGAGTATTTTCATTTATCAGATCAATAATTCATATTATTTGAATAATATTATTAGATAACATTATTGGCAATGTCTAGAAAGTTCTGTCTAAGGAGAGGTTTGGTCATCTAATTGCGCGCCAGTAAGGAGAAATCCTTATTGGAAAGCCCCTCTTTCCTGGGAACGGCCTGGTTGTCATAAATGTGATTCTGTAATATTATTTGTGAATAATTAATTATTGATTCATATGATAAGGAAATATTTATTTTATGTGGATATAAATGAGGGATATATTTTTGTGGTTAAAAATGAAGGAGTTAATGTTGAGGTTTTTGTCAGTATTTTTGTCGGAATAGAGGTATTAAAAATCAGGGTTTTTGAGATAGTTTGCGGGGGTTATAATTTTTAATCCGACCGTTGGATCGTGGTAATTTTTGGATATGTTGTACATATATAAGTTGAGTATATGTCCACAAATTTTGAACCGTTAAAAATGAACGTATGATTTATTACGAATTTTACAAGATGACTGGTTCAGAAATTGTTGAATTTTTGGAGTTTATCATTTTGGTGGAAAATTCTAGAATTGGTGGGCCCCACTTGTGGTTGGTGAAGAAATGTGCTGAATTATATTTCAAATGTGGTGGGTGGGAATAGTAGCAGGTAAAGCCATCAGGTTGCAGGTCAAACCTACCAAAATTTTCCTATAAATAGAAGGCTAAGTTAGAATTGAAAATCACACCAGAAACAAGTTTTCTCTCTTTCTCTCTCTAGATTATTGAGTGTATTTTGTGAGTATTTAGATACTTTGAGAGTTTCTATTCATCAGAGCAAGTTTCTTTCAGCCTTATACCGGTATTCCGACCAGAAGTACTGATATTTTGAGGTAAAGGATATTATTTTTTTTCTTAAATGATATTATTTTCTTCAATATCATTATGCTGAAATATTGATACGAGTTTTTATCAAATTTGGAACTTTTTGTGTCGGGGTTACTATTCACGTATACGGTACTATTCACGTATACGACACTATTCACGAATACGGCACTATTCACCGAAAAATAAAATTTTTCCTTTTTGTCCAAGATGTCTATTATGGTTACTATCTTTGATTGTATCCATGTTTTGATCTTTATTTTTGAATTCTGCTTCACAATTGATTATTATGAAGTATTATTGATCTTGGATAAACTGTTATACGAATCCCTACTATTTGTCCTTCTGTCTCATTGGATTCGTTCTCTTTAAGGTATTTTTCATCATCCTCAGTCCTAAATGATGATATTACTGAATATCTTTGGCCTGTAGTGCAAAGATGTATAATTACTTGATGAATATCTTTGGCCTGTAGTGCAAAGATGAACAGGTGTTGAGATGAACATGACCGACTGATGATACAAATGAATATCTTTGGCCTGTAGTGCAAAGATAAATATTTGGTTAAAGATGATTATTAATTGATGTTACAGGGATAAAATATTGATGATGGACTTTTAAATCTTAGAAGATAGTAGAATTCTTTCTCTACTTGACTCTTCTAATGGTTTGCTGTTTCCGCTGCAGTTGTTGATCTAAAACTTGTTGTCGATTATATTTTATCAGATTTTTCCCTGTTGAAGACTAACGATAATTTGTTGTATATTATCTTGGTCATAATATTCTTTACTGGGCTAGTTGAGCTCACCCTTTTCCTTTTTGTTCCATTTTTCTTCTCAGGAGGTGAGAACATAGCAGGATCTAGTCGGGGTATGGAGTAATGGTTCTAGAAAGATGTATTAGCAGTCCTCACTATTTCTGTAAAATAGTGTTTGAATAATTGTAATGAAGATTTATTTGAGTGTGGATATTGTCTAGAAGACAATATTTGTATTTAAACTCACAGTATGTGTTGTCGTATTTTGCACGACAATTGTATTATTGAAGTTGTATTTTGCTTTCTGTACCATGTATTTGGCGACTCAGAATGGGTGTTGTATACCTATTCTGGGGGCGTCACAGTTGGTATCAGAGCTATAAGTAAAGAGCCCCGAGCCTCTCGCTGGTGACTTCCTGTTGAAGGGGGATGCACCGAAGCCAGACTCTCCGTAGGGGACGCCGTTCTGCGGTGGCAAACTGATAGGTACCACTGTGAGGTGCTGTCCACTGATGGGACAATTGTCACAGTTGGTATCAGAGCTTAGGGATATGATCCCTGGCTGAGATGTGAGACAAGAACTAGGAGGGGAGAGACGGGGAATTCCTTCGCTAGTATGACCTGACTAAGTTTATTTGGTGTTTATTTGGTCGGTCAGAGTATAGGGATAATATATGACATGACTATTAACCCTTGTTTTATGGCAGTATTTAAGAATGGCAGTTGAGAACGTTAATAATGGAGTAAATCAGACCGTGGAGACACCTTTGATCACTACCCAGGGGAACGTGCAACAGGAAGGCAATATTCCTCCTGTAAACAACGTTACCGAGCAAACGATGAATGATGGAATGTTTAGGAGCTTTTTGCAGTTCATGCAAAATCAGACGAGGGAGACTCGTGTGTAGAATACGGGTGGAAATGATAACAACGCGCGGTTTATCACAGCTAAGCAGTTCAAAGAATTGGGACCACCAGAATTTAAGGGAAAGCCGGATCCGATCATGGCGAAAACGTGGGTCAAGCAAATTACCAAGATATTTGATGTCTTGGGATGCACGGAGGAACAGAAGGTTCCATTCGCCACATTTATGTTCCGCGGTGAGGCAGACTACTGGTGGGAGTCTGTGAAGCGTACCCAGCCTGACGCACTCAACATGTCCTGGGAAACATTTCAAAAACTGTTCAATAACAAGTACTTTCCTGAAAGTATATCGTCATTTGAAGGAGGTTGAGTTTATTGACTGGAACAAAACAACATGACGGTGTCCCAGTACGAGGCGAAGTTTGCAGAGTTATCCAGGTTTGCAAATATTTTGATCGATAATGAGGGAACGAATGGCAAGGATGTTTCTGAGAGGTTCTAAAACCCGAGATTCGGCAATATCTTATCTCTCATAAATTTTCTTTATATTCAGATGTTGTAAACAGGGCTCAATTATTAGAGCGAGATAATGAGTATGTGCAACCGAGGGACCACAACCAGGGTCATACCGGGTGGCGGCAGTCATCGAAGCAATGAAAACCAGCAGGGAGGAAAAACATTCGGACAAAAGCGGTAACCACTTGGTGGTAATCGTGGTCGTGATAATAGAAGGAGCGAGTCGGGAGGAGATTTCAAGAAGAGGAAGGTCAACAATGATAACGTGAAGACGTCAGCACAAAACATCAACTGTTTTAGGGGAGGAGAACGACCAACGTGGTCATTATGTTTACAAATGTGGGAAAGAGGGACATATCAGCCCAACTGCCGACAACAATCCAAGGTATGTTATAACTGTGGAAGGAAGGTCATATAGCTCGAGAGTGTTCTGTAGCAAAACCAAGTTCAGCGGGGATGGTGGTGACTCCAAAAGTTATCCCGGATAAGTCGAAATCAGCGGTTCCTGGAAGGGCGTTTGTCGTTACTTGCAAAAACGCGTGAGAAACCGAACGAGGTGTGATCACGGGTAAGCTAATCTTGAATTCTTGCGAAGTTATATACTTTACTAAGATACCGGTTCTACCATTCTTTTATCTCTCTTGCTTGTGCTCAACGTTTAAACTTGACTCGGGAGAGAAATTGGACTTTAACTTATCTGTTGAAACTCCGTTGGGTGAAACCTTCGTTACATCTACAGTTTATAAATCTTGCATGATTCAAGTTGGCACTATCACATTACCTGTTGATCTTATCTCTTTAAAGATACTTGCTTTTGATGTGATTTTAGGAATTGATTGGTTAACCACTCATCATGCTAAAATTGATGTTTTCGTAAGGTTGTTAGTTTTCATATTCCTAACCAACCTGTCATACGAATTCAAACTACTAACCACTAAAATCAGTCACTGTCATATCAAGCCACAAAGCTATTCGTTTATTGAAAAACGGATGTCAAGCTTTCTTAGCCCATGTTATGGATTTGAACAAAGACAAGTCAGATTGAATAATATTTCTATTGTTAGAGAATTTTCGATGTATTTCCTGAAGAACTTCTCGGTCTACCCACGGAACGAGAAATTGAATTCTTTATTGACCTTGAACCCGGTACAAAGCCCATTTCTAAAACCCCATATCGAAATGGCTCCTATTGAACTTCAGGAGTTAAAAGTCCAACTACAGGAGTTGTTGGACATCGGTTTTATTCGTCCTAGTACGTCTCCTTGGGGTGCTCCTGTTTTATTCGTAAAGAAGAAAGACGGGAGTATGCGACTTTGTATTGACTATCGAGAATTGAACCATGTCACATCAAGAATAGGTATCCGCTACCTCGCATTGATGACTTGTTTGACCAGTTGCAAGGAGTACAATTCTTTTCAAAGATCGATCTTCGTTCTGGATATCATCAGCTGAAGATTAAACTGAGGATATTCCAAAGACTGCCTTCAGAACTCGGTAGGGCATTATGAATTCTTAGTAATGTCTTTTGGATTGACTAATGCTCCTGCTGCCTTCATGGATATGATGAACCGTGTATTCAAAGAATATTTGGATCAGTTCGTTGTTGTCTTTATTGATGACATCCTCATCTATTCCAAAAGCCGTGAAGATCATGAGCGCCATTTGAAGCTGGTACTACAAAGGCTTCGTGAAAATCAAGCTATATGCCAATGAAGAAATGCGAGTTCTGGCTTGAGGAAGTAGCATTCCTTGGGCACGTGGTGTCAAAACATGGAGTATCTGTCGACCGGCGAAGATTGAAGCCATACAAAGTTGGGAGCAACGAAGTCGGTAACCGAAGTACGTAGCTTTCTGGGCTTAGCTGGTTATTATCGGAGATTTGTGGAAGGATTTTCTCGAATCGCTACTCGTTAACTCAGCTGACTCGGAAAGATAAAAAATTGTATGGTGTGAGGAATGCGAGAAGAGTTTCCAAGAACTCAAGAGGGACTCATTTCGGCACCTGTTTTGACAATACCATCTGGTTCGGATGGATTTGTTATCTACAGCGATGCTTCAGGCAAAGGGGTTAGGATGTTTTCTCATGCAACATGGGAAAGTCATAGCCTATGCCTCACGACAACTCAAAGAATATGAGAGGAATTATCCTACTCATGATTTGGAGTTGGCAGCAGTCGTTTTTGCGTTGAAGATCTGGAGACACTACCTGTATGGGGAGAAAGTGGAGATCTATACAGATCATAAAAGCCTCAAATATTTCTTCACCCAAAAGGAACTCAACATGCGGCAACGACGTTGCTTGAGCTGTTGAAAGATTACGATCATACCATCCAATACCATCCTGGAAAAGCAAACGTAGTAGCTGACGCATTGAGTAGAAGATCATATGCGGGTACGAGTGCAGTGTTTTTAACACAAAGGCCATTTTGTATGACTTGCAAAGGATGGAGATAGAGATGAAGGCTCCAAGTACCCACATGATGATATCAAATATATGAGTAGAACCGACTTTAATCGATAAAGTTAAAGCTGCTAAGCTACGGATATAGAGCTGATGCGTATGAAGAAGAAAGTGCAAGAAGGTGCTATTCCAGAAGCAAGAATCGATGAAGAAGGAATACTTCGAGTTAACTCCAGACTTTGTGTTCCTAACGATTTTGACTTGAAGCATAGAATAATGATGGAGGCACAACACACCGTTTCCAATCCATCCTGGGTGTACCAAAATGTATCACGATCTTCGACATACATTTTGGTGGAGCAATATGAAAGAGAGATCGCGGAGTTTATCTCGAGATGTTTAACTTGTCAACGTGTAAAAGCGGGAGCATCAAGTACCAAAGGGTCCATTGCAACCACTTGAGATTCCGAAATGGAAGTGGGAACACATTACTATGGATTTTGTTACGGTCTTCCAAGGTTTCTCAAGGCATAGATGCGATTTGGGTTATTGTTGATAGATTACCAAGTCCGCTCATTTCTTGCCGATACGTGAGACTTTTCCCTTGAACGTCTTGCTAGTATGTACGTGAACGAGATTGTGAGATTGCATGGCATGCCAGTATCCATAGTTTCGGATCGTGACCCAAGATTCACTTCACGATTTTGGGTTAGCTTGCAGAAAGCTATGGGCACGGATTTACGATTCAGTTCAGCATACCATCCTCAAACGGACGGACAATCAGAGAGGACTATTCAAACTCTTGAAGATCTATTAAGACTTTGTGTCTTAGATCTCAAAGGGAGTTGGGATAGTACCTACCATTGGTGGAATTTCCTACAACAACAGTTATCAGGCGAGCATAGGTATGGCTCCATTTGAGGCGTTTGTATGGAAGAAAATGTCGTTCTCCAGTATGCTGGGACGAGGTGGTGAAGCAACATTGTTGGGACCAGAATTGGTACGCATTACTACAGAGAAGATCCAAACGATTCGACAACGTATACAAACGGCACAGGATCGACAAAAGAGTTATGCGGATCTTCATCGGAAGGACGTGGAATTTAATATTGGGGATCATGTATTGTTACGTGTTGCACCATGGAAGGGAGTTACAAGATTTGGGAAGAGAGGAAAGCTCAATCCAAGATTGTTGGTCCATTTGAGATTCTTGAGCGAATAGGAAATGTGGCATATAGACTCGCATTACCTCCAAGTATGTCTCGTGTTCATAATATTTTTCACATATCTATGCTTCGTAAATATGTTAAAGACCGAACCACATTATTGAGTTAGAAACAGACGAGATAGCTGAAGATTTAACGTACGAGGAGGTACCTGTTAAGATCTTGGATAGGAAAGAGCATGTCCTACGCACGAAGGTTATACCACAAGTTAAGGTTTTTGTGGAGAAACCATGCTATTGAAGAAATGACCTGGGAGTTGGAATCAGAAATGAAAGCGAGGTATCCTCACCTTTTTGAAACATCAGGTACGTACGTCAATTTCGAGGACGAAATTTCATAAGGAGGGGAGGTTGTAAGACCCCAACTTATTAATGAATAAAATCAAATTTTCTCTAAATATTATTGTGAATAATAAGGGGTTAATTTGATATAATACTTTGGTTATGGGTGAAATGTGCAAATTTTGCAAAATAAGCAAGTGGTTATAAAATATTTATTTTTGGTCGGTGAATATTCGGTTGGTCGTGGAATATTCTTGCTGTCGGGGAATATTCGTACGACGACGCAGCCTTGTGTGGGCCCCATAACGGAAAGCGATTGGATGAAGAAAACTACAAGTATAAGTTGTTTATAAATAACGGCGTAGTTGTTACCGTTAATAATGTTGGAATACCGGTGGTTAAAATACAGTAGCACACGGTATTGCACCAATTATTGATTCTTACGTAAGAAGGCACTACTCAATAATTGTTACAGTAGTTATTATTCAATATTTTATTTTATTGATTCAATAATTGCTGCGTTGATATTTTATATTATTGTTGTTTCAATAATTGTTGCTGCAGAGTATTTTCATTTATCAGATCAATAATTCATATTATTTGAATAATATTATTAGATAACATTATTGGCAATGTCTAGAAAGTTCTGTCTAAGGAGAGGTTTGGTCATCTAATTGCGCGCCAGTAAGGAGAAATCCTTATTGGAAAGCCCCCTCTTTCCTGGGAACGGCCTGGTTGTCATAAATGTGATTCTGTAATATTATTTGTGAATAATTAATTATTGATTCATATGATAAGGAAATATTTATTTTATGTGGATATAAATGAGGGATATATTTTTGTGGTTAAAAATGAAGGAGTTAATGTTGAGGTTTTTGTCAGTATTTTTGTCGGAATAGAGGTATTAAAAATTAGGGTTTTTGAGATAGTTTGTGGGGGTTATAATTTTTAATCCGACCGTTGGATCGTGGTAATTTTTGGATATGTTGTACATATATAAGTTGAGTATATGTCCACAAATTTTGAACCGTTAAAAATGAACGTATGATTTATTACGAATTTTACAAGATGACTGGTTCAGAAATTGTTGAATTTTCGGAGTTTATCATTGTGGTGGAAAATTCTAGAATTGGTGGGCCCCACTTGTGGTTGGTGAAGAAATGTGCTGAATTATATTTCAAATGTGGTGGGTGGGAATAGTAGCAGGTAAAGCCATCAGGTTGCAGGTCAAACCTACCAAAATTTTCTTATAAATAGAAGGCTAAGTTAGAATTGAAAATCACACCAGAAACAAGTTTTCTCTCTTTCTCTCTCTAGATTATTGAGTGTATTTTGTGAGTATTTAGATACTTTGAGAGTTTCTATTCATCAGAGCAAGTTTCTTTCAGCCTTATACCGGTATTCCGACCAGAAGTACTGATATTTTGAGGTAAGGGATATTATTTTCTTCTTAAATGATATTATTTTCTTCAATATCATTATGCTGAAATATTGATACGAGTTTTTATCAAATTTGGAACTTTTTGTGTCGGGGTTACTATTCACGTATACGGTACTATTCACGTATACGACACTATTCACGAATACGGCACTATTCACCGAAAAATAAACTTTTTCCTTTTTGTCCAAGATGTCTATTATGGTTACTATCTTTGATTGTATCCATGTTTTGATCTTTATTTTTGAATTCTGCTTCACAATTGATTATTATGAAGTATTATTGATCTTGGATAAACTGTTATACGAATCCCTACTATTTGTCCTTCTGTCTCATTGGATTCGTTTCTTTAAGGTATTTTTCATCATCCTCAGTCCTAAATGATGATATTACTGAATATCTTTGGCCTGTAGTGCAAAGATGTATAATTACTTGATGAATATCTTTGTCCTGTAGTGCAAAGATGAACAGGTGTTGAGATGAACATGACCGACTGATGATACAAATGAATATCTTTGGCCTGTAGTGCAAAGATAAATATTTGGTTAAAGATGATTATTAATTGATGTTACAGGGATAAAATATTGATGATGGACTTTTAAATCTTAGAAGATAGTAGAATTCTTTCTCTACTTGACTCTTCTAATGGTTTGCTGTTTCCGCTACAATTGTTGATCTAAAACTTGTTGTCGATTATATTTTATCAGATTTTTCCCTGTTGAAGACTAACGATAATTTGTTGTATATTATCTTGGTCATAATATTCTTTACTGGGCTAGTTGAGCTCACCCTTTTCCTTTTTGTTCCATTTTTCTTCTCAGGAGGTGAGAACATAGCAGGATCTAGTCGGGGTATGGAGTAATGGTTCTAGAAAGATGTATTAGCAGTCCTCACTATTTCTATAAAATAGTGTTTGAATAATTGTAATGAGGATTTATTTGAGTGTGGATATTGTCTAGAAGACAATATTTGTATTTAAACTCACAGTATGTGTTGTCGTATTTTGCACGACAATTGTATTATTGAAGTTGTAGTTTGCTTTCTGTACCATGTATTTGGCAACTCAGAATGGGTGTTGTATACCTATTCTGGGGGCGTCACACGAAGGCAACAATGAGTGGGTTATCCGTGGTGTGCGGTGTGCAAGTGGATTTTAGACCTCCTGCCATCAGGGCACTTTTTAGGTTAATTGACACACCACCGACTGGGTCTGCGAATTGGGTAGCAGGTGCACATCTGGAAACGAACTTGGAATTGGTTATTACTGAATTATGCGTGCCTGGCACAAAGTGGACATACAAAGCCGGCATAAATTAGCCGTGCATATTCCCCGCTGCCGCCATAAATCGATATGCAAAGGCATGGAATCTGTTCATATGTGCCAAGCTAGTTCCTTCGTCTCATCAGCATGAGATCACAGCGGAAAGGGCAATCATTCTGTGGGGCATAATCACCGGCAAATATATTGATGTTGGCCATCTTATCCATCAAAATATGTTGTGATATCTGTGGGGACGCACTACAGGGAGCATTCCATACGTGTCAGTTGTAGCTATGCTGTGTGCTAATCAGGGCTGCCATTGGGACAATGAGCAAATGCAGAACCCAAGCCAGGATATCACCCACGCCACCATTGTAAAATTTGAGGATTAGGCGGGAGGTGTACCACACTCGCGCGAACGAGGTTTTATCATTTAGCCCACTTTCCCAGAGCCACCACAGCATCCCTCTCAGACTGATGAGGCAGGCCCGTCAACCCAAGTTCCATTTGGTACGGGGTATCGACAGCTCCGAAGGTTGGAGCACAAAGTTGAGGTCATTAGCAGAAGCTTTTGCACTACAAGGGACAACGCTTGAGTGGCCTCAGTTCGGGAAATCTGTGCCATATCCACCACCAGATTCACCACCCGAGGAGGGTGGTACCACTGATCATTAGGGGAGTTTCTGTGCCCTTTACCTTCATTCAATGGGGCATTGAATATGATAAGTTTGGGGGTATTGGGATAGTAGTATAGTTACATATAGTTTCATTTAGTTTTTGCATGTTTAGTTTTAATTTTGCATGTTTATGTGTTAGATAAAATTTTGCTAAAATTTTTAATTTTTAGTCATTATTGCTTGTGCTAGTATGTTTTAGTTTGCATGTCTCACAATGTTTAGATTTATGAAAATTTGGTCCAGCCAATGATGATTGTGAATTTTGAAAAAGTCATGAATATTTTGGATAACGTGAGCTGAGTTATAGTGTTTTACACGATGAAATTCATGTTGCTGTTTAAATGCTTTCGGTTTGCACAAATGTGTTCACAATCACTTGTAGGTATAAGAAGTATGTGTTGCATTGATTGATAGCAAATGTAGTTTTAAAAAGAGAAATATGTGGAAAATGAACTTAGACTGTATGAAACATTGACATTCAAACTTTGGGAAAATATGGGTATGCTATGTATAAAAAAAGAAAAAAAAATCAAACAGCAATAACGTGGCTAGTCTTAATTCGGGGCCCCGGCTACTTGAGTAAGTACGCCCGAGGGGATTGTCTCTACACCTCGCGCCCTAAGGTCTTTCATGGCCTGGGAGTCATTGGTTGAAAGCTCGCTAAGGGGTAGCAGTGTGCCTAATGGATTAAGACATTGCACAGTCATGTGAAAAAAAAAGCGAAAAGAAAAAAGAAAAATAGCAATAAACACCACGGGAAAGTGCAAAAAAAATTGCTCTCGTGAGTAGCAATGAAGCAGTTAAGCTCATTGTTGAACCTTAGTTTGTGTTGATATGTTGAAATAGTCTGTGTTGCATGAGTATACATAAGTCTTGATTTAGACTATAATTTTCTGTTTTGAGCAATGTAACATGTATATTCTTTGCTTAAGTCAAGTTTTGGTGAACACCACACACACACATAACATCTCTATAGCATATATGAATGATATGAGTGTATGATATTATGCCTATAGTTTTGTTTGAAATTGTATTCTTGGATCTGGATAATTCACTAAGGCAATTTGGACTAAAATTCTATTATGGCTATAACTATGTGAGACTAGTTTACATCATAACTTAGTGCATAGTATTGTAGTTGCATTTTCATTGTTATTTAGCATGCATTGCTTTAGGGCAAGCAACAGTTCAAGTTTGGGGGTATTTCATAAGTGGAATTTATACCTACTTATTGAATACCAATTCACGCGAACTATGCCCATCTCAAGTACATTTTAGTGTGTTTTTAGTGCATTTCATGTTATTTTGCATTGCATTTACTTAAAACTCCTTTTGATGAAATAGTGCAGAAAATGGCATGTTTTGGTGGTATTAGAGGGCACGAGGCTAATGGACGTATGAAGGCGAGGCACAAGCTGGGATATGCATGGAAAAAGGATCAAGTGAAGCATGGATGGACAAGCATGGATGTGAGACCCCGAATTTTATGAAATAAAAGTATTCAATTTTTCTATTTTGATAAATAGTTAAATTAATAAAAGTTTAAAGTTAAAGGTCATATTTGAAATTTTTTTCAAAGTAAACAAGTTGTCATAAAATACCTGGTCACTATTCACTCTAGTATTATTCACTCGGGTATTTGGGACACTTTTTGTGTCGGAGTTACTATTCACGAGTTACTATTCACCCAAATTACTATTCACTCTAGCATTGTTCACTCGAGTATTTGGGACGCTTTTGTGTCGGAGTTACTATTCACCCAAATTACTATTCACTCTAGTATTGTTCACTCGAGTATTTGGGACACTTTTTGTATCGGAGTTACTATTCACGAGTTACTATTCATGGGTTACTATTCACCTAAATTACTATTCACTCTAGTATTGTTCACTCGAGTAATTGGGACACTTTTTGTATCGGAGTACTATTCACGAGTTGCTATTCACGAGTTACTATTCATGAGTTACTATTCACAGGTTACTATTCACCTAAATTACTATTCACTCTAGTATTGTTCACTCGAGTATTTGGGACACTTTTCGTGTCGGAGTACTATTCACGAGTTACTATTCACGAGTTACTATTCACCTGAAAAAAATATTTTATGAAAATAACGACAGAGGTTTTACCGTTAAAACTGTTGAACTACTTAGTAGTAAAAGTACAGTAATACGTGTGGTTGCATAGTAGCACACGGTATTAATTATTGATACTTAAGTGATAAGTCACTCAGTTTTGTTGGTATTATTAATGTAATAATACAGAAACATCTTTTTATATAAAACAGAATACTTTATTAAAGTTATTCTATAAATAGAATATATTATATTCTATTATGTATAGTATTTTGCATAGTAAAATCTTTTTATATAAAACAGAATACTTTATTAAGTTATTCTATAAATAGAATATATTATATTTTATTATGCATAGTGTTGCATAGTATTTTGCATAGTAAAATCTTTTATATAAAACAAAATACTTTTATAAAGTTATTTGTTTTATTAGGCAATAATTAGAATATATTATATTTTATTTAAAAGATTTTTCTTTAAATCTGGACCGTCCGATTAAAGTAAATCAATCTGGACCGTTCATGGATTGGTTACTATTCATTTCATTTTTCTATAAATAGAAGCTCATTCTTTCATTATTCTTACGAATTCATTGAAACTGTAGAGAGAGAAACTATAGAGAGAATTCTTCTTCTATAATCTTGAGAGTATTTCTTTAGAGTTTAAGAAAGCTTTGATCGTAGTATAAATTTCCTTCGAGTATATCCTCGCCCTACTAGTCGGAATACTCTTATTTGAAAGGTAAAGGGATATTGTTATAGTAGGGGGTGTTATTCTTTCTTATTCATGAAGAGAACTTCTGTTATTCCATTCTTTATTATTCTGTTGGAATAACCTGTAAAAAAGTGGCATACCGTATACATAACATGTATACGCGGTATACCATATACCTGGTGAAATCCTTATGTTATTCTATTCTTTATTATTCTGTTGGAATAACATGTATGTGTGGTTTACCCTATACTTGGTGGAATGACCTGTATATGCGGTTTACCCAATACTTGGTGATCTTCTTTCATTATTCCGCATTTATTATTCTGTCGAAATATCCTGTCGGTGTAAATTTCACCTGACCTGGTTCCATTACTTATTATTCCGTATTTACGATTCTATTGGAATATCCTGTCTGTGTGTTTTACACCGGACCTGATTCCGTCTTTATTATTCTGTATTTATTATTCTGTTGAGATAACCTGTCTGTGCGATTTCTATCGCATGCATGGTGAATCCTTCTGTTATTCCATTC
This sequence comes from Panax notoginseng, assembly GCA_016801055.1. Classification (NCBI taxonomy): domain Eukaryota; kingdom Viridiplantae; phylum Streptophyta; class Magnoliopsida; order Apiales; family Araliaceae; genus Panax; species Panax notoginseng. The sequence continues at coordinate 137,859,372 of CM029015.1, forward strand.
TTTATTATTCTGTTGGAATAACCTGCCTATGTGAATACCACATGCATGGTGAATGATCCTTTATATTCATTCCTTATTAAATTGTGGAAATAATCTGTTTAAGTGGATTACCACATGGCGGTGAAAATCCATTTGCAGTTTCATATATTCTTTATTATACTGTTGGTTATTGGTTTTACAGTTGTATGTCTTTGACCCATAGTGAAACGATGATATGTTGTTGAATATCTTTGGCTTACGTGCAAAGATGAATTGTTAATTGATAGCTTTGGCCCGTAGTACAAAGATGGACATGTGTATGACATGATCATGACCACTGGTGATACTAATGAATATCCTTGGCCGTAGTGCAGGGATGATTCGATGATGGGAATTATTTATTTAGCTGAGTCTCAGCGATGGCTTTTATAGTTGAACATCTTTGGCACGTAGTGCAAAGGTAGACAACTGATTGGTATGATCATTGTTATTATATCTGAATATCTTTAGCCTTTGGGGAAAGGATATTGAGTAAACGTTCTATTAAGCCTTTGTGACAAGAAGGAATTGTTAATTCACATTATTATAAATATGAATTGTGAATTTAACTAACATCTTTGGTGGTTCAGGTGAAGACACGTGATGAAAATTCTATTTGTCTTGAGTATAACAAAGAACTGTTGATGAGTATTACAGGAATAAAATATCCACGATGGACTTTTAATTTAGAGGAGACAGTAGACATTATGTTCTACTTGACTCTTCTAATAGATTGTTAATTCCACTGCAATTATGGTTGAAAAGTTTTATTATCTAACATATGTTCTAAATCTCTGATTTATGATTGATGAAAACTATTGATAATGTAGTTATCTTTAGTCATGATATTCTTTACTGGGCTAGTTGTGCTCACCCTTTCTTTTACTGTTCTCTTCAGAAAATGAGAACGTACCAGGGACTAGTCGGGGAACGCAGTTATGGTCCAGTGGATAGCATTAGTAGTCCTCACTATTCTGTGAAATAGTGTGATAATAATTTTAATGAGGACTCCTTTTGAGTTTGAATAATCTCTAGTAGACTATATTTGTATTCAAACTCACAGTTTATGTTTTGGCGTATTGTACACGTCAGTTGTATAATTAAGTTGTATTTGATTTTTGTACCATGTAAGTGGCGACCCAAGATGGGTGACGTATACCTAATTTTGGGGGCGTCACAATTGGTATCAGAGCTTAGGGATATGGTCGCTGGCGGAGATAAGAGTCTAGAACTAGGAGGGGAGAGATGAGTTATATACTTCGCTAGTGTGTGGCTTACCTAAGCTAAAATTGTTTACTTGATAAGTTGACAAATTATGATATGTCAATTAACCTTTGTTTTGAAGCTATATTCTAGAATGATATCTGGAATACAGGAGATGAGAAATGGGAAAATCATGATAGCGAAGAAATTACCGGGAAGGTACAATCTGAAAAGAAAGCAAGGTATTTTCATCTCTTCAAATACCAGGTACGTACGTAAATTTCGAGGGCGAAATTTCATAAGGAGGAGAGATTGTGAGACCCCGAATTTTATGAAATAAAAGTATTCAATTTTTCTATTTTGATAAATAGTTAAATTAATAAAAGTTTAAAGTTAAGGGTCATATTTGAAATTTTTTTCAAAGTAAACAAGTTGTCATAAAATACCTGGTCACTATTCACTCTAGTATTATTCACTCGGGTATTTGGGACACTTTTTGTGTCGGAGTTACTATTCACGAGTTATTATTCACCCAAATTACTATTCACTCTAGTATTGTTCACTCGAGTATTTGGGACACTTTTGTGTCGGAGTTACTATTCACGGGTTACTATTCACCCAAATTACTATTCACTCTAGTATTGTTCACTCGAGTATTTGGGACACTTTTTGTATCGGAGTTACTATTCACGAGTTACTATTCATGGGTTACTATTCACCTAAATTACTATTCACTCTAGTATTGTTCACTCGAGTAATTGGGACACTTTTTGTATCGGAGTACTATTCACGAGTTGCTATTCACGAGTTACTATTCATGAGTTACTATTCACAGGTTACTATTCACCTAAATTACTATTCACTCTAGTATTGTTCACTCGGGTATTTGGGACACTTTTCGTGTCGGAGTACAATTCACGAGTTACTATTCACGAGTTACTATTCACCTGAAAAAAATATTTTATGAAAATAACGACAGAGGTTTTACCGTTAAAACTGTTGAACTACTTAGTAGTAAAAGTACAGTAATACGCGTGGTTGCATAGTAGCACACGGTATTAATTATTGATACTTAAGTGATAAGTCACTCAGTTTTGTTGGTATTATTAATGTAATAATACAGAAACATCTTTTTATATAAAACAGAATACTTTATTAAAGTTATTCTATAAATAGAATATATTATATTCTATTATGTATAGTATTTTGCATAGTAAAATCTTTTTATATAAAACAGAATACTTTATTAAGTTATTCTATAAATAGAATATATTATATTTTGTTATGCATAGTGTTGCATAGTATTTTGCATAGTAAAATCTTTTTATATAAAACAAAATACTTTTATAAAGTTATTTGTTTTATTAGGCAATAATTAGAATATATTATATTTTATTTAAAAGATTTTTCTTTAAATCTGGACCGTCCGATTAAAGTAAATCAATCTGGACCGTTCATGGATTGGTTACTATTCATTTCATTTTTCTATAAATAGAAGCTCATTCTTTCATTATTTCTTACGAATTCATTGAAACTGTAGAGAGAGAAACTATAGAGAGAATTCTTCTTCTATAATCTTGAGAGTATTTCTTTAGAGTTTAAGAAAGCTTTGATCGTAGTATAAATTTCCTTCGAGTATATCCTCGCCCTACTAGTCGGAATACTCTTATTTGAAAGGTAAAGGGATATTGTTATAGTAAGGGGTGTTATTCTTTCTTATTCATGAAGAGAACTTCTGTTATTCCATTCTTTATTATTCTGTTGGAATAACCTGTAAAAGTGGCATACCCTATACATAACATGTATACGCGGTATACCATATACCTGGTGAAATCCTTATGTTATTCCATTCTTTATTATTCTGTTGGAATAACCTGTATATGTGGTTTACCCTATACTTGGTGGAATGACCTGTATATGCGGTTTACCCAATACTTGGTGATCTTCTTTCATTATTCCGCATTTATTATTCTGTCGAAATATCCTGTCGGTGTAAATTTCACCTGACCTGGTTCCATTACTTATTATTCCGTATTTACAATTCTGTTGGAATATCCTGTCTGTGTGTTTTACACCGGACCTGATTCCGTCTTTATTATTCTGTATTTATTATTCTGTTGAGATAACATGTCTGTGCGATTTCTATCGCATGCATGGTGAATCCTTCTGTTATTCCATTCTTTATTATTCTGTTGGAATAACCTGTCTATGTGAATACCACATGCATGGTGAATGATCCTTTATATTCATTCCTTATTAAATTGTGGAAATAATCTGTTTAAGTGGATTACCACATGGCGGTGAAAATCCATTTACAGTTTCATATATTCTTTATTATACTGTTGGTTATTGGTTTTACAGTTGTATGTCTTTGACCCATAGTGAAACGATGATATGTTGTTGAATATCTTTGGCTTACGTGCAAAGATGAATTGTTAATTGATAGCTTTGGCCCGTAGTGCAAAGATGGACATGTGTATGACATGATCATGACCACTGGTGATACTAATGAATATCCTTGGCCGTAGTGCAGGGATGATTCGATGACGGGAATTATTTATTTAGCTGAGTCTCAGCGATGGCTTTTATAGTTGAACATCTTTGGCACGTAGTGCAAAGGTAGACAACTGATTGGTATGATCATTGTTATTATATCTGAATATCTTTAGCCTTTGGGGAAAGGATATTGAGTAAACGTTCTATTAAGCCTTTGTGACAAGAAGGAATTGTTAATTCACATTATTATAAATATGAATTGTGAATTTAACTAACATCTTTGGTGGTTCAGGTGAAGACACGTGATGAAAATTCTATTTGTCTTGAGTATAACAAAGAACTGTTGATGAGTATTACAGGAATAAAATATCAACGATGGACTTTTAATTTAGAGGAGATAGTAGACATTATGTTCTACTTGACTCTTCTAATGGATTGTTAATTCCACTGCAATTATGGTTGAAAAGTTTTATTATCTAACATATGTTCTAAATCTCTGATTTATTATTGATGAAAACTATTGATAATGTAGTTATCTTTAGTCATGATATTCTTTACTGGGCTAGTTGTGCTCACCCTTTCTTTTACTGTTCTCTTCAGGAAATGAGAACGTACCAGGGACTAGTCGGGGAACGTAGTTATGGTCCAGTGGATAGCATTAGTAGTCCTCACTATTCTGTGAAATAGTGTGATAATAATTTTAATGAGGACTCCTTTTGAGTTTGAATAATCTCTAGTAGACTATATTTGTATTCAAACTCACAGTTTATGTTTTGGCGTATTGTACACGTCAGTTGTATAATTAAGTTGTATTTGATTTTTGTACCATGTAAGTGGCGACCCAAGACGGGTGACGTATACCTAATTTTGGGGGCGCCACAATGGATGAACAAAGGATGGAGCAGTAGAGAAAATCAGTGCAGCAGTAGAATCAGAAGACACAGACTGCTAGTCGCGCGACATGACAAGCTTGGAGACATGTGCCCGCGCGAGCACCCGGCCATACAGCTTTACTTACAGCAAGTCGCGCGCCCGTGAGAGATATACACCGGAGGGGCGCGCTGTAACATTCCATAATTTTAAAGCGTGATATTAAATATTTATTGATTTATTTAAGTATTTAATGGATATGTTATTGTTGAATAAATAATTGTTCAATTTGAGTGATGTGGTTTATTTCATTATTTGTTGAATGAATAATTAAATATTAAATATTAAATATTTATTAGCAATATTAAATATTTATTGAATTATATGACAATTTGAGTTGATGTGATTTAATTATTTGTTGAGTAAATAATTAAGGAGCTAAGTAAATTAATTGTTATGAGATTATATAATAATATAATTTAATAAGTAAGCTAGAGAGCTTATGGTGATTTAAATAAGTTATAATATTTTAAATGGGAAATTGTAATTTAAAATATTCGTTGGTTAAATAAAATTATTATTATAAAAGAAATTATAATTATGTGATAATGATTTATGTGTTAAAGTAATTTAATAGATTAATGTTTTAATTGATTTATTAATTTAATAAAAGTGTGACTAATAACCTTGCTATAAAGGAGTTATTAAAATAAATAAAAAGAGTTTAATTTGGTTTTTCTAAACATGTCTTATTGCATAATAAGTCTTTAATTTAATGATGTTTTATCAAACAAGGTATAAGGATTAATCTATTTGTTTTAGTTAGATTTGTCAAACAAGGTGTAAGGATTTAATGAGATATTTTTATTAAGCTTAGCCAAACAAGCCTTATGGCTTTTGATTTTCAAAAAAATTATAACTGATGTCAGTTAAATCCTATACTTAATATCTATATTATTATTATACGTTATAATATTATACGTATGTTAGAGTTAGGGAGAAGAAAGACTCAGTTGAAGTTTACAGAGAGAAAAAGAAGAAAAGAGGAAAACTAGAGAGAATTTGAGAGTGATTTTAACAGGTGTTGTAGAAAAGAATTTGGAGAAAATAATAATAATCATCTTCCTAATCCAAGGTAGGAGCTCAATCTCTTTCTCTAAAAGTTTCATGTTTTTCTTCTTCCAAAAAGTTCTCTGTAAAATATTTTATGGGATGAATTGTTGATATACATGTATAACTTGGTATGGTACTTGATTATATAGTTATTATATGAGTTTATGATGATTAGAGGTAGTGCTTAAATGAGAATTGCATGATAAATTCGTTTGACAGTAGGAAGAAATAATGTCAGTATATGTATTTCTTATGTAGCTTATGTAAATAACAATTATGATGATCAATTTAGTGTGTGAAATTGAACTGTGACTATATTAGTTAGTTTGTTAAGAATTGCAGAGAACTTAGTTCAAAAGAATCAAATTGGTGTATCATTATGATTACAGTATGCACTGTGTCAAGAAATATCAAAAATGGAGTTTTTGGGTTTTAAAATATGTCATTCTAGTATTTAATTTTTCTAAAATTATGGTTTAAGTTGTGTTAATTTAGTATTTGTATGCTTGGTGAAAGTTTATGTGTAATTTGCATTAGTTATTCATGTTAATTAGTGTTGGAATTGAAGTTATAGACAGAAAATTGAGTTGTTCTGTTCTTCGTGGTTGGGTTCTGCGAGTTTCGGCGCCCCAGCGTCAAAATTCACGCCCCAGCGCCAAATTTCGCGCCCCGGCGCCAAAATTCACGCCCCAGTGCCAGAAGCTGGCGCCCCAGCGCCAATCTCGAGCCCCACCGCCACTAGTTGGCTTAGTACTCGCGCCCCAGCGCGGGGACAGAAGTCTGACTTGGACAGTTTTGACCTCCTGTAATAAAATGGCCATAACTTCCTCATACAAACTCCGATTAAGGTGATTCAAGATGATCCGGAACGAGGACGAGTAGACCTACAACTTTTGTTCTTTAAGTTTTTCAATTTCAGGTCATTAGTATGGGTCAAAATGGTCATCTTTAGGACTATTGTGTTTTCGGAGGCAATCGGAGGGTGTCGGGCATGCACATATGCATGTGTAGTGCTCCAGACCATAAAAGATGATGTCCTAAATTATAAAACATGAATCTTAGTAAATATAATGATGCTTAACATTAATAAATAATGTATTAGATAAGTTATAGAAGCATAGTAAGCATACACAAGAGAGGCAAATCGGGCGTGCGACGATTGAACGTCGAAACGCCGTGCCAAGTGTTAATGAACTTAAAAAGTGTTTCAATTCCATTGAAATGGATATTAAAAGATATGGAATGGGTTTAATATAAAACCAATAAGTAGTCCTAGCAAGACTTAAGCACTTGAACTTCGAGTTTGACTAAGAAGAAATATAGTGAGTCATAAGTCGAAAAGTTAACACATTCTAATTGACCATTGTGTATTTATTAATAGGAAAGATTAGGAGATGTGGAGTAGAGTTTACATTACAATTTTTATGTGTTGTTATGTGACTAATAGTTGATGTGTATGATTATATAATTGTATAGGGCACGTGAAGTGCAGATAACTGTAAGCTGTTAAGCTATTATTGGTAAACAACGATCAAGGCAAGTCTTTCGGTTCCTATTTTCTACGTGGACTTGATGAACTATTTTAAATTGCATGATGTGTTATGCATGTTGAAATCATAAAATGTTAAAGTCAATATATGACTGCATTATTTTGGCTAAGTAATGAAGATTGAGTAAGGAACTCAATCTTTATATTTTTTATGTGAATTAAAAGCATGTATGCCATGTTACTTTAATGAGATGTATGTCGAGCATGTTATTATGTGATATATGATGCATGAAAACTATTAGACTTTGCTGGGCTGTCAAGCTCACTCTTGCAAATAACCACTTTTGCAGGTCAAGATTTTAAGGTAAAGATACGTGCTATGTGAGTTATAGAGATCTATATTCACGAAGATTACTTATGTTTTATGAGAAATGTATTTCATATTTTGAACGTAACATGTTGTTGAAATGTAAGTTGAGTTATCCAATGTATATGGATATTTAGTTATGATATAAGACTTTGTATAGTCATTTTGTTGTAACGATTCATGATATAAGATTGAATCAAAGAGATGTAATATAATGGTTGCGATTCAGGGTAAGAAAGAAGGAAATGTATAAAAGTTTCAAATATTCCGCAATTTTATTAAGTTTAACTTAGAATAATGATGTATTATTTAGAGGTTTAATGTATGGTTAACGACCGAAGTCGGGATTTTAATTGTATAGATTTTGGGGTCGTTACACGCGCGGTCGCGCATGATGCCTGTAGCTGCTAATTCGTTTTATTTTAATTTTTAATTAAAAGGGGTGTAATTGATTTAAAACGATTTCTGACTGGGGTGAGACGCATCATTATTCAGTTTTTACGTATTTTCTTTTTGATAACTAGGGTTTACACAGTGAGGGAGATTCAAACGTAGAACGAAGTCAAAACGCTTACTCTTCCAATTCTTTTTGGGATTCTCTATCATTGTGGATTAGTATTATTATTTTGCTAGAATTTTATGAGGATTTGATCATTAATATTGGTTTATATTCAGCAATTGGGTTTGATCGTTCTATCATTCATCTTTCAATTGTTTGCTTATTAACCATGCTTTGCTTTGATCCCATAATGGCTTTTGGTTCAGTCATGAACTTAACTCCATTATGGGATTCTAACGGATTTTAATATATAGTTTAGTTGAATGTTTGATTGCTAGGGCTATTTTACACATCATATGGGGTTTCTATCATGGTTGTTTTGCATGTGTGAACGCTTGATCACCATTCATCTCAGTACTTGTATGGAATTGACAATGAACATGCAAGTATAGATTGTAATCATGATAGCATATGAATATGGGCTGTTTTATATGGCTTGTGTATTTCGTGAACCAGATAGACATATACTGTTTAACCGTATGAGTTAGAATAAGGGCTTGTGCTTAAGTTCAGTATGATTGCAATTTCACATAGACATATAGTGATTTTGGTTATATTGACGATTACATGGAGTCTATCATTTGTGGATGCTATGTAAGTAGGTCATAGTGCATTGAAAAATGACTATAACTCTTTTAGTGCTCTTAACTATTTTCTTGTGATATGTGAACACTTCTTGCATGATAGTGGTGATTAGATAAAATATTAAATGAAGTTAGGATCTCATTATTTCCAGATTTGATTTATTCCATTATTAGTCTTATTTTAGTTGTTATATGCAATTTAGGGTAATTCACAAATATAACCATTAGTTTAAGCATATGAATATAGTGATTTAATTGTGGCATAGTGATTTAAATTAGATAACTTTCTCTGTGGGATCGATACTTTACTTATTCTGTATTACTTGTTGACACATGTATGCTTGCATGAGTTAGAGCTCTTTTATTAGAACTGAAAAAGAGGCAACAGTGCGTGAGCACAATAAAACATTCTTGGATAATGATTCATATTAATTAATTGATTTAAATGGGAAATAAATTGGTTTAAATGAAATGCTAAGGGAAGTTATAATCTTAACCTGTTAAATCTGCAGTTATTCTTGTGAAATTATGATTTTAATTATTAGTTTTATTAAGTTTAATTTTTAAATCACAAACAATATTTCGTAGTTTAAAATAGGATTAATTGCATTGGAATTAGTAATTGATAAATATTAGTATATTTCCTCGTGGGAACGATATCCTTGCTTGCTGAATATTACAATTGAACGCATATACTTGCGTGTTAAAGTGCTATTAAAAAATTAGGCAACAAAATTTTGGCACCGCTGTCGAGGAAATTAGTTTTTGGCACCGTTGCCGGGGAAATTAGTTTAATATTTTGTCATTATTCATTTCAATCAAATTAATCTTAATTTAAACATTTTTTTATTTTATTTCTCTCTCTAGTCTAATTCTTTTTCAGGTACCATGGACAACTATGACTATCATTGGCCATATTCGGGAATGACTCGGTCAAGGGAGGTAGAGAATTATGGACTCGATGAATTGTCAGCACAATTTTGGACACTTTCGAGGAAGATTAACGCTTTATCAGCACAACTTATTCAAAGTGTAGAGGTAATATATGAGTATTACGAGGGAAACCATTCGATTCATCAATGCGCCATCAATTTTGAGTCGGTACAATATAGTGACAACTTCGGTGATTACCCCAATAATTGTGAATATTCCAATAATTATCATCATGAGTGGGAGAATTCGCTATATTTTTCATGGAGTGATGATAATATATCCCAACCCTTTGTTCCAAGCCAATCATACACTCCTGAATTACTAGATCAAGCTCCTAATCGTGAAGAAGAAAGGATTTTAAACTTGGAGGGATTTATTTCCAAGTTCATGGTTTTGATTGAGGAGCCTACGAATAGTCTGGAGAAGTCGATTCAAGATCTTGAGAGCCAGGTTGGATAATTTTTCAACGCCATTATCAATCGCCCTCAAGGTGAAGCGTCAAGAAATATGGTTCCCGAGACTGATGGATTTCCCATGCTAAATCTGGAACATGATGTGCCAAAAGAAAAGGATGTGGAAAGGGATGAGACAAGTGGGGAGCAGGAAATGAAGGTTGCCAAAGATCTAGCCATGAGTTCCGACATAGATGAACCAATTTTGATAGTGCCCCATGTATCTTCTCCACCACCAAAGTTTAAGGATCCGGCTAGATTTGCAATCTCATGCCCAATTGGTAGTCATTTTTTTGATAAAGCTATATATGACATGGAAGTTAACTTAAAATTGGTGTCATGGTGAAGAGAAAGGGAATAGAGATGAAGAACTAGTTGTTCTAGAAAATCTTTAACGCAAAAATTCTTTCACAGATACAATTCAAAAAATGCTTAGTTATTTGAAGGTTGTAAAAGAGAATCTACCTATAAAAAATAAGCTAGGTGAATTTAAATTAATAACCCTTACCGATGGGAAACTCTCAAAAATTATGTTATTACCAATGGTTGGAGGGTTCCTCAATTTTCAAAGGGTAATTGGATAGAGAAAGTTAAAGCAGTCGGGCTGAGGACGTTAAACTAAGTGCTCACTGGGAGGCAACCTAGACTTGCATTTAATTTCTTTAAATTTTAGTTCATTAATTTTATTTTAGTATTTTAGTTCATTTAGCTATGCATTTTATCTTAGTTTAGGATTGTATGTTCAGTTGTAATCTCCTTGCAAATGATAACTGAGAATTGGGTTCATGGCTTGCAGGTTAGAAGGATAAAAGAGCACAAATTTTGGCTAAGGCTGGCCTAAGCGCCTAGGCGCCTAAAATAAGCCTATTCCAAGCGCCTAGGCGCTTAACTGCAGAATGCCGAGACACGCCCAAGCGCCTAGGCACCCACTCCAAGATATTTTCAAGCGCCTAGGCGCTCCAACCTTCACAATTTCAAGCGCCTGGGCGCTCTACCTGTGCACTTGACAAAAATATAAAGCCCTAAGTCAGGCAATTCTAATTCAAACCCAATTCCCTTCACTCCTAATTCAAAAGCAACTCCTTCCACGCCTTTGCACCTCAATAACACCAACTCTTGCACTCTCCCATTCAAAATCTAATTCATCTTCTCCAAACCACAATCAAGAAGAAATCAAGCTAAAGTCAACTTCTTTATCTGCTACCTGGATTCCAACTGCAATAATTCAAAGCAAGGTTCAAGCTTCAAGATTTGCTCTAAACCAAGTTTGGGGGAGGTTCACATAAGGTTCTAATCCTGCAAGTGATTGGCGCTCCATACCAGTTCCCACCACCTCCACCCTTGTCTGTGTACCCCTCGACTGACTTAGCTCCTGAGGATGATGCTAATACAGAAGAAGTAGATGATGTTGATGAAGAGTAAAGCTTCGATCTTTCAGGGAAGTCCTCAATGTATAATTTATTATGTTTTTTTGTTATATACAATGAGGACACTGAATATGTTAAGTTTGGGGGTGCATTCGTCTAGTTTCATTGCAGTCATTCAGTTGCATTCATTTAGTATAACTTATTCATTTTGTAGTTTTTCATGTAGTTTTCATTCTAATTTCTTTAAAAAAATTCAAATATTTTCATGTTTCCAGCTATTAGATAGTTTAAGTCTGTTTTGGCCAATGATGAGATTGGAATTGAGTAAACAAGTATAATATTGACTGTTAAGACTTTGATGTGATTTCTTTTCATGATTTGAATCTTTACCTGTTTGAAACTGATATAATAAGGATAGCACTATAAAAACAACTATGTTGACTGATTGAGTCTAAATTGACACATAATGGAATTCTTAAGGATAATACTAGTTTGAATGAAAGAAACTCTTGAATAGGTAGTGATGGCTAAAGTTAGACAAGAACCTAAGTTTGGGAGAAATTTGGGATGTATAAGCTATATAAAAAAAGCAGTGGCTAGTCTTATTTCGGAGCCTTTATTACTTGAGTAAGTACGCCCGAGGGGATTGTCTCTACATCTAGCGCCCTAAAGCCTAAATGGTTTAGGAGTTATTGGTTGAAAGCTCGCTAAGGGGTAGCACTGTTAGCCTAAGGGAATAAGAGATTGCACAACCATGAGTAAAAATTTTCATTAAAAAAAGAGAATAAAATGGGAAATAAGAGCAAAAAGCCCCCGTAAGTGAAAAATAAAGCATAAGTATCCCATCTTGACCTTTGAATTTGGTTAGTGTTTGATTTTAGCTGGATCTAGCCATTTTTGGATTTCTTAAGTTTACACTGTATGATGCCTTCAAAGAGACCTATTATGTGTTAAATTTGATTTTATATCAGTTAGCATGGTTGTTGAGCACGCACGCACTATATCAGTAATAACAAGGTAAAATTTGATGATTGATTGGGAAAATATTGATCTGTCTTGGTATGATGTACTAGCATGTTTATTGTGATTTCTCTGAGGCTTGGTGAATAGATTTTGTTTTATTTGACTGCTAGACTCGTAGGCATTTAGATAGCTGCATTTGCATTTGCAATGCATATTTAGTTATTGCATTGTGTTTTGTTGCTTAGGGACAAGCAATTGGTTAAGTTTGGGGTTATTTGATGAGTAGGTTTTATACCTATGAATCTGATATTATTAAACTTAATTATTGCTATCTTTAATTGTTTTTTAGTATCTTTTATGTGTTTTTGTGCTTATTTCTTGTAGGTTCGAGCTAGAGGGATAAATTGGTAATTTGGGAGAAGAAAAAGATCAGAAATCATTAAAATTAGAGCTGAGTGGCATTTTTATAATTACGTGGTCTTGGTCAAGCGCTTAGGCGCTTGGAAATGACATGGGTTGAGTGCCTAGGTGCTCATGTGCGGCTAAGGAGGGATTTTTCTACTACTGAGTTGGTTTTTGAAGCCAAAAAGGAATCTGAATGAGGGCTGAGACCAATACATATAGGAGAAGACTTTAGAAAAGTCGTATCACTCAATTTATCAAGACAATTGAAGAGAGAACAGTGAAGAAAAACACGAAGGAGGATTGCAAGGGCTGAAGATCAAAGAGAGAATATTGGAGCAAATTAAGAGTTTCATATTCTCTTCTCTAGTTTTATCTTTTGTAATTATCTGGGATGTTTGGATTATTAACCTGGATGATGTTTTTCTTTTTTATTATTATGAACTAAATTTTCATTAAGATTGCAACGGAACTTGGTATGTAGTTTAAATTAAATCTTCCCATTGAATAAAAGTTGGTTTTTATTGAATTGTTTATTATATCTTTTACTTATTGATTAATTGTTTGGCCAACAATTACTGTGATAATCTTTATAAAATTGGAAGATGTAGTATAGATTGAGATGTGGATATGATAACATTTGTTCATATAATCTGAATAGGGTTAATATGATTAGCTTGTAGGATAGGAATATACATATGTATCTTTTGTATCCGTAGAAAGAATTTGTGCGTAAAACCCTAATTAACTTGATTCACATATGAATATAGTGAATTAATTAACTAGGGTGTTCCTTGTAATTATGTGTCTTAAGGATCGAATTTACGAGGATTTGTTCACGTGTCTTTGGAAGAAGTACGTGAGCACTATAAAACATTCGTGGATAATGATTCATATTAATTAATTGATTTAAATGGGAAATAAATTGGTCTACATGAAATACTAAGGGAAGTTGTAATCTTAACCTGTTAAATCTGCAGTTATTCTTGAGAAATTCTGATTTTAATTATTAGTTTTGTTAAGTTTAATTTTCAAATCAGAAATAATATTTCGTAGTTTAAAATAGGATTAATTGTATTGGAATTAGTAATTCATAAATATTAGTCTATTTCCTCGTTGGAACGATATCCTTGCTTGCTGAATATAACAATTGAACGCGTATACTTATGTGTTAAAGTGCTATTAGAAGAATAGGCAACATATTTTTGGCGCCGCTGTCGAGGAAATTAGTTTTTGGCGCCATTGCCGGGGAAATTAGTTTAATATTTTGTCATTATTCATTTCAATCAAATTAATCTTCATTTAAACACTTTTTGATTTTATTTCTCTCTCTAGTCTAATTCATTTTTCAGGTATCATGGACAACTATAACTATCATTGGCCATATTCGAGAATGACTCGGCCAAGGGAGGTAGAGAATTATGGACTCGATGAATTGTCAACACAATTTGGGACACTTTCGAGGAAGATTAACGCTTTATCAGCATAACTTATTCAAAGCGTAGCAGTAATATGTGAGTATTGCGGTGGGAACTATCCGAGTCATCAATACGCCATCAGTTTCGAGTCGGTACAATATAGTGGCAACTTCGGCGATTACCCCAACAATTATGAATATTCCAGTAATTATCATCATGAGTGGGAGAATTCACTAAATTTTTCATAGAGCAATGATAATCTAGCCCAACCATTTGTTCCAAGCCAATCATACACTCCTGAATTACCAGTTCAAGCTCCTAATCATGAAGAAGAAATGATTTTAAACTTGGAGGGACTTATTTACAAGTTCATGGTTTTGATTGAGGAGCAGAAGAATAGTCAAGAGATGTCAATTCAAAATCTTGAGAACTAGATTGGACAACTTTTCAACGCCATTATCAATCGCCCTCAAGGTGAAGTGTCAAGCAACATGGTTCCCGAGACTGATGGATTGCCCACGCTAAATCTGGAACAGGATGTGCCAAAAGAAAAGGATGTGGAAAGGGAGGAGACAAGTGGGAGCAGTAAAAGAAGGTTGACAAAGATCTAGCCTTGAGTTCCGACATAGATGAACCAATTTTGATAGTGTCCCATGTATCATCTCCACCAAAGTTTAAGGATCCGGCTAGATTTGCAATCACATGCCCAATTGGTAGTCATTTTTTCGATAAAGCTATTTATGACATGGAAGTTAGTTTAAAATTGGTGTCATGGTGTGAAGAGGAATGGAATAGAGATGAAGAACCAGTTGTTTTGGAAAATCTTCAACGCAAAAATTCGTTCACAGATATAATTTGAAAAATGCCTAGTTATTTGAAGGTTGTAAAAGAGAATATACCTATAAAGAATAAGCTAGGTGAATTTGAATTAATAACCCTTACTGATGGGAAACTCTTGAAAATTATGTTATTACTAATGGTTGGAGGGTTTCTCAATTTTCAAAGGGGAATTGGATAGAGAAAGTTGAAACAGTCGTGCTGAGGACATTAAATTAAGCGCTCACTGGGAGGCAACCTAGACTTGCATTTAATCTCTTTAAATTTTAGTTCATTAATTTTATTTTAGTATTTTAGTTCATTTAGCTATGTATTTTATCTTAGTTTAGGGTTATATGTTCAGTTGTAATCTCCTTGCAAATGATAACAGAGAATTTGGTTCATGGCTAGCAGGTTAGAAGGATAAAAGAGCACAAATTTTGGCTAAGGATGGCCTAAGCGCCTAGGCGCCCAAAATAAGCCCATTCCAAGTGCCTAGGCGCTTAACTACAGAATGCCCAGACACGCCCAAGCGCCTAGGCGCCCACTCCAAGCTATTTTCGGAGCCTTTATTACTTGAGTAAGTACGCCCGAGGGGATTGTCTCTACATCTAGCGCCCTAAAGCCTAAATGGTTTAGGAGTTATTGGTTGAAAGCTCGCTAAGGGGTAGCACTGTTAGCCTAAGGGAATAAGAGATTGCACAACCATGAGTAAAAATTTTCATTAAAAAAAAGAGAATAAAATGGGAAATAAGAGCAAAAAGCCCCCGTAAGTGAAAAATAAAGCATAAGTATCCCATCTTGACCTTTGAATTTGGTTAGTGTTTGATTTTAGCTGGATCTAGCCATTTTTGGATTTCTTAAGTTTACACTGTATGATGCCTTCAAAGAGACCTATTATGTGTTAAATTTGATTTTATATCAGTTAGCATGGTTGTTGAGCACGCACGCACTATATCAGTAATAACAAGGTAAAATTTGATGATTGATTGGGAAAATATTGATTTGTCTTGGTATGATGTACTAGCATGTTTATTGTGATTTCTCTGAGGCTTGGTGAATAGATTTTGTTTTATTTGACTGCTAGACTCGTAGGCATTTAGATAGCTGCGTTTGCATTTGCAATGCAAATTTAGTTATTGCATTGTGTCTTGTTGCTTAGGGACAAACAATTGGTTAAGTTTGGGGTTATTTGATGAGTAGGTTTTATACCTATGAATACGATATTATTAAACTTAATTATTGCTATCTTTAATTATTTTTAGTATCTTTTATGTGTTTTTGTGTTTATTTCTTCTAGGTTCGAGCTGGAGGGACAAATTGGTAATTTGGGAGAAGAAAAAGATCAGAAATCATTAAAATTAGAGCTAAGTGGCATTTTTGTAATTACGTGGTCTAGGTCAAGCGCCTAGGCGCTTGGAAATGACCTGGATTGAGCGCCTAGGTGGTCATGTGCGACTAAAGATGGATTTTTCTACTGTTGAGTGGGTTTTTGAAGCCAAAAAGGAATCTGAATGATGGCTGAGACCAATACATATAGGAGAAGACTTTAGAAAAGTCGTATCTCTCAATTTATCAAGACAATTGCAGAGAGAACAACAAAGAAAAATACGAAGGAGGATTGCAAGGGCTGAAGATCAAAGAGAGAGTATTGGAGCAAATTCATAGTTTCTTCTTCTCTTCTCTAGATTTATCTTTTGTAATTATCTAGGATGTTTTGATTATTAATCTGGACGATGTTTTTCTTTATTATTATTATGAACTAAATTTTCATTAAGATTGCAACGGAACTTGGTATGTAGTTTAAATTAAATCTTCCCATTAAATGAAAGTTTATTTTTATTGAATTGTTTATTATATCTTTTACTTATTGATTAATTGTTTGGCCAGCAATTACTGTGATAATCTATATAAAATTGGAAGATGGAGTATAGATTGAGATCTGGATATGATAACATTTGTCCATATAATCTGAATAGGGTTAATATGATTAACTTATAGGATATGAATATACCTATGTGTCTTTTGTATCCATAGAAAGAATTAGTGCGTAAAACCCTCATTAACTTGATTCACATAGGAATATAGTGAATTAATTAACTAGGGTGTTCCTTGTAATTATGTGTCTTAAGGATCAGATTTAGGAGGATCTGTTCACGTGTCTTTGGAAGAAGTGCGTGAGCACTATAAAACATTCTTGGATAATGATTCATATTAATTAATTGATTTAAATGGGAAGTAAATTGGTTTAAATGAAATACTAAGGGAAGTTGTAATCTTAACCTGTTAAATCTGTAGTTATTCTTGTGAAATTCTGATTTTAATTATTAGTTTTGTTAAGTTTAATTTTCAAATCACAAACAATATTTCGTAGTTTAAAATATGATTAATTGCATTGGAATTAATAATTGATAAATATTAGTCTATTTCCTCGTGGGAACGATATCAGTGCTTGCTGAATATTACAATTGAACGCGTATACTTGCGTGTTAAAGTGCTATTAAAAAATTATGCAACAGATGGATATAAGAGAGCCAACTACAATCAACTGTTCTCCTATTTATCTATGATGCCCTTTCACATAGCCCAAATCCTCAACTCCTGGGATCACATGTTCTGGACCTTCAAAGCATATCCAGCAATCTCTGTGCTAGCTCATAGATTTCCAAGCAACCTCACTTTTACCCGTAAGCTGATTACTAATGGCCCCTCTTCAAAAAAGAGGCGTGAGGTACAATCCCTATCTCTTTCAGGGTTAGTCACTATCCACCATCAACCTTCAATCAATTCTAAGAATTGCCAAGATGGTTGGAAGTGATACTTCATCCACTCAATCAATTTCCAGTTACAGAATCCCAACATTCTGTAACTGATGTACCAAATATGCCAAATTTATATTGATCCAGTCTCCTATCATCTCTCACTCTACGATTACTGATCAAAATTCAATTGTAGAGTCACCTACTCAAATCGTAGAGTCACGTCCTCCTAAGACTCAACCCCACACACCTGCTCCTCCATTAGATATCCCTTCCTCATCAACCAATAACTATTTCGATCTTGATCTTGCTCTCTACAATATGCAAGATCAATATACTAGAGCCTCGCCTCCAAATAATCAGCAACTCCTTGAGCTCATATCAGATCTTCCTACAAAAATGGAGTTGTCTAAAGCATCTCAGAAAGTGACCAAGGACATACAAAAAGATCTTGAAATTCACTCAGACCTTATTCATATGAGGCTGACTCATTTGATCGATGCTGTGACAACCCGGAAATTTATAAAATCTTGAATGATTAGAATAAAAGTTAAAGAATAAAACCTAGAAGAAAATTTGAGGATTTATTTAAAATTTTCAAGTAAAACCTATATGGTTTGCTATTCGAATGAGAATAGAGAAAATATGGGTTACAAAATTCCAAAACCCTAGAAATGAATTGATATGTATTTGAATGAATATCAAGAATAAGGTACTATGATACCTGTAAAATTTGATGTGAAATGAACAAGTATTAAGTCATTAGTTAATACGATTAGCTTTATGAAGGGAATAATTGAAAACTCAAAATTTGAGTTAAAGATAGAATTTTGAAGCACGGACTGCTCGGTTGCATCTGGAACGTCAAGTTAGTCAAAATGAACAGTAAACACAAAATGTGTAAATATTGACTTTTGGTCAAAGTCAACAGTTGACTTTTTATGGAGAAAAGTCACAATAAGTGTGATAAGTGAAATATGTTATGATTATGTGAATTATGTGTATGATTAAATAAATATACATTATATAATGTGAATACATTTAATTTGTATATAAAAGTGAATTAAGAATTAAGTTATGTAACCTAATATATATATTAGGCGTGATAATTAAATAACCTAAGGGGTTATAATATGGGAGAATATTAGTATATAAATATATATACTAACATTAAGAGATTTATTTTATATATCTCAAAATAATTAATTTTATAACCAAGTCCAATTGAGTTATAAAATTAAAATGACATAAGTAAGAATATATTTTCTTGAGTGAGAAACAAAAACCCTAATTAAATAATTAGGGTAAAATAGTATTAAAAGTAATGGACTATAATAATATCATAGCCCATTAATTTAAATAGAGTCCAAGATAATTAAATTTAATGGACTAAGAAAGTTATATTATTTAAACAAGCCCAATTAATTAATTAAGCATGAGACTTGTAGATAAAATGATTAAGGGCAATTAAATTATTTAATCTAGCCAATATACTATGTATGAGACAAGTATTATATTGATCCAATTTAATTAGGGTTTAAAGCCCAAGTTGATTGTTGTTAGTAAGTAAAACAAGTAAATTTGTTAGCTCAATAGGATTAATTAAGGGCCCAAACTAGGCCCACTTGTGGGAGAACAATAATATTAAAAATTATATTACGTTAAGAGATATATTTTTATTATCTCAAGTTATTAATTTTATAACTTAATTAAAACAAGTTTAGTTGGGTTATAGAATTTAATATACAAGGGTGATGATTTAAATTCTATATATTTAGAATGGATACCCTAATTAAATATTTAGGGTGAGTTAAGATGAAATGATTGGACTATGTATATATTACACGGCCCAAAGGATTAAGTGTTAAGCCCAATTTTCAGCCCAAATTAATGAGGGCATTGTGGGCATTTAATAAAGCAATTAAAATAAAATAGGAATTGGATGATAAGAGGCCACATGTGCCAGAAAAAAAAAAGAGAAGTGAATATCGGCTATTTAGATAAGAATAAAGAGGAAAGAAGATAGAAAGGAAAAGAAGAAAGAGAAAGAGGGAAGAACGGGAAAAAGAAAGAAAGAGTGAGAGAAAGAGAAGAGGCCGAAGCCATGAGGGAAGAAAGAAGGAGGAGAAAAAAAAATTCTCCATGAAGAGGAAGAAGAAGAAGAAAGAGAAAGAGAAAGGTATGAAATTATTTTTCCTAAACTTTCCTCTAATTTCTTTTTGAAATTTGGTGAAAGGGGTTTTTGATTTGGAAGTTCAAATCCCTATGATCTATATGTTTTTTATGGATTCAAGTATGGATTTACCCATATTGGGTGTTTATTTTGTTGGAATCAAAAAGGAGAAGAAAAATAATTTTTCTAGTTTTGAAATCAAAAAATTATATTTATTTTGAAAATCCACCGTTTTAAATCTATAACTTCTTTTTATGATCCGTCAAAGAGGGGTGCTAGATATATGTGTTTACTAGTTAACCCAAGTGGTAAAAAATGTTGAGTTTTCATGGTGTAGTGGCTGATTTAGCCTAAATAGTCCCGATTTTGGAAAAAGAAAATAAGACTGTTTTGGGGCAGTCTGAAATGGGGGCAGTTTCGTCCACTTTTTGTGCTTTAAAAATTCTGGAAACATTTGGGGTGTTAATATCAGAAGATATGCAGGTTTTGTAAAAATTTGAGAATTTTTGGCCATACAGTTTGAGAGTTATGGATTTTACGGTGAATGACTATTTTTGTGAAGTCACCCGAATAACTCTATGTGTATAAGTCCAAAAATTACAAAATATTTACTGGAAGTACATGTGTACAGCAGGAGCATACTGCAAAAATTTCAGAATTTTTAGAGTTAATCTCGATTTATGAAAAATCGGAGAATATTTGGCTATTATGGACTATTTAAATATAGTAAATGGATATTAAAAATTCCGGAAAAAATATATGTTCAATATGGAACTATATTCTGTCAAATCCTAGAAAAGAAATATTTTTGAAACTGATTTGGTATTTTTCATCTAAATGATGATAAATAGATAAATAGATTTAATTAAATATATGATGTCCAAAAATATGAAAAGTACGATTTATGACTTGAGACCCTTGAGCATGGCTTATGCAGGTTTTTGATGAAGTTTTGGGTCGGGTGTGAAGTGTTGTGATGTTTATGGCATTTTAGAATGCTTAAACAAGTTTATTAATAAAAGGAAAACAATTAAAAATAATTGTTTATTAATGTGATTAATGACTTAACTTATTGTTATATGACTAATAATATTGGATTAAGATATTATTAGTAGCATTTGAATGTAATGTTATTAAAAGGTTAATAACCTTAACGTAAAATATTATTACATAATTAATAATATTCGACGGAAGATTAAAATAAGAGATTTATGATATTTTTTCAATGTAATTGTTGAAATTGATATTCAATGAACTATATTATGTGTTTGGGCAAAGGATAGAAAAATAATATGTGATTTAGTGTTTTTCATGAAAAGGATTTGGAATCCAGCTTGCTGGATTGGGAAATTTGATGAATTCAGCTTGCTGGATTGAAAAGAAGTTTTCTGAATTGAAAAATTTGTTGGATCTAGCTTGATGGATTGCAATCTAGCTGTTGGATATGGAATCCAGTTTGCTGGATTGCAGTTGGGTTTATGGGATTAACCATCTAGGTTACTGGATTTGGAATCTAGCTTGCAAGATTTGAAATCCAGGTTGCTGGTTTAGTATTTGACTTATTAAAGTGTTAAATCATAATGTATATGATATAGTGATTAAAGAATTATGAAAGGACAATAATAATACTGATGTGTTAAGAAGTTATCTAATATTTGATTAAGTGTTAGATAATTTATGGATAACGAAATAGTATTATGAGCTAACAGGTATGTTATGTTAACTGAAAGATCAATCTTATAATTGATAGGTCTTTCATAAGAGATTACATTAGATTGCTTAGCGGTAATCAGTAGTACATGTAAGTTTCCTTAACTCAAACTTGAGTTGTATGTTCAAAGCATGTTAGTAAATAATTGTTGTTGATTATTCACATCTATACTGATTTTTGATTCGCACATAGTGCATGTTGAATATGTTCATAAGGTATGAAAGGTTGATCACCTTAATTACCATAAGGTTCAGTTAAATTGTTTATGGTCATTTTTGACTTCAAACATTATTGATTCAGTCGTGCAATTATTGAAACTTGATTCATGTTATTTCACAATTATTATATTGTTGAAAACTTGAAAGCTTATTCATTTGTTTCAATCATGATATATATCTTCATTGTATTTAAAACTTGCTGGGCAAATTTGTTGCTCACCCTTGCTATATCATGATAAAATTTTTATATTTAGATGAAAGCTCGAATAAAGACAGAAGCAAATTCAAAGTACAAGATTAAATTATGTTGTAATTAGATCTATTAAATTTTCTGACGAAAATAGAATTGTAAACCTTTTTAGATATTGAAGATATGTATTAAATTAATGTTGTAGACCTTGGGAATGATGTGTAAAAGTTTAATGTATAAACAATTTATGTTTATATCTTCCGCAATAATTATATAATTAGTATACCAGATTCGTGGTAAAAAGTACCCGGATTTGGGGATGCTACAGATGCTGCCAACACCATCCCCAGTAACCTAAGTACTGAGCTTACAAAGAAGCTTAGGGAGATCATAAAGGAAATGATTCAGAGTATCAATGAAAGGGATCAAATTCACTTTCAGGCTGCCAAGAAACACATGGAAGCAGTTCTCGTTTTGCAGAATACTCAGGAATCCCAAAATAATCTTATGATGGAAAGTCTCACAAGTCTACAAACTTGAATGAAAGAATTCCAACCATTTTCCATGGGCCAAATGCAACAAACAGAAACTGTCTTGGCCATTCTACAAAAGAGAGAATCTCGAACTGATTATCTGATCCAAGAAAATTGTGAAGACATTGCTCACTCCAAGAATCAACTCCACGAACTAGTACAAGGCATGACTTGACTATTTAAAGACATTCGAACCCTTGATGCTGACATAAAGGGGGATAATAAAGGGGAAGGAGAGAAAGGAAAAGCCAGAGGCAAATTCATTGCTCCATCTTCAAGGAGCCCTCCCGTAAGACAGCCTCGCCATCAGACTCCACGACCTGAACACCAGCAAATTATCATGGCACAACCGCTAAGGAGTCAAGAGCCATCTCCCAACTCACAAGGTGTAACCACTACAGGCCTAAACATGTCGATTGGAGATCATGCGTTCATGAACAGACACGATCGTTGGGAACGGCTAAGTCAAGGCGAGCTGGAAGATATTACATGGAGAGAGGAAGCCAGCAGGAGAAGGAGAGCTACAGAGTATGCTAATCCTCTAAGGAATAAAAGGCAGAAGAAATAGAGATAAATTGGAACTCATTGCTTATTGATGTAACTAAGCTTAATTGTAATATCTGTCTTTTCAAACATCAATAAATTCATGCTTATTCTCTAGAAATTTTAGTTGCTCACCGAAACACTAAGTCATATTTACTTTCTGGCAACTGCATCTAGAAATTGATAATCATGACACAAATCTCCTTGGTTATGTCAACATCAAATAGGGGGAGATTGTTGGAAGATTGCATATGTAAATTTGATGTTGAAAGTAAATGTTCATGATTATATTTAAAGTCCTTCGAGGAATATATGTACAAGGACTTAGTGGTAGATCAAACTTGTTAGGTTGATCTAAGCATTAATGTTTATCATTCTGTAAATAAATGTATAGAAGAAAAGATTAAAGATGTTTGGTTGATTTGTGTCTTGAAATGTAATAGATAGGCTTCAATAGAAAATGTAGTCTATCGAGCTAATCAAAAGATTGGAGAAACCAAGGCAGAATCGTAGAGCATCGAGAACCGTAGTCTGTCTGCTTTAGAGGGCCTCTCTTGAAATCGTAGAGTGGTCCAAACGCCTGTTGAGTCGAACTCAAGATTCGTAAAGTGCTCTCGGAATCGTAGTGTCTGTAAGTCAAGCAAGTTAAGATCGTAATGTGCCAATGCTTAAGAGAAATCATAGTGTTCTCTTCTATCAGTGCCGGATCAAGCACCAATATGGTAGGACACCGTGATCATAATCGTAGAGCATCATCTGTTTGTATCAGAAGCATCGAGCCTTATCCATTTGTTTAAGAATAAATCACAACAAATGTTGAATGGATTATAAACGTTGAAGTCCTCGGGAGTCCCAATGACACAACAGTCATCCTTAGTATATAACAAAGAGACGTATTGAAGAAGCTAAGAAAAGTACTATGGGTTAGCAAAAAACACCTTTTCAAGTGTTAGGTGAGATAGCAGTCTGCAGTGTCAGTGGGCCAGACGGTTGGATAGAAGATTTCCAGAAAGTCGCCATCAGTGCTCAGAAATGTCAAATGCATTTAATGTTTCAATGAATATTTTCAAACAAATACATTTCAAAGGCATCATATATGCAAAACATAAAGAGATGCAATATACAAGCAAGCATACAATAAAACTCTAAAGAACACTCAATGCTCAACTCTACGATCTGAAAAGTAAAGCTTGCTCAGCTACTCAGTTCTTTCGAACACAAGCTTAATGGAAACTAAGTTGTACCATTCAAGAACTCAACTATTATTAAGTGAAGTAAGAAGTTTCAAGTCAAAAGGACTTGAAGAGTTCTAAGTGAACTGAGAAGTTCCAAGTCTGCTGGACATGAAGAGTTTTAAAGTGAACTAAGAAGTTCCAAGACTGCTGGTCTTGAAGGAATTCGTGAGATTTAAAGATTGTAAAGATATCCTTAGTGGATTTCCTACTCGAGGAGTAGAAGAGTGGACTAGGAGCTTTAAGTGCTCTGAACCACTTAAAATCACCGTGTCTCTTATATTCTTGCCATAACTGCTAAACTGTCATAACTGCTTAAGTCCTATTAGCTCATTATATCTTAAAGGAAAAACAAACAAATCTCAATTCCACTATGATTAAATCATTATCAAAACTAACAAGTATTTTGTAAAAGAATTTTTAAAATATCTATTCAACCTCCCTTCTAGATAACTATTGTGCCTCTAGGAACTAACAAATTTCAATGATTGAATGACTGAATCAATAATATTGCGTGGTCAACAGTGATCATGAAAAATTTAACTAAACCTCATGGTAATGAAGGTGATCAGCCTTTCATATCTGATGAACATATGCAACATGCACTAAGTGCGAATCAATAATCATAGACGTTGAATAATCAACAATAATTATCCAATAACATGCTTTGAAATAATAACTCGAGGTTGAGTTAAAAAACTTGCATGTACCATCGATTACTTCTACACAATCTAATTTAATCTTTGTATTGTAAAGACCTATCATTATTAAGAATGGTCTTTCAATCAATATATCATATTATATCTCATAATACCAGTACTTTCTAAGTAAATTATCTAACATTTAACAACATAATCAAATATTAGATAACACCTCAAAACGTCAATATTATTATCGTCCTTTGATAATTTTTCAATTACTATATTATATACATTATGATTTAATACTTTAATCTTTCATATTATAAGTTCTTTTCTATAATCTAGTAAGCTGAATACTAATACAGTAATATAGATTATTCAAACATACTAATCTAGCAACCTAGATTAACCAATCCAGCAACCTAGATAGACCTGGATTCAAATTAATCTCCAATCCAGCAACCTGGATTCAAACTGTCCTACAATCTAGCAACCTGGATTCACTAATTCAGCAACCCGAATTCACCAATTCATCAAATCGAATATACCAATTCAACAAGCCAAATACAAGATAACATAATTAATCCAGCAAGCCGAATATATCAAATCAGCAACCTGGATTCAAATTGTATTCCCTTTTTAACATATTAAATTTTCAATTCATCATACTATTCAATATAGCCTATTAAATGTCCAATCAATAACTTAACTCCTCTTTTAAACTCCCATCTAATATTATTAATGATTTAATAATATTCAAATCACTTACTAATATTATTAGTCATTAAATAATATTTTAAATCAATAATTTAATAACAATTTAATCTAAATGTTATCAATCACTTAATAATATCTTAATCTAATATTATTAATCTTTTAATAATATTTTAAACATTTATTAAACTTATAAACAATTTATTTTAATTGTTTAACCTTTACTAATTCATTTATTTAACAAACCTAAAATACCATAAACATAATATCTCATCAACATTGAACAAAATACCCTTCAAAAATCTACATATAACCTATTTAGGGTTTTCAAGCCATAAAATCCTAATTTTCTAATTTTCAACATCACATAATTAATTTAATTCATTTATTCATAACTAAATCATTTCCATGAAAAATACCAAAACAGTTCTAAAAAATTTTATTTCCTGGGATTTGACAGAATATAAATCCCTTATGAACATATATTTTTCCTGAAATTTTTGAATCCAGCAACTTGGATTCAAACAAATCTCCAATCCAGTAACCTGGATTCACTAATTCAGCAACCCGAATTCACCAATTTAGCAAACTGAATATACCAATTCAACAAGCCGAATACAAGCTAACATAATTAATCCAGCAAGCCGAATATATCAATCCAACAACCTGGATTCAAACTATATTCCCTTTTTAACATATTGAATTTCCAATTCATCATACTATTCAATATAGCTTATTGAATGTCCAATCAATAACTTAACTCCTCTTTTAAACTCTCATATGATATTATTAATTATTTAATAATATTCAAATCACTTACTAATATTATTAATCATTAAATAATATTTTAAATCAATAATTTAATAACACTTTAATCTAAATGTTATCAATTACTTAATAATATATTAATCTAATATTATTAATCTTTTAATAATATTTTAATCATTTATTAAACTTAAAAATAATTTATTTTAATTGTTTAATATTTACTAATTCATTTAATTAATGAACCTAAAATGCCATAAACATAATATCTCATCAACATTAAACAAAATACCCTTCAAAAATCTGTATATACCTTATTTAGGGTTTTCAAGTCATAAAATCTAATTTTTCTAATTTTTAACATCACATAATTAATTAAATTTATTTATTCATAACTAAATCATTTCCATGAAAAATACCAAATCAGTTTCAAAAAATTTTATTTTTTGGGATTTGACAGAATATAAATCCCTTATGAACATATAGTTTTCTTGGAATTTTTGAAATTCATTTACTATGTTTAGATAGTCCAAAACAACCAAATCTTGCTACATTTATCATAAATCAAAACTTTGTCCACAAATTCTGAAATTGACAGGTTATGTTACTGACATATATATATATATATATATATATATATATATATATATATATATATATATATATATATATATATATATATATATATATATATATATATATAGTGAACAATTCATAATTTTTGGACTTACCCATAAAGAGTTAGTTAACGTTGGGTTTATTCTTAAAAGTAGTCATTTACCGTAGAAGCCATAACTCTCATTCTACGTGACAAAAAATTCTCATCCTTTTACAAGTCACTCTAAATTTTTTTAGAATTTTTAGAGCAAATAAAATGACAAAACTGCCCCTAGAAGTGGCTGGTTAGCGAGATTATTTCCGCTTTTGAAAAATTTGGACTATTTTTTCCAAAACAATCACCATGACTTGTAAAATCAATATTTTTGAGTGCTACCACTTGGGTTTACTAATTAACTTACATACCTAGCGCCCCTCTTTGACGGATCGCAGAAAGGATGTGTAGATCTCAAGTTATAACCCTTCAAAGTGGTAAAAAGTTAGGATTTTCTAACCTTTTAACAACTAGTTTCGCTATTCTTTCTTTTGCTCCAACTTTTGACACTCAAAAGGGTTAAATCTAAGCATAATACACTTATTAATTGGAATCATAGATCCAAGTTTTGATTCTAAGTAATCAAAAATAAATTACATAAGCTAGTTTAAAGTTATATCTTTTATGTGCTATCCTTCTTCTTCTTTCCAAGATGTCTATGGAGGTAGGAAACTTTGAAGAAAAACTCTTTCTCCTCTCCCTATATGGCTGCCGCCCCTCTATTCTCTCTCTCGTAGTTTGTTTTGCTAGCAAATATGTTAATAAAATAAAAGAGAAGAGAGAGAAAAAAATAAATTTTAGTCATTAGGTTGTTACTTGCATTCTCCTACATTCCTTGCTCTTTCTCTCTCTTACTCATTAGGTTGTTACTTGCAAGCTTAGATAAAATGATGGTTAAGTTAGATGGTTGACACGTAAGGGAGAGTTGGTAAAGGTAGGTAAATTAAATCATTACATACATTCCCCTCCTTCTCCTTCCTTACTTGGGCCGAAATTTTGGGCCTCCTTTCCCCCATTCTTGGTTTAATTTTTATTTTAATATTTACTTACTTAAATGTCCAACAAGTTCCTTAACACATGGGCTTAGCTTAGGCTACTCATTTAATCTTTTGGGCTCTCTAATTAATATATTTGGGTCACAAAAATAAATTAGATACAATACTTTTAATTCTATCATACCCTAATCATTTAATTAGGGCTTTCATTTACTCAATTGTAATTTAAATCCTTACTCACATACATTTAATTTTTAATCTAATTAAATTTGCTTTAATTAGGTTATAAAATTAATTAATTGAGATGTATAAAATAAATCTCTTAAAGTTACTATATACTTTAAATACTATTATTCTCACATACCATAACCCTTAAGTTATTATATTTTTCATTCCTAATATATAATAAGGTTACATTAATTTCTTTTATTTGTTTATATAATAAACAAATATAAACAATCACATAATAGTCATATTCATTTACTCCTATATTCATACAAAATAATTTAATAGGTTGAGATATGTTCCACAAATCTTTTAGATTAGGTCACTAGTATATAATTAAAATACTAGGACCACTAAATAAAGATAACCCTTTAGGTTATTTAATTTCAAAAACCTAATTTATAATATTAGGCTATAAAGCTTGCTTTATTTCTCTTTTATATAAAGAATAAATATATATACATATTTTCAAGATACGTATTTACTTAATCTCACACATGTCCCACATAAGTCAATAGGTATTTACCTTTATTATTCTTTTTGCTAAAATATAGCACATCACTAAATATATATGTATCTATACATATACACATTTTCTTATAGCATCTCTTCATTTGAATTTTATTTCCTTAATAAAATTTTCCACATTCATAATCTCTTTCTTTTTTTTCAAAATTTCGATCATTCTCATTTAATTTCTATAAATTGCTTAAAAATTCAAATCAAGCCATATAAGTTCTTTAAAATTTTGAATTCATTCTCTAATTCCCATCTAGGTTTTATTCTTTAACCTTTATTATAATCATTCAAGATCTTATGAAATTTCTGGTTGTCACACATCTTATAAATGTTATGCCTTGTTTCCTGCATGATTGTTATGCTATAACATGAATACCAAATTTGGAATACTAGAATAGTGAGGCCTAAGCAAATTTCCAGTTTGAAGGACTCAAACAAATCAAGCCACTATTTTTAGAACCATATATACTAGTTTAGATTATTGGATAAGGACTGCTATGGTGTGATCTATTCGAAGCCATCCGGATATAGACTATACATGATTAATATGATGTAAAAAGTTAGTCTATGCATGTGTGGAAAGATCATGATATCACGTGTTAAATATTTTGTTAGTCCATGCCTTCCTTTAAAATTTAAAGCCTAGAATGAGTTGTTTATGGACTGTCAAGGTATACCATATTTTAAACCATCCGAATCAAAGCTATACATGTTAAATATTATGTAAAAGTTAGTCCATGTTCATGTATTGCATAACTATGTTATTTTGCTAATTATATTGTTAAAACTTGATTCCTACGGAATTTTAAGCCTATTTAGGGTTGTTCTGAACAAAGAGCTTAAAACCTTTCACCCTTGAGTTTTAATCCATAAATACAGTTTATGTAGAAAATATATAATGCTATAATGCTTGTAATTGAAGGCTTGTGGTCTATTATGTGATTTAGTACTTAATCATGCCTAAAGTACCTTGTATGAACTATTTTGGATGTGAAGAAGTTAGATAACTGATACAAGTATCATAATGGATATATGGCTATGTTATTATCATGTTTTAAAAGTTGTTTGAATGCCTAAAGGTTTCTTTTTCCTACATGTGGGCTGTTTATGAAATTATAGTCAAAACTATGCCTATATGTGATCAATTATAGTAAATTTTGGCAACTAAAGTTGTGAGACAGTATGGAGTCCCTATATTATCTTTATATATCAATTAAAAGGTGTTCCTTGATTTTGTTAAGGTTTAGGTTGAGTGTTGTCCGAAAACCATGCTTGAAAGCTATGAAAGTAAGTTTTAGCTTATGGAAACGAAAAATGCAGTTTTTAGCCCGTGTAATGAATTTTAGAAAGTTAAAGAAGTATGATACGAGAATGATTAAGTATAATACGAATTATTATATGAGAAGAATACGAGAAAGATACGAGTATAATATGATTTATTATACAAGTATATAATACGAAGAATAATACGACGTATAATACAAGAAGAATATGAAGTATAATACGTGTATGATACGAAAATTATACGGTACGAATACGAAAGTGAAAGTCAACAATTGCGGCTGAGTAATTGGTTAGATTAACTAAATTAAGTGAGGATGATTAGGTTAGGTTAATTAAATCCCTGACTAGTTACCTTTCCCACCAACTAACCACACTAGTTAACCATAGTTAGTTAGGTTAAAGAAACATAGTGTTAAGAAAGGAATATGCCAAGAATATGATATGGTAAAAGGGTTATAAGCCAAGATATTATATGGCAAATGACAAAATGCCCCAAGTCTTGCAAATTTTATATACAAACAAAATTCATTCATTCTTCACCAATTCAAAAACTAAGAGAAGAAACTCTTTATAAATTGAGAGAGAAAGAGAGGGAGCTCGGATTGGAGGAAGAAAAGGAAGAGAAAAATTAGAAAATTTGCAAGCTTTGTCAATAATGAAGAAGAATAAATAAGAAAGGTAATAAATCCTTAGTTTTAATCAATTTTCTTTAAGTTTCATATGTAAAATCACACAGCTTATAAGAAAATGGAAGTATAAGATGGTAGAAAATGATCTTAATATGGTTTAACCATAAGAATATGCAACTAATAAGAACTGGATGTTAATTTCATCAATTTCTTTTAAAGATTTTCATAATAGATATAAAGTGTTTTGTTGGTGGTTGGATGATTTGTATAAATCATATGAATGATCCAGAGAAATAAGGAAGAATTAGTGGACTTAAAACACTAATATGCATGTTTAAAGTGAAATCATAATTAAAATAACGATTTAGAATGAAAAATGAATGAAGAACGAGTTGTTGATGGAAAATTTAAAACCATCATTAGTATGTTGTTAATGGACAAATTGAAAACCATTGTATTATGTTAGTTTAATATCCGAGTAGAAGGATATAGAGGTGTAAGAAATGTTTTAAGAGGAACGGAATACAAATATGTTATAACAAAGTTATAACAAAAATTTGAGTAAAAGACATTAAACGTTAAAATTCTAGTTCGGTATGATTTCTGCACAAATTTAGAAAGTAAGTTAATGATCCTAAATAATTAGGGTTTCATAAGAATGGTGTAAAACATAGAAAACGTAAGTCGTAAACTCAAGAACGAACTCATTCCGGGTTCGGATGAGTAAGTTTTGAAGAAATGAAGATTTAACACAAAGTTAAAAAACTGAGTGACGGAGGACTTTTGATCCAATTTTAATGCTTTTTAGAATCTAGGGAAAATTATTATGGCTGGGGGAATTTTAAGAGGGTGTTGTATGTGCCGCCCACAAATTCGGGTTCTCTAATCTCAGTTTTAGTGCTCACGATCTATCAACATCATTGTTCATTATATAAGATTCTACAACATAATTCCAAGGTCTTCTTAACCTTAACTTAAGCATACCCTTAATATTACAAAAGGTTTACATAAATAATTACATCAGATTATATAATAAATAAACATCCTTAACAAATTATTCTTGGACTTTGCCCTTGCCATTATCCTTCTTATTTGAACCTTCGAGCTTAGCTGAAATAAACGTCATGATATAGTAAGAGTAAGCAACTAATTTTTTTAGCAAATTTAAATACAAAGGAGATATATCATTATTAGAAAGGAATTTAAAGTTTCAATGTTCTGCAATAGAATTCGATTGGGAAAGAACATGAATTAAGTTTCAATAATTGAATATTATAACAATTGAATAATAGATGTTGCCTATGTTAGGTTTGCTAGAAACGAGAGCATGCAATCAAATCACATAAATAAGCGGAAGCGATGTAAAAACGGATTTTAAAAATTTCTAACAAACCATAAACCAAGATCGTTCTTGTGCTTAGATTATCAATCAATAATAGAGAAAGAGAATCAGAATTATATCCTTAAAGATCCGAGCTTCCTCAAGTACGAGTTCAACTCCTAATCCTTGTGCTCTCCTTGAATACGCGGGTTTGGTTCCTTCCTTTGATCAACGTCGGTCACCCAAGTGCAAGCGTTTGAGCTCTAAAGGTGATCCACTAAGGAAGAAGAAGAATCAAGAAGAAGGGATATTGGCTCAAACCCTAGTTTTCTATCTTTATAGAAAAAGGGGGCGCACTCTCCAACTATTGGAATCACATATATTTCCTCTACCGATATCTAATATAAGACTCTACTTATAATGATATCAGTTAACCCTTTTTAATATAATTAAAATTAGGGTATTATATAATTAATTAAACTCCTTTAATTAATTAGGCTCCCTAATCTTATTAGGAATAATTAATTGAACTCTTTTAATTAATTTGCGTCCTAATCCTATTAGGAATAAATGAGAGTACTAATATTAAATTAATTCTCAAATTCCTTTAGAAATTAAAATAATTATAATTATAATAATATTAATAAAACTCCTCTTATTAATTTATATTTAATATTTCTAAAATATTAAATAATAAATATTAAGCTATTTAATTTACTCTATCACCATAAATTAAATTAAATACACTTAACATATTATTATGATTATGTTATTAACTTCATAATTAATTATTCTTCCTTTTATGGTGTGACCCTTTAGGTTCTTCATATTAAACCGTTGTGAATAAATCAATAAGAATAATTATAATCTTATTAAAATAAATAAATTAAACTATTAATTTATTTAAATAAATAATATTTATTCTACAATGCGGATAAGCCTCCCTTGCGAGTAACGACTTTCTAGATAATATAGATTTTAACATTAATCATAAAAGAACCTTTGAGTAAATAGTTACTGTGACGCCCCCAAATTCGGGTATCTTCCAACCCGGCAGATGGTGCTCCACAATACTACAACTCATACAGTCATTCCATTGGGACAACAACAAAATGATTGTATTAGCTATCTTTGTATTACAATAATAACAACTTCTTTCCCAGGTTCATAACCGAATAAATTCTTTGTTCTTCATAAGTATATTACATACAAATACACTATTCTATTACAGGACGTTTAACTGTCCATCTTAGCCTTGCCTTTATCTCTCTTAGAACTTTCAGTTCGTTTGGCTTTAGCTG
Organism: Panax notoginseng; assembly: GCA_016801055.1. Classification (NCBI taxonomy): domain Eukaryota; kingdom Viridiplantae; phylum Streptophyta; class Magnoliopsida; order Apiales; family Araliaceae; genus Panax; species Panax notoginseng. Next base: position 137,892,827 of record CM029015.1, read on the forward strand.
CAAACATATGGTTCAAGCAAGAGTGAGCATTTCTAGCTCAGCAAGTCTTAACACAGAATCATATGAATATCACATTGGCAATTACATGCTTTACTTCCACAACTGAACAATTAACTACGAAGCACTATATAACATTTGGCTAGTACTTCTCATTTCATAACAACAATTCCAAAGTATATATAATAGCTTAGGAATTCTGAACCGGTCAATAGACCATGAACATACTCTTTTCGTTTTCATACTTGAAAAGGACATCCGGCACTAAGGTCATCCATCCGTCTTTACTTACGAGCACTTCTAGGTGATCAGCCTATTGCACTCTATGTTGATCAACACTCTTCCGTTAAACGTATTTACGTTTAACATTTGGCAACCTCGCTTGCCCATCGAATAATCAATGAAAATACTTTTATTTGTACATAGACAAACTTACCAACTCATCCATACCAAATACTTGCGTAGGATAGAATTAACAGTTCTATAATGAAAGACTTGTAAACAAATCAATCCATTCTTCAATACCAGTCTAGCCAAGTTAAATCAGGCATCGACTCTTTCTTTAGAACCATTCATGCATTTCAAAACATGCATCATATAAAACTTGGCTAACACGGAGGTTAGAAAAGAGTCAAAAAAGACTTGCCTTCAAGCGTCTTCGAATATATAATTCAATCAATTCTCAGTCCATATAGGATCTACCTGATATATTCACATAGCACACTGTAATTAGTTATCAAACCAACTAACTTTATAGCTTTAACCAACTTCTTTCTCTTCTATGTCTTACTTTAATTTATTTCGTTTAATAAAGTCGATTTGACTTTCTATACTTCGTTACGGCTCATTAACGTTCTTACGTTATTAACCACATTCGATCATTATTGGTGAACTACCAATGTTGAACATTATTCACGGTGCGCTTATTATGTTCTCGCATTCTTTGTTTAATTCTTATTAAACCATACTAAATCTTCTAATGTTATCCCTTCATTAGTGATTTAAGGTCAGTCTAATTATGTACCTTAAGTACCTTCATTGTCTTACCTTAGGTCTACATTCAAATAGAACAAAAACCTAACTTGGTCAACATTTTTCTACTACTGGTGCTGCGGCGTCAGACTCTAGTACATTATTGGCGCTACGGTGCCAACTAACAGTAGCCAGAGCCCAGAGCCGGCGCTGCGGCGCGGCCATTACTACTAGGTTTGGCACTGCGGCGCCACCCCTGTGCCTCAGTTGGTTTTGATAGTTAACTTTTTCTACGAACTTCCCGGCTTCATAACTTCTTCGTTTTACATCTGAATTGACCCATTCAAAAGCCTACAACTCACAAATTACATCCTTTACGTGTTCATGTAAGAATTTCATACTTTTGAATCTGTTAACTAGAAATTCACTTTTGAGTTCATTTTTGAGCGTTCGTTTAACGTTTTCGACCGTTCAATACTCGTTTTCTTCGTTATAAGTCAGAATTCGACAATTCTTGCACCAACAACTCTTAATTACCTTATCTCACATGTTGACATTGGGAACCCATGTTTTCAAGTCAGACGACAACTTTTGACCTTTAATCCGAGATTTTTACGCTTTCAACGTTTAACGTCTATTTTCGCAAAATTTGCCATAACTTCGTTACTCGTGTTCTATAAGCCAAATCAAATGGAACACTCCATTGATTCATCATCTACATCCTAACCAACCAATATGCACATACCTTAGCTATGACGGTTTTCAAATCGTTCATCACAACTAAGTTCACGTTCCTAACTTTCTTAGGTTTTTAACTTACGTAAACAATTACGATTTCTATTTGGTCATGACTTATCAATGATTGGATCATTAATAAGCATCCTTATATCTCCTTAATAAACATGCTCCACCAATCTACGATTCTTCTACGAGAAAAAATCGAAAAAGATGAAGATTACGGTTTATGAGAATTTACCTTTGACGTACTTCACGTTCTTGACAAATGTCTAAATGTGCTTGGAAGTAGATTGTTTTTAAGTTTCCAGCTCTTTCTCTCTCTCAATATAGTTGGACAAGCTTTGTAAAACAACAAAATAACCAACTTTAGCTTTGTATTTATGGAGAAGCAACATGAGGGCAAAATGGTCCAATTTACCACCTCCTTACTATTCCCTTCTTGATCACCAAGTAAAGTACTTGGTGAGCAACTTCTACACTTTGCTTGGCCACCAAGTGGCCGGCCCACTCCCTCTTGGATCCTCCCATGGGTTACCCCATGGGTTTTACCCACCCCGTGACCCGCCGGTTCGACCTGCGGTTTAACTTCTTGAATTGGGCTTGTCTTTAATTACTATTGGGCCTTGACTTGCATTAATATTGGGCTTGCTTACTTAATTCATTGGTCTTGCTATTAGTCCAAGTCCAATTAGTTTACACAAAATCCTTAACTCATAATCCATTAAAACTTCTCATATTCTACGCGTATAACTTCCGTATTCTCTTCGTCTAGTACTCATACGATATTCGTATTAAATCTTGGTATTATACGTCGTACTATTCTTCATATCATACTCGTATTCAAACTAGTATAATACTCGTATCTCATACGTATAATAACCTAAATGATTATACGCATTACATTTCCCTTTGGGAATAGGTTTTAAGTCCGCTGGCGAAAACTTCGTTTTTGCCATAACTGAAATATTATCACATATTCCATCTCGTCTTCCTATTCTATCATTACGCATTTCTCGGAATTCCAAACCTAAGCTCCGAACGAAATTGGATGAATAGTATTTTTACGGGAAAATTCTCAGAAATACTTCATTTTCGTCTTGATAATTCAAAACAATTAATCCTAACCTATAGCCAGAACACTAACCACATCAGCATATTCTAGGTCATAGAACGATCTTCAAACATCTTACTCACACCATTCATCAATTAAATTCATTTAATTCACATAATCAAATAAAAATTTAATCCATTAAAAATTCGAAATTCTCGGGCGTTACAGTTACTGTACAATTCAATCCTTCCACTATACAATGTCCCAATTAAATATAAGAAATAGAATTTCTGTCAAGTCTTATTTTATTTAATTATATATATTTCGATTCCTAATGAATTTAAATTAGAAACTACTCTCTAATTTCAATCCACATTGGCCAAGGATTTCTGGGTTGTCATTTATCGAATCACATAAGACATATCTCTCCTTTTACTAGAAGTGGTAGATTCTTTAATGATCATTCATTATATCCATATATAACTTATTATACCCAAACATACCATTTGATATATCCTGAGAGTCTTAAGGACTAAGTCAAAGTATAAATCATTATATACAAGATAATCTAATGATCTCAAGTCTAAGGATTACTTGTACTACTATCACTACAGTAATTCAAATTGACAGGCAAGTAAAACTCTATTAGGTATTCCTTAGCGAGTCACGTTCAGTGAACTTATTCTCCAAGAATCACCTACATACTTGCTTTAGTGTCTCCACACAAATGATTATGAGATCAATCATCCTCATCCAATGAGCAAGCAACATATGTACTAATCTATCCGGATATACTAATCCTTTTTTTAGTAATCTATTGATTGAGAACATTTTAGTTTTTCAGCTATCTAAGAATTTAGATCTCATTAGCATGATATCATCATGATTCTAAAAGCATTGCTTAAAACTATAGGTTTATCACATATTATTAAAACAATATCATGTTAATAATCAGGTTGATCTTTACGGGATCCTTAAGTTCTTCTATTCGTGCGCTGAAAATGTTTTTCATTTAAAGCAAGTATGAGCATTCAATTGCCCAGCATGTCATAGCAGTTGAATAAACAACTTCAAGAATTTAAATATTCTTTTAAGACTTCAATAACCGAACAAATGTTATAAAGTAGCTTGAGTAATAGGACTAATTCTGATTCCTATCATTTTAAAACATTATTCACATTCACTTTAAAATACATTCATTCTTCTACCTTTTTCATACACATCATGTCTGACTAGAATCATTAGCACAGACTTAACAATAACGGTTCATGTATAAATAGAACATTCTCATATTGAACAGTTTAATCAAAGAACAGTTCATCTCATAGAAATACCGAAGTGTTCAAATTATGGCACAAGGCCTCATACATTCTACCACCTTATACATATATCGTACACATGCACATAGATAAAACTTCTCATGTTCAACATCTAAGAAGTTTAAGAAACTAGTATTCATATCAAACATGAATGAAGTTAGGAAACTTACCTTATGCATAGCTAGAGCTTACGCTGAACTGCTCATTCGAATCCCTATATAACACATAAGGAAATAACACATTCACCAATTAGTCATATACTTGACTTACGCATTGGTTTACTTAACTTTACTTCTTAGGGTTTGTGTTCTTGCAATCTAAGTTTACGCGACCAACTTCCTTTACTGCTTTACGACTTCATGATATACAGAGATGTCTTACTTATACGATCATCATCTTTGATGATTTACATTCTTATCTTCTTCTTATAACTCTTTCAGGACTCAGCACACATCGTGTCTCTGCTAGTAGTCCATATGGTACTCTAAGTGGTTTCCCACAAACAACCAACAAACAATTTCCCATCTCATCTACACTATCTTTCACAGTGAGTTAGATCGGTTGCCAGTTTCGTATATACCTCGGCTCTCTAAAGTAATTGTTTAGCCCAGCTCCCATATATCAACCATCAAAGATTATGATTGTACCACAACCTAAACTTAGCTTAACTTATTCAAACCATTAAAACTATAATGTTCGTTAAGTTACTTCCTTATCCTTATGGCTTTCTGGCAACTAAATGCCATACCTCAGGATTTATTCCTTATCATCTAAGTAATATAGTCTTTTGAATACCTAGAACGATCATTCAATGTTAATACTATGCATTCATAACGTTAAATATTTTATATTACCTTATTCATACCTTATAATGTCTTGTGAATTCGACTCGGAACGTTGTCCAAGTTATAATCATTAACTCGGCTTCTTAACATTATACGTCATTAATTCAATTTGTTCACCGTTCACAGGTTTAATCATCATTCTTCATTACCTTATGGTCAAACAATACACGACGTGTAGGTTCTACCCGTTTAATATTCGCATACACTCAACCTTACGTCGGCTAAAGTGTTTAACGCTTACATTCATTCTAACATTCTCTATCCGATTTACATTCAGACTTTCATTAATCTTGTTACCATTTGTTACGACTTTCTTGATATCTTACTTACTACTTCCATCAACGTCTAAGTCATACAATCATCGTACACTTAGAACATTCGTCCGACGCGAATAAAATTCACGAGGATCGTTTACGTATTCAACGTTCAGATTGTTCGTCTCTTAGTCTCTCGTTCATCCTTTACCCAATGTTTTAATCACTTTCATTCTTTATCCATTACATGAACCCCACATTCATTATTCTTTATTAATGTCGAAGCCATACGGTTCGTTCTATGCTAAGACCGATCGTTCATCGCAACTGCGTTGCGTTTACATTCTTTGTCTTTTAATCCCGTTCAATCTTTCCGTTCAACCATTACTAAAGGTTTAAATCACTTGATTAAGTGTTATATTAGGCGAACTATATGTTCATTATCTTTCCGTACACTTCCCCCAAGAATTGAGCAGTTAAAAGCTCTTCACTGGGCCTTACCCTGCACCAGCGCTGCGGCGCCGGTTCCTTCCTTTCTTCTCGCACTGCAGTGCGTCTAAGAAGTAGTGAACTTCTCGGGTTGGTGCTGCAGCGCCGCCTCCCAAGGCTTAACTGGCGCTGCGGTGCCAGGCATCAAACTTTGAAATTTTTTTCTAAGTCTTAAACTGGTTTGAGACTCTTACTTTACAATCTCATAACTTCTTCGTTATAGCCCAGAACGAGGTCGTTTCGAAGCCATTCTCTTCCTTATCTTATGTATTTCAATTTCCCTTAGACAAAAATTCATTCTAAATCCGTTAGCATGCCACTCAATTGGCTTAAATTCCGTCCTTTGTTTGTTTTATGTAATTAACGTTCTTCGTCCGTTCTTTCGTAATTCGATCATCAAAACTCGGAACTCGTTCGTTCTTGAGTCCAGGACTCACATTTTCTACGTTCTCTTACATTCTTATGAAACCCTACACATTCAAGTTCATTTACACACTTTCTACTTCTCATTCATCTTTTATGAAAATTTTCACCATAACTTCGTTATAGCCAAGTTCAATCCGTTCTTCATGAACTTTTCTATCGTTCCTAACCAAGCAATAAGCAACTAACTTATACACGATGGTTTTAAACTTCTCCATCAATAACAAGTTATACTACGATGGTTTTAAATTTGTCCATCAATAACGTTCTTTGCGTGTTCTTCGCGTTCTTCGTTCGTTCTTCATTTTTAATCCATTTTTTGATTATGATTTCACTTTTTCTTGGAATTTTGGTGTTATAAAACACCATTCCTTACTAATATCACCGAATTGTTCATATAATTCATTCGGATCGTTCAAATTCATTACGAAACTTATACTTCCTTAAGAAAATTATAAAATAAACTTCTAATTCTTATTTCTTCGTTTTCTCATGATTTCAATCATATGAAATCATTCTTACCATTTTCTTCTTCTATTTTCATTAAGCTATGTATGTTAACATAGAAAACTTAAAAAAAATTACTTAGAAGTTACGTTTTGGATTACCTTTCTTCTTTAATCTTCTTACGTTGGACAAAGTTTGCACATGGGCTAGCCTTTCCTCTTCCTTTTCCTCCTCATCCGAACTCTCTCTCTCTCTCTCTCTCTCTCTCTCTCTCTCTCAAGTTAATCTGTAAATCACCAACAAATGAGCTAAGGCTCTCCTTTTATAGAAAACCAAGGTTAGGGGCAAAATAGTCATTTCGCCCCCAAAGTTACTATTCCCACCTCCTTACTAAACCTCCTTACTATTCATGAAGCTTCTCTTGGAAGCTTCGTGCTTTCGTCTTTTGAGATTTATTCGACAGTTCGAAAAACTACGAATCTCGGAATCCAAATATTTTTGGATATTTCATCTTTCCTTTACAGATTAACTTTTACGCATTCTTCGGAACTCTAAAAAACTAAAAAAATACTTTTTGACGATAAATGTTTTCCTTCACGTTTTTCCCTAACGTAGTTAAACGAATGAAGAGTACATAACAATACTTTTCGTCATTTTTATTTTGTCTGATTTTTGAATGTTTTTCGATAAAAAAGTTTTATCGGCTTACTTAACTTTTCACAATATATTATCACCAAATCTTTCGACAGAATGTCATTTTGACATACCGAACTCTCGAAAAGGCTTAGATTATTCAAACCCTAATCCTTAGGTTTCATCGGGTGAATAGTGTCTATTTCATCTTTTTCTCAGAAATATTTTTGTTCCCGAAAAAATTTCATTTTCGTCTTGAAAATTTATTCTCGTTCAGTCTAGCTCGTAGCCAGAATCCTCCCATCATATAATCATTCTAGGTTATAGAACGATTAATAAACACATAACATAGAATAATATTAATAAAAATTTATTTTATTAAAAACTAATTCTTTAAACTTAAATTCTGGACTATCCGATTTTCCGGGTTGTCACATTTTTCCCCTTTATAAAAATTCTGTCATCAGAATTTCTTAAAATCACACCAATACCTGCTTTATTCTTACAACCTTTAGCAAAGGTTTAATCTTACTTCTTCTCATTCTTATAATCATCCTTTTCATAAGGATCATCCATTGACATAATCGTTATTAGTTAAACCTCACGTCTAACTGTGCTTTCAATCTTTTGGGTCATCACATTCACCCCTTCTTCACAGAATTTCGTCCTCAAAATTTTAGCTTACTCTTCTTCTCAACTTCTCTTCAAAGAAGTTCTTATCTTTCAATCGTTCCCTAACCTTCATAACTTATCAAGAATTATGAAGTAGAATGAATAACGAGGAATATAAAGATTCCTTTAAAACATTTCATACTTTTGTTGAGGGATTAAATTGACCATGAACTCTTACTAGGTTAAACAACATTTCACCATAAAACCCTTCTTTCACGGTCAGTTTACAGTCGTAAAAAAAGTAAACCACCTCTTCCATACGTAGGTGATCAACCCATCCTATAACCCCATTTCGGGGTATGTTCACCTCAGACTTATTCATCAGATTCCGTACTAAAACAATTTGGCCTGGCATAAATTCTTCAAAGAAAGCTCGATTTCCTTTTAAACATGACATACCATTCATCTTAGCCAAATCAAAGAGCTTAGACCATACCAATAAATTGGACATCAACTTAAAACATTCGTCTAGTCAAATCAATTGACATCGACTACTTCTTTAAATTCTTTCATAATACATCAAAATATTTTATGACGTCATGATACCATACTTTTCACAGTACGTTGAGGACTGTATCAGTTTATGACTTCATCATTATACATCATACCATAGTGGGCTGTTGATAATAAGATCAAATCCAACACTAGGTTTAATTGCATTAATAACTCCATCCTTTTACCATCTTTGCATCAATGTGGTTACCCCGTCTACCTCTAAAACTCCAGCTACCTTAGGATGTGTCATCCTCGATGTAAGCCACTAGTAGTTATTAGACGCCATAGTTTCGACTAACTCATACACTTCCTCGTAGCTCTTGGCCATAAATGCTCCACCCGAAGCTGCATCTATACTCGTCCTTAGATTCCCATTCAACCCGTTACAGAAAGTGTTCATCTGCCGCCATTTGGGTAGTCCATGATGAGGGCATTTTCTGAGCAATTCCTTGTACCTCTCCTATACCTCATACAATGATTCCCCATGTTGCTGCTCAAATATGGTAATCTCGTTTCTCATTTTTGCAGTCTTTGCTGGTGGGAAAAAGTTGGCTAGAAATTGTTAGTGAGGTCTTCCTATGTAGTTATTAATCCCGACGGTAGCGAATGTAACCAACTCTTCGCCTTGTCCCGCAAAGTGAATGGGAACAAGCGAAGTTTGACTGCTTCATCCGACACCTCATTGTACCTGAAGGTGCCACATATCTCCAAAAAGCTAACTAAATGTTCATTCAGATCATCATTTGCAAGTCCCCCAAACTGAGCTGAGTTTTGGATCATCTAAATAGTCCCAGTCTTGATTTCAAATGTATTTGTAGCAATTGCTGGCCTGGTCATACTTGACTGCAGCTCAGTCACCTTAGGTGTAGCAAAATCTCTCAACGCTTTCTGGTCTTCGGCAGCCATTATTTCCTCTTTTTAAGAATTCTCAAAGTCTTCTCTAGTGTCCTTTATCCACTTACTTGGCCTCTGAAACTGTTTCTCAATATCGTCCTCAAATGGAGCAAGTCTGGGTTTTTGGACCGAGTTTGCATAAACTGACTTCAAGAACCTGAAACAAGAAAGAACAAAACAAAAGAAAAATATTTAAGTAAAACTGAACTAATTAAACTGATATTGCAAAATATTAAGATCTATACTAAGTCCCTGGAAACGGCACCAAAAACTTGTTGGGTAAAATCTATATACACCCACACGTAAGTGTACGTGGTCAACAAGTAATATAATGATGAGTTAAGTATCGTTCCCACAGAGACTTAATAAGAAATTAATCCTAACAATTACCAACTTTATATTAATCCAAACTTTATTTAACTAACCAATTCAGTGAAGACAATTATTATTAACTAAAAATAAAAATACTAAGCAATCAACAAACTCAAAAAATGTAAATTCAAGCAAATAATGGAGAATTAGGCTTACGACTTCACTTTAAAGATCACTCTGATTATTAGCCCTAATTGTAGTTCAATTCACTATCCCAGTTTATTAATCAAGAACACTAAAATAGAACTAGTCACCTATCGATGCACTAATACCATATTAACTTAAATCCACAAATTAGATATAATTAAGCTAAACACCTTAATCAACTAACTCACTCTATCTCTATGTGAATTACAATCAAAGAAGGTTTAAGATCAATTTCTCTATCCGATTACATGCGATGTTAAGCATATCTCTACCCTAACATACATCAAGATTCCATTCATTCACATAATTCAAGAACGCATGCTATAATGACTAAGCCTAGATTCGTATTTCATCTCTCGAGTTCATACGATTCCACACAAAATTGGTGATTAAGCAATTCATAGATTCAAGCACAAATCACTATAGATAAACTGAAGGATAGATTATTAAACTAAAATTAAAGGTTACACAATCATTGTTCAATCAAAAGATCCATCATAAGCCTAATTAAGAATTTAGTTCATCATAAACGAATTAAAAACTGAAATTATCAAAGACATCATCCCAATTACAAGTAATGAATTAAGAAAAAATAGTGAATCCAGAACCACCCTTCTCCTTAGACTTCAATCTGCAATGATCGTGAAAATAATCTTCAAATTTTCCCTCCAATTCTCTTGCTCCAATTCTCGCTTTTAAGATGTTAAGTGATTGATATCTCTTCTCAATCTTGTTGATGTCGTTAATTATATACCTAAGACACATATATGACTTTAATTCCATGCACAATTGAGTTCCAAGTCATTCCAACCACTAGTCTTCACGTTTACTGCAACAATTTAAACGAAACAGGAAACTAACTTTCCCGTACCCCCGCCCCGGCGGGGGTTTTGCTTTATAAATGTCCGCCCCGACGGACTACTCTTCTGCTAAATTCTCAGCACCCCCCGCCCCGACAGGGGTTTTGTGTATAGAAAGTCCGCCCCAGCGGGGATACCTTATGTCTTTGGTCCACTCTTAGCTCCTGTTCTTGCCAAATAATTGCTTAGGTGACAATAAGTATGTGTGGAAACATTAAAGATGTATTATATCAAAGAATTATAAATTATTTCAATAAGTGAGTCTAATTGGAATAATAAAGTTTTAAGGAGATATTAAATTATTAGTGACCAATTTAATTTAGTCCATACATGCTACAAATATTAATTAGACTTGACTAATGGATATGGATTATATGATGTGGATACATAAATAATCCCTAACTTTCCATTGTGTAGTAGCATTAACAAATAAAAATTACATTTTGGAGGTTCAAGGAACCAAACTAAGCATTCTATAACTAAGTGTTGTGATTTAAAACCGTGTCCCAAAATCAATGACCATCACAGTATATGAATAGTAGCTTCACTCTATATACGCAAACATGAGTCGGCTATTGAAGGCTACAATTAGCAGTTATGATGGCTATGAAGTGGGCAGTTGGCCAACTTCTGTATAACCATTGTCTTCTTCCATTCTCCATTGAATCAAACCTTGGGGAAAAGCTAGAAACTAGGCAACAAATTTTCTATATAAAGCACCCTCTTCATCTCATTCTCAGTTGCTAGAATTTCACTAATAAGTGCATTAGAGAGTATGAGTTGCTGAGCATTTAGGGAGTATAATCAGAGAAGTGAGGGAGTTAACTTTAAACTTCAAGAGGTATAAAGTTTCGACTTTTGTTCTTAATTTTGAGTTTTGTCAAATTCTTGAAATTTCTTGAATTCACTGTCAATTAGTATGAATTAGCATGCTATCAAGTGTTTATAAAGTTTGTATGCATGTATATAATCTATAAGACACTACTACAAAATAGTAAATAGACAATACTTAAATCACAATATTTTTTATAAAAATGTTGTGGTATTTTTTTCACAATGTTTTTTAAAAAAACGTTATAGATATATATGCAAAAACGTTATCTATTTAAAAGGGAATTTTTGTTGTTTTAACTAGATAACGTTTTTTTTAAAACGTTATCTATTGTAAAAACACGGAGCAAAAAACACGCCGAAGTAAAAACTTCAAATTAAAAAAAGTGTGAATGAGAGTGCATCCTCGATGGTTTAGAGAGAGAGAGGCCCCTCATTCTCTCTATAATTTTCCCCTCTCCATCTGCCATCACCTCTTCCTCCACTTGCTCATCCGACCCTCCACCACAGAACTCTCTTTCTAGTAGCTTCACCCGTCGTTTCCATACTCGAGCTGAGTCCAACAATGGCGCCGAGCCTCGCCAGTATGATTTTGACCTCTTCACATTCGGCGCTGGCAGTGGCAGTGTCAGTGTTAGGGCTTCCCATTTTGCAGCCAATTTTGGCGCTTCGATCGCAGTGATGGCTCGGACCCTGGTGAGCCCGTCGGCAGTGATGGCGTACGGCCTGAAAGATGCTGCTAATTGGTGGGACCTCGTAAACGAGTCTCAAGAATGGAAGAATCGATTATTTCACGTTCTCTCGGCTCTTTACGGCATCGTAGCGGGTGTTGCTCTGGTAATTTTGTTTTCTGTTAGTTTGCTTTGTTAATTTTGAGTAATTGATGAGTGTTGGGGATTCGCATTGCTTCGTTAATCTTAATATTTTAGGTAGGAAAGTTTAATCTTAATGCTTCGTTAATCACGCGGCTCTTAGTGTTGGGGCTTCTTTTTTTGTTTGTGAGGATGCATTGATTGTTTGATTAAACCTTTTTCTTTGAATATCTTCCAGATTGTCTTGTGGTTGGTTATATGGTAGAATCCTATCCCAGTTTTGGTCATCCTGTCGAAGATGTTCTTTGCTGGTTCGTGTTTAGATAGTATATTATATTTTATTGTTGTTTTGGTAAATTATGCCATAAAACTGAAACTTTTTTAAGCTTCTCCTTATCTACATGCTTTGGCAGGTGTATCTTTGTTTGCAGCCTTAGGATTTCTCCTTTATGGTGGAAGGTAATACCCATTTCTTTTCACTAGTACAAAACAGTAAATAGACAACACTTAAATAACAATGTTTTTATAAAAAACGTTGTAATCCTTTCAGTACGTTAAATCTAAAGTTTCTTACTTAATATGAAGGACATTTGCAAGGGAAATCTTGCTGTAAAATTGGAGGAAGAAGTACTTCTTGATGCAAATGGAGATACTTCTTTTATCTCAGTAGATATGGTGGCGGAGGAAGAAAAGATGTTGGAAGAGTGCATGAAGGAAAAAGAGGATGATTGTAAGTGCAATTATGCTTTATTGTCTGTTACTATTGTTAATTGAATGTGGTTTGTATTATTGAACCTTGCGAACTGATATGGACTAAGTTAGCTCGCACTCTATAAAATGGTAGGCATTTGAGGTCTTTCAAGTTGTTGTACCCCCCCTCCTTACCCACACTTTTTTTCCTACTTCAGGGAAAAATTACTGCAGTTGGATAATATTATACTGTTTTCACCCATTTTGAGTTAATATTGTATGGACATGTGCTAATGTGGCATTTTTTACAACTGAGATAAATCCTAGTTGAATGTGTATTGTGTTACCCTTAGAATTTTCTTGGGTGCAGATTTGTAGCAAACATTAGACTGTATGCTACCTGTCTACATTTCAGAAATATGCCAGAAGTTCACCGGGCCATTTTAGGATTGAATAACTCTTCTAACCATTTGTCTTGCAGTTAGGATTGATCTTAGGAGTGAATTAATTCTGACCTTTATCGATTCTCCGTTGCAGCAAAAAGTGTTTAAGTTTTGGTACACTAGTGTAGCACACAAAAGCAGTCATATTTGTGTGCAACACCTCAAGCACTGGAAGACAAATACCAAGAATGGCTCAGCTCCCAAATAATGTAATTAATGTGTCTTTACCTCACCTACTTGTATTTTTCCATCCTTAACTGTGGAATGCCTATAAATTTTGTCTGATGCAAGTGGAATGTGACCTTACTCTTTTCACAGAAACGACTTTGCCACATATGCTGACACGTGTTTCCAGAAATTTGGTGACAGAGTGAAGCGTTGGATAACATTCAATGAGCCTCATACTATTGTTGTACAAGGCTATGATGTAGGTCTCCAGGCACCAGGGCGATGCTCCATTCTTCTTCACCTATTCTGTAGGGCTGGAAACTCTGCAACTGAGCCTTATATAGTCGGTCACAATTTTCTACTTGCTCATGCAACTGCCACAAATAATTACAGAAAAAAATACAAGGTAAAATATGACAGATAACAATTGGTTCAATAATAATTGCATTCTCTTCGACATAAACTTGTTTAGCTCTGGGCACTGGGAATAAATCTGCAACTAATGTGCTATTTTTCAAGGATATCTGACTTACTTTTTTGCTATTACAACTGAGATTGTTAACCATTTTTATTTTCTTGTTTTACAGCAAAAGCAAAATTGATCAGTTGGGATATCATTTGATATTTTTTGGTATGAACCGGCAACAAATTCTACGGCGGACATAGAAGCAACACAACGAGCACTGGAGTTTCACTTGGGCTGGTAAGATAATTCACTTGTACTTGTGCAGTTTTTTGCATAACCAGAAAAGAGGATTTTGGGGTATAAAGTAGTAAAAATCTATGGCAATATGTAGCTAGTTTAGCATGGAAATTGAATGTTTTCTCTGTTAATTATAACAAAAAATTAAGGAGCTACCCAATCTTTGACAAATCCTTATTCACGTCCATTGCACCTGTATCCCTATAGTAAATCTCAAATATCATCTGAGCATCATTCTCCCAAAAATTTCTTTAAACTTTTCTGTGGAGATTTATTGGTATTGAATGCTTGTGGTGAAACTTTTTTACAAAGTGCAGGTTTGTTGACCCTTTGATGTTTGGGGATTATCCAAGCTCAATGAGAACTAGAATAGGAAACCGATTACCAAAATTTTCCAAAGTCGAGTCCATTCTTATAAAGGGTACGTTAGATTTTGTGGGCATAAATCACTACACAACGTGCTATGCCAGGAATAATTATACTAACATCATTGGTGTTCTGCTCAAAGTGCTCAAAGATTCACTAGCACACTAGTGTACACTACTGTTCAAATGAAATTCTTTCTATATCAGCTATGCTTTCAGGTATTGTTCTTTGTTATTATTCTTTGAGTCTGTATTGTGTCTCATCTTACATATATGTGGCAGTAAATCGAGTTTTACTGAGAATGTTTACTTAACCTTTCTCGAATGCATATGTCAGTCCATTCTAGCGAGTGCATAAACGTACATTGATGCATATGAACTACATAATGATACACTTGGGGCTTATGTAGTCCAACAACTTGTCAAAAAGCATGTAACACCATAGTTTCTACCTAGTAAAATTTCTTTGTATCTTGTTCCTTTTTGATATTGGATTGTTTTTTATATTGGATTGTTCTTGCAGTTCTTCAGTTTTATCAAGCCTCGTTTGTGTCCTACTTCTCTTAGGATTTTGTCCCTTTATGTATCCATTTTGTTCTGTGTTTCATTCAAAGGTGTTGATGGTGGATTAGATCAATAATAAAGCTCAAATAGCATCATGTAAGAAAAACTTCACCCCTACTGTCTGTTTCTGTGCCCTCTACAAGTTAATGTGATTGGTTAAAACCGAGAAACTGAGGTGTTTGGAGCATAAATTAATCTTGATACAAGGATGCAAGTTCGAAATATCCCTAAAATTAAGAAGTTGGACCTGTTTTGCATCAGATACTAAGAATAATATAATTATAGGTAAACAATCAGATGCCATATATACTTGTATTTTAAAGGAACGTGTTCTATTCCGCAACCCCCGGCCCCCAGAACAACCCTTTTGTGTGTATGGTGTTGCTTCTTCAACGATTGTGGATTCAGTGTTCAGTCCACACGTGCATTGCTCTAGATATGTGTACGAGTAGGCTACTTATAGTATCTTTTGATGAAGCCATTGCTACTGCAGATTTCATCTCACTTCACATGCCACTTACTCCTGCTACCAGCAAAATTGTCAACGATGAAAATTTTGCAAAGATGAAAAAAGGAGTACGCTGGCACTGGATGCTGGCATTGTAGCTCAGGTTATTATTTTATTGTCTTTGAAATATAACAATTTTGTGTTTATGGGAAGAAAAAGGATAACATAATCTTTTTTTGCAGGCTGCACTTGATGTTTTCACAGTCGAGCCACCGCCCAAGGACAGTAAGTTGGTATAGCATGAAAACGTAACTGTAAAACCACATCTTGTGGTGCCAGTACCATGGAAGCTCGGGTTTATCATTTACAGGTTCTTACAGAGTTGAAGCCATTTGTTGTACTAGCTGAGAAACTAGGTAGATTAGCTATCTAGTTGGTAGCAGGTGGAAGTGGCGTGAAATCCATAAAAGTGATGTATGCCTCTGCTAGAGCTCCTAATGATCTTGACACAAGGCTGCTTCATGCCATGATCACGAAGGGTCTGATTGAGCCAAAAGGCAAAGACTAGTCGACAGCAGTAGTAAGTAGTACCCTAATTCCCATATATATTCACTCATTTTCATTTAGATTTGTATTCATGATAGAACCTCCAGTTTGATTCAGTTTTTGGACGCTTCAGGCCTTTACATCAGTCGGTTAGTCATTTATGATTCAGTTTTATCTCTTTGTTTAAGTTCTTTTAAATCCATAAAATGACATGATAGAAGAAGCATGAGTTACTGAGATTTTTATTGCGCAACATAAAAACAGTATTTAGTTACAGCAGTTGTATGATTCATAGTTGGCATTGTTCATTTCTAGGTAGATAATTTACGAGTGATACTGTTGGGTATGGTTAATGATCCGCGTGTGGTACTCATCAAGCTAGAAGATCATCTTCATAACATGAGAACCATGTACGGGTTTAAATTTTACTAAATTTAATTTTCAGTGATATGCCTTTCAAGTTTGATGTATAATTTAACACCATATTCGAGTGTATTACAGTGTTTTAGATTTGTGATTACCTTTATCTTTCATAGCAGCCTTTTTACTTTTTGTCTTTAACTTTTTTGCCTGGTGAAAATTTTCCTTGAAAATTCTTTTGTTAGTTATCATGAAACTTGCTCTTGCTCTAGGGGCTGACAAATCCACTAGTACTTAGAAGTCCAGTCTCTATTATTCTATAATTTTTAATTGACATGGTTTACCAGACCAAATTATTGGTTAGTAATATTATTATGCAGTTTACACCAGGATTGAAACATTTTTCTTGTAGTTATGCTCTGCCCTCTTCGAAGGTTCAAGCTGTAGCACATGAGACATTAGTTATTTGGTGCTCACTTGCATCCAGGCTGGGTCTCTGGGCTCTAAAGGCTGAACTTGAAGATATGTGCTTTGCAGTTCTTCGGGTAGGCTCAAAGTGTTCTTTTTTGGTGATCCTTTTTGACAAGTTGGTAGACTCATTATTTTATTGTTCATCCTTTAGAACATTCAAGCATATGGAAGCCAAATTCATAATCCTCTTGATTATTTGTTAACAAAGAGTGCAGATTCCAAAAAATCTATAGTATAGATTGACATGTGCAATGTTTTCTAATTAAGGTTCTATGTCCAAAGGTCATGCACTCACACTTGGATAAATTTATATTGTTTAGATTTTTATTTACTACTTGCAAGAGGAGAAAAGTACTTGGTGAAAGACATTGAGAAGGTCAAATTCGTTTATTAATCAAGTAATTCATAAGTAATAAAGTAATTAACTACCATAATATAATCAAAAGTAGAGGTAAAGTTGTTTTCCTTCTCATTTACTTTTGGCAGATTATGATAATTTAATAGAACAAAATTGAATCTCCATGCCTTGATATGAGATGGCTTATTAAGTTATAGACAGAGTGGTGTCCAAGATCAGCGCAGAGGCAATACAGACCAGAACATAAAAACTTGTTACATACTATAACTGTTCCCTTAATTTTTATATAGATTTTAACCATATGACTGTCTCCTTGTTTCCAGCTTCACTGCCAAAAACTTGTCCTCCAAAAACTGTAGACTATGCACAATTTGTGATGGGAAAAGGACAACCTCAATTACAAACACAGCAGCTGCAAGTACAGCCTGACAATGTTTCCTCTGATGCCCAGTGGTTTGTTAGATTCCGAGTACTTGTATCAAGTAACACACCGTAAGTTTCTTGGGTTACTAAGTTTTGACCACCAAAAAAAGTTTTAATCTCTGAAGTCTAGCTAGTATATGGTTGGAGACTTCTAATGACATTTTTTGGTGGAAAGGATGTATACATTTAGGTAGCAAGTGAATTTGAGATGTATGGATAGGTTGGTATTATTGGGATGCAAACGTATTGTATGGTATTAATATTCTTTATAATCGGTATATTTTGAATTTGAGATGTACAGATAGTATATTTTGAATTTGAATTGGTATATTTTGAATTTGATATTACTTTGAAGATAAGAATGTTTGTGGAAACTTTAAAATTTTGTGTGGTTGGATTACTTGGAATCTTTGATAAATGATTGAAGTTACAACTCTTTTAATCTTTTAGGCTACAATATGCTAATCTTTCAGGCATTAGCATATTGCAGGTGCATTGGTAATGTAGGTGAACCACAACCTTTTTTTTTCTTTAATCTACAACATTTTAAAAAAGTTGTGTAAATGTGCCTAAACGTTGTCTGATATATTAAACTACAACATTTTTATCCAAAAAACGTTGTGGAATCATACCTTTTACAACGTTTTTAAGCATCTGCTAATTTATGAAAAACAAATCTATAACGTTTTTTTCTTAAAAAATGTTGTGTAATGTGCTTAACTATAATGTTTTAAAAACATTGTGTAAGGGTGTCAAATAGATGACACCCTTAACCACGACGTTTTTCTGACTGAAACCACAACGTTTTTTTCGCGTTGTCTATTTACTGTTTTGTAGTAGTGAGAATAAGTTGAGTATGCTTGATTGAAAGAATTTGAGGTTGGGTTGATACTCTGCAAAACATAGTATCTTACTGTTGTTGGTCCAAGAAGTATAGCGACTCCAAATTCGGGTACTTTTTACCTCAGATCTAATACATCATTCCTATAACTATTGCGGAAGATATAAACATAAATTGTTTATACATTAAACTTTTACACATCATTCCCAAGGTCTACAACCTTAACTTAATATATACCTTCAATATCTAAAAAGGTTTACAAAGCTATTTTCGTCAAAAAATTTAATAGATCTAACCGCACCATAATTTAATCTTGAACTTTGCATTTGCTTCTGTCTTTACTCGAGCTTTCATCTTAATCTAAAATTTTTTAGCATGATATAGCAAGGGTGAACAACAAATTTTCTCAACAAGTTTTAAATACAATGGAGATATATCATGATTGAAAAGAAAGAATAAGCTTTCAAGTTGTCAACAATGTAATAATTATGACATAACATAAATCAAGTTTCAATAATTGAATGACTGAATCAATAATGTTTGAAGGTCAACAATGACTATGAACAATTTAACTAAACCTTATGGTAATGAAGGTGATCAGCCTTTCATACCTGATGAACATATGCAACATGCACTAAGTGCAAATCAATAATCAGTATAGACGTCAATAATCAATAATAATTATTCACTAATATGCTTTGAACATACAATTCATGTTTAAGTTAGGGAAACTTGCGTGTACCGTTGATTACCGCTAAGTAATCTAATTTAATCTCTCATGAAAGACCTATCAATTATAAGATTGATCTTTCAATTAGCATAACATACCTGTTAGCTCATAATAATATTTCTTTATCCATAAATTATCTAACGTTTAATTACAAAAATCAAATATTAGATAACATCTTAACACATCATTATTATTATCGTCCCAAGATAATTATTCCATCACTATATCATATACATTATGATTTAACACTTAATCTTTTATATTGTAAGTTTTTTTTCTATAATCTAGTAGGCCAAATACTAATATTAGAATCTGGATTATTTAAACATATCAATCCAGCAACCTGTATTGAAACTATTCTTCAATTTGGTAAACTGTTTTTCAATCTAGCAAACTGGATTCAAACTAATCTCCAATCCAGCAACCTGGATTCAAACTAACCTATAATCTAGCAAACTGTTTTATAATTCAGCAAACTAGATTCAATTTGACATACAATCCAGCAAACTGTTTTATAATCCAGCAAGCTGTTTTCACTAATTTTGCAAGCTGTTTTCCTTTCCAACATATTTAATTTTCAATTCTTCATACTCTACATTCAATATGACCTATTGAATGTCAAATTAACTTAACTCCTCTTTTAAACTCCATTTAATATTATTAATTATTTAATAACATTAAATTTATTTACTAATATTATTAATCATTAAATAATATTTTAAATCGATGATTCAATAACACTTTAATCTAACTGTTATCAATCCTTTAATAATATCATAATCTAATATTATTAATCTTTTAATAATATTTTAATCATTTACTAAACTTATAAATAATTTATTTTAATTGTTTATACTTTACTAATTAATGTATTTAATCATTTTAAAAATAACATACACATAAGATTTCATCACCAATGACCAAAACCTCCATAAAAAATATGCACATACTTTATTTAGAGTTTTTAAGCCATAACATCCTATTTTCCAAATTTTCAACATCACATAACTAATTTAATTCATTTGTTCATAACTAAACTATTTCCATGAAAAATACCAAATCTGTTCCAAAATAAATTTTTTTTTTGGGATTTGGCAGAATATAATCTCATATTGAACATATATTTTTCCCTGAAATTTTAAAATTTATTTACTATTTTTTAAATGTCCAAAATATCTGGATCTTGCGACATTTATCATAAACTGTGCTTTTGTCAAACATTCTAAAACTTACAGGGTATACTCCTGTTATGTATATGTAATTCCAGTAAAAATTTCTCCATTTTTAGAGTTAACTACAAAGAGATATACGGGTTTACTTTTAAAATAGTCTTTTTCCCGTAAAATTCATAACTCTTAATCTATACATCTAAAAATCCCCATTTTTGGACACAATCTAGAAAACTCATCAAATTATCATCCCAAAATTTTTCAAAATTTTTGTGGATCAGAAAAATGACAAAATTGCCCCTGAAAGAAACTACCCCAAAACAGTTTTTATTTCCTTTATAAAAACGGGACTGTTTTGGTTTCCACAGCCACTACGTCTTGTAGACTCATCATTTTTGAGTGATACCACTTGGGTTTACTAGATAACTTATATATCTAGCACCCCTCTTTAACGGATCACAAAAAGGAGTTATAGATTTAAAACGGTGGATATTCAAAGTACATAGATATTTGGGTTTGTGAACTAGAGAAATTATTTTTCTTTTCTTTTGATTCCAACCAAATCAACACCCAATATGGGTAAATCCAAATATAAAACACTCATCCACATGTATACCCATGATTTTTTAGTTTAGAAACATAAATCCAAGCTTTGATTTGGAATATCTAAAATCAATTACATAAATTAGTGATTATACCTTTTTTCTCAAAATCTTTCTTCTTCTTCTTCTTCCCTTCCATGGATGGCCTTTTCTCTCCTCTCCATCTCCTTCAAGGGCTGCCACCCTCTTCCCCTTTTCTCCCTCTCGATTTTTCCCGTTCTTCTCTTTCTTCCTCTCGGCTTCTCTCTTTTTGTTAGCTAATAAGGAAAATAAGAATTAAGGGATGAGAGAGAAAGATGAAATAAGATATAAGATATGTTAAAAATATCTACATACCCCCTCCTTTTCCTCCACTCATATAACCGTTCATGCGGCCTCTTGTCTCCCACATCTTTTTTTAATTACTTTATTGAATGTCCAAAATGTCCTCATTAAATGGGGTTTAAAAATTGGGCCGTTCATTTAATCTTTTGGGCTTTCCTAATAATTATTTGGGCTATATAAAATTGACATAGTCCAATCATTTCCATCTTATCACATCTTAAATATTTAATTAGGGTTTTCATTCCATATATTTAGAATTTAAATCATTAGTACTCATGTATATTAAATTTTATAACCCAATTAAACGTGCTTTAATTTAGTTATAAAATTAATAAATTGAGATAGTAAAATATATCTATTAAATTAATATAATTTTTATTATTATTATTCTCCTACATGTTCCCTAACAATTGGGCTAAAATGGGCTTAACACTTAATTCTTTTGGCTTTCCAAATAAAATATTTGGGCTTCCTAACTAAAATGTTTGGGTCATAAGAATTAATATGGTCCATTACATTAGATTTTATCTTCTCCTAATCATTTAATTAGGGTTTCCATGTACTCAAGTGAAATACAAATTATTACTCAAGTACATTTAATTTCTTAACCCAATTAAACTTACCTTAATTAGGTTATAAAATTACTCAATTGAGATATATAAAATAAATATCTTAGAATTAGTATATATTATAAATACTACTATTTTCTCATCTCATAACCCTTAAGTTATTCAATCCTTCATTTCAACAATATAATTAGGATTACACTAGTTTCTTTCATTTACTTATATAATAAAAAAATATAAACCATCAGATAAAATTTATATTCACTTACTCACATAATTATATAAAATAATGTAATGAATTGAGACATATTTCACAATTCTCTTAGATTAGTCACTAGTATATAATTAAATACCAGGACCACTAAATAAAAATAACCCTTTAGGTCATTTAATTCTCATACTTAATTTAAATAACTTATTTAAATTATACAATTTATATTGTATAATTAAATTTAATTCCCTCCTCCTCTTCATAAATTATTTTCAAATAATTTATTTATATATTAAATATATAATTTAATATATTCAATCATTTATTCAAATATGAATTTACTTTACTAACTAGTTGATACCAATATACATATTTTACATATTGGATCCCATCTCATATTTTTACTTTACATCATTTGGTATAATATTAAATATTATATCATTATCCACGTAACATTATATCATATATCCAATTATTTTCTTTCCTTTCTATAAATTGTCTTCACAATTTATTTAACTGAAGTAAATATATTAATATATTCACCACATTAAATACATGCATACATTACACTCAATAATGTAATTTATGATTTCTTCAATAAAATAGAGGCTATACATGAAGTATATTTAATACCACCAATTTATCACATTAAAATAATTTAATATTATAAATTATTTTAATTTTACCCATCTAAGTTTCTTTTAATAATTTACTTCTACACCTTACGTACATATAATAAATATATTATAATATATTTATTATACACAACATCACATATAGCATGTCACATAATCCTTTGTGCACTACAATATCACATAAAATATCATCTAATAAGAATTTTCTTTATTTAATTCTTATTTTAATATTTTTCAAATATTTGGGTTATCACATTCACCCATTCTTCTAAGAATTTGGTCATCGAAATTATAGCATACTAATCTCTGCTTATTCCATTGATTAAAACTAGGTTTTTAAATTAACCTTTATAATTTTCTCCTTCGAGGATTTCTCTTCTATCATCATATTTCACAATAACTACTCACTAGGAGTTTACATTGTCTAAACATTGCTCCAATCATTTTTTTATCATCTTTGCATCAGGTTGCATAATGCATTAATGATATAAAAATACATTTTGATAATTCAAATCATTTCCGTCTAGCCGAATCAATTAGCATAGACTTTTCTTTAAATAATTTAAAACCATTGAAAATCATTTTTGGTGTCATCATGCCACAACAGGTAACGATGCGTTAGTGACCCGAAGTCCACACCTACACACTTGCACTATGTGTTGAGGATAACAAAAATTAATTTTTAAAGGCACATCAGTGCGAATTTAGCTCGATGTCAAAAATTTTAAAGTCTAACATAGCTAGAAGATTTGGAATACCTATGCTTTCACCATCAACTTTACTTTCTCTACTGATCCGTTGCTTAATAATTCTATATATTTCTATCATCCTTAATTTTCCATTCATAATTTTCTATACCACCAATATAGTTCATCAAACTTACCACACACTATGAGTTCAGGAACTTTCCACAATAATACGAGTTTAAGAACTTATCCAAGTCAGACTATAGGCGTCCATTCATTGAGGAGTTCAAAAATATACCATACGATTCTAAGTCACAAACTTACCATAAGTATGAGTTTTTAAGAACTCGCACCTAACCTTATATTCTCTACCTATCTATTATTCACATGAGAAAAGAATCACCTTCTCAACATGTATATAGCAAATAGCGTGACACAAACTGTGACACCCCCAAAATTAGGTATACATCACCCATCTTGGGTCGTCAGATACAAAGTACAGAATACAAATACAACTTACTAATACAACTGTCGTATACAATACAACAAAACATAAACTGCGAGTTTGAATACAAATATTATCTTCTAGAGAGTATTCATACTCAAAAGGAGTCCTCATTACATTTATTAACACACTATTACATAGAATAGTGAGGACTACTAACTAATACTATCATTCAAACCATCACTCCGTTCCCCGACTTGCCCCAGCTACGTTCTCATTTTCTGAAGAGAACAGTGAAAGAAAGGGTGAGCTCAACTAGCTCAATAAGAAATATTATGACTAAGATAATGCAGAATAAATTATCATTAGCCTTCAACAATGTTAAACTGATAAAATATAATAGACATCAAGTTTAACTGTAGCGGAACAAGCAATCCATTAAAAGAGTCAAGTAGAAAATAAACTCTACTATCTTTTATGATTTAAAAGATTTTTCAACACTGTTATCGCTGGGACTCAGCTTAATAAAATAATCCACATCATCGAATCACCTCTGCACTACGGCCAAGGATATTCGTGTATTCATTAATGATCATGATCATGCCAACAACTGTCCATCAATGCACTACGGGCCAATGAGGACTTTTACCACACCATTTGTAACATTACGGTCATGATTATACCGAATAATCCCTGGTCATAATCATACCAAGTCCATCTATGCACTACAGGCCACAGATGACTTTCAACATTTTATAAACATGAGGATGATGACAATGATATAAGAATTCAATAAAACAAGTTCAAGAATTAATTTATCCAAGAATTAACAACGTCCAAATTGTCAACATGATACTGCTTTGTGGAGTAAAATTCAAGAATACGTAGAAGAATATTTTCATGAAAAGATACTGGATGAAACGCAATTATCAAGGATATTCCACAAATTTCATGGAGTATAGAAGTCAAAACTTAACCAACTGAGTATAATAAAGAATGGAATAACAAAAGAAATCACCATGTATGCGATAGACCGCACAGACAGGTTATTCCAACAGAATAATAAATAATGGAACCAGGTCCGGCGTAAACGCACAGACAGGATATTCCGACAGAATAATAAATAATGGAACCAGGTCCGGTGTAAAACATACAGACAGGATATTCCAACAGAATAATAACAAGACGGAACCAGGTCCGGTGTAAAACACACAGACAGGATGTTCCAACAGAATAATAATAAAAACGGAACCAGGTCCGGTGTAAAACACACAGACAGGATGTTCCAACAGAATAATAATAAAAACGGAACCAGGTCCGGTGTAAAACACACAGACAGGATATTCCAACAGAATAATAGAAGAATGTCACCAAGTATAGGGTAGATCCGCGTATACAGGTTATTCCAACAGAATAATAAGAAATGGAATAACAACAGTTCTCTTCATGAATAAGAAAGAATAACACCCCTTACCGTTTTAAAGAAGAGCTGAAATAAGGAAGTAGTTAAGTAGCAGAATACTCTTCTTCTCTCTCTCTCTATAGTTTCTCTCTATAGTTTCTCTCTCTAGAGTTCAGTGAATTCGTAAGAAATAATGAAGGAATGAGCTGCTATTTCTAGAAAAATAGAATGCATAGTAACTAATCCATGAACGGTCCAGATTGATTACTTTAATCTGACGGTCCATATTTAAAGAAAATTTTTTTAAATAAAATATAATATATTCTATTTATAGAATAACTTTAATAAAGTATTCTGTTTTATATAAAAAGATGTTTTTGTTTTATTACGTTAATAATACGAATAAAACAAAACATCATTATCGCTAAATAATTCATATTATTAATCAACAATAATTGAATCAAACTGAGAGACTTCTCACATAAATATCAATAATCAATACCGTGTGCTACTATGCAACAACGCGTATTACTGTACTTTTACTACCGAGTAGTTCAACAGTATCAACGGTAAAACTTCCGCCGTTATTTTCATAAAGTATTTTTGTCGTTTTCTCAATCCGATAATAATTCTGTTGTGGGGTCCACCAATGATTGTACCGTCGTACGGATATTCCCCGATAAAAAGAATATTCCCCGACCAATCGAATATAATGTGACAACTTGCATACTTTGCAAAATTTATAAATACTACCCATAACTATTATATCAAATCCACACCATAATATAAAAAAAAATTATTTCGAGAAAAATTAAATATTTATTCATAAAATCTGGGGTCTCACAATCTCCCCTCCTTATGGAATTTCGCCCTCGAAATTTACGTACGTACTTGGTATGCCGAACATGTGAGGATACCTTGACTTCACTTAAAATTCTAACTCTTGAGGTATAACCTTTAAGCATCGAATATGATCCTTCTTATCCAAGATGTTAACACGTATCTCCTCATACGTTAAATCTTTCGCTATCTCGTCCGGTTCTAAATTAATAATGTGGTTCGGGTCATCCACATATTTATGTAACATCGATACGTAAAAAAAAAATATTCTGAACACGCAACATATTTGGCGGTAAAACGAGTCTATAGGCCACAGTTCCTACTTCATCGAGAATTTCAAATGGGCCAATTAAATCGAGAGTTGAGATTTCCTCTCTTCGTCGATTCTTGCTTCTAGAATAACGCCCTCTTGAACCTTCTTCTTCACATTCATCAGCTCCGGGTGTGTAGCTTGAACGGCTTTAACGTTATCGATTAAAGTCGATTTTACTCGTATATTCGTTATCTTCACGTGGGTTCGTATATTCGCACTTGTAACTGCATACGATCTTCTACTCAACGCATCAGCTACCACGTTCGCTTTTCCACGATGGTATGGTATGATCATAATCTTCAACAGCTCGAGCCAACGTCTTTGGCGCATAATACGTTCGTTTTAGTTGAAGAAATATTTGAGGGTTTAAGAAATGGGTTTTGTACTGGGGTCAATACAAAATTTAATTTTAGGCTCTGGGGTAGGTTAAGAAGTCTTCAAGAATACGTCAGGAAATTTATTAACAATAGAAATATCATTCAAAACTGTGACTCTCATCCCAGACTTGGATAACACGTCACATTGATACCTATCAGCTTGCCATCGTCATTTACAACGTCTCCTACGGAAAGTCTGGCTTCGGTGCATTCCACACCAGGAAGTCAACAACGAAAGAAACGGGGATCTTTACTTATGGCTTGATATGATAATGATTGACTTTGGTTGCTTGAATTCGCATAACAAGTTGGTTAGGAATATGAAAATTAATAACCTTACGAAAAGCATAATGGGTAGTTAACCAATCGTTTCCAAAAATCACATATCGACAGGTAACGTAAGAGTGTCGATTTGAATCAAACAAGATTTATAAATAGTGGAGTTAACGAAGGTTTCTCCTAACAGAGTTTCAACAGTTAAGTCAAGTCTAATAAATTTTTTTTAAGGGCCAAGTTTAGACGTTGAACACAACTAGGTGAAATACAAGAGTGGGTAGAATCAGTATCGAATTAGGTAAAAACTTCGCAAGGGTTTATGATTAGCTTACCCGCGATAACTTCATTTGGGTTCCTCACTTGTTGGAAAGTCATGACAACCGCTCTCCCTTGAACTACCCGGCTTTGACTTGTCTAGGGTAGTATTTGGTGTCATCACTATCGTTGGAATTGACTTTAATATAGGGCATATTCCACCCTCAACTGCTTCATCGTACTCCTGCTTCATGATCTGAATCATCAATCTTCGATCCATATCGAGTTCAGATTGACCGCTCTGTACAGGGTAATTCAAAACTCGATGTTGGGTTCTCCCAATTGCTGTCCAAAAAGAGAAATGTATATCATCTATTTTAGCCTTTTTGGATCGGACGTCTCTTTCTACAATATCAACACGTCGTGCGGCTTTTACCCACGCATCCTTCATTCTCACTCGTTCAGTTGTTTCTTCTTTCAGCTGATCCTTGATATTTGAATTCTCAGATTCCAACTTTAATATCTTACACTCTGCCAAAGCGTGATTTTGTTCGAGCAGCACATATCGGGTAACACAATTTTGAATCGTTATATCTCTTTCCTCCACGACCGCCTGTCGTTCTTCAGCCTGCTCTTCTAACTCATGAACACGATTTTGTAATTCTAAGTTTTGATCATAGATTTCTTCTAACCAATTCTCCTCAGGTTCCTCTTCTTCCTCTTCTTCCTCTTCTTCCTCACTCTCAGCTGCTACCTCTGCCACTAACTCGGGTGCAACTATTAGTTCTTCACTTACCACGTAGATATCTCTAATTTCTTCTTCGCCTGATATTACATTATCCTGGTTGGTGATTAGAGGTGCCACGGTCTCATTCACTCCATTGTTGACATTTTCAGCTGCCATTTTCAAATACTGCCACAAAATAAAGGTTAATTAACATGTCACATATTATCAATATACTCTGACCAACCAATTAAATACCAAATAAACTTAGGTAGGTCATACTAGCGAATGAATTCCCCGTCTCTCCCCTCCTAGTTCTATTCTCACATCTTAGCCAGGGATCATATCCCTAAGCTCTGATACCAACTGTGACGCCCCCAAAATTAGGTATACATCACCCATCTTGGGTCGTCAGATACAAAGTACAGAATACAAATACAACTTACTAATACAACTGTCGTATACAATACAACAAAACATAAACTGCGAGTTTGAATACAAATATTATCTTCTAGAGAGTATTCATACTCAAAAGGAGTCCTCATTACATTTATTAACACACTATTACATAGAATAGTGAGGACTACTAACTAATACTATCATTCAAACCATCACTCCGTTCCCCGACTTGCCCCAGCTACGTTCTCATTTTCTGAAGAGAACAGTGAAAGAAAGGGTGAGCTCAACTAGCTTAGTAAGAAATATTATGACTAAGATAATGCAGAATAAATTATCATTAGCCTTCAACAATGTTAAACTGATAAAATATAATAGACATCAAGTTTAACTGCAGCGGAACAAGCAATCCATTAAAAGAGTCAAGTAGAAAATAAACTCTACTATCTTTTATGATTTAAAAGATTTTTCAACACTGTTATCGCTGGGACTCAGCTTAATAAAATAATCCACATCATCGAATCACCTCTGCACTACGGCCAAGGATATTCGTGTATTCATTAATGGTCATGATCATGCCAACAACTGTCCATCAATGCACTACGGGCCAATGAGGACTTTTACCACACCATTTGTAACATTACGGTCATGATTATACCGAATAATCTCTGGTCATAATCATACCAAGTCCATCTATGCACTACAGGCCACAGATGACTTTTAACATTTTATAAACATGAGGATGATGACAATGATATAAGAATTCAATAAAACAAGTTCAAGAATTAATTTATCCAAGAATTAACAACGTCCAAATTGTCAACATGATACTGCTTTGTGGAGTAAAATTCAAGAATACGTAGAAGAATATTTTCATGAAAAGATACTGGATGAAACGCAATTATCAAGGATATTCCACAAATTTCATGGAGTATAGAAGTCAAAACTTAACCAACTGAGTATAATAAAGAATGGAATAACAAAAGAAATCACCATGTATGCGATAGACCGCACAGACAGGTTATTCCAACAGAATAATAAATAATGGAACCAGGTCCGGCGTAAACGCACAGACAGGATATTCCGACAGAATAATAAATAATGGAACCAGGTCCGGTGTAAAACACACAGACAGGATATTCCAACAGAATAATAACAAGACGGAACCAGGTCCGGTGTAAAACACACAGACAGGATGTTCCAACAGAATAATAATAAAAACGGAACCAGGTCCGGTGTAAAACACACAGACAGGATGTTCCAACAGAATAATAATAAAAACGGAACCAGGTCCGGTGTAAAACACACAGACAGGATGTTCCAACAGAATAATAGAAGAATGTCACCAAGTATAGGGTAAATCCGCGTATACAGGTTATTCCAACAGAATAATAAGAAATGGAATAACAACAGTTCTCTTCATGAATAAGAAAGAATAACACCCCTTACCGTTTTAAAGAAGAGCTGAAATAAGGAAGTAGTTAAGTAGCAGAATACTCTTCTTCTCTCTCTCTCTATAGTTTCTCTCTATAGTTTCTCTCTCTAGAGTTCAGTGAATTCGTAAGAAATAATGAAGGAATGAGCTGCTATTTCTAGAAAAATAGAATGCATAGTAACTAATCCATGAACGGTCCAGATTGATTACTTTAATCTGACGGTCCATATTTAAAGAAAAATCTTTTAAATAAAATATAATATATTCTATTTATAGAATAACTTTAATAAAGTATTCTGTTTTATATAAAAAGATGTTTTTGTTTTATTACGTTAATAATACGAATAAAACAAAACATCATTATCGCTAAATAATTCATATTATTAATCAATAATAATTGAATCAAACTGAGAGACTTCTCACATAAATATCAATAATCAATACCGTGTGCTACTATGCAACAACGCGTATTACTGTACTTTTACTACCGAGTAGTTCAACAGTATCAACGGTAAAACTTCCACCGTTATTTTCATAAAGTATTTTTGTCGTTTTCTCAATCCGATAATAATTCCGTTGTGGGGTCCACCAATGATTGTACCGTCGTACGGATATTCTCCGATAAAAAGAATATTCCCCGACCAATCGAATATAATGTGACAACTTGCATACTTTGCAAAATTTATAAATACTACCCATAACTATTATATCAAATCCACACCATAATATAAAAAAAAATTATTTCGAGAAAAATTAAATATTTATTCATAAAATCTGGGGTCTCACAATCTCCCCTCCTTATGGAATTTCGCCCTCGAAATTTACGTACGTACTTGGTATGCCGAACATGTGAGGATACCTTGACTTCACTTAAAATTCTAACTCTTGAGGTATAACCTTTAAGCATCGAATATGATCCTTCTTATCCAAGATGTTAACACGTATCTCCTCATACGTTAAATCTTTCGCTATCTCGTCCGGTTCTAAATTAATAATGTGGTTCGGGTCGTCCACATATTTATGTAACATCGATACGTAAAAAAAAAAAATATTCTGAACACGCAACATATTTGGCGGTAAAACGAGTCTATAGGCCACAGTTCCTACTTCATCGAGAATTTCAAATGGGCCAATTAAATCGAGAGTTGAGATTTCCTCTCTTCGTCGATTCTTGCTTCTAGAATAACGCCCTCTTGAACCTTCTTCTTCACATTCATCAGCTCCAGGTGTGTAGCTTGAACGGCTTTAACGTTATCGATTAAAGTCGATTTTACTCGTATATTCGTTATCTTCACGTGGGTTCGTATATTCGCACTTGTAACTGCATACGATCTTCTACTCAACGCATCAGCTACCACGTTCGCTTTTCCACGATGGTATGGTATGATCATAATCTTCAACAGCTCGAGCCAACGTCTTTGGCGCATAATACGTTCGTTTTAGTTGAAGAAATATTTGAGGGTTTAAGAAATGGGTTTTGTACTGGGGTCAATACAAAATTTAATTTTAGGCTCTGGGGTAGGTTAAGAAGTCTTCAAGAATACGTCAGGAAATTTATTAACAATAGAAATATCATTCAAAACTGTGACTCTCATCCCAGACTTGGATAACACGTCACATTGATACCTATCAGCTTGCCATCGTCATTTACAACGTCTCCTACGGAAAGTCTGGCTTCGGTGCATTCCACACCAGGAAGTCAACAACGAAAGAAACGGGGATCTTTACTTATGGCTTGATATGATAATGATTGACTTTGGTTGCTTGAATTCGCATAACAGGTTGGTTAGGAATA
Organism: Panax notoginseng; assembly: GCA_016801055.1. Lineage (NCBI taxonomy): Eukaryota > Viridiplantae > Streptophyta > Magnoliopsida > Apiales > Araliaceae > Panax > Panax notoginseng. The sequence continues at coordinate 137,924,639 of CM029015.1, forward strand.
TGAAAATTAATAACCTTACGAAAAGCATAATGGGTAGTTAACCAATCGTTTCCAAAAATCACATATCGACAGGTAACGTAAGAGTGTCGATTTGAATCAAACAAGATTTATAAATAGTGGAGTTAACGAAGGTTTCTCCTAACAGAGTTTCAACAGTTAAGTCAAGTCTAATAAATTTTTTTTAAGGGCCAAGTTTAGACGTTGAACACAACTAGGTGAAATACAAGAGTGGGTAGAATCAGTATCGAATTAGGTAAAAACTTCGCAAGGGTTTATGATTAGCTTACCCGCGATAACTTCATTTGGGTTCCTCACTTGTTGGAAAGTCATGACAACCGCTCTCCCTTGAACTACCCGACTTTGACTTGTCTAGGGTAGTATTTGGTGTCATCACTATCGTTGGAATTGACTTTAATATAGGGCATATTCCACCCTCAACTACTTCATCGTACTCCTGCTTCATGATCTGAATCATCAATCTTCGATCCATATCGAGTTCAGATTGACCGCTCTGTACAGGGTAATTCAAAACTCGATGTTGGGTTCTCCCAATTGCTGTCCAAAAAGAGAAATGTATATCATCTATTTTAGCCTTTTTGGATCGGACGTCTCTTTCTACAATATCAACACGTCGTGCGGCTTTTATCCACGCATCCTTCATTCTCACTCGTTCAGTTGTTTCTTCTTTCAGCTGATCCTTGATATTTGAATTCTCAGATTCCAACTTTAATATCTTACACTCTGCCAAAGCGTGATTTTGTTCGAGCAGCACATATCGGGTAACACAATTTTGAATAGTTACATCTCTTTCCTCCACGACCGCCTGTCGTTCTTCAGCCTGCTCTTCTAACTCATGAACACGATTTTGTAATTCTAAGTTTTGATCATAGATTTCTTCTAACCAATTCTCCTCAGGTTCCTCTTCTTCCTCTTCTTCCTCTTCTTCCTCACTCTCAGCTGCTACCTCTGCCACTAACTCGGGTGCAACTATTAGTTCTTCACTTACCACGTAGATATCTCTAATTTCTTCTTCGCCTGATATTACATTATCCTGGTTGGTGATTAGAGGTGCCACGGTCTCATTCACTCCATTGTTGACATTTTCAGCTGCCATTTTCAAATACTGCCACAAAATAAAGGTTAATTAACATGTCACATATTATCAATATACTCTGACCAACCAATTAAATACCAAATAAACTTTGGTAGGTCATACTAGCGAAGGAATTCCCCGTCTCTCCCCTCCTAGTTCTATTCTCACATCTTAGCCAGGGATCATATCCCTAAGCTCTGATACCAACTGTGACGCCCCCAAAATTAGGTATACATCACCCATCTTGGGTCGTCAGATACAAAGTACAGAATACAAATACAACTTACTAATACAACTGTCGTATACAATACAACAAAACATAAACTGCGAGTTTGAATACAAATATTATCTTCTAGAGAGTATTCATACTCAAAAGGAGTCCTCATTACATTTATTAACACACTATTACATAGAATAGTGAGGACTACTAACTAATACTATCATTCAAACCATCACTCCGTTCCCCGACTTGCCCCAGCTACGTTCTCATTTTCTGAAGAGAACAGTGAAAGAAAGGGTGAGCTCAACTAGCTCAGTAAGAAATATTATGACTAAGATAATGCAGAATAAATTATCATTAGCCTTCAACAATGTTAAACTGATAAAATATAATAGACATCAAGTTTAACTGCAGCGGAACAAGCAATCCATTAAAAGAGTCAAGTAGAAAATAAACTCTACTATCTTTTATGATTTAAAAGATTTTTCAACACTGTTATCGCTGGGACTCAGCTTAATAAAATAATCCACATCATCGAATCACCTCTGCACTACGGCCAAGGATATTCGTGTATTCATTAATGGTCATGATCATGCCAACAACTGTCCATCAATGCACTACGGGCCAATGAGGACTTTTACCACACTATTTGTAACATTACGGTCATGATTATACCGAATAATCCCTGGTCATAATCATAACAAGTCCATCTATGCACTACAGGCCACAGATGACTTTCAACATTTTATAAACATGAGGATGATGACAATGATATAAGAATTCAATAAAACAAGTTCAAAAATTAATTTATCCAAGAATTAACAACGTCCAAATTGTCAACATGATACTGCTTTGTGGAGTAAAATTCTAGAATACGTAGAAGAATATTTTCATGAAAAGATACTGGATGAAACGCAATTATCAAGGATATTCCACAAATTTCATGGAGTATAGAAGTCAAAACTTAACCAACTGAGTATAATAAAGAGTGGAATAACAAAAGAAAACACCATGTATGCGATAGACCGCACAGACAGGTTATTCCAACAGAATAATAAATAATGGAACCAGGTCCGGCGTAAATGCACAGACAGGATATTCCGACAGAATAATAAATAATGGAACCAGGTCCGGTGTAAAACACACAGACAGGATATTCCAACAGAATAATAACAAGACGGAACCAGGTCCGGTGTAAAACACACAGACAGGATGTTCCAACAGAATAATAATAAAAACGGAACCAGGTCCGGTGTAAAACACAGACAGGATGTTCCAACAGAATAATAATAAAAACGGAACCAGGTCCGGTGTAAAACACACAGACAGGATGTTCCAACAGAATAATAGAAGAATGTCACCAAGTATAGGGTAGATCCGCGTATACAGGTTATTCCAACAGAATAATAAGAAATGGAATAACAACAGTTCTCTTCATGAATAAGAAAGAATAACACCCCTTACCGTTTTAAAGAAGAGCTAAAATAAGGAAGTAGTTAAGTAGCAGAATACTCTTCTTCTCTCTCTCTCTCTATAGTTTCTCTCTATAGTTTCTCTCTCTAGAGTTCAGTGAATTCGTAAGAAATAATGAAGGAATGAGCTGCTATTTCTAGAAAAATAGAATGCATAGTAACTAATCCATGAACTGTCCAGATTGATTACTTTAATCTGACGGTCCATATTTAAAGAAAAATCTTTTAAATAAAATATAATATATTCTATTTATAGAATAACTTTAATAAAGTATTCTGTTTTATATAAAAAGATGTTTTTGTTTTATTACGTTAATAATACGAATAAAACAAAACATCATTATCGCTAAATAATTCATATTATTAATCAACAATAATTGAATCAAACTGAGAGACTTCTCACATAAATATCAATAATCAATACCGTGTGCTACTATGCAACAACGCGTATTACTGTACTTTTACTACCGAGTAGTTCAACAGTATCAACGGTAAAACTTCCGCCGTTATTTTCATAAAGTATTTTTGTCGTTTTCTCAATCCGATAATAATTCTGTTGTGGGGTCCACCAATGATTGTACCGTCGTACGGATATTCCCCGATAAAAAGAATATTCCCCGACCAATCGAATATAATATGACAACTTGCATACTTTGTAAAATTTATAAATACTACCCATAACTATTATATCAAATCCACACCATAATATAAAAAAAAATTATTTCGAGAAAAATTAAATATTTATTCATAAAATCTGGGGTCTCACACAAACATTTCAATGATTATTAGTACCAGAAGCTAAGTGGTTGTTGAACCAAACACAATCCCCTGCCCACACAAAGAATTGGTCAACTCAACCACTAATCAATGTAGGAAGCTAAGCGGTTGTTACATCAAGGATAATTCCCCGCCCATATAAAGAATTGCTCAACTTAACCAATATATCAATATAGGAAGCCAAGTGGTTCTAAAACCAAGTATAAATTCCCCGTCCATACAAGGAATCATACAACTCAGCTGCTGACATGAGTCCTCAATTGAAATCCCACATAATCCTAGCTCTATACGAATTTTTTTTAATCCGTATTGCATCACCCCAACCCTTTTTCTGAGTTGGCACAGTACCAATTTATAGTACAGCTGACACACAACAATTTTGTCGTAAAAATTTCAATCATAAGATTGATCATTCTCCCTGCTATAACCTTATCAGATCACAGTGTGATCTCATCGTATTATATTACGATTCATTTCTATGTTATGATCGTTTTATTTTACGATCTCCTTTCCCCGTGTACTTTTAGTCTTTTAGACTCTATCTATTCATCACCACTGTTCATCTTTATTATCAGAGTTAGGTAACTCCGTATCTTTATTACTTGCCGAGATTCGTCTTTGAATCTTATCAAGGCATTAACTCTATTTGAGTTAGTCCTTATCCTTATCCCACTGTGATTATTAGTCTAGGGTAACCCTACCTAAGGTTTATAACCTACAGCTCTGGTACCAACTGCAGCGACCTCAAATTCGGGTATTTTTTATCTCAGATCTGGTACATCATTTCTATAACTATTGTGGAAGATATATAAACATAAATTATTTATACATCAAACTTTCACACATCATTCCCAAGGTCTACAACCTTAACTTAATACATACCTTCAATATCTAAAAAGGTTTATAAAGCTATTATTGTTAGAAAATTTAATAGATCTAATTATACCATAATTTATTCTTGCACTTTGCCTTTGCTTCTGTCATAACTCGACCTTTCGTCATAGTCTGAAAATTTTTAGCATGATATAACAAGGGTGAACAACAAATTTACCCAGTAATTTTTAAATACAATGGAGATATATCATGATTGAAAAGAAAGAATAAACTTTCAAGTATTCAAAAATGTAATAATTGTGAAATAACATGAATCAAGTTTCAATAATTGAATGACTGAATCAATAATGTTTGAAGGTCAACAATGACCATGAAAAATTTCACTTAACGTTATGGTAATGAAGGTAATCAGCCTTTCATACCTGATGAACATATGCAGCATGCACTAAGTGCAAATCAATAATCAGTATAGACGTGAATAATCAACAATAATTATTCACTAACATGCTTTGAACATACAACTCAAGTTTGAGTTAGGGAAACTTACTTGTACCGCTGATTACCGCTAAGAAATCTAATTTAATCTCTTATAAAAGACCTATCAATTATAAGATTGATCTTTCAATTAGCATAACATACTTGTTAGCTCATAATAATATTTCTTTATCCATAAATTATCTAACACTTAATCACAAAAATCAAATATTAGATAACATCTTAACACGTCAGTATTATTATCGTCCGTTGATAATTCTTCAATCACTATATCATATACATTATGATTTAACACTTAATCTTTCATACTATAAGTTCTTTTATCCAGTAGGCCAAATACTAATATTATAATCTGAATTATTTAAACATATCAATCCAGCAACCTGTATTAAAACTATTCTTCAATTTGGTAAACTGTTTTTCAATCCAGCAAACTGGATTCAAACTAATCTCCAATCCAGCAATCTGGATTCAAACTAACCTACAATCCAGCAAACTGTTTTATAATTCTGCAAACTAGATTCAATTTGACATACAATCCAGCAAATTGTTTTATAATCTAACAAGCTGTTTCACTAATTCAACATGCTGTTTTCAAATCCAGCAAGCTATTTTCCTTTCCAACATATTTAATTTTCAATTCATCATACTCTACATTCAATATAACCTATTGAATGTCAAATTAACTTAACTCCTCTTTTAAACTCTATTTAATATTATTAATTATTTAAAAATATTAAATTCATTTACTAATATTGTTAATCATTAAATAATATTTTAAATCAATGATTTAATAACACTTTAATCTAAATGTTATCAATCATTTAATAATATCATAATATAATATTATTAATGTTTTAATAATATTTTAAACATTTACTAAACTTATAAATAATTTATTTTAATTGTTTACATTTTACTAATTAATTCATTTAGTCATTTTAAAAATGACATACACATAAGATTTCATCACCAATGACCAAAACCTCCATCAAAAATTTGCACATACTCTATTTAGAGTTTTCAAGCTATAACATCCTATTTTCCAAATTTTCAACATCACATAACTAATTTAATTCATTTGTTCATAACTAAACCATTTACATGAAAAATACCAAATTAGTTCCAAAATATTTTCTTTTCTGGGATTTGGCAGAATATAATCCCATATTGAACATTTTTCCCGGAAATTTTAAAATTCATTACTATTTTTGAAATGGCCAAAACATCCGGATCTTGCGACAATTATCATAAATTGTGCTTTTGTCAAACATTTCGAAACTTACAGGGTATACTCCTGTTATGTATATGTAATCCCAGTAAAAATTTCTCAATTTTTAGAGTTAACCACAAAGAGATATACATGTTTACTTTTAAAATAGTATTTTTCCGTAAAATTCATAACTCTCAATCTATACATCCAAAAATTGTCATTTTTGAACACAATCTAGAAAACTAAACAAATTATCATCCCAAAAGTTTCCAAAATTTTTGAGGGTCGAAAAAATGACAAAATTGCCCTTGACAGAAACTGCCCAAAATAGTTTTTATTTCCTTTTTAAAAACGGGACTATTTTGGCTTCCACAGCCACTACAGCTTGTAAACTCATCATTTTTTAGTGCTACCACTTGGGCTTACGAGATGACTTACATATCTAGCACCCCTCTTTAACGGATCGCAAAAAGGAGTTATAGATTTAAAACTGTGGATATTCAAAGTACATAGAAATTTGGGTTTCTAAGCTAAAAAAAATATTTTTCTTTTCTATTGATTCCAACCAAATTAACACCCAATATGGGTAGATCCAAATATAAAACACTCATCAACATGTATACTCATAGTTTTTGAGTTTATAAACATAAATCCAAGCTTTGATTTGTAATATCTAAAATCAATTACATAAATTAGTTTTATAATTATACCTTTTTTCTCAAAATCTTTCTTCTTCTTCTTCTTCCCTTCCATGGATGACCTTCTCTCTCCTCTCCATCTCCTTCAAGGGTTGCCGCCCTCTTCCCCTTCTCTTCCTCTCGATTTTTCCCGTTCTTCTATTTCTTCCTCTCGGCTTCTCTCTTTTTGTTAGCTAATAAGATATAAGATATGTTAAAAATATCTACACCTCCTCCTTTTTCTCCACTCATATAACCGGTCATGTGGCCTCTTATCTCCCACATCTCTTTTTTTTAATTACTTTATTGAATGCCCAAAATGTCCTTATTAAATGGGGTTTAAAAATTGGGCCGCTCATTTAATCTTTTGGTCTTTCCTAATAATTCTTTGGGCTATTTAAAATTGACATAGTCCAATCATTTCCATCTTATCCCACCCTAAATATTTAATTAGGGTTTTCATTCCATACATTTAGAATTTAATTCATTACTCTTGTATATTAAATTTTATAACTCAATTAAACGTGCTTTAATTAAGTTATAAAATTAATAAATTGAGATAGTAAAATATATCTCTTAAATTAACATTATTATTATTATTATTATTATTATTATTCTCCTACATGTTCCTTAACAATTGGGCTAACTTGGGCTTAACACTTAATTCTTTTGGCTTTCCAAATAAAATACTTGGGCTTCCTAACTAAAATATTTGGGCCATCAGAATTAATATGATCAATTACATTAGATTTTATCTTACCTTAATCATTTAATTATGATTTCCATGTACTCAAGTGAAATACAAATTTTTACTCAACTACATTTAATTTCTTAACTCAATTAAACTTACCTTAATTAGGTTATAAAATTAATCAGTTGAGATATATAAAATAAATCTCTTAGAATTAGTATATATTATAAATAATATTATTTTCTCATCTAATAACCCTTAAATTATTTAATCCTTCATTCCAACAATATAATTAGGATTACACTAGTTTCTTTCATTTACTTATATAATAAACAAATATAAACCATCAGATAAAATTCATATTCACTTACTCACATAATTATATAAAATAATTTAATAAATTAAGACATGTTTCACAATTCTCTTAGATTAGTCACTAGTATATAATTAAATACTAGGACCACTAAATAAAAATAACCCTTTAGGTCATTTAATTCTCATACTTAATTTAAATAACTTATTTAAATTATACAATTTATATTGTATAATTAAATTTAATTCCCTCCTCCTCTCCATAAATTATTTTCAAACAATTTATTTATATATTAAATATATAATTTAATATATTCAATCATTAAATATGAATTTAATTTACTAACTAGTTGATACCAATATACATATTTTACATATTAGATCTCATTTCATATTTTTACTTTACATCATTTGGTATAATATTAAATATTATATCATTATCCATGTAACATAATATCATATATCCAATTATTTTCTTTCATTTCTATAAATTGCCTTCACAATTTATTTAACTGAAATAAATATATTAATATATTCACCACATTAAATACATGCATACATTACACTCAATAATGTAATACATGATTTCTTCAATAAAATAGTGGCTACACATGAAGTATATTTAATGCCATCAATTTACCACATTAAAATAATTTAATATTATAAATTATTTTAATTTTATCCATCTAATTTCCTTTAATAATTTACTCCTACACCTTATGTACATATAATAAATATAGAATTATAATATATTTATTATACACAACATCACATATTGCTTGACATATAATCCTTTGTGCACTATAATATCACATAACATACTATCTAATAAGAATTTTCTTTATTTAATTCTTATTTTAATATTCCTCAAAGATTTGGGTTATCACAGGAAGGGCGCAGCTGCGTCCAGTTTATACTAGGAGGCAGCGCAGATACGCCGGTCCCCAGAACCAGAGTCTAGTTTCTGTGGTGCTATGTTGTTGCTAACTTAGTATTATGACTGTGACGCCCCCAAATTCAGGTACTTGAAACCTAAACTCGGTGCTTCACGATACCATTTCTATGAGCGGAATAATACTAATAATAATAACAATAATATAAAAATCAAACATGATTTACATTTATCAGAGTCTAATCCCAAGTACGCAACATTTACTATAATTCTTTTCATGATAGATAATACATATCATTGCCATAATACAGTCTAACTATTACAAAAGATACCAATAAAAATATTTTGTTTGCTTTCCTTTTCACTTGTTATTGACTGAACCTTCGGGTTGATAATGCCTAGCTGAAAACATTTAAATTTAAAGCAAGAATGAACATTTGAGTGCCCAGTAAGTAATAACAATTATAAATATAATTAGCTGAAAGAATTAAAAATTTTCTTTATACATCACTTCTACAACGATTCAATAGTTGTGAAGTAAACTAAACTGATAATAATAACAGAACAACTCTATATCATATTTTTGAAACTACGTATTGACTATAAATAGGGTTAAGGTGACATACTATGAACATTATTTTATATTTTCGAAAAGGTTAAACATAACTTCATCTGCAAACCGTTATAACTTACGGGCGCGAGGGTGTACATCTCATGGGCCCTGTATTGATCAATACTGCATGCAAGAATGGTATTATCGTTCACTTTGTCCGCCTTGGGCGCATAAAAGTTTTTTCTTGTTCGGGATGTTCATACTTAGTCGGGAATCCGAACCAAAATAATTTGATTGGATACTAAAAGGTTTTATCATATTCAACGATATTTCTAAATCAGTGTCTAGCTGATCAAATAGCTTAAACGACTTTTCATTATTGTATACATACGGGGGATCAATAGGTATATAAATATATATCAATATATGATTAAATACAATGATTATCCAAGTGAGGACACTTGTATAACCATAATTAGAAATTAACGAACAAAATAAATATTTGAATAATAATATAATACCATGTTGATAATCAATGTTCTGATATAATATATATAACAATAGGATTAATAATCTGGTACAATAATAATATAATTCTAAAACTTTCTTACTCATGTCCATTGCATAAAGAAAATACAAAGGTAGGATACTTGCCTGGTCTGCTGCTTACAGTACGCAACTTAGTTTTATGTTTTATATCAAGACCTATCATTAATAAGATCATTCGTTCGATTAAAACAACATACTATAACACATAGCACTGCTTATTGCAGTCATCACATACCCTAATCACCTTGTCACATATATTCAACAGTCATTGAATCACAAACAAACATTAATACATTCAAATTATCTAAGTCCAGATCAATTTATGAAACATGTCGGTGAACCGACGGCTTTATCGGGTAATTATCGAGTCTAAGACGCTATCTTCTAGTTTAATAACTGAAAATATCAGTCATATTATTTTTAAATGACTTGTAATAATTTTTAAACATTTATTATAATTTATCATGAATTTTCAAACACCGAAATCATTATTAAATGATTTAAATATTGAATAATTCTATTATCATTAATATTTAATTAATATTAAACCATTAATGAAACCATTGCCAAAATCTTAAAGTTATTTCTAATAACTTAAAATACTTTTAAAATATTAATATTACGCTTAAATGATTAAAAATCATTTTTAAATAATTATCATTAATATTTAATTATTAATGTACTATTTATCCAAATATTAAAAGTCATTAAGTATAACTTAAAATATTTTTAATCCATTTATATCTTTTTTAAATGATTTTAAAATTAATAAAACCATTTTAGAACTATTTATTTAATATAATTATTAAATAAATCAAATATCATTTAATATTAAATTATTAATAAAATTTACCTTAAATATTAAAAGTTATATTTTACAGCTTAAAATCTTTTTAAACACCTTAGTTTCATTTAAAATGATTTTTATAGTATTAAAATTATTTTAAACTAATTTATTTTGTGACGCCCCCAAAAATAGGTATACATCACCCATCTTAGGTCGTCAGATACATAGTACAGAATACAAATACAACTTACTAATACAACTGTTGTGTACAATACGACAAAACATAAACTGTGAGTTTGAATACAAATATTATCTTCTAGAGAGTATTCATACTCAAAAGGAGTCCTCATTACATTTATTAACACACTATTACATAGAATAGTGAGGACTACTAACTAATACTATCATTCGAACCATCACTCCGTTCCCCGACTTGCCCCAGCTACGTTCTCATTTCCTGAAGAGAACAGTGAAAGAAAGGGTGAGCTCAACTAGCCCAGTAAGAAATATTATGACTAAGATAATGCAGAATAAATTATCATTAGCCTTCAACAATGTTAAACTGATAATATATAATAGACATCAAGTTTAACTGCAGTGGAACAAGCAATCCTTTAAAAGAGTCAAGTAGAAAATAAACTCTACTATCTTTTATGATTTAAAAGGTTTTTCAACACTGTTATCGCTGTGACTCAGCTTAATAAAATAATCCACATCATCGAATCACCCCTGCACTACGGCCAAGGTTATTCGTGTATTCATTAATGGTCATGATCATGCCAACAACTGTCCATCAATGCACTACGGGCCAATGATGACTTTTACCACATCATTTGTAACATTACGGTCATGATTATACCGAATAATCCCTGGTCATAATCATACCAAGTCCATCTATGCACTACATGCCACAGATGACTTTCAACATTTTATAAACATGAGGATGATGACAATGATATAAGAATTCAATAAAACAAGTTCAAGAATTAATTTATCCAAGAATTAATAACGTCCAAATTGTCAACATGATACTGCTTTGTGGAGTAAAATTCAAGAATGCTTAGAAGAATATTTTCATGAAAAGATACTAGATGAAACGCAATTATCAAGGATATTCCACAAATTTCATGGAGTATAGAAGTCAAAACTTAACCAACTGAGTACAATAAAGAATGGAATAACAAAAGAAATCACCATGCATGCGATAGACCGCACAAACAGGTTATTCCAATAGAATAATAAATAATAGAACCAGGTCCGGCGTAAACGCACATACAGGATATTCCGACAGAATAATAAATAATGGAACCAGGTCCGGCGTAAACGCACAGACAGGATATTCCGACAGAATAATAAATAATGGAACCAGGTCCGGTGTAAAACACACAGACAGGATGTTCCAACAGAATAATAACAAGACGGAACCAGGTCCGGTGTAAAACACAGACAGGATGTTCCAACAGAATAATAACAAAAACGGAACCAGGTCCGGTGTAAAACACACAGACAGGATGTTCCAACAGAATAATAGAAGAATGTCACCAAGTATAGGGTAGACCGCGTATACAGGTTATTCCAACAGAATAATAAGAAATGGAATAACAACAGTTCTCTTCATGAATAAGAAAGAATAACACCCCTTACCGTTTTAAAGAAGAGCTGAAATAAGGAAGTAGTTAAGTAGCAGAATACTCTTCTTTTCTCTCTCTATAGTTTCTCTCTATAGTTTCTCTCTCTAGAGTTCAGTGAATTCGTAAGAAATAATGAAGGAATGAGTTGCTATTTATAGAAAAATAGAATACATAGTAACTAATCCATGAACGGTCCAGATTGATTACTTTAATCTGACGGTCTATATTTAAAGAAATTTTTTTTAAATAAAATATAATATATTCTATTTATAGAATAACTTTAATAAAGTATTCTGTTTTATATAAAAAGATGTTTTTGTTTTATTACGTTAATAATATGAATAAAACAAAACGTCATTATCGCTAAATAATTCATATTATTAACTGACAATAATTGAATCAAACTGAGTGACTTCTCACATAAGCATTAATAATCAATACCGTGTGCTACTATGCAACCACACGTATTACTGTACTTTTACTACCGAGTAGTTTAACAGTAACAATGGTAAAACTTCCGCCGTTATTTTTAATAAAATATTTTTGTCGTTTTCTCAATCCGACAATAATTTCGTTGTGGGGTCCACCAATGATTGTGTCGTTGTACGAATATTCCCTGTTAAAACGAATATTCTCCGACCAATCGAATATTATATAACAACTTGCGTACTTTGCAAAATTTATAAATATTACCCACAACTATAACATTATATCAAATTAACTCCATAATATTCAAAAATGATATATATAGAAAATTCATCTTTATTTATAAAAGTTGGGGTCTTACAACCTCCCCTTCTTATGAAATTTTGCCCTCGAAATTAGGGTACGTACCTGGTATGTCGAAGAGATAAGTATACCTTAATTTCATTTCAGATTCTAACTCCCAAGTCATTTCCTCAACATCGTGGTTTCTTCACAAAACTTTGACTTGAGGTATAACCTTGGAGCGTAGAATATGTTCCTTCTTATCCAAGATTTGAACAGGAACTTCTTCATACGTCAAATCCTCCGCTATTTCGTCCAGTTCTAACTCAATAATGTGGTTCGGGTCTTCCACATATTTTCGTAACATGGATATGTGAAAAACGTTATGAACACGAGACATACTTGGCGGTAAAGCGAGTCTATAAGCCACAGTTCCTACTCGATCGAGGATTAAAAATGGACCGATGAATCGAGGATTGAGCTTTCCTCTCTTTTCAAATCTCGTAACTCCTTTCCATGGAGCAACACGTAAGAACACATGATCTCCTACATCAAATTCCACGTCCTTTTGATGAAGATCAGCATAACTCTTTTGTCAATCTTGTGAGGTTTTTATACGTTGTCGGATTATTTGAATCTTTTCTGTAGTCATACGTACCAACTCCGGTCCCAACAATGTTGCTTCACCCACCTCATCCCAGCATACTGGAGAACGACATTTTCTTCCATACAATGCTTCTAATGGAGGCATGCCAATACTTGCTTGATAACTGTTGTTGTAGAAAAACTCCACCAATGGTAAGAACTTGTCCCAACTTCCCTTGAAGTCAAAGACACAGAGTCTTAATAGATCTTCAAGAGTTTGAATAGTCCTCTCTGATTTTCCGTCCGTCTGAGGATGATATGCTGAACTAAATCGTAAATCCGTGCCCATAGCTTTTTGTAAACTAACCCAAAATCGTGAAGTGAATCTTGGGTCTCGGTCAGAAACTATGGATACTGGCATACCATGCAGTCTTACAATCTCGTTTATGTACATACGAGCAAGACGTTCAAGTGTATAAGTTTCTCGTATCGGTAAGAAATGAGCAGACTTGGTCAATCTATCAACAATGACCCAAATCGCATCAATACCTTGAGAAACCCTAGGAAGACCGGTAACGAAATCCATGGTAATGAGCTCCCACTTCTATTCTGGAATTTCAAGTGGTTGCAATGGACCTTTTGGTACTTGATGCTCCGCTTTGACTCGTTGATAAGTTAGACACCTTGAGATAAACAACGCTATCTCTCTCTTCATATTGCTCCACCAAAATGTATGACGAAGATCATGATACATTTTGGTACTTCCAGGATGGATTACAAATGGTGTGTTGTGCGCCTCCATCATGATTTCATACTTTAAATCAGGGTTGTTAGGAACACAAAGTCTGGAGTTGACTCGAAGTATTCCTTCTTCATCGATTCTTGCTTCCGGCATAGCACCTTCTTGCACTTTCTTCCTTATACGCATCAGCTCCAGGTCTGTAGCTTGAGCAGCTTTAACTTTATCGATTAAAGTCGGTTCTACTCGTATATTCGCCATCATCACATGGGTCCCTGGAGTCTTTAACTCTATCTCCATCCTTTGCAAATCACACAAAATGGGCCTTTGTGTTGACAATATCGCACTCGTACTTGCATATGATCTTCTACTCAATGCGTCAGCTACCACGTTCGCTTTTCCATGATGGTATTGAATGGTATGATCATAATCTTTCAACAGTTCAAGCCAACGTCGTTGTCGCATGTTGAGTTCCTTTTGAGTGAAGAAATATTTAAGGCTTTTATGATCCGTAAAGATCTCCACCTTCTCCCCATACAAGTAATGCCTCCAAATTTTAAGTCCAAAGACAACAGCTGCCAACTCTAGATCATGAGTAGGATATTTCCTCTCATATTCCTTGAGTTGTCTTGATGCATAGGCTATGACTTTTCCATGTTGCATGAGAACACATCCCAATCCTTTGCTCGAAGCATCACTGTAGATGACAAATCCCTCCGAGCCAGATGGTATTGTTAGAACAGGTGCTGAAATGAGTCTCCTCTTAAGTTCTTGAAAACTCTGCTCACATTCTTCGCTCTAACCGAACTTTGTATCTTTCCGAGTCAGCTGAGTTAATGGAGTAGCGATTCGAGAAAATCCTTCCACGAATCTCCGATAATAACCAGCCAAATCAAGAAAGCTACGTACTTCGATCACTGATTTAGGTTGCTCCCAGCTTTGAATAGCTTCAATCTTTGTCGGGTCAACCGATATTCCACAACTTGATACTACGTGCCCAAGGAATGCTACCTCTTCCAGCCAGAACTCACATTTCTTCAACTTGGCATAAAGTTTGTATTCACGAAGCTTTTGGAGTACCAACCTCAAGTGTTGCTCATGATCTTCACGACTTTTGGAATAAATAAGGATGTCATCGATAAAGACGACCACAAAGTGATCCAAATATTCCTTGAATACCCTGTTCATCATATCCATGAAGGCAGCAGGAGCATTAGTCAATCCAAAAGACATAACTAAGAATTCATAATGCCCATACCGAGTTCTGAAGGCAGTCTTTGGAATATCCTCAGTTCTAACCTTCAGCTGATGATATCCAGAACAAAGATCGATCTTTGAAAAGAATTGTGCTCCTTGCAACTGGTCAAACAGGTTATCAATACGTGGCAACGGGTACCTATTTTTGATGGTGACATGATTCAACTCTCGATAATCAATACAAAGTTGCATATTCCCATCTTTCTTCTTCACGAACAGAACAGGAGCACCCCAAGGAGAAGTACTAGGACGAATAAAACCAATGTCTAACAATTCCTGCAGTTGGGTCTTTAACTCCTGAAGTTCAATAGGAGCCATTCGATATGGGGCTTTGGAAATGGGTTTTGTACCGGGTTCAAGGTCGATACAAAATTCAATTTCACGCTCTGGGGGTAGGCCAGGAAGTTCTTCGGGAAATACGTCAGGAAATTTATTAACAACAGAAATATCATTCAAAGCTGACGTATTTTTGTTTAGATCTGTGACATAAGCTAAGAAAGCTTGACATCCGTTTTTCAATAAACGAATAGCTTTATGGCTTGAGATGACATCGATTGATTTTAATAGTTTGGTTGCTTGAATTCGCATAATAGGTCGATTAGGAAAATGAAAGCTAACAACCTTACGAAAATAATCAATTTTTGCATGATAAGTAGTTAACCAATCAATCCCTAGAATCACGTCAAATGCAAGTATTTTTAATGAAATAAGATCGACAGGTAATGTGTGGGTACCAACTTGAACCAAACAAGACTTATAAACCGCGGATGTAATGAAGGTTTCTCCCAATGGAGTTTCAACTACTAAGTCAAAGTCTAATTTCTCCGGAATCAAATTTAATCGATGAGCGCAAGTAGGAGAAATAAAAGAATGGGTAGAACCGGTATCAAATAAATTATAGACTTCGTTAGAGTTTATGATAAGCTTACCCGTGATGACCTCATTCGGGTTCCTTGCTCTCTGGGAGTTCACAACAAACGCTCTCCCTTGCACAACCGATTTTAACTTTTCTGGGACGACCTTTGGTGCCTCCATCCTAGCTGAATTTGTCTTCGGTAAATGACAAAATCGGGCTAAATGACCTTCTCTTCCACAATTATAACATACTTTGGACGGCATCGCGCAGTTTGGACTGATGTGCCCCTCCCCTCCGCATTTGAAACATATGATAGGTGGTCGTTCTCCTTCCTCAACGACAGGTGCTGGTGCTGACGTCTTTCCATCATTATTGAATCTCCTCTTCTTGAAAGGCCCATTCTTATTGTTTTGGCCCTGATTACCACCGAAGTGGTTACCATTTCTGGCCTGTTGATTCCCTCCACGCTTGTTGTCACCGCTTCGATGACTGCTTTCACTGGTATTATCATTTTGTCGGCTGCTCTCTTTTGGTTGCGTTGTCTCGTTATCGCGCTCCACCAACTGAGCCCTATTTACAACATCTGAATACAAACACAGTTTATGAGAAACAAGGTGTTGACGTATCTCCAGCTTCAAACCTCTTAAAAATATCCGCGTCATTCTTTCTTCATTATCCACCAGGTGGGACGCAAACCGGGATAACTCCGCAAATTTTGCCTCGTACTGCGATACGGTCATATTATTTTGCTCCAATTTGATGAACTCCACCTCCTTTATGTGACGAATACTCTCGGGAAAGTATTTGTCGTTAAACAGCTCTTGGAAATTCTCCCAAGACATCTTCAGTGCGGCAGGTTGAGTACGCTTTATCGATTTCCACCAGTAATCTGCCTCTCCTTGCAACATAAAGGCGGCAAAGGGAACCTTTTGCTCCTCGGAGCAACCCTAGACATCAAATATCTTGGTGATCTACTTTATCCATGTTTCAGCTACAAGTGGTTTGGGTTCTCCCTTAAACTCCGGTGGTCCCAGCTCCTTAAACTGTTTAGCGGTGACCGCCTGAGAGTTTCCAGCATTTCCACCTACGTTGTGGACAGGAGCCGCTTTCACCTGTTGTTACATGAATTGCATAAAACCTCTGAACATTCCATCATTCATCATCTGGTCAGTGTTGTTGTTTGCGTGAGGATTGTCACCTTCCTGAGGAACATTATCCTGATTATTGATATGTGGTGAATCAATAATCGCCTGTGCTCCATTGCTATTCTCAACATTCTCAGATGCCATTTTCAGATACTGCCACAAAATAAAAGTTAATTGATATGTCATATATTATCCTTATATTATGACCGACCAATTAAATACCATGCAAATAAACTTAGGTAGGTCATACTAGCGAAGGAATTCCCCGTCTCTCCCCTCCTAGTTTTATTCTCACATCTTAGCCAGGGATCATATCCCTAAGCTCTGATACCAACTGTGACACCCCAAAAAATAGGTATACATCGCCCATCTTGGGTGGTCAGATACATAGTACAGAATACAAATACAACTTACTAATACAACTATCGTGTACAATACGACAAAATATAAACTGTGAGTTTGAATACAAATATTATCTTCTAGAGAGTATTCATACTCAAAAGGAGTCCTCATTACATTTATTAACACACTATTACATAGAATAGTGAGGACTACTAACTAATACTATCATTCAAACCATCACTCCGTTCCCCGACTTGCCCCAGCTATGTTCTCATTTCCTGAAGAGAACAGTGAAAGAAAGGGTGAGCTCAACTAGCCCAGTAAGAAATATTATGACTAAGATAATGCAGAATAAATTATCATTAGCCTTCAACAATGTTAAACTGATAAAATATAATAGACATCAAGTTTAACTGCAGTGGAACAAGCAATCCATTAAAAGAGTCAAGTAGAAAATAAACTCTACTATCTTTTATGATTTAAAAGGTTTTTCAACATTGTTATCGCTGTGACTCAGCTTAATAAAATAATCCACATCATCGAATCACCCCTGCACTACGGCCAAGGATATTCGTGTATTCATTAATGGTCATGATCATGCCAACAACTGTCCATCAATGCACTACGGGCCAATGATGACTTTTAGCATATCATTTGTAACATTACAGTCATGATTATACCGAATAATCCCTGGTCATAATCATACCAAGTCCATCTATGCACTACATGCCACAGATGACTTTCAACATTTTATAAACATGAGGATGATGACAATGATATAAGAATTCAATAAAACAAGTTCAAGAATTAATTTATCCAAGAATTAATAACGTCCAAATTGTCAACATGATACTGCTTTGTGGAGTAAAATTCAAGAATGCTTAGAAGAATATTTTCATGAAAAGATACTGGATGAAACGCAATTATCAAGGATATTCCACAAATTTCATGGAGTATAGAAGTCAAAACTTAACCAACTGAGTACAATAAAGAATGGAATAACAAAAGAAATCACCATGCATGTGATAGACCGCACAAACAGGTTATTCCAACAGAATAATAAATAATGGAACCAGGTCCGGCGTAAAAGCACAGACAGGATATTCCGACAGAATAATAAATAATTGAACCAGGTCCGACGTAAACGCACAGACAGGATATTCCGACAGAATAATAAATAATAGAACCAGGTCCGGTGTAAAACACACAGACAGGATGTTCCAACAGAATAATAACAAGACGGAACCAGGTCCGGTGTAAAACACACAGACAGGATGTTCCAACAGAATAATAGAAGAATGTCACCAAGTATAGGGTAGACCGCGTATACAGGTTATTCCAACAGAATAATAAGAAATGGAATAACAACAGTTCTCTTCATGAATAAGAAAGAATAACACCCCTTACCGTTTTAAAGAAGAGCTGAAATAAGGAAGTAGTTAAGTAGCAGAATACTCTTCTTCTCTCTCTCTATAGTTTCTCCCTATAGTTTCTCTCTCTAGAGTTCAGTGAATTCGTAAGAAATAATGAAGGAATGAGCTGCTATTTATAGAAAAATAGAATGCATAGTAACTAATCCATGAACGGTCCAGATTGATTACTTTAATCTGACGGTCCATATTTAAAGAAAAATCTTTTAAATAAAATATAATATATTCTATTTATAGAATAACTTTAATAAAGTATTCTGTTTTATATAAAAAGATGTTTCTGTTTTATTACGTTAATAATACGAATAAAACAAAACGTCATTATCGCTAAATAATTCATATTATTAACTGACAATAATTGAAGCAAACTGAGTGACTTCTCACATAAGCATTAATAATCAATACCGTGTGCTACTATGCAACCACACGTATTACTGTACTTTTACTACCGAGTAGTTCAACAGTAACAATGGTAAAACTTCCGCCGTTATTTTTAATAAAATATTTTTGTCGTTTTCTCAATCCGGCAATAATTCCGTTGTGGGGTCCACCAATGATTGTGTCGTTGTACGAATATTCCCTGTTAAAACGAATATTCCCCGACCAATCGAATATTATATAACAACTTGCGTACTTTGCAAAATTTATAAATATTACCCACAACTATAACATTATATCAAATTAACTCCATAATATTCAAAAATGATATATATAGAAAAATTCATCTCTATTTATAAAAGTTAGGGTCTTACATATTTAATATAAATCTTAAATAAATCTAATATTATTAATTTTAAAATATTAATATTTTTTATGACAAAGTATCAAAAGTTATATGTTATAACTTAAATATTTTTAAAATCTTTAAATCATTTTTATATGATTTTTAAATCATTAATTCTATTTTTCATAATTTATTTAATACATTAGTTAAATAACTTAAATATCATTAATACTAATTAATTAATGAAATTCATCACATAATATTAAAAGTCATTAAAAATAACTTAAAATATTTTCTTACATCATAATATAATTTTAAATGATTTTTTAAGTATTAAAATTATTTTTAACTAATTTATTTAGTATTATAATTAAATAAATTAAATATCATTTATATTCCAAAAATATTAAATATTTATGAAATATACATAAAATAATTAAAAACTACTTTTCGGACTTTAAAAATAATTTTTAATAATTTATTATGTATTTTTTAATAATTTAAAACTATTTTTTTCTATTTATTTAATTAAAATAATTAATTTCCAAAAATATTTGTCGCTAAAGGGCCCTATAGCGACGAAACTGTCGCTATAGGTGTTCTTGAGCTGTTCTTGATGAAACCCAGAATAGCATGTCAGTGACTAAGGTGTCACGTTTGACCAACAATTTCTCCATGATCCTAATGTATTCTGGTCAGCTTAAAGTATTTAGGTTGTAGTATAAATGTAATACTACCCACAGCAATCGATATCATAGCTATAACACAACAGATCAAAGAGTTATAAGCCCTCAAATCTCTTGTCATAGTTGTTCTTCATTTCTGGGTTTTCCAGAAATGAAGAACAGTTCATACTGTCTTCTTTCGATCATTATAACTTGCTATACAGGTTTTATTTATGTGATCTAATACGTTCAGTGTATAAACGACGTGCAAAAGAAGAGATCTAATACGTAAAACACATATAACATCAACAGAATCGATAGATACGTGCCGGTCAAACCATACCAGAATCTGGGTTTCGCAGAAACCTTCATAAAGCAAAACGGTCAACGTACTTTGACCAGGGTTAACTTCGATCCTGTTCATGTTCTGGGTAATATAAAGGTATGAATGTGTAGTTCTTATGTCATATTACAAAATCAAAACAACATCATGGACTAACTATCAAAAATATGCAAGAACAAAGGCTTTAAATGTGGCTGTCAAAAATTCTGGAAATCTGGATATTTTTCTGGGTTGCCCAGAATTTTATTTTCGTGATCGGTCAACCCTGTTTGACCACTTATAACTTTTAATCTATAACAGATATGGACCAAATTCAAGTTCCATATCAAAGAAGGCATGACATACTACAACTTCAAACATTTACACAACAAAAACACATAAGATAATGAGATTTAAAGGTTTGACATTCGTTGTTAGGCCACTTTTTAAACTTTTTCCAGATTTTGAAAATCATCAATTTTAAACATTTAGATGTTATGGATCTACAAGATACCAACCTAGATCACTTAAATAGACTCCATACAACATATTTAAACATTAAAACCTAAGATCTAACATGGAATCAAAGCTCAAGTTTCTTGGTTAGCGTTTATCCCTTTATGAACAAATCCTTAATTCTGGCTTCTGATTTGGTTAAATGTGATTTATGACTGATCTTAGCAATGAAATTCGGAGGTTTTTAGAGAAAGAGAGAGAGAGAGAGAGAGAGAGAGAGAGGTGGTTGAGTGCTTGGTGCACAAATGAGAAATTAAAGAACTTTTCTCTCTCTTTTAATCTATATATGTTATAATACAATGCTTATAGCTGAGATATATGGCTGGTAGCTGGAGATTTGATGCATGTGAGAAGTCAAGGGTTGGTTACCAACTCAAAATTTTAGCTAGATTTACAAGTTAACTTAAATAATGCAATAAGGGCATTTTTCTCATTTGACTAACCAGTTTAATGGCAATCTTGTAACTTGGCAAACCCTTAGGGTTTGACCTTAAGGTTTAGCATAAAAATTGAAAAAATTTTAGTTAGACCAAAAATAGAAAATTTAGTTGCTAAAAATTACAAATTAGATATTTCTAAAATAGTTTAGGCTCTAATAATATAAAATACGAAAATTAGGTTTAAGGTTCACTAATTAACATTTAGTTTACTAAAATAGCAATTAGGGTTCACAATTTACAATTTAGGGTTTATAATTTAAATATTATGGTTTCTAGAAATTAATATTTTTAAATATTAATTAGGGTTTACATAATTAATCATAAAATTAAATAATACACACAGAAATCATATAACATAGTTATATAATTGTCTCAAACTCATAGTTGAGTTTCAAATTAGGATTTGTAAATTCAAAAATTAGGGTTTCTAATTTAATTAAGGTTTTCCATAATTAGGGTTAAAATCAATAACACATGAGATTCGCAATTACTTGAAAATCTTACAGTCTTATTTGACTATCAAAATAGGGTTTATTAAAATAATACTAGGGTTTTGTAATACAGTATCATAATTGACCAACCATTAACAGTCCACACATATACAGTACATATTTATAGCACTGAAATATCAATAATATTATAATAAATATCATTAATCACATAACATAATTACTAGACAGATTTTAAAGTCTCATTTGACTTCAAAACTAGGATTTATCAGTAACATTAGGGTTTTGCATGTTATAATAAAACCGCTCCCCAGATTAACCTTACACACATAGCATATATATTTATAACACTGACAAATAATAATATAATATTATTATTCTCATTCCTTGATCAAAAATCCAAAATTAGGGTTTGGTTTTCATATCTGATTTGTCTTTCATATACATACCATTATTAATTATGTTATAAATAATTAACTTAACTAATCTAAAATAAATTCATATAACAAAATAATTATTATAATAATTCTAATAATAATTTCATATATTATTTAAATAATATAAAATCATATTTTCATGAAAAATAATTAATACAAACATTTGTACTATAAAATTAATTATTATATGAATATACTTTATAATGAGCAATAATTCTAAAGTAAAACTATTTGTAATTATTCATGTAATAAATAGATTTTATTTATCACACACACACACACACGTATATATATATATATATATATATATATATATATATATATATATATATATACACACACACACACACACACACACACACACACACACACACATTGACTTATACATATTCCCCGTATTTATTTTAAAAAAAAAGTTATACGCAAATTTTTTTATTTATTTATATAGAAAATATCGGGTTATTACATTCACCCTCCCTTATAAAGATTTCGTCCCCAGAATCACCGTTTTAAAACCTATACATACAAGGGTACATAGCATACACAATCATTGCAAGTAGATCTTGATCGTAATTGATCGAACTGATCTTTAACTATTCAGCAAAAAGCTTGTCTATTTACTTAAACAAAAATTTGATTTCTAAAAGAATTCAAATTCCTCCTTCAAAATAATTTATAAAATAATTTACTATATATATATATATATATATATATATATATATATATAAGAAAATCATATATAAAAAACATAAAATTTGTTTGAATAATACCTGGAGTTGCATCCCCGGCTGCTACGGTATCTTGAACTGTCATGTTGAAGACTCTTGCGGTTTGTTCTGTTAGTTTGTTTGTTGAAGTTGGGCTCGTTGTCGCCAATGTCCTGCTACCTTTTCCTGTATTCGCATTCCTTGCCTCCCTTCTCCTTCTTGGACGGTCTTTCACCTTATATTCCGTTGATTCACAAATAAAACACCCACTATACATTCTTGGATTGGGGCAGATAGAAGAGATATATCCCTCATGCCCACACTTATAGCATACAAACTTTCATTTTAAACATACTCCCGCCCTATTTCCAGTATTATCGAAATTATCTCCTTTCATTGTATAGGTAGCAAAAGCGGTCTTTTGCCCCTCCGTTACCCTAGCTATCACAAACGCTTCTACATGGTTAGTTGATCCTCTAAATCCTTGCAGTACGATTGCCTTGAAGTCTTTGAAGTTGGCTAATCGATTATCTAGCTGATTATTCGCGGCTGGTATTTCGTTCTGCATATCTTGAGCGACTATAATCGTAAAATTCTGTATCGGGTCTGGTTGTCCTTCAGCTTTGTTGACAGGTTCTTCTGTCTGTTAGTTTCGTCTTCGTCTTGGCAGCATTATCATAAATTATTCCTTATATTCTAAGCCTTATTGTATACGCTTAGCATATAACGGGAAATTTTCTACTCAAATAATCATGTACTCAAAATATTAGATTTTGAAAACTTGGTTTACTGAATTAACCAGTGTTCAGATAAATAATTACTATCTTTATACCAACTTATTTCATTAATCCAACATAGACTCATATTCATAGCACTTGACATACCATATCATATATTGCTTTAAACATCCACTATCCTTTCGTGACTCAAAAGTCGGGAATCGCTGCCATAACTTATACAAAAGTTAAGAATATTATATTACACAGACATACCTATCATTTACGCCACATAGAATCATACATATTCAAGTAATACTAATACTACTTATTTCTTATGCCTTCACTAAAATTAATTGCTTAGTATTCTAGATATTCCTATTATCCTTAGTAATCCATTAACACATAACTATACCAAGTTCGTCAAACCTATCACACATTATGGGTTCATGAACTTTTCATAATTATATAAGTTTAAGAACTTATCCTAGTCAGAACCTTTGGCGTCCATTCGCTGAGGAGTTCAAAAATTTCATATAATTATGAGTTATGAACTTACTATAAGGATGAGTTTTAAGAATTCGAGCTTGACCATATATTCTTTAACTATACTCTACCTATCAGTTATAATATCGTTTCTGGGTCCAGTACTACATTTTCCAAAATAACCACCTCATTGAGGTAGCTTTCAATGTGAGCCTCTATTTCAGCTATTGGCTTTGATGTTGGCTCGGTTATAGAGGTTAACTCCTTCTTTAAGATCTGAGACTATCCTAATCCTTTTCTATCTGACATCTAAACACATAAATTATCCTGATTAGCATATAATATTTACACACATCACATAATAGTTTTATATAAGTTATCTTTTATTTTGTTTTACGATGAATTTATTCAATTCATCTCCTTATAAACTCTATATGAGTTATTTCTATTTTCAACGTTTCACTTTGTTCTAAGGTTATAGCCTAAGGTCTATCCTACCTAAGGTTTCTAACCCTAAAGCTCTGATAACATGTTGTGACGCCCCCAAATTCAGGTACTTGAAACCCGAATTCGGTGCTTCACAATACCATTTATATGAGCGAAATAATACTAATAATAATAATAATAATAATAATAATAATAATAATAATAATAATAATAATAATAATAATAATAATAATAATAATATAAAAATCAAACTTGATTTACATTTATTAGAGTCTAATTCCAAGTACGCAACATTTACTATAATTCTTTACATGATAGATAATACATATCATTGCCTTAATACAGTCCAACTATTACAAAAGATAGCAATAAACATATTCTGTTTGCTTTCCTTCTCACTTGTTCTTGACTGAACCTTCAGGTTGATCATGCCTAGCTGAAAACATTTAAATTTAAAGCAAGAATGAGCATTTGGCTGCCCAGTAAGCAATAACAATTATAAATATAATTAGCTAAAAGAATTAAAAATTTTCTTTATACATCACTTCTACAACGATTCAATAGTTGTGAAGTAAACTAAACTGATAATAATAACATAACAACTCTATATCACATTTTTGAAACTACATATTGACTATAAATAGGGTTAAGGTGACATACTATGAACATTATTTTTTATTTTCAAAAAGGTTAAACATAACTTCATCTGCAAACCGTCATAACTTACGGGCGCGAGGGTGTACATCCCATGGGCCCTGTATTGAAAAATACAATATGCAAGAACGATATTATCGTTCACTCTGTCCGCCTTGGGCGCATAAAAGTTTTTCCTTATTCGGGATGTTCATACTTAGTCGGGAATTCGAACCAAAATAATTTGATTGGATACTAAAAGGTTTTATCATATTTAACGATATTTCTAAATCTGTGTCTAGCTGATCAAATAGCTTAGACGACTTTTCATTATTGTATACATACGGGGGATCAATAGGTATATAAATATATATCAATATATAATTAAATACAATGATTATCCAAGTGAAGACACTTGTATAACCATAATTAGAAATTAACGAACAGAATAAATATCTGAATAATAATATAATACCATGTTGATAATCAATGATCGGATATAATATATATAACGATAGGGTTAATAATCTTGTACAATAATAATATAATTCTGAAACTTTTTTACTCATGTCCATTGCATAAAGAAATGCAAAGGTAGGATACTTACTTGGTCTGCTGCTTATAATACGCAACTTAGTTTTATGTTTTATATCAAGACCTATCATTAATAAGATCATTCGTTCGATTAAAAAAATATACTATAACACACAGAACTACTTATTACAGTCATCACATACCCAAATCACCTTGTCACACATATTCAACAGTCATTGAATCACAAACAAACATTAATACATTCAAATTATCTAAGTCCAGATCAATTTCTGAAACATGTTGGTGAACCGACGGTTTTATCGGGTAATTATCAAGTCTAAGACTCTATCCTGTAGTTTAATAACTGAAAATATCTGTGATATTATTTTTAAATGACTTATAATAATTTTTAAACATTTATTATAATTTATCATGAATTTTCAAACACCGAAATCATTATTAAATGATTTAAATATTGAATAATTCTATTATCATTAATATTTAATTAATATTAAACTATTAATGAAACCATTGCCAAAATCTTAAAGTTATTTATAATAACTTAAAATACTTTTAAAACATTAATATTACCCTTAAATGATTGAAAATCATTTTTAAATAATAACCATTAATATTTAATTATTAATGTACTATTTATCCAACAATTAAAAGTCATTAAGTATAACTTAAAATATTTTTAATCCATTTATATCCTTTTTAAATTAATAAAACTATTTTAGAATTATTTATTTAATATAATTATTAAATAAATCAAATATCATTTAATATTAAATTATTAATGAAATTTCTCTTTAAATATTAAATGTTATATTTTATAGCTTAAAATATTTTTTAAAATTTAGATGTTATGGATCTACAAGATACCAACCCAGATCACTTAAATAGACTCCATACAACATATTTAAACATTAAAATCTAAGATTTAACATGGAATCAAAACTCAAGTTTCTTGGTTAGGATTTATACCTTTATGAACAAATCCTTAATTCTGGCTTCTGATTTGGTTAAATGTGATAGTGAGGCTTGGTTTATGACTAATCTTAGTAATGAAATTCGGAGGTTTTTAGAGAGAGAGAGGTGGTTGAGTGCTTGGTGCCCAAATGAGCAATTAAAGAATTTTTCTCTCTCTTTTAATCTATATATGTTATAATACAATGCTTGTAGCTGAGATATATGGCTGGTAGCTGGAGATTTGATGCATGTGAGAAGTCAAGGGTTGGTTACCAACTCAAAATTTTAGCTAGATTTACACGTTAACTTAAATAATGCAATAAGGGCATTTTTCTCATTTGACTAACCAATTTAATGGCAATCTTGTAACTTGGCAAACTCTTAGGGTTTGACCCTTAGGATTTAGCACAAAAAATGAAATTTTTTTAGTTAGACCAAAAATAGAAAATTTAGTTTCTAAAAATTACAAATTAGATTTTTCTAAAATAGTTTAGGTTTCTAATAATATAAAACACGAAAATTAGGTTTAAGGTTCACTAATTAACATTTAGTTTGCTAAAATAGCAATTAGGGTTCACAATTTACAACTTAGGGTTTATAATTTAAATTTTAGGCTTTTAAGAAAATAATATTTCTAAATATTAATTAGGGGTTGCCAAATTAATCATAAAATTAAATAATACACACATAAATCACATAACACAGTTATATAATAGTCTCGAACTCATAGTTGAGTTTCAAATTATGGTTTCCAAATTTAGAAATTAGGGTTTCTAATTTAATTAAGGTTTTCCATAATTAGGGTTAAAGTCAATAACACATGATATTCGTAATTACTTGAAAATCTTACAGTCTTATTTGACTATCAAAATAGGGTTTATTAAAATAATATTAGGGTTTTGTAATACAGTATCATAATTGACCAACCATTTACAGTCTACACATATACAGTATATATTTATAGCACTGAAATATCAATAATTTTATAATAAATGTCATTAATCACATAACATAATTACTAGACAGATTTTAAAGTCTCATTTGACTTCAAAACTAGGATTTATCAATAACATTAGGGTTTTGCAGGTTATAATAAAACTGCTCCCCATATTAACCTTACACACGTAACATATATATTTATAACACTGACAAATAATAATATAATATTATTATTCTCATTCCTTGATCAAAAATCAAAAATTAGGATTTGGATTCCATATCTGATTTGTCTTTCATATGCATACCATTATTAATTAAGTTATAAATAATTAACTTAACTAATCTAAAATAAATTCATATAACAAAATAATAATTATAATAATTCTAATAATCATTTCATATATTATTTAAATAATATAAAATCATATTTTCATGGAAAGTAATTAATAAAAACATTTGTATTATAAAATTAATTATTATATGAATATACTTTATAATGAGCAATAATTCTAAAATAAAACTATTTGTAATTAATCATGTAATAAATAAATTTTATTTATCTCATATATATACACACACACACACACACACACACACACACACATTGACTTATACATATTCCCCATATTTTAAAAAAAAAATAATTTATATGCAAACTTTCTGATTTATTTATATAGAAAATATCGGGTTATTACAATGACTAATATATACATGAAATGAAGCATAACATGTGGTTTAAAGTTTTCTTATGAGAAAAGAAAATCGAACAATTTGTAAAATAATTTTATTTGATTTAATAATGAATAAAATTATATTATATGTTATTATTATGTGTTAATAAGATTGAGGTTGTTCTATAACCTAAATATGTCGGAATATCGTAGTATTTTGGTTACGTGAAGGAATTAAAGTGTTTGAATTTCCAAGACGAAAATAAAAGTTTTCTGAGAAATTTTCCGAAAATTACTATTCGCGGTTTTATGCTCGGGAATTATTTTTGAACTTTCGAGAAATACGTAACGATAGAAAATCAAGGGGAGATGGATTATGTAATAATAATTCATGTATGACAAACACAATTTTTTGCCTGCGGACTTAATTTGAGAACGTCAAGAAAAGTAAAACGTTAGTGAATTACATGATGATATCGTATGATACGTAAGTATTGTACGAGGTAATGAATGCGAGTATGATATAAGATATTATACGAGTATGTATGAATGATGGTATGTCGTATATGATGAATAAGTATATGAGTTAGAATACGAGATTAATATGTAGATAATACGTTCTAAGGCTTTAAGTCATATGTAATGGACTTGTAAGATTGTGTAGGAAGTTGTAAAGTCCAATTGGAATTATGATAAAGCCCAATGCTAATTAATGTTAAATCCCAAATATTGGTTTAATGCAAGCCCAAAGTATAAGTTAAGTTAATTAAACTAAAAGCCCAAGGTAAGAATCAGATCCATGGATCGATCCAATGGGTAAAGATGACCCATGGGGCAACCCATGTGGGCCCCATGATCACATGGGTGATCTTGGTGGCCAAGCAAAGGATAAGCAATGTGATGACCAAGTAAACTTGATGGCTAAGTAAGGAATTGTAAGGAGGTGATTAAGGAGGTGTAAGGGATTAAAGACCATTAAGCCCTCACCTTGGATTTCCTATATAATAGAAGGTTGCTAGTTCATTTCTCACTTGTTAGATTTCCACCAACATTAGAAGTGCTTATTTGTTAGAGTCAAAAAGCTAGACTTTGTTAGTTCAAGGAACAAGAAGAAGAACATAGATTAAGCAAGTGATCTTCAAGGGTAAGAATCCTATAACATTAATCTTCCATCTCTTCAATTGTAGTTTGATGGACAAGTGTTGATTAGTGGAGTATGTATGCTAAGAAGTAGTGAGAATGACTAATCAAAAGACTTAAACCTTAATAAGTCACGAATAAGTAGTTTATACTTTTATAAGTTATAAACTCATGAAGAACAAGTAAGAACTTATCATGTATATGATGTAATGAAATATATTTGTTAAGATGTTAGTATGATGGAATGAATCCATTTGAAATGGTTTAAAAATCTCAAGTAACGAAGTTATGGCGGAATTCACAAGTTTGGACGATAATCGTCGAAATCGTGAAATTCTCGGAATGGAAGTCCAATTTTGACATTTAACTCGAAAATGTTGGTTTTCGATGGGGATGAGTCTCAGTTGGTATTATAGAGTTGCTAACTCGAAAATGACTAAATTCCGACTTAGAATGAAGAAACGAGCATTGAACGTTTACGAACATTTATCGTTTTCGTTAAAAATGAACTCAAAGGTAAATTTCGAGTTAACGAATTCGAAAGTGAAAAATTCTTGCATGAACAGTTAGAGTATGTGATTTGTGAGCTAACGACTTTTGAATGAGCCAATTCGGACTTAAAATGATCATATTTGGAGTCTGGGAAGTTCGCAAAGTTGAAAATCTATCAAAACTATCTGGTGCACAGAGCTAGCGCCGCGGTGCCAACCCAAGGCTAAAAGGTGGTACTGCAGCACCGAGCAGTGCTATGACCTACTGTAGTTTCGCGCCGCAGCATGACCAACTGAACTAAGACTCATGCCGCAACATCGAGTCCGAACCTTAGCCACTGAAGTGTGGTGCCGCAGCGCGGCATAGAGAAGGGAAGCTGGCGCCGCAGCGCCAACACTAGAAGGATGATAGTAATGAAGGCTTATAGGCAAAGAAAGAAAGTAAAGTGATTAGGTATACTTAAAATTCCTTAATAAACCTAAAGTAACATCAATTAAGATGATGAAAACCTGAAGTTAACAACTAAAGGTTGAAGATAACTTACTCGAATGTGAACGTAAGAACAAGGTAATGCGATAAACTTGAACCAATGATAAACAATCTATGGCATGATTGGATTGAGAAGAAGGGTAAGATATAATAGTAAACATACTTTATTAAATATGACCTAATGTGGTATGTTATGTGGTTATGTATTGCAGAGACCTTAAAGACTCAAAGGAAAAGTAATTATACTATAGCAGACACTAAAGGCAAGTGTTCTAACCCTTGTCTATTTTCAATCTAGACAAGCTTTGTAATGCATGTTTCTTACGCATGAACTGATATATGATGAAGTCGAAGCCAATTCCTTCGGCTAGACTTAAGACGTTTCTTTGGATTTCTTATAATCTATTGAACTGTTGTCAAGTTTTGCCAAACTATGTTGGTATGGTTTTCAAATGAAGACTGAGTATGCTAAAAAAATGTTTTGTCATCAAACGACAGGCACGTGAGGTTGCCACAACTTAAACGTACATACGTTTAAAGAAAGTAGTGTTATACAACATAAATTACTATATGCTGATCACCTAGACGTGCTCGTAAGTAATGCCGAAGTTACGAACTTAGTACCGGGTTGTCCTTTTTAAAGAAACTATGAAATGCTCAAGGTCTTGGACCGGAATTGATGTTTGACTAAATATTGTTCATTGTAAAATGTTTTAAGAAAAGAGAAGTGCTATTTTGAATTATCAATAGTAATTCATAACTATTGTTCAGTTATTGAAGATATATGATTTGTGTGATTCAAGCATGTTGTTTAAATGAATTTGTCATACTTGCTGAGCTAGTTATGCTCACTCTTGCTTGAACCATATGAATGCAGCTAAGACCGAACGGACCGAAGGATCCGGAAAAGATAAAGGGAAGCCTAAGACGAACCTATAGATTGCTTTTGTAATAGTATAGGTTGAATGTTGATATTATTTGATATTATGACAAGAACGAATGTAATGGTTATTAAGAACCCGAGAAATGGTAATATTGTTTGGAATATATGTAAGACATATTCGTTCTTTTGAGGCATTTCAATTGAATGTATGTGTGAATTGTAGCACCGTGTAGCACCATATATCGGGTTGAAAGATACCCGGATTTGGGGGCCTCACACAGAACACGGTGAACCCTCTGGCAAGGACAAGGGTAAAGAGAATGCTTTGGAGTAATTAGTTTCATAGTATTAGGAATGTACTATTACTATGTTGTGGAAGAACTTATTTACTATGTTATATTAAGCTATGTTTAATTTAAGTTGTATTGTATTAGTAACGGTGACGAGACCTTGGGACGAGAATAATTATATTATAACAATGTAATTTATTCTATTATTTCGTTGTGTGAGATTTTAATTTATTATTAGAGTTAGCACGTGACAACCAAATTTGAGACAAATGTGGTCTGAATCTTTGGGTGTCACAGGTTGGTATCAAAGCTATAGTTATAAACCTTAGGAGCGAGAGTCCTTAGGTTATAACTTAGGAGAACTTAGAAGATAGAGAGGGATGAAACTCATGTAAATTTTTTCTAGAGAGAGACTTAATGTGTTATGGAATATAATTTCATTCTATACAATGAACTTATATTTATTTAACATTCTAATGGAGTTGTTGTTTGTTTTATCTTATGTTGGTGGTTGTAGGATGACTGACATGGGAGGACCTAGCCGAGTAGTAGAGGAGGAGCAGCGTGACATACACGTGGTATTTAAGGCACCATTGATAGTGGAGCCCATATCGCCAGTGGCCCCTATCGATGATGATGACGAGGAGGAGGAGATGGAGCCACTCCCCGAAGAGCCTGATC
This sequence comes from Panax notoginseng, assembly GCA_016801055.1. Classification (NCBI taxonomy): domain Eukaryota; kingdom Viridiplantae; phylum Streptophyta; class Magnoliopsida; order Apiales; family Araliaceae; genus Panax; species Panax notoginseng. The sequence continues at coordinate 137,957,530 of CM029015.1, forward strand.
TAGATGAGGAGCCTATAGAGGAGGAGCCTATGGGGGATGAACCCAGGGAGGACTCCGACGAAGCTACTTTCGAAGATCGGATGTTGGGGGAATATGAGGATTATATTTTGGAATTAGGATGCAGAGCTGAGGAGTTAGAGGTTGAGGCTAGAAAAAGGGAGTCCGAGTTCCAGAAACTGAGGGACGAGGACCATCAGAGAAAGTTAGAGATGCAAGAGATGGAGGTGGAGATTTCTTACCGCAAGGAGGTAGGAATCCAGATGGGGATCTTGTTTCATAGGTCGGTGGCTAGGATTGTAGAGCTGCCAGGGAAGTTAGAAGAGATGGAGCAGAGAGAGTTAAGCGAAAGGACAGAAGGAATCTCTCCGTACTTAGTTAGAGATTGAGGTGATGGATAGGATCCATTTCGAGGAGAAGTGGGATGAAGCCAATGATAGGGCTAATGATCTAGAAGATGAGGTGAGGTGCAAAAGGAGGAAGATGAACAAGATGGGCTATGCTGTGCGCACGACCATTGAGAGATTGATTGATGGGGTAAATCACTATTCGACAGAGAAGAGACATACCCGGTACACCATAAGCCGAGATGTGGTGATGCACATTATTTAGAAGGAGTATCACAATGTTGTGGAGCGTGGGATGATAGATTAAGTCTAGGTGTTAGAATTTGGTAGTTGTTATATTTTATTTATGTGATGTATATATCGTATTGTAATCTCAGTCTTTTGTGTAAGTTGTGAGATAATTGTAAACTCCAAACTTTTAAAAAATGTTAGTGAGGTAGTATGTTAGTTTTGTCCCCGTCTTTTGTGATATCAGGGGATATGTTGTGTCATTTATAGAAGTATGCTAGGGACAATCATATGATGTAATAATTTGGCATATGAATATAAATCATCTTATATCAGAAATGCGTTATAATAATTGTATTCATTTTCATTGAGAAATGTTTAAGTAATATAATTAGATAATAAAAATGAAAATTTTGTGATACAAAAAAATGCAGCCCAGACGTAAAATAACTACACCAGAAGAGTTGATCAATAATGAGAGAGGACCAGTAGACCCTATACAAAGGCTAGTAGATTTGTTAGGGGAAGCTCTTAGGGGAAGAAATGAACCAGTACCACCCATTCCCCAAGTAGCTCAAGTCACAAACTTTAAGGACTTTAGGAGTGTAGGACCTCTGGAATTTACAGGTACTACCGATCCGATTGTGGCACAAACGTGGATCAAGGAAATGGAGAAAGCTTTCACCATCGTTCTTGTGGGTGAAGACCAGAAAACGACATTTGCAACCTACACGATGAGAAGCTAAACGAACTATTGGTGGGAGGCGAATCAGCAGAGAGCAGGAGATGGAATAGTAACTTGGGAGAGATTTAAGACCTTGTTCTTCGAGAATTACTTCCCAAAAAGCATGAAAAATAGGATTGAGGTGAAGTTCTTAGAACTTAAGCTGGGAGATATGATGGTGGCGTAATACGCGGCAAAGTTCAATGAGCTAGCCTATTTTGCAGAACACCAAGTAGTAAGTGAAGAGAGTAAAGCTAGGCATTTTGAACAAGGACTAAAGCCTTGGTTGTTTAACAATGTATCAGTTCTTCAAATTGATTCTTTTGCGACATTGCTGGAGAAGGCCATTATTGCAGAGGGAGGTAGTGAAGCTTTGAGTCTGTATAATAAAGAAAAGAAGGGTAAAAGCACGGGAGGAGCTATAGGCTTGGAAGAAGCAACAGCGGAGGAAGTAATTTAGGAAAAATAAAGTGGGAGAACAACAACAACAATAAGAATTTCAACAATCAAGTGGGGAAGTTTCGTGGAGAGTTTAAGAAGAAGGCGGAGGGATGCCCAAAGTGTGGGAGGTATCACCAGGGAGAGTGTTGGAAAGGGCGCAGTGTTTATTACAACTGTAGTCAAGAGAGGCATATTTCGCCCAACTGCCCGAAGCCAAAGAAGATCAAATGTTGTTACGCATGTGGCGCAACAGATCATCTGATAAAAGACTGCCCAAAGAAAGAAAGTAGCGGAGGAAGCGACTAACAAGGGGGAAGCAGAAAATTGATGATTAGCGGACCGACGCCATCCAACTGTCCAACTGCCAAAATGTTTAATATAACTATACAAGACACAGTAGCTACAAAGGACGTGGTGTCAGGTATTATCCCGATCAATGATATAAATGCATATGTATTATTTGATTCGGGTGCCACCTATTCTATTGTATATGAGGAATTTGCTAGTCGACTTAATTTACCATGGAACGATTAGACAATCCCTTGATCATAGAAGTTATGAATAAGGAAGTAATCCTTGTAGAATATGTTTACCAAAATTGTCGCACAAACATTAGAAATCATGAACTAGGCATAGACTTGATCCCGATAAGATTGGGAGAGTTTGACGTAATATTGGGAATGGATTGGTTGTATAACTATGCTGCGATAATTAATTGTTAAAATAAAAGTGTAAACCTTCAAACTCCGAATAAGTCTAAGGTAGTGTTTTATGGTAGCTCATCGCTTAAGCAATCGTATTGCCTTATAATGATGCAGGCCAAGAAATTGTTAAGAAAAGGATGTGTAGGTTATTTAGCTTAAATTATTGATACACAGAAAAAAGGGAGTAGAAATTCATAATATATCTGTAGTAAGAGAATTCCAAGATGTATTTTCGAACGATCTATCTGGTCTTCCGCCAGACAGAAAAATCAAATTCATAATAGACTTAGCACTGGGAACGACACCAATTTCGAAAGCCCCATATCGTATGGCGCCAGTGAAAATGAAGGAATTAATGATACAATTACAAGAGTTGTTGGATAAGGGTTACATATGACCAATGTTATTTGTAAAGAAGAAGGATGGGTCGATGAGGTACTGTATTGATTATCGAGAATTGAACAGAGTGACGTTTAAGAATAGATATCCATTACCAAGGATAAACGACCTTTTTGATCAACTAAAGGGAGCGAAGTATTTCTCAAAGATAGATTTGTGGACGGGTTATCACCAGTTGAAGGTACGAGAGGAGGACATATCAAAGACAGCGTTCCGAACTCGTTACGGACATTTCAAATTTTTGGTGATGTCATTCGGATTGACAAATGCTTTGACAACATTTATAGACTTGATGAACCAAGTCTTCAAGCTATTCTTAGATAAATTCGTGGTAGTTTTCATTGACAATATCTTGATCTACTCAAAGACGGAGGAAGAACATGCCGAACATCTGAAGATGGTTTTGGAGGCGCTAAGAAAGGAGAAGTTGTATGCAAAATTTTCCAAGAGTGAATTTCGGATGAAGAGGGTTCAATTCTTAGGACATGTGGTGGATAAGGATGGAATTTCAATAGACTCAGCAAAGGTAGAAGCAATGAGTAATTGGGAGCAGCCAAAGACGCCAACCGAAGTAAGAAGTTTCTTAGGGTTAGCTGGGTACTATCGAAGATTTATTCAGGATTTTTCTAAGATAGCAACGCTGTTGACCAAATATAACGAGGAAGATAGTGAAGTTCGTGCGAACGGACAAGTGTGAGGAAAGTTTCTAAGAGCTGAAGAAGAGATTAGGTGAGGCACATGTATTATCATTAGCGGATGATACGGGAGGATTTGTGGTGTATAGTGATACGTCGCATAGAGGACTTGGTTGTGTGCTAATGCAACATGGCAAGGTCATTGCATATGCGTCACGAGATTCTTCTCTCGTACCGTAGTAGCCCTTCACTATCGATCTTGTATTTCGTATCGCTACCCTCGACCACTTTTTCTTTGATTTTTTCACATTCTTCATCTTGTAGCTGAGCGTTCTTAACTTTGTCCACCAAAGTTGTACTAGCTTCTATCTGGAATAGTTGTTCATCGGATTCTTGTGGAAATTTTATTTCCAACTATAGCTTTGTCATTGCTGAAATAAGCTCTTCCTGAGTGGTTATCAACATTAATTTTTCCCGACCCTTCCTGCTTAAAGCATCTGCAACCACATTCGCCTTGCCTGGATGATAAAAGATCTCATAATCGTAATCTTTTATCAATTCCATCCATCTTCTTTGACGCATGTTTAGGTCCTTCTGAGTGAAAATATACTTCAGACTCTTATGGTCCGTGTAGATCTCACATTTCTCTCCGTAGAGATAGTGTCTCCATATCTTCAGAGCAAATACTACTACAGCCAACTCTAAATCACGAGTCGGATACCATTTCTCATAGTCTTTCAGTTGCCTGGATGCATATGCAATAACTTTGCCGTTCTGCATAAGGACACAACCCAACCCTTTATGTGAGGCATCACTATACACCACAAAGTTTTCGGTACTATCTGTTAATGACAACACAGGTGCAACACTTAACTTCTTCTTTAAATCTTGAAAACTTTCTTCACACTTCTCCGTCCAAACAAATTTTTCAGCTTTCCTTGTCAAATTTGTTAATGGCGTAGCTATCTTGGAAAAATCTTGAATAAACCGTCTATAATAACCGGCCAATCCCAAGAAACTTCTCACTTCCGAAGGTGTTATTGGTTGTTCCCAATTGATTATGGCTTCCACTTTTGATGGATCCACTGAAATCCCATCTTTGTCAATCACATGACCCAAAAATTGTACACGATCTAACCAAAATTGACACTTAGAGAATTTCGCATACAACTTTTTCTTTCTTGGTGTTTCCGATGTCAAACGTAAATGTTCCACGTGTTCTTCTTGAGTTTTGTAATACACCAGCATGTCGTCGATAAATACCACCACAAACTTCTCTAAGAATGGTTTAAACATCCTATTCATCAAATCCATGAATGCAGTAGGGGCATTGGCTAAACCAAAAGACATCATCAGAAACTCGTAATGTGCATACTGAGTTCTGAATGCTGTTCTTGGTATATTCTCCTTCCTTACCTTCAATTGGTGATACCCACTTTACAAATCTATTTTCGAGAAGTATTTAGCACCCTTCAACTAATCAAACAAGTCATCTATTCTTGGCAACGGATATTTATTCTTAATAGTGACTTTTTTAAACCCCTATAATCAATGCAAAGATGTGACGCCTCCAAAAATAGGTATACATCACCCATTCTAAGTCGCCAGAAAAATACACTATAAAAAATCAAATACAACTTCATTTATACAACTGTCGTGCAAAATGCAACGATATGTATACTGTGAGTTTAAATACAAATACATATACCAACTCTGACTCATGTCATGATTGCACCTTACATAAAGGTACAGTCAAAAACTGTTTTAGAAATTAAAATCTTTGGGAAGTGATCAAGGAAACCTTCGTACATGGGAGGCCATGCGTCTAGGTTATGATAGATATCATATGTCCACAGAATTATCCTTGGTTGACCCAATAGACCCCAAAGAAAAACGAGAAGATTACTATCATCTTCTTTCCAATGGTGAGTCTTCTCTTGGCATATAACTATCTCCATTGTCTCCAAGTGGAAATTATATTTCACATAAACTCCAAGATCATATAGGTAGTGCTCATAGATATACTCAGTAAGTGAATGTGCACAACCCTGTCTTCTGATAACACGAGGTTGTATGACATTAGACATCTTGTATGATAGTAGCAAAACACCGTTCCAAAGTTGGGTTCACCTCACCCTATTTGGTTCACCAAAATTAAATATCAAATGACATATACAATACGACACACGTATCTAAAGTTCTCAATAAAATTATTTCTATACTATTTAGGGAGAACCTCAACAACTATAGACCACCGTTCTATTCCCCTGTTATCCCCGCTCGACCCAACTACACTCTTATTACCTGAAAAGAATTATGAAGCAAAAGGGTGAGCACAACTAGCCCAATAAAGAATATCATAACTAAAGATAATTAAATTATCAATAGCTTTTATCAATAATAAATCAGAGATTTAGAACATATGGTAGATGATAAAACATTTCAACCATAGTTGCAGCGGAACGAGCAATCCATTAAAAGAGTCAAATAGATCATCAGGTTAATTATATTCTCCATGTTAAAAGTCCACCAATAATGTTTTATCCTTGTAACATCAATCAACAATTCATGTCCACAATCATATGAATAACTCATAATCATAATTGTGATTCTGAATTCCTTTTCACACCCAGGACGAAGATAATTTTCATCACATATCATCACCTGAAACATCAAAAATCATGGTTATACCAAATCACGCTCATAATCACACTAATTAAATCATCTTTGCACTACGGCCAAAGATGTTCATTATTATCACATCCATGAATTAATATTTCATTGCTGACACTCAGCTCAATAATTAATCCACATCATCGAATCATCCCTGCACTACATGCCAAGGATATTCTTTAGTATCACGACCACGAATTATCCATGCACTACGGCCAAAGATAATTGTGTTTTTATCAATGGTCCTGATTATGCCATAAAACAATTCATCTTTACACCCTTGGCCGAAGAGAATCCATAGCCATAATCATACCAAAAACTGTCCATCAATGCACTATGGCAAATGAGAATTTTTAACACATCATTTGTAACATTACGGTCATGATTATACCGAATAACACCTGGTCATAATCATACCAAGTCCATCTATGCACTACGGACCAAATATGACTTTTACCACATCATTTGTAACATTACGGTCATGATTATACCGAATAATCCATGCTCATAATCATACCAAGTCCATCTATGCACTACAGGCCACAGATGACTTTCAACATATTATAAACGTGAGGATGATGACAATATTATAAGCATTAATCAAACGAAATCAAGGATAAATATTAAAGACTTTAAATTTATCCAAATATTATCCATCATTTAATAAACTCATAATCTAATATTGTTAATATCATAACAATATTTTAATCACTTCATAAACTTATAAACAATTTATTTCAATTGTTTACACTCTACCAAATAATGCATTTAATCATTCAAAAATACCATACTCATAAGATTTCATCACCAATGATCAAATTACTCATCAAAAATCTGCACATACCTTATATAGGATTTTCAAGTCATAAAATCATATTTTTCCAACTTTGTTACTTCATATAACATATTTAACTCATATGTTCGTAACTAAACTATTTTCATACAAAATACCAAATCAGTCCCAAAAATTATTCTTTTCTGGGATTAAGCATAATATAGTCCCATAATCAACATATATTTTTCTTGACATTTTTAAAATTTATTTACTATTTTTCAAAAATTAATTTCTAATTAATTCTTTAAGAAATTAGCTACCTCAAGGTTAACTCTAAAAATTCCCAAATCTTGGCAGGATCTTACACATGTTAACATGATTTTCCAGTTTAAATTTCGTGGTCATCGGAGTTATAGAACTCTGGTTATAGCATTTTTCGTCGGACAAATCTAAATATTGAAATGGTCATAACTTGCTCATTTTAAGTCGGAATGAGCTCATTTTTGGACAGGGGGTACTTTATAACATATATTTTCATGTCCCAAAAGGCCAAAAATTTTCTCACAAATTAAGTGGCCGAAAATGCCCTTTTAAAAATCTGGATAGTAGCTTTTTGTTATTTTGCAGCTTTGGACTCTTTTACTAAAATCAGTCCACACGAAAATTTGCAACACCTTTTCCAGTGATTCCAGTTGGATAAGTTAGGAAACTCATAGATCTAACTCTAGGACTTAACCACACTCAAAAATTCAAAATATAATAGGAGATATGGTCAATTGAATTTTATGTTCCGTTTTCACCAAAATCTGATTTTTCAACCCCTTGTGATTTCTAAGAAACTTTCATGTTTTCACATAATAACCAACGTAACTCATCATAACACTTACTAATATCACATATACCCATGATTTTCATCAGTCCAATGCTTTTATTATGACTCTCATCATAATCAACGTAAATAGATTATTTCCATAATTTAATAAGGAATGAAATACAAAGGATCATTCACCATGCATATGGTAATCCACATAGACAGGTTATTCCAACAGAATAATAAAGAATAGAATAACAAAAGGATTCACCATGCATGCGATAGAGACCGCACAGATATGTTATTCCCAACAGAATAATAAAGACGTAACCAGGTCCGGCGTAAAACGCACAGACAGGATATTCCAGCAGAATAGTAAAGACGGAACCAGGTCCGGCGTAAAACGCACAGACAGGATATTCCAACAGAATAATAAAGACGGAACTAGGTCCGGCGTAAAACGCACAGACAGGATGTTCCAACAGAATAATAAAAATTGAATAACAGAAGAATTTCACCAAGTATAGGGTAGCCCGCGTATACAGGTTATTCCAACAGAATAATAAAAAATGGAATAACAAAAGTTTTCTTCATGAATAAGAAAGAATAACACCCCTTACGAGTACAACAAATAATATCCCTTACCTTTGAAAGAAGAGTATTCCGACTGGTAGGGCGAGGATATACTCGAACAAAACTTGCACTACGCTCAAAGCTTTCTTAAACTCTAAATAAATACGCTCAAGATTATAGAAGAAGAACTCTCTCTATAGTTTCTCTCTATAGAGTTTTAGTAATTCGTAAGAAATAATGAAGGAATGAGCTTCTATTTATAGAAGAATGGACTACATAGTAACTAATTCATGAACGGTCCATATTGATTTACTTTTAATCGGACGGTCCATATTTAAAGCAAAATCTTTTAAATAAAATATAATTTATTTATTTATAATCTAATAAAACGAATAACTTTATAAAAGATTTTACTATGAAAACACTATGCAAACACTATGCATAATAAAATATAATATATTCTAATTATTGTCTAATAATACTGATAACTTTATAAAAGCATTATGTTTTATATAAAAAGTTTTTCTATTTTATTACGTTAATAATACTAATAAAACAGAACTTCATTATCATTTACTTTGAAAAATTTTCAAATGTCACCCTTAACTTTAAACTTTTATCAATTTAACTATTCACAAAAATAGAAAAATTGAATACTTTTATTTTATAAAATTTTGGGGTCTCACAAAAGACGTATTGATCCATCCTTCTTTTTCACGAATAACACCGGCGATCCCCATGGTGATACGCATGGTTGAATATACTTCTTGTCTAACAGCTCCTGCAGTTGTACCATCAGTTCCTTCATCTCTATCGGAGCCATTCTGTATGGGGCCTTCGATATCGGTGCTGTTCCTGGCGCTAAGTCGATTATGAACTCAATCTCTGTAAGGCAAAAGTCCTGGCAAATCCTCTGGAAACACATCTACGAATTCCCTAACCACTGGTGTCTCTTCCAGTTTCACCCCCTTCTTCTGAGTATCGACTATGTAAGCTAAATAACCCACACAGCCTTGACTCAACTACTTCTTGGCCTGCATAATCGTCAAACATCTCATTTGTCTAGGCAACTTGCTACCACAGAAAACTACCTTTGACGGAGTCATAAGGTTTACGCATTTCTTTTGGCAATCAATTACTGCTCCATAATTGAACAACCAATCCATTCCCAAAATAACATCAAGCTCTCCAAGTCTAATCAGAATTAAATCTACCATCATGATATTCCCCTTAATATTCACCCTACAATTCTTGTATACAAACCTAACAGGAATTACTTCCTTATTCGCAATTTCTATGTTTAAATGGAAATTCAATTCTTCATTAGGCAATGCTAACCTTTTAGCAAATTCATCAGATATAAACGAGCAAGTAGCACCCGAATCAAATAATACATAAGCATCAATATCATTGATTGGGATAATACCTGACACAACATCTCTTGATTGCACAGCACCTTGCACAGTCATGTTGAAGGTTCTGGCTATGGGTTTGTTTGATGTTGTTAGTCCAGTAATGGCCCATGTAGCTCCACTGCTAGCTCCCTTGTTTCCTGTTGTATCTCCAGCTTTCTTCTTAGGGCACTCACGAGCAAAGTGATCCTTGAACCCGCACGTGAAGTAAACATTCTTCTTTGGTTGAGTGCAATTTGGGGCGATGTGACCCTCCTGGCCACAGTTAAAGCATACTCGTTTCCCCAATAAACAAACACCCTTGTGAAATTTCCCGCATGTAGCACATGCTTTGAACTTCTTATTCTGCTGATTACCCTGTTGATTTCCAGCCCCCACATTTTCATTCAATTTTCTCTTCAAGTTGTTGTTGCCGTTTCCACTACTACCACTACCATTCTTAACCTCCACCTCGTTCTTCTTCTTTTTCTGTTCTTGATTGAACTTTGTTACAGCCTCGCCTCCACTATCAGTGAGAATTGCCTTCTCCATTACCGCTGCGAATGTCTTCAGCTGGAATAGGGAGACCCTACTGTACAACCAGGGCTTCAGTCCCTGCTCAAACATCTTCGCCTTGCATTCTTTTGTGCTGACTTGATAAGGCGCAAACCTCGCTAACTCATTGAATTTTGCAGCATACTTGGACACCGTCATCGTTCCCTGCTTCAGTTCTGAAAACTGAACCTCTAGCTGACTCTTCGAACTCTCTGGGAAATAAGTCTCTAAGAATATCTCCTTAAACCTATCCCAAGTCATAACCCCTTGTCCTTCTCGAGTTTTTTTGGCCTGCCACTAATAACTAGCCTCTTCTTTCAACATGAATATTGCAAAAGCAGTCTTTTGATCTTCCCATACTCTCGCAACATCGAATACTTTCTCTATCTCCATGATCCAAGTCTGTGCCTCCACTAGATTGATGGACCCACGGAATTCTGGTCATCCAACCGCCTTAAAATCCTTAAAAGTTGTACCTTGATTCTGAGGTTAATTCTGCAATGCTCCCGTTAGTAACGTCACTAGCTGTTGAACGGGGTTAGCTTCAACATTGTTATTGTTAGTTCCCTCAGTGGTTCTCTGTCGTGGTTGACGTCTTAGTGGCATTTTCTGTTAAAAATACACCCATTAGATTATTATTCAACTCCTTTAAATATTTTCTACCCCTTTAAATATTTTCTACCCCATAAAATAAATCATCACATAACACATAACACTTTGAATAAAATAAAGTAACAACTTTTATTCATTCATAGTCTTTTTTAAAAAAGATAAGAACAATAGCATCACTACTATTAACATTACTTTCCTGAACTACTAAAGTTCCAGGATAACATCATCACCATATCCTATAATTTACATAACACTAGGGATTAACATATTATTTAGCATTTATTAATTGCATATCAGGTACATTCCCTACGATATCGTACTAAGATACTGCGTAGCCTTATAACGCTCTTCCTCCATAATCCAGAACATTACTCTTCGATCTAATATGTATGATGGCAGCGTCTCGAACTGAATCGGATAACCCATGACCCGATCTTGAGCTCGATTAATCACGATGTTGAAAACGTTATTCATCTCTTCCATCTTCATCCTCTTTACTTGTGCGTCTCTCGCTACTATCCTGGCTCGTTGAAACGCTTCCTCGTACGCATCTTCGGCTCTTGCCCTCTTATTAGATTCTTCTTGCAACTTGTTTTTCAGTTCTGCGATCTCCTCGATCAGTTGTTCATTCACTCCTTCAGTGGCTTCTCTTTGACATTGTTTAAACGTTCTTCTCGATCTAGGATCTCGTCGTCCTTCTGTGCCATTGAAGTCTATTGTTCAGCTACTATCCCTTGCAACTCCTCGACGGTATCCTAAAGTTCCACATTGCGGTCATAGACTTTATCGTACATACGAGCAGCTATCGAGTTCAGTGGAATCTCTTTCTCCTCATCCTCATCATCCTCATTCGACTACGACAGCTCAACGGGATCCTCCTCATCCATTTCCACATCATCATCCTCATCTTCAACCACTGTGACCAACGGAGCTGACTCCCGTGGAAGTAGTTGTTCCCGAACCACCTGAATGTCACGAGACTCCTCCTCTCTAGTCATCTGAGGTCATTTCTCCCTAGCCTGACTAGATTCTCCGACATTAACCATCCTGACAACATAAAATTTTTAAGTTTTAATTACTAATCATTATTACTTGACACTTACGAGCACATAAGTTGTAAACACATAAGCACATAACTATTTTATTACTTCTTCCTTAAAACTCGATAAGAGTTTATCACCACTATCTTTTCAAAGGTTACTTCCTAAGGCTTTTCCCCCGCCTAAGGTTACGTTTTCCAATAAGGAAACATAATTACGAACTTTGCTCAATAGAATTTAATAACTTGTGTAATTTATAAACAAGATAGAATAACAAACTTGCATAATTATAATCAAGATATGATAAGTTCAAATAGAGATTATGGTTAGAGAATTAGCTCAACTAAATAATAAATTCAAGAAACTTGCGTAATGTAAGAGTAGGGATAGGAGACTTGCCTCATGCGTTAGCTATACAATTATAACTCACGCTTCCTGAACACCCTAAACATTCCATTGACATCGTAACACAACTTCAGCCACATAATATTAATCTTATAGATTCAACTTCCACTTTTATATAACTTGTCAACCCAATTTGAATTCTGATTTCTTAAATCAATAAAACTTAACCAATCTAAAGTTCTTTCTTAGCCAACTATTCAACTTCATTAATCACATAATAAGGCTTTACAATAATAGCTTAAAGTATAATTTATAAATTTTCACAACTTGAAATCATCAATTACACATGAACAATCTATTATGATATCTCAATATAAGCTTAACATGTGACATCCCCAAATCTGAATACTTTATTCTCTCAAGATTTGGCTTTCACTTTATAAAAATATTTATATCTAACTACCCAATCATAATAAAATTGAATAATAAACCTTCCCATAAATGATTACATTAATAAAATCTCTCAGGTTATCCAACCTTTACATATAATCATTCAAATGCAGAAAATTAAATAACTCCATTACAATCATTAAAATAAAGTCTGATAATAAAATATCAACATATTACAAGTCTTCAATACTTGTTCATCTTTTCTTTCCCTTTACTGGTACTAGGCACATCGACCTTCACAACTTTAGCTGTAATAGTTATATAAGCAAGAGTGAGCAAACAAGACTCACTTGAAATGAAATTGAATAAAACTTTACATCAACTGCCCAATAATAGGCTCAATAGAACTAAACAATATGTTCTACTAACATTTTGAAATTTACAATTGAGGGTCTATTGACCACGAACCATATTCATAGTTATAAGTACTCTTTCAACTTAAATTTTAACAGTCATCAAACTATAAGGACTCCACGTACTTAGGGGGGATCAACCCTTCGTACAATGTATTGTGCACAAACATTTCAATGCTAAGCATAAACCCCTAATTTTAGGGTTGTTCATCTCAGTATTTAGAGTTCAAGTCGCCCCAAAGTAAGTTTGGTTTGGATACATTTCAAGGTAATTTGGAATTCAACGGACATCAACTAAGGATTAGTTGAATAAAAATTAATAACGTTATGCTATGGAATAATCATAACTGAATCGACATTATAAATTAAGGTAATGCTTTTGGAATAATCTAAAAGCATACATACTGAATAACATAACATACCTTGCTTGAACAACATTAAGCTAAGGTTAAAATTTTATTTAGAATTGAGTATTGAGCATGCATACCAAATAGTAAATTGAATTATAAAACTTTGTTCAACATTAGTATATCAGAATATGTAAATTTGCATGCTAAATAACAAGTTAAAGACAAGAATAACTTTTTCAATATCAGAATAAGATTTAGAAAACTTGCATCATCATAACAAACTAGATACAAGAACTTGATTAATCGTAAGAATAAACTTGCACAATGTAATAATAATAGAACTAGCTCAACAAAAATGTAGAATTAGAAAACTTGCTCAATATAACAATAGATTTAGAGAACTTGCAAAATCGTAAATAAACTAGCTCAACGAAAGTATGGAGATAGAAAACTTGCCTTGAGTAATAGCTAAACCAAAATAATCTGAATCACAATTATCCTATATACATATCATCAAGACATAATCAGTCATTACCAACACTCTATATCTCTACATCAAGTAGGGTTTGATTCTCAATCACATAATCAAATTATATCAATTACGATAATAAAAACACTCATTAAGTGTTAATTATATGCTCATTCATAGTACTATTGTGACGCCCCCAAAATTAGGTATACATCACCCATCTTTGGTCGCCAGATACATGGTACAGAATTGAAATACAACTTACTAATACAACTGTCGTGTACAATACGACAAAACATAAGTTGTGAGTTTGAATACAAATATTGTCTACTAGCGAGTATACAAAATCAAAAGGAGTCCTAATTACAATTATTATCACACTATTTCACAGAATAGTGAGGACTACTAATGCTATCCTCTGGACCATCACTCCGTTCCCCGACTCGTCCTAGCTATATTCTCATTTCCTGAAGAGAACAATGAAAGAAAGGGTGAGCTCAACTAGCCCAGTAAGAAATATTATGACTAAGATAATGCAGAATAAATTATCATTAGTCTCCAACAATGTTAAACTGATAAAATATAATAAACATCAAGTTTAACTACAGCGGAATAAGCAATCCATTAAAGGAGTCAAGTAGAAAATAAAATCTACTATCTTTTATGATTTAAAAGGTTTTTCATCACTGTTATCGCTGAGACTCAGCTTAATAAATATTTCACATCATCGAATCACCCCTGCACTACGGCCAAGGATATTCTTTAGTATAACGACCACAATTATCCATGCACTACTGGCCAAGAATATTTGTGTATTCATTAATGGTCATGATCATGCCAATAACTGTCCATCAATGCACTACGGGCCAATGAGGACTTTTATCACATCATTTGTAACATTACGGACATGATTATACCGAATAATTCCTAGTCATAATCATACCAAGTTCATCTATGCACTACAGGCCACAGATGACTTTCAACATAATATAAACATGAGGATGATGACAATGATATAAGAATTCAATAAAACAAGTTCAAGAATTAATTTATCTAGGAACTAATAACGTCCAAGTTTAAGAATGCTCAGAAGAATATTTCCATGAAAAGATACTGGATGAAGCACAAATATCAAGGATATTCCACTAATTTCATGGAGTATAGAAGTCAAAACTTTAACCAACCGAGTTTAATAACGGATGAAATAACAAAAGAAATCATCATGCATGCGGTACTTCGCATAGACAGGTTATTCCAACAGATTAATAAGTAACAGAACCAGGTCAGGCGAAATTCGCACCGACAGGATGTTCCAACAGAATAATAAAGATGAAACCAGGTCCGGCGTAAACGCATAGATAGGATATTCCAACAGAATAATAATAAAGAATGGAACCAGGTTCGGCGTAAACGCATAGACAGGATATTCCAACAGAATAATAATAAAGAATGGAACCAGGTCCGGCGTAAACGCATAGACATGATATTCTAATAAAATAATAAAGACTGGAATAACAGAAGAATTTCACCAAGTATAGGGTAGCCTGCGTATACTGGTTATTCCAACAGATTAATAAATAATGGAATAACAGAAGTTCTCTTCATTAATGCAAAAGAAATAACACTCCATACCGTAAAAGAAACTGGTATAAGAGTAGGGAAGTAGAAGAATACTTTTCTATAGTTTTTCTCTAATTTCTCTCTCTGAAGCTTCAGTGAATTCGTAAGAAATAATGAAGGAATGAGCTTCTATTATAGGAGAATTGAATGATACTATTGGACTGTACAGTAAAAAATTAGACGAAATAATTTGGCAGAGTCACGGGCGTCATACGGAGATTGATTTCAATGCAATAATTCATTACAAACAAAAAAATATATAATATATATATAATAAACACGTGCTATTATATATAATAATAATAATAATTGTACCCTCTCTGCCAATTGCGTATACATTAATACCTATAGTACTCCATCTTACCTCCACCAAAATCCACTATCATTTAAATATATATATAAAATAATAATAATTGTGTTCCCTCCACGTGAACACCCAATTTCCCTCCACCCACTTTGTCAATCTTGACAACATTGCATATATATAATATATAAATACATACCTTATATAAATATAAGTTTAATATATATATAAGTAATAAAACAAAACTAAGATGACTTTTCACGTAAGCATTAATAACCAATACCGTGTGCTAATATGCAACAAAGCGTATTACTGTACTTTTACTACCGAGTAGTTCAACTGTATTAACGGTAAAACTTTCACCGTTATTTTCATAAAAATATTTTTGTCGTTTTCTCAATCCGACAATAATTCTGTTGTGGGATCCACCAATGATTGGGCCGTTGTACGAATATTCCCTGGTAAAACGAATATTCACCGACTAATCGAATATAATACAACAACTTGCATATTTTGCAAAATTTATAAATATTACCCACAACTATAACATTATATCAATTTCACTCCATAATATTCAAAAATAATATTTATAGAAAATTCATCTTTATTCAAAAAGTTGGGATTTTACAATCTCCCCTTCTTATTAAATTTCGCCCTCGAAATTAGGGTATGTACTTGGTATGTCGAAGAGGTAAGGATACCTTTATTTCATTTCAGATTCTAACTCCCAAGTCATTTCCTCAACATCGTGGTTTCTCCACAAAACTTTGACTTGAGATATAACCTTGGAGCGTAGAATATGTTCCTTCTTATCCAAGATTTGAACAGGAACCTCTTCGTACGTCAAATCTTTAGCTATTTCGTCCGGTTCTAACTCAATAATATGGTTCAGGTCTTTCACATAATTACGCAACATGGATATGTGAAAAATGTTATGAACACGAGACATACTTGGCGGTAAAGCGAGCCTATAGGCCATAGTTCCTACTCGATCGAGGATTAAAAATGGGCCGATGAATCGAGGATTGAGTTTTCCTCTCTTTCCTAATCTCGTAACTCCTTTCCATGGAACAACACGTAACAACACATGATCTTCTATATCGAATTCCACGTCCTTTCGATGAAGATCATCATAACTCTTTTGTCGATCTTGTGAGGTTTTTATACATTGTCGGATCGTTTGAATCTTTTTCGTAGTCATACGTACCAACTCTGGACCCAACAACGTTACTTCACCCACCTCATCCCAGCATACTGGAGAACGACACTTTCTTCTATACAACGCTTCGAATGGAGCCATGCCAATACTTGCTTGATAACTGTTGTTGTATGAAAACTCCACCAATGGTAAGAACTTGTCTCAACTTCCCTTGAAATCAAGGACACAGAGTCTTAATAGATCTTCAAGAGTTTGAATAGTCCACGCCGATTGTCCCTCCGTTTGAGGATGATATGTCGAGCTAAATCGTAAATCTGTGCCCATAGCTTTCTGCAAACTAACCCAAAATCGTGAAGTGAATCTTAGGTCTCGATCAGAAACTATGGATACTGGCATACCATGCAGTCTTACAATCTCGTTTATATACATACGAGCAAGACGTTCAAGTGTATAAGTTTCTCGTATCGGTAAGAAATGAGCAGACTTGGTCAATCTATCAACAATGACCCAAATCGTATCTATACCTTGAGAAACCTTAGGAAGACCGATAACGAAATCCATGATAATGTGCTCCCACTTCCATTCTGGAATTTTTAGTGGTTACAATGAACCTTTTAGCACTTGATGCTCCGCCTTGACTCGTTGACACGTTAGACATCTTGAGATAAACAGCGCTATCTCTCTCTTCGTATTGCCCCACCAAAATGTATGTCGAAGATCATGATACATTTTGGTACTCCTGGGATGGATTGCAAACGGTGTGTTGTGCGCCTCCATCATGATTTTATACTTTAAATCAGGGTCGTTAGGAACACAAAGTCTGGAGTTGTCTCGAAGTATTCCTTCTTTATCGATTCTTGCTTCTGGCATAGCACCTTCTTGCACTTTCTTCCTCATACGCATCAGCTCCAGGTCTGTAGCTTGAGCAGCTTTAACTTTATCAATTAAAGTCGGTTCTACTCGTATATTCGCCATCATCACATGGGTCCCTGGAGTCTTTAACTCGATCTCCATCCTTTGCAAGTTACACAAAATGGGCCTTTGTGTTGACAATATCGCATTCGCACTTGCATATGATCTTCTACTCAATGCGTCAGCTACCACGTTTGCTTTTCCAGGATGGTATTGGATGGTATAACCATAATCTTTCAACAGTTCAAGCCAACGTTGTTGTCGCATGTTGAGATCTTTTTGAGTGAAGAAATATTTGAGGCTTTTATGATCCGCAAAGATCTCCACTTTTTCCCCATACAAGTAATGCCTCCAAATCTTTAGTGCGAAGACAACAGCTGCCAACCCTAGATCATGAGTAGGATAATTCTTCTCATATTCTTTGAGTTATCGTGAGGCATAGGCTATGACTTTTCCATGTTGCATGAGAACACATCCTAATCCTTTGCCCGAAGCATCACTATAGATGACAAATCCCTCCGAACCAGATGGTATTGTCAGAACAGGTGCTAAAATGAGTCTCCTCTTGAGTCCTTGAAAACTCTTCTCACATTCCTCGCTCCAATCGAACTTTGTATCTTTCCGAGTCAGCTGAGCTAGTGGAGTAGCGATTCGAGAAAACCCTTCTACGAGACTCCGATAATAACCAGCTAAGCCGAGAAAGCTACGTACTTCGGTCACTGATTTAGGTTGCTCCCAGCTTTGAATAGCTTCAATATTTTTTGGGTCAACAGATATTCCATGACTTGATACCACGTGCCCAAGGAATGCTACTTCCTCAAGCCAGAACTCGCATTTCTTCAATTTGGCATAAAGCTTGTATTCACGAAGCTTTTGGAGTATCAGTCTCAAGTGTTGCTCATGATCTTCACGGCTTTTAGAATAAATAAGGATGTCATCAATAAAAACGACCACAAAGTGATCCAAATATTTCTTGAATACTCGGTTCATTATATCCATGAAGGCAGCAGGAGCATTAGTCATTCCAAAGGACATGACTAGGAATTCATAATGCACGTACCGAGTTCTGAAAGCCGTCTTTGGAATGTCATCGGTTCTAATCTTCAATTGGTTGTGACGCCCCCAAAATTAGGTATACATCAACCATCTTGGGTCTTCAGATACATAGTACAGAATACAAATATAACTTACTAATACAACTGTCGTGTACAATACGACAAAAACATAAACTGTGAGTGTGACGACCACAAAACAGGTCCATTCCATCCAACCTATTCTGAGTCGCCAAATACATGGTAAAGAAAATAACTACAACTTTATTACAACAATTGTCGTGCAAAATACAACAACACATATGCTGTGAGTTTGGATACAAATATATACCAAATGTGACTCATGTCCCAATCGTGGACAACACCTCACAATGATACCTTACATAAAGGTATAGTCAAAACCTGTTTTAAAAATTAGAATCTTTAGGAAGTGCTCAAGGAAACCTTCGTACATGGGAGGCCATGCGTCTAGGTTATGATAGATATCATATGGCTACAGAATTATCCTTGGTTGACCCAATATACGCTAAAGAAAAACTAGAAGTTTACTATCATATTCTTTCCAATGGTGAATCTTCTCTTGACATATCATTATCTCCACTGTCTCTAATTGAAAATTATACTTCAAACAAACACCAAGATTATATAGGTAGTGCTCGTAAAGATACTCAGCAAGTGGATGAGCACAACCCTGTCTTATGATGACACGAGGTTGCATGTCATTAGACATCTTGTATGATAGTGACAAATCACCCTTCCAACTTTGAGTTCGCCTCACCCTATTTTCTTCACCAAATATAACTACTAAATGATGACCACCGTTCTATTCCCTTGTTACCCCCGCTCGACCCAGCTACACTCTTATTACCTGAAAGGAATTGTGAAATAAAATGGTGAGCACAACTAGCTCAGTAAAGTGTATCATGACGAAAGATAATTAAATTATCTTTAGCCTTCATCAATAATAAATCAGAGATTTAGAACATATGGTAAATGATAAAAATTTCAACCATAGTTGCAGCGGAACGAGCAATCCATTAGAAGAGTCAAATAGACTATAAAGTCTATTATCTTCTCTATGTTAAAAATCCACCAACAATGTTTTATCCCTGTAACATCAATCAACAATTCTGGTCCACAATCATATGAATAACTCATAATCATAACTGTAGTTCTAAATTCCTCTTCTCATCCAAGACGAAGATAATTTTCATCACCTATCTTTACCTGAAACATCAAAGATCATGGATATACTAAATCACAGTTCCTGTTCATAATCATACTAATAACTTCATCTTTGCACTACGACCAAAGATATTCATTTGTACCAGTTGGTCATGTTCATCTCAACACATGTTCATCTTTGCACTACTGGCCAAAGATATTCAACAACATGTCATCTTTGCACTACAGGCCAAAGATATTCATCAACAATTCATCTTTGCACTACAGGCCAAAGATATTCATCAACAGTTCGTATTAGCTCTATAGGCCAAATATATTAATATCTCAAAGAAATATATAATCATTTCAGAATTATATAAATAATAATTCTAACCATGTTGATCAATTCACCTTTACACTTAAGCTAAAGATATTTAGTTATAAATTCAATGGTCATGATCATACCAGTCAACAATTTAACTTTTCCACTACTGGCCAAAGAGAACCCTAGTCATGATCATACCAATAATCTACCCATCTTTACACTCAAGTGAAAGAGAATAACATCATTAGGGTTATAAATATGCTATATATGATAATAAAAATAATATGATTAACATATAGATTTATTCTCAAGAGTAATATTCATAAATTAACTATAATTTGGTTAGAAAAAGAAACCAATTTTATCATGAATAGTAACTTGTGAATAGTAACTTATGAATAGTAACTTCGTGAATAGTAACTCATGAATAGTAACTCGTGAATAGTAAACCCGACATAAAAAGGTAGAAATTCCACAATAAAATACATACCAATATTTCGGTATAATGATATTGAAATAACATTTCTTAAACTTATAAACAATTTATTTAAATTGTTTACACTTTACTAATTAATGCATTTTAATCATCCTAAAATGTCAAACTCATAAGATTTCATTTCCAATAACCAAAACCCTCATCAAAAATCTGCATATACCTCATATAGGATTCTCAAGCCATAAAATCCTATTTTCCAATTTTCTTACTTCACATAACATATTTAATTCATTTACTCATAACTAGACTATTTTCATGAAAAATACCAAATCAGTTCCAAAAATATTTCTTTTCTGGGATTTAGCAGAATATAGTCACATATTGAACATATATTTTTCTCAAAATTTTTAAAACTCATTTACTATTTTTCATATGACCAAAACCGCCAAATATTTAGACATTTATCATAAATTGTACTTTTATCCAAAAATTTTGAAATTCACAGAGTACACTTCTATCATATACATGTATTCTCAATAAAAATTTCATCAATTTTGGAGTTAACCGCAAGGAGTTATAAGCGGTTACTTTTAAAATAGTCTTTTCCCGTAAAATTCATAACTCTTAATCTATACATCCAAAAATCACCATTTTTGGACACAATCAATAAAACTCATCAAAATATCACTTCAAATTTTTCCAGAATTTTTTGAAGTTCAGAAAAATTACGAAACTGAAAATCATAACAACCCTTAAAATCTCTTATTATCCCTTACCTCAAAAGTGCAGTATTTCTGACTGGAATGCAAAGCCGAAGGAAACTTGCACTGAATAGCAACTCTCAAAGTATCTAAATACTCACAAAATATGCTTCATAATATAGAGATAGAAAGAGAGAAAGCTTATGTTTCTGGTGTGATTTTCAATTCTAACTTAGCCCTCTATTTATAGGAAAATGTTAGCACGCCGAAGCAGACTTAACCTGCAACCTGATGGCTTTACCTGCTACTATTCTCACCCACCACATTTGAATAAAAATCTCAGCACATTTCTTCACCAACCAAGAGTTGGGCCCACCAATTCTAGAATTTTCTACCAAAATGATTAACTCCGAAAATTCAACAATTTCTGAACCATTCATCTCGTAAAATTCATAATAAATCATACGTTCATTTTTAACGGTTCAAAATTTGTGGACATATACTCAACTTATATATGTATAACATATCCAAAAATCACAACGATCCAACGGTCGGATTAAAAATTATAACCCTCGCAAAATATCTCAAAAACCCTAATTTGATTTTCAATACCTCCGTTCCGACAAAAATACAGATAAAACACCTCAACATTAACTCCTTCATTTTTAACCATAAAAAATATATCCCTCATTTATATCCACATAAAATAAATATTTCCTTATCATATGAATCAATAATTAATTATTCACAAATAATATTACAGAATCACATTTATGACAACCAGGCCGTTCCCAGGAAGAGGGGGCTTTCCAATAAGGATTTCTCCTTATTGGCGCGCAATTAGATGACCAAACCTCTCCTTAGACAGAACTTTCTAGACATTGCCAATAATGTTATCTAATAATATTATTCAAATAATATGAATTATTGATCTGATAAAGGAAAATACTGTGCAGCAATAATTATTGAAACAACAATAATATAAAATATCAACGCAGCAATTATTGAATCAATAAAATAAAATATTAAACAATAACTACTGTAACAATTATTGAGTAGTGTCTTCTTACGTAAGAATCAATAATTGGTGCAATACCGTGTGCTACTGTACAATAACGCGTATTATTGTATTTTAACCACCGGGTATTTCAACAGTATTAACGGCAACAACTACGCTGTTATTTGTAAAAGCTCAAATTTATCGTTTTCTTCATCCGACAGTTATTCGTTATGGGGCCCACAAATAGCTGCGCCGTCGTACGAATATTCCCCGACAGAAAGAATATTCCACGACCAAACGAATATTCCCCGACAACAATGATTATTTTATAACCACTTGCTTATTTTGAAAAAAAATTCACATTTCACCCATAACTTTAAACTTTTATCAATTTAACCATTTACTGAATAGTAATTATAACAAAAATTGAATACTTTTATTTCATAGCATTCGGGGTCTTACAATCTCCCCTCCTTATGAAATTTCGTCCCCGAAATTTACGTACCTGGTAATTCAAAGAGTTGAGAATACCTTGCTTTCATTTCAGATTCCATCTTCCCTGTCATCATGATTTCTCCATTGCTCATCTCCTATATTTTAGATATCATTCTAGAATACAGCTTCAGCTTCAAAACAAGAGTTAATTGAACAAATTAACATATCACATAATATCCCGATATTATGACTGACCAACAAATAAGCTTAGGTAGGACACACTAGCCAAGGATTTACTCATCTCTCTCCTCCTAGTTATATTTCCCGATCTCCGCCAGAGACCATATCCCTAAGCTCTGATACCAACTGTGACAACCCCAAAACAGGTCCATTCCATCCAACCTATTCTGAGTCGCCAAATACATGGTACAGAAAATAACTACAACTTTATTACAACAATTGTCGTGCAAAATACAACAACACATATGCTGTGAGTTTGGATACAAATATATACCAAATGTGACTCATGTCCCAATCGTGGACAGCACCTCACAATGATACCTTACATAAAGGTATAGTCAAAAACTGTTTTAGAAATTAGAATCTTTGGGAAGTGCTCAAGGAGACCTTCGTACATGGGAGGCCATGCGTCTAGGTTATGATAGATATCATATGGCTACAGAATTATCCTTGGTTGACCCAATATACCCCAAAGAAAAATAAGAAGTTTACTATCATATTCTTCCCAATGGTGAATCTTCTCTTGACATATCATTATCTCCACTGTCTCTAATTGAAAATTATACTTCAAACAAACACCAAGATTATATAAGTAGTGCTCGTAAAGATACTCAGCAAGTGGATGAACACAACCCTGTCTTATGATGACACGAGGTTGCATGTCATTAGACATCTTGTATGATAGTGACAAAACACCCTTCCAACGTTGAGTTCGCCTCAGCCTATTTTCTTCACCAAATATAACTACTAAATGATGACCACCGTTCTATTCCCTTGTTACCCCCGCTCGACCCAGCTACACTCTTATTACCTGAAAGGAATTGCGAAACAAAATGGTGAGCACAACTAGCTCAGTAAAGTATATCATGACTAAAGATAATTAAATTATCTTTAGCCTTCATCAATAATAAATCAGAGATTTAGAACATATGGTAAATGATAAAAATTTCAACCATAGTTGCAGCGGAACGAGCAATCTATTAGAAGAGTCAAATAGACTATAAAGTCTATTTTCTTCTCCATGTTAAAAATCCACCAATAATGTTTTATCCCTGTAACATCAATCAACAATTCTGGTCCACAATCATATGAATAACTCATAATCATAACTGTAGTTCTAAATTCCTCTTCTCATCCAAGACGAAGATAATTTTCATCACCTATCTTTACCTGAAACATCAAAGATCATGGTTATACCAAATCACAGTTCCTGTTCATAATCATACTAATAACTTCATCTTTGCACTACGACCAAAGATATTCATTTGTACCAGTTGGTCATGTTCATCTCAACACATGTTCATCTTTGCACTACTGGCCAAAGATATTCAACAACATGTCATCTTTGCACTACAGGCCAAAGATATTCATCAACAATTCATCTTTGCACTACAGGCCAAAGATATTCATCAACAGTTCGTATTAGCTCTATAGGCCAAATATATTAATATCTCAAAGAAATATATAATCATTTCAGAATTATATAAACAATAATTCTAACCATGTTGATCAATTCACCTTTACACTTAAGCTAAAGATATTTAGTTATAAATTCAATGGTCATGATCATACCAGTCAACAATTTAACTTTTCCACTACTGGCCAAAGAGAACCCTAGTCATGATCATACCAACAATCTACCCATCTTTACACTCAAGTGAAAGAGAATAGCATCATTAGGGTTATAAAAATGCTATATATGATAATAAAAACAATATGATTAACATATAGATTTATTCTCAAGAGTACTATTCATAAATAAACTATAATTTGGTTAAAAAAAGAAACCAATTTTATCATGAATAGTAACTCGTGAATAGTAACTCATGAATAGTAACTTTGTGAATAGTCACTCATGAATAGTAACTCGTGAATAGTAAACTCGACACAAAAAGGTAGAAATTCCATAATAAAATACATACCAATATTTCGGTATAATGATATTGAAATAACATTTCTTAAACTTATAAATAATTTATTTAAACTGTTTACACTTTACTAATTAATGTATTTTAATCATCCTAAAATGCCAAACTCATAAGATTTCATTTCCAATAACCAAAACCCTCATCAAAAATCTGCATATACCTCATATAGGATTCTCAAGCCATAAAATCCTATTTTCCAATTTTCT
Organism: Panax notoginseng; assembly: GCA_016801055.1. NCBI lineage: Eukaryota > Viridiplantae > Streptophyta > Magnoliopsida > Apiales > Araliaceae > Panax > Panax notoginseng. The sequence goes on from CM029015.1 coordinate 137,982,884, forward strand.
TACTTCACATAACATATTTAATTCATTTACTCATAACTAGACTATTTTCATGAAAAATACCAAATCAGTTTCAAAAATATTTCTTTTCTGGGATTTAGCAGAATATAGTCACATATTGAACATATATTTTTCTCAGAATTTTTAAAACTCATTTACTATTTTTCATATGACCAAAACTGCCAAATATTTAGACATTTATCATAAATTGTACTTTTATCTAAAAATTTTGAAATTCACAGAGTACACTTCTATCATATACATGTATTCTCAATAAAAATTTCATCAATTTTGGAGTTAACCGCAAGGAGTTATAAGCGGTTACTTTTAAAATAGTCTTTTCCCGTAAAATTCATAACTCTTAATCTATACATCCAAAAATCACCATTTTTGAACACAATCAATAAAACTCATCAAAATATCACTTCAAATTTTTCCAGAATTTTTTGAAGTTCAGAAAAATTACGAAACTGAAAATCATAACAACCCTTAAAATCTCTTACTATCCCTTACCTCAAAAGTGCAGTATTTCTGACTGGAATGCAAAGCCGAAGGAAACTTGCACTGAATAGCAACTCTCAAAGTATCTAAATACTCACAAAATATGCTTCATAATATAGAGAGAGAAAGAGAGAAAGCTTATGTTTCTGGTGTGATTTTCAATTCTAACTTAGCCCTCTATTTATAGGAAAATGTTAGCACGCCGAAGCAGACTTAACATGCAACCTGATGGCTTTACCTGCTACTATTCTCACCCACCACATTTGAATAAAAATCTCAGCACATTTCTTCACTAACCAAGAGTTGGGCCCACCAATTCTAGAATTTTCCACCAAAATGATTAACTCCGAAAATTCAACAATTTCTGAACCATTCATCTCGTAAAATTCATAACAAATCATACGTTCATTTTTAACGGTTCAAAATTTGTGGACATATACTCAACTTATATATGTATAACATATCCAAAAATCACAACGATCCAACGGTCAGATTAAAAATTATAACCCTCGTAAAATATCTCAAAAACCCTAATTTGATTTTCAATACCTCCGTTCCGACAAAAATACAGATAAAACACCTCAACATTAACTCCTTCATTTTTAACCATAAAAAATATATCCCTCATTTATATCCACATAAAATAAATATTTCCTTATCATATGAATCAATAATTAATTATTCACAAATAATATTACAGAATCACATTTATGACAACCAGGCCGTTCCCAGGAAAGAGGGGGCTTTCCAATAAGGATTTCTCCTTATTGGCGCGCAATTAGATGACCAAACCTCTCCTTAGACAGAACTTTCTAGACATTGCCAATAATGTTATCTAATAATATTATTCAAATAATATGAATTATTGATCTGATAAAGGAAAATACTGTGCAGCAATAATTATTGAAACAACAATAATATAAAATATCAACGCAGCAATTATTGAATCAATAAAATAAAATATTAAACAATAACTACTGTAACAATTATTGAGTAGTGTCTTCTTACGTAAGAATCAATAATTGGTGCAATACCGTGTGCTACTGTACAATAACGCGTATTATTGTATTTTAACCACCGGGTATTTCAACAGTATTAACGGCAACAACTACGCTGTTATTTGTAAAAACTCAAATTTATCGTTTTCTTCATCCGACAGTTATTCGTTATGGGGCCCACAAATAGCTGCGCCGTCGTACGAATATTCCCCGACAGAAAGAATATTCCACGACCAAACGAATATTCCCCGACAACAATGATTATTTTATAACCACTTGCTTATTTTGAAAAAAAATTCACATTTCACCCATAACTTTAAACTTTTATCAATTTAACCATTTACTGAATAGTAATTATAAGAAAAAATTGAATACTTTTATTTCATAAAATTCGGGGTCTTACAGTGAGTTTGAATACAAATATTATCTTTTAGAGAGTATTCATACTCAAATGGAGTCCTCATTACATTTATTAACACACCATTACATAGAATAGTGAGGACTACTAACTAATACTATCATTCGGACCATCACTCCGTTTCCCGACTTGCCCCAGCTACGTTCTCATTTCTTGAAGAGAACAGTGAAAGAAAGGGTGAGCTCAACTAGCCCAGTAAGAAATATTATGACTAAGATAATGCAGAATAAATTTTCATTAGCCTTCAACAGTGTTAAACTGATAAAATATAATAGACATCAAGTTTAACTCCAGCGGAACAAGTAATCCATTAAAAGAGTCAAGTAGAAAATAAACTCTACTATCTTTTATGATTTAAAAGGTTTTTCAACACTGTGATCGCTGGGACTCAGCTTAATAAAATAATCCACATCATCGAATCACCCCTGCACTATGGCCAAGGATATTCATGTATTCATTAATGGTCATGATCATGCCAACAACTGTCCATCAATGCACTACGGGCCAATGAGGACTTTTACCACATCATTTGTAACATTACGGTCATGATTATACCGAATAATCCCTGGTCATAATCATACCAAGTCCATCTATGCACTACAGGCCACAGATGACTTTCAACATTTTATAAACATGAGGATGATGACAATGATAAAAGAATTCAATAAAACAAGTTCAAGAATTAATTTATCCAAGAATTAACAACGTCCAAATTGTCAACATGATACTGCTTTGTGGAGTAAAATTCAAGAATGCTTAGAAGAATATTTTCATGAAAAGATACTGGATGAAACGCAATTATCAAGGATATTCCACAAATTTCATGGAGTATAGAAGTCAAAACTTAACCAACTAAGTACAATAAAGAATGGAATAACAAAAAAAATCACCATGCATGCGATAGACCGCACAGACAGGTTATTCCAACAGAATAATAAATAATGGAACCAGGTCCGGCGTAAACGCACAGACAGGATATTTCGACAGAATAATAAATAATGGAACCAGGTCCGGCGTAAACGCACAGACAGGATATTCCGACAGAATAATAAATAATGGAACCAGGTCCGGTGTAAACGCACAGACATGTTATTCCGACAGAATAATAAATAATGGAACCAGGTCCGGTGTAAACGCACAGACAGGATATTCCGACTGAATAATAAATAATGGAACCAGGTCCGGTGTAAAACACACAGACAGGATGTTCTAACAGAATAATAATAAAAACGGAACCAGGTCCGGTGTAAAACATACAGACAGGATGTTCCAACAGAATAATAATAAAAACGGAACCAGGTCCGGTGTAAAACACACAGACAGGATGTTCCAACAGAATAATAATAAAAACGAAACCAGGTCCGGTGTAAAGCACACAGACAGGATGTTCCAACAGAATAATAGAAGAATGTCACCAAGTATAGGGTAGACCGCGTATACAGGTTATTCCAACATAATAATAAGAAATGGAATAACAAAAGTTCTCTTCATGAATAAAAAAGAATAACACCCCTTATCGTTTTAAAGAAGAGCTAAAATAAAGAAGTAGTTAAGTAGCAGAATACTCTTCTCTCTCTATAGTTTCTCTCTCTAGAGTTCAGTGAATTTGTGAAAAATAATGAAGCCCTAGGCCTCTATTTATAGAAAAACTGAGGGTGGCTCTTGGTCTTAACGAAGGGTCAAATGACTCTTGGTCTTAACGAAGGGTCAAATGACTCTTGGTAATATTAAAGGGACAACTACTATTGACGAAAGTAATTATTATTGACCAAGATAAATACTATTGACGAAGGTAATTACTATTGACCAAGGTAAATACTATTGACCAAGGTAAATACTATTGACGACGATAATTAGTATTGACGACGGTAATTACTATTGACGATGGTAATTACTATTGACGAAGAGACTCTTAGATGATGAAATATGGCCCCCCATAAAAATAACCAAACTTACCACAAGGTCTCAATTATTGATTTAATAATATAACATATTATACAGATGATACTATGACAATAATTTAAGAGATATGATGCAGCAATTACTGTAGTAATAATTGAGTATAGCTGAGTGACTTCTCACGTAAGCATCAATAATCAATACCGTGTGCTACTATGCAACCACGCGTATTACTGTACTTTTATTACCGGGTAGTTCAACAGTTTTAACGATTTTAACGGTAACACCTCAGCCGTTATTTTTATAGAAAGATAATTTTGTCGTTTTCTAACTACGACTATACTTCTGTTGTGGGGTCCACCAATGATTGTGCCGTCGTACGAATATTCTCCGACAAAAAGAATATTCCCCGACCAAACGAATATTTTAAAACAACTTGCTTACTTTGCAAAATTTATAAATAATACCCACAACTATAATATTATATCAAATCCACACCATAATATTCAAAAAAATTATTTCGAGAAAATTAAATATTTATTCATAAAATATGGGGTCTCACAATCTCCCCTCCTTATGGAATTTTTCCCTCGAAATTTACGTACATACCTGGTATGCCGAACAGGTGAGGATACATTGACTTCACTTCAAATTCTAACTCTTGAGGTATAACCTTTGAGCGTCGAATATGATCCTTCTTATCGAAGATTTTAACACGTATCTCCTCAAACATTAAATCATCCGCTATCTCATCCGGTTCTAAATTAATAATGTTGTTCAGGCCGTCCACATATTTACGTAACATCGATACGTGAAAAAAAAACGTTATAAACACACGACATGCTTGGCGGTAAAACGAGTCTATAAGCCACAGTTCCTACTCGATCGAGGATTTTAAATGGGTCAATTACATCGAGGGTTGAGATTTCCTCCCTTTTGTTAGAGTTTATGCCCTAGAGGCCAATTATTTGATGTAATTGCTTAACATTTGATATTATTGTTGATTGAATAAATAAATGATTTTATTATGGTTTTAATTACTGCGTAATATAATTGTTAACATAATAAAATTCCTTAGAATAGTGATACAAAATATATAGTTTCAAGTATGTGACTTGAACATGAGATTATATAATTATAATTAGTATCATTGTTCTTAAATGTCCCTAGTCGAGTATCATTGTTGATGGGACAACAATGATGCATTGAGACTAGTATGTGGATTGACTGATGACCAAATCTCATTGGTCATAAATATATGAGATATTAAGTCAATGCATAGGTACATGTTAGAGAACAATGTACTGGACAGACCCACCATGAGAATTCTATATGGAGCATTATGCGAAATGTCATTAGTAATTCTCATAGTGACAATGATGTAATGGTCCTCCGACCTGAAACCGCTATATTACTACACGAGAATATATGTACTTTGATATCATCAAATGTCACCTTTAATAGGGTGGACTATAAAGGTGATTACTGGGTTCATTATGAATCGTGTGAGTAATATGAGTGATCTAGATGGAATTTAACCATCCTATATTTTATAGGTGATATCCATAGGCCTCTTGATTGAGTAGGACTATGAAATGCATGGCCATGCTCAAATAGTGATTTGTTTCATATAGTCTACTCATTGATCAAGAAAACTCAGATTAAATTATGAAGAGTATGACACATTCCATGACTCGAGTTTAATCTAGGATATTAAGGTTAAAAGGATTAAATTACATTGAAACATTGGTCACGAAAAGGTTGCATCGAATCATCGATCTTATTATTACTTGGGTAGCAGTGATGCATTACTAGATGCCGCTCACTGTTTATAACTTTATAATATGATTTTAAGGTTATTGCCAACGTAATAATAACCTATAGGGTCACACACAAAGAACGTAATTAAAAGGAAATTAATTTAAATTGTAAAGATTTAAATATGTCAATATGATTGATATAATTTTAAATTACGAATTTAAATTAATAGGATAATTTATATATAGGTATATTAATTAAGTAAGACTTAATTAAGATATATATAAATTCGGATTTTAATAATATTAGGTTTTGATTAATTCCTCCTGACTGCTATATATATGATGTATATCAGACTTTAGGTTTTTACGTCAAAACAAAACCCTAGCCGCTCTTAGAGAGAGACTAGAGAAAACAGTTCCGAAAATCCTCATCCTTGGTGGCTAGTACCGCGATTCCTTCTTCTGCAAATCGTAAGACGATTCGCGGAGCGTTCGTGTGGATACCGTAGAGACGCAGTCGGTTTGTATTGCGTTGGAGATTCGAGGCGCAGTCGATTTCAGACTCTCGTTTTCATATTCGGTATAATTTCTAAACCTCTTAATTAATTGATTTTTCGCATGGATCCTGTTTTAGGGTTTCGGAAATTGCTTTAAAATTTTAATTTCCGCTGTGCGTTTCTGTGCCGAAACCCTACACCTTTGTCGATTCTTGCTTCTAGAATAACGCCCTCTTGAACCTTCTTCTTCACATTTATCAGCTCTGAGTATGTTGCTTGAGCGGCTTTAACTTTATCGATTAAAATCGATTCTAATCATATATTCGTTATCTTCACGTGGGTTCGTATATTCGCACTTGTAACCGCATACGATCTTCTACTCAACGCATCAGCTTCCACGTTCGCTTTTCCACAATGGTATGGAATGATCATAATCTTTAACAGCTCGAGCCAAGGTCTTTGGCACATGTTACGTTCGCTTTAGTTGAAAAAATATTTGAGGGTTTAAGAAATGGGTTTTGTACTGGGGTCAATACAAAATTCGATTTTACGCTCTGGGGTAGGCTAAGAAGTCTTCAAGAATACGTCAGGAAATTTATTAACAATAGAAATATCATTCAAAACTATGACTCTCGTCCAAGACTTGAATAACACGTCACATTGATACCTATGAACTTGTCACCGTTATTCACAACGTTGCCTTCAGAAAGTCTGGCTTCGGTGCATTCCACACAAGAAAGTCACAAGATAAAGGCTCAGGGCTCTTTACTTATGGCTTGATATGACAATGATTGACTTTAGTGGTTTGGTTACTTGAATTCGCATAACAGGTTGGTTAGGAATATGAAAGTTAACCACCTTACGAGAAGCATGATGAGTAGTTAACCAATCAATTTCTAAAATCACATCAAAGGCAAGTATTTTCAAAGAGATAAGATTGACGGGTAACGTGAAAGTGTTGATTTGAACAAGATTTATAAATAGTGGAGGTAACGAAGATTTATCTCAACTGAGTTTAAACAGACATATCAAAGTCTAAGTTCTCCGGAGTTAACTTCAAATATTGAACACAACTAGGTGAAATAAAAGAATGAGTAGAACCGGTATCTAACACGGTATAGACTTCGCAAGAGTTTATGACAAACATACCCGTGATAATTTTATTCAGGTTCCTCGTCACGAAAAAAAACGCTCTCTCTTAAACTACTGGCTTTGGCTTGTCTGAGACATCCTTTGGTGGCTCCATCCTAGCTGAACTTGTCTTCGGTGAACGACAAAATCGGCCTAGGTGACCTTCTCTTCCACAATTATAACATGCCTTGGACGGCATCGCGCAGTTTGGACTGATATGTCCCTCTCCTCCGCATTTGAAACATATGATAGGTGGTCGTTCTCCATCCTTAACAACGGTTACTGGTGCTGACGTCTTTCCATCATTGTTGAATTTTCGCTTCTTAAAATGACCATTCTTATTGTTTTGGCCCTGATTACCACCGAAGTGGTTACCATTTCTGGCCTGTTGATTCCCTCCACGCTTGTTATCACCGCTTCGATGACTGCTCTCACTAGTATTATTATTTTACCGACTGCTCTCTTTTGGTTGCGTTGACTCGTTATCGCGCTCCACTAATTGAGCCCTATTCACAACATTTGAATACAAACACAGTTTATGAGAAATAAGATGTTGACGTATCTCAGGTTTCAAACCTCGTAAAAACATTCGCATCATTCGCTCTTCATTATCCACCAAGTGGGACGCAAATCGGGACAACTCAGCAAATTTAGACTCATACTGCGACACGGTCATATTATTCTGCTCCATTTTGATGAACTCCATCTCCTTCATGTGACGAACACTTTTGGGAAAGTATTTGTCATTGAACAGCTCTTAGAACTTCTCCCAAGACATCTTCAGTGCGGCAGGTTGAGTACGCTTAATCGATTCCCACCAGTAATCTGCCTCTCCTCGCAACATAAAGGCGGCAAAGGGAACCTTTTGCTCCTCGGAGCATCCCAAGACATCAAATATCTTGGTAATCTGCTTTATCCATGTTTTCGCTATAAGTGGTTTTGGCTCTCCCTTAAACTCTGGTGGTCCCAGCTCCTTGAACTGTTTAGCGGTGACCGTCTGAGAGTTTTCAGTGTTTCCACCTATATTTTGGACAGGAGCCGCTCTTGCCTGCTGTTGCATGAACTGCATAAAGTTTCTAATCATTCCATCATTCATCACCTGGTCAGTGTTGTTGTTTGCATGAGGATTGTCACCTTCCTGATGCACATTGTCCTGATTATTGATATGTGGTGAATCAACAGTCGCCTGTGCTCCATTGCTATTCTTAACATTCTCTGATGCCATTTTCAGATACTGCCACAAAATAAAAGTTAATTGATATGTCATATATTATCCTTATATTATGACCGACCAATTAAATACCATGCAAATAAACTTAGGTAGGTCATACTAGCGAAGGAATTCCCCGTCTCTCCCCTCCTAGTTCTGTTCTCACATTTTAGCCAGGGATCATATCCCTAAGCTCTGATACCAACTGTGACGCCCCCAAAATTAGGTATACATCACCCATCTTGGGTCGTCAGATACATAGTACAGAATACAAATACAACTTACTAATACAACTGTCGTGTACAATACGACAAAAACATAAACTGTGAGTTTGAATACAAATATTATCTTCTAGAGAGTATTCATACTCAAAAGGAGTCCTCATTACATTTATTAACACACCATTACATAGAATAGTGAGGACTACTAACTAATACTATCATTCGGACCATCACTCCGTTTCCCGACTTGCCCTAGCTACGCTCTCATTTCCTGAAGAGAACAGTGAAAGAAAGGGTGAGCTCAACTAGCCCAATAAGAAATATTATGACTAAGATAATGCAGAATAAATTATCATTAGCCTTCAACAATGTTAAACTGATAAAATATAATAGACATCAAGTTTAACTGCAGCGGAATAAGCAATCCATTAAAAGAGTCAAGTAGAAAATAAACTCTACTATCTTTTATGATTTAAAAGGTTTTTTAACACTGTGATCGCTGGGACTCAGCTTAATAAAATAATCCACATCATCGAATCACCCCTGCACTACGGCCAAGGATATTCATGTATTCATTAATGGTCATGATCATGCCAACAACTGTCCATCAATGCACTACGAGCCAATGAGGACTTTTACCACATCATTTGTAACATTACGGTCATGATTATACCGAATAATCCCTGGTCATAATCATACCAAGTCCATCTATGCACTACAGGCCACAGATGACTTTCAACATTTTATAAACATGAGGATGATGACAATGATATAAGAATTCAATAAAACAAGTTCAAGAATTAATTTATCCAAGAATTAACAATGTCCAAATTGTCAACATGATACTGCTTTGTGGAGTAAAATTCAAGAATGCTTAGAAGAATATTTTCATGAAAAGATACTGGATGAAACGCAATTATCAAGGATATTCCACAAATTTCATGGAGTATAGAAGTCAAAACTTAACCAACTGAGTACAATAAAGAATGGAATAACAAAAGAAATCACCATGCATGCGATAGACCGCACAGACAGGTTATTCCAACAGAATAATAAATAATGGAACCAGGTCCGGCGTAAACGCACAGACAGGATATTCCGACAGAATAATAAATAATGGAACCAGGTCCGGCGTAAACGCACAGACAGGATATTCCGACAGAAATAATAATAATGGAACCAGGTCCGGTGTAAACGCACAGACAGGATATTTCGACAGAATAATAAATAATGGAACCAGGTCCGGCGTAAACGCACAGACAGGATATTCCGACAGAATACTAAATAATGGAACCAGGTCCGGTGTAAAACACACAGACAGGATGTTCCAACAGAATAATAATAAAAACGGAACCAGGTCCGGTGTAAAACACACAGACAGGATGTTCCAACAGAATAATAATAAAAACGGAACCAGGTCCGGTGTAAAACACACAGACAAGATGTTCCAATAGAATAATAGAAGAATGTCATCAAGTATAGGGTAGACCGCGTATACAGGTTATTCCAACAGAATAATAAGAAATAGAATAACAAAAGTTCTCTTCATGAATAAGAAAGAATAACACCCCTTACCGTTTTAAAGAATAGCTGAAATAAGGAAGTAGTTAAGTAGCAGAATACTCTTCTCTCTCTCTATAGTTTCTCTCTCTAGAGTTCAGTGAATTCGTGAAAAATAATGAAGCCCTAGGCCTCTATTTATAGAAAAACTGAGGGTGGCTCTTGGTCTTAACGAAGGGTCAAATGACTCTTGGTCTTAACGAAGGGTCAAATGACTCTTGGTAATATTAAAGGGACAACTACTATTGACGAAAGTAATTATTATTGACCAAGATAAATACTATTGACGAAGGTAATTACTATTGACAAAGGTAAATACTATTGACCAAGGTAAATACTATTGACGACGGTAATTACTATTGACGACAGTAATTACTATTGACGACGGTAATTACTATTGACGAAGAGACTCTTAGATGATGACATATGCCCCCCCCCCAATAAAAATAACCAAACTTACCACAACGTCTCAATTATTGATTTAATAATATAACATATTATACAGATGATACTATGACATTAATTTAAGAGATATGATGCAGCAATTACTGTAGCAATAATTGAGTATAGCTGAGTGACTTCTCATGTAAGTATCAATAATCAATACTGTGTGCTACTATGCAATCACGCGTATTACTGTACTTTTACTACCGGGTAGTTCAACAGTTTTAACGGTTTTAACAGTAACACCTCAGCCGTTATTTTTATAGAAAGATAATTTTGTCGTTTTCTAACTACGACTATACTTCTGTTGTGGGGTCCACCAATGATTGTGCCGTCGTACGAATATTCCCTGACAAAAAGAATATTCCCCGACCAAACGAATATTTTAAAACAACTTGCTTACTTTGCAAAATTTATAAATAATACCCACAACTATAATATTATATCAAATTCACACCATAATATTCAAAAAAATTATTTCGAGAAAATTAAATATTTATTCATAAAATCTGGGGTCTCACATTGGTGATATCCAGAACGAAGATCAATCTTTGAAAAGAATTTGGCTCCTTGCAACTGGTCAAACAGGTCATCAATACGTGTCAATGGGTACCTATTTTTGATGGTGACATGATTCAACTCCCGATAATCAATACGAAGTCGCATATTCCCATCTTTCTTCTTCACGAATAGAACAGGAGCACCCCAAGGAGAAGTACTAGGACGAATAAAGCCAATGTCTAACAATTCCTGTAGTTGAGTCTTTAACTCCTGAAGTTCAATAGGAGCCATTCGATATGGGGCTTTGGAAAGGGGTTTTGTACCGGGTTCATGGTCGATACAAAATTCAATTTCACGCTCTGGGGGGTAGGCCAGGAAGTTATTCAGGGAATACGTCAGGAAATTCATTAACAATAGAAATATCATTCAAAACTGACGTATTTTTGTTTAGATCTGTGACGTGGGCTAAGAAAGCTTGACATCCATTTTTCAATAAACGAATAGCTTTATGGCTTGAGATGACCGTGATTAATTTTAATGGTTTGGTCGCTTGAATTCGCATAATAGGTTGTTTAGGAATATGAAAGCTAACAACCTTACGAAAATAATCAATTTTAGCATGGTGTGTAGTTAACTAATCAATTCCTAGAATCACGTCAAATGCAAGTATTTTTAATGAAATAAGATCGACAGGTAATGTGAGGGTACCGATTTGAACTAAACAAGACTTATAAACAGTGGATGTAATGAAGGTTTCTCCCAACGGAGTTTCTACAGATAAGTCAAAGTCTAATTTCTCCGGAGTCAAATTTAATCGTTGAGCGCAAGTAGGAGAAATAAAAGAATGGGTAGAACCGGTATCAAATAAAGTATAGATTTCGCTAGAGTTTATGACAAGCTTACCCGTGATGACCTCATTCGGGTTCCTTGCTTTTTGGGAGGTCACAACAAATGCTCTCCCTTGCACTACCGGCTTTGATTTTTCTAGAACGGCCTTTGGTGCCTTCATCCTGGTTAAACTTGTCTTCGGTGAATGACAAAATCGGGCTAAGTGACATTCTCTTCCACAATTATAGCATGCTTTGGACGGCATCGCGCAGTTTGGACCGATGTGTCCCTCACCTCCGCATTTGAAGCATATGATAGGTGGTCGTTCTCCTTCCTTAACAACGGGTGCTGGTGCTGACGTCTTTCCATCATTGTTGAATCTCCTCTTCTTGAAATGTCCATTCTTATTGTTTTGGCCCTGGTTACCACCGAAGTGGTTACCATTTTTGGCCTGTTGATTTCCTCCACGCTTGTTGTCACCTCTTCGATGACTGCTCTCGCTGGTATTATCATTTTACCGGCTGCTCTCTTTTGGTTGCGTTGACTCGTTATCGCGCTCCACTAACTGAGCCCTATTTATAACATCTGAATTCAAACACAGTTTATGAGAAATAAGATGTTGACGTATCTCTGGCTTTAAACCTCTTAAAAACATCCACGTCATTCTCTCTTCATTATCCACCAAGTGGGATACAAACCGAGACAACTCGAAAAACTTCGCTTCGTATTGCGACACGGTCATATTATTCTGCTCCAGCTTGATAAACTCCACCTCTTTCAGGTGACGAATACTTTCGGGAAAGTACTTGTCGTTGAATAGCTCTTGGAACTTCTCCCAAGACATCTTGAGTGCGTCATGCTGAGTACATTTTGCAGATTTCCACCAGTAATCTGCCTCTTCACGCAACATGAAGGTGGCGAAGGGAACCTTTTGCTCCTCGGAGCATCCCAAGACATCAAATATCTTAGTGATCTGCTTTATCCATGCTTCAGCCTTAAGTGGTTTTGGCTCTCCAATAAACTTCGGTGGCCCCAGCTCCTTGAACTGTTTAGCGATTACTGTCCGAGAGTTTCCAGTGTTTCCACCTACATTTTGGACGGGAGTCGCTCTTGCCTGCTGTTGCATGAATTGCATAAAGCCTCTGAACATTCCATCATTCATCATTTGGTCAGTGTTGTTGTTTGCCTGAGGAATGTCGCCTTCCTGATGCACATTATCCTGATTATTGATCTATGGAGACTCAACGGTCTCCTGTGCTCCATTGCTATTCTCAACATTCTCGGATGTCATTTTTAGATACTGCCACAAAACAAAGATTAATTAACATATAACATATTATCTCTATACTTTGACCGACTGTAACGCCCGAGAAAATCGGATTTTTGAGAATTAAATTTTTATTTTTATTAAATGAATTTAATTGATTATTTATGGAGCAAGCTAATCGAAGGTCCTTATATGACCTAAATATGTTAGAACATCGTAGTATTTTGGCTATGTGGTAGAATTAAAGTGTTTGAATTTCCAAGACGAAAATAAAAGTTTTCCGAGAACAAAAATATTTCCGGGAAAAAAGACGAAATAGTCACTATTCACCCGTTTCTGCTCGAAGATTTATTTTGAAATTCCGAGAAGTTATTGATTGCGTGAAATCTTGAGACGTGATGGAATATTTAATAATATTTCAGTTATGGCAAAAACGAAGTTTTCGCCTGCGGACTCAAAACCTAAGGGTTAGGGAAAGTGAGTTTCGCGAATGTAATGAGCATGTATAATAACTAGGGTTATTATGCGTAAGAAATACGAGTATGATACTAGTTATTATACGAGTATAGAAAGAAGATTAGTACGACATATAATACGAATATCGTACGAATAATATACGAAGAGAAGACGCGATTACGAGAAAGGAATGTGTAGAATACGATCGTAGAATGCGATAAGTCTTAATGGACTTTATGTTCATGAACTTTGTAGAATCCAATTGGACTTGAATTATGTCAAGCCCAATGATTTGTGAAGTTAAGCCCAAGTAATTAAGTAGGTTAATTAAACCTAAGCCCAAGCTATAATTCAATGGGTTAGGGTGATCCATGGGGCAACCCATGATCATGTGGTTAGTCTTGGTAACCAAGATAATGAAGTGATGAGCAAGTGTTGTGCTAATCAAGTATACTTAATAGTTAAGTTAAGTAGCAACCAAGTAATTAATGTGGTGACCAAGTAATTTATTTGGAGAGCAAGTAAACTTGGTGGCAAAGCTTGGAATAGTAAGGAGGTTAAGGGCGAAATGACCAAATTGCCCTAGCTTTGGTTTTTCTATAAATAGAAACCTAGAATTTCATTTTCTAGGATTTTGAAAATCCTACACTTGAGAGAGATAGAGAGAGCTCGGTTGGGAGAAGAAGAGGAAGAGCGTGAGCTTGAACGATCAGATCAAAAGTGATCGTGAAATAGAATAGCTAGCGAATCGCCGGCTTTGTATAACGGAAGAGGATTAATGAAGAACGGTAATCCGAACCATAATTTCTTCTAATATTTTTCTTTAAGTTTTCTATGTTTAAAACATAGCTTAAAGAGAATAAGAAGTAAAAGAAGTTAAGAATGATTTCATATGGTTGAAATCATGAGAAAACAAAGAAATAAGAATAAGAAATGTAGTTTATAAATTTCTTAAGGATGTATAAGATTCGTAAGGATTTTGAGTGATCCGAATCAATCTTATGAATGAGTATGTCAAATTAGTAAGGAAAGATGTTCTATAACATCAAATTCTAAGAAAAAGTAGAATCGTAATCCAAAATATCGATTAAAACGAAGAACGAACGAAGAACGCGAAGAACACGCGAAGAACACGTAGAATGTTGTTGATGGACAAATTTAAAACCATCGTAGTGTAAATGTTGTTGATGGACATGTTTAAAACCATCGTGTATAAGTTAGTTGCTTCTTGCTTGGTTAGGAGCGTTAGAAACGTTCATGAAGAACAGATTAAAATTGAGCTATAACGAAGTTATGGCAAAATTTTCGTAAAAGACGAGCGAGAATTTGAAAGTTAGTAAATGAACTCGAATGTGTAGGGTTTCATAAGAATGTAAGAGAACGTAGAAAACGTGAGTCGTGGACTCAAGAACGATCGAGTTCCGAGTTCGGATGACCGAATTACGGACAAACGAGCGAAGAACGTTAAAAGCGTAAAATGAACGAAGATTGAAGTTTATGCCAATTGAATGGCGTGTTAATGAGTTTAGATAGAATTTCTGCTTGATGGGTGTTAAAGTATGGGAGATAACGAAGAGAATGGCTTTGGAATGACCTCGTTCCGAGTTATAACGAAGGAGTTATGAGATCGCAAAGTAAGCATCTCAAAACTTGGTTCAACACTTAGAAAAAATTTTCTAGGGTTTAAGATTCGCGCCGCAGCGCCAAGAAGTGGCACCGCAGCGTGAACTCGGGCTTCAGGTACTGTTAAGTGGTGCCACAGTGTGAAAATAACGAAGGGTTTGGCGCCGCAGCGCCAGACCAAGGGAGGAGATAGAAGTAGGTCGCGCCGCAACGCGAGAGAGAGAGAGGGAAGGATGGCGCCGCAGCGCCGGTGCAAGGCCATGCGCAGAAATGAGAATTTTATTTCTCAGATACTGGGGGATGTGCAAGAAAGAAGTATGAACATATATTTCACGTAATGTAACACTTAGTCAAGTGTTTTAAACCTTTAGCAAATGTTGAACGAAAAGATTTAACGTGATTAAAAGACGGAGAATGTAAGCGTTAGATTACGTAACCGATATCCGGAGACCGTAGTCGCGACAAACGAACATGAGGGATTGCTATGATTGTAATTCCTTAGACGTTGAGTGATAAGGTAATGAATAACATTCTGATGTTATGTCATAGTAATGAGAGATGAAGGTAAAGCGTTTAGACGCTGTGAAAGCAATGTTGTTGCGATGAACGATCGGTCTTAGCATACAACGAACGGTATGTATTCGACATAAAGGAAGAATAATGAACATGGGGTTCATGGGTTGAATAAACGATGAAAACGATTGAAACCCTGAGTGAAGGTTGAATGAAAGATTAAGAGACGATCAAGTTAATGTCAAATACATAACGATCCTCGTGAATCGTATTCGTGTTGGACGAACGTTCTAAGTATACCCTAGTTGTATGACTTAGACGTTGACGAAGGTAGTAAGTAAGATATGAATTATCAAGGAAAGCCGTAACAACTGGTAATGAGATTAAAGAAAGTCCAAGTGTGAGTCGGATAGAGAATGATAGAAGATTACGTATGGTTTAACCATAATTAAATGAAGAACGTAAGAGGGTAATAAGAAACCGTGAATGATGTCCAATGTTGGTAGTTCACCAACGATGATCGAAAGTTGGCTAATAACGTAAGAACGTTAATGAGCCGTAACGAAGCATGGAAGACGCTGAAAGGCAAGTCTTCTTAACGCTTGTCTAACTTCTATGTTAGCCAAGTTTTTATGTGATTCGTTGAACTGAATTGCAAGACTTGTTTCAAAGAAAGGGTCGATGCCAACTTTTAACTCGGCTAGACTATTCGTAATATATAGATTGATTATCATACATGTCATTCTATATAGAAATGTTAACGCTATCCTATGCCAAGAAATTGGTACGGGCGTGAAGGTAAGGTTTGTCTATGAACAAAAAAAAGGATTTTTCATCGATTATTCGATGGGCACGCGAGTTTGCCAAAAATATTAAACGTAAATACGTTTAATGAATGTAGTGTTGATCAACATAGGGTACTATGGGCTGATCACCCATATGTACTCGTAAGTTATATGGATGAACGACCTAAGTGCTGTGGACTCCTTTTCAAGTATGAAAACTGAAAGTTACTGTTCATGGTCTATCGACCGATTCAGAATTCCTAAGCTATTATATATATACTTTGGAATTGTTGTTATGACATGAGAGGTACTAGTCAAATATTTCATAGTGCTTCGTAGTTAATTGTTCATTTATGTGAATAAAGCATGAAATTGTTCATGTGATAGTCATGTGATTCGTTGTTAAGACTTGCTGAGCTAGTTATGCTCATTCTTGCTTAAACCATATGTTTGCAGCTAAAGCCGAACGAACTGAGAGTTCTAAGAGAGATAAAGGCAAGGCTAAGATGGGTGCTTAGCCATTGTGTAATAGTTTAGTAAGTTTGTATGTATTATACATTATGAACAATGAACGATGTAACCAGTTTATGAACCTGGGAAGGATTATACTTTGATTTTGATGAGAATATAGTAATTACTCTCATTTTGTTGTAATTCAATGGAATGATTGTATGGATGTTAGTACAGTGGAGCACCATCTGTCGGGTTAGAAGATACCCGAATTTGGGGGCGTCACACCGACCACTTAAATTCTAAATAAACTTAGGTAGGTCATACTAGCGAAGGAATTCCCCGTCTCTCCCCTCCTAGTTCTAGTCTCACATCTTAGACAGGGATCATATTCCTAAGCTTTGATACCAACTGTGACGCCCCCAAAATTAGGTATACATCATCCATCTTGGGTCGCCAGATACATGGTACAGAATTCAAATACAACTTACTAATACAACTGTCGTGTACAATACGACAAAATATAAACTGTGAGTTTGAATACAAATATTGTCTACTACCGAGTATACAAACTCAAAAGGAGTCCTCATTACAATTATTATCACACTATTTCACAGAATAGTCAGGACTACTAATGCTATCCTCTGGACCATCACTCCGTTCCCCGACTCGTCCCAACTATATTCTCAATTCCTGAAGAGAACAGTGAAAGAAAGGGTGAGCTCAACTAGCCCAGTAAGAAATATTATGACTAAGATAATGCAGAATAAATTATCATTAGTCTTCAACAATGTTAAACTGATAAAATATAATAAACATCAAGTTTACCTGTAGCAGAACCAACAATCCATTAAAGGAGTCAAGTAGAAAATAAAATCTACTATCTTTTCTGATTTAAAAGGTTTTTCATCACTGTTATTGCTGAGACTCAGCTTAATAAATATTTCACATCATCGAATCACCCCTGCACTACGGCCAAGGATATTCTTTAGTATCACGACCACAATTATCCATGCACTACGGGCCAAGAATATTTGTGTATTCATTAATGGTCATGATCATGCCAATAACTGTCCATCAATGCACTACGGGCCAATGAGGACTTTTATCACATCATTTGTAACATTACGGTCATGATTATACCGAATAATTCCTGGTCATAATCATACCAAGTTCATCTATGCACTACAGGCCATAGATGACTTTCAACATAATATAAACATGAGGATGATGACAATGATATAAGAATTCAATAAAACAAGTTCAAAAATTAATTTATCTAGGAACTAATAACGTCCAAATTGTCAACATAATACTGCTTTGTAGAGTAAAATTCAAGAATGCTCAGAAGAATATTTTCATGAAAAGATACTGGATGAAGCACAAATATCAAGGATATCCCACTAATTTCATGGAGTATAGAAGTCAAAACTTTAACCAACCGAGTTTAATAGCGAATGGAATAACAAAAGAAATCATCATGCATGTTGTTCTTCGCATAGACAGGTTATTCCAACAGATTAATAAGTAACGGAACCAGGTCAGGCGAAATTCGCACCGACAGGATGTTCCAACAGAATAATAAAGACGGAACTAGGTCCGGCGTAAACGCACTGACAGGATATTCCAACATAATAACAATAAAGAATGGAACCAGGTCCGGCGTAAACGCACAGATAGGATATTCCAACAGAATAATAATAAAGAATGGAACCAGGTCCGGTGTAAATGCACAGACATGATATTCCAACAGAATAATAAAGACTGGAATAACAGAATAATTTCACCAAGTATAGGGTAGCCCGCGTATACAGGTTATTCTAATAGATTAATAAATAATGGAATAACAGAAGTTCTCTTCATGAATACAAAGAAATAGTACCCCTTACCGTAAAAGAAACTAGATATAAGAGTAGGGAAGTAGCAGAATACTTTTCTATAGTTTCTCTATAATTTCTCTCTCTAAAGCTTCAATGAATTTGTAAGAAACAGTGAAGGAATGAGCTTCTATTTATAGGAGAATTGAAGGATACTATTGGAGTGTACAGTAAGAATTCAGACGAAATAATTTGGCAGAGTCGCGGGCGTCATACGGAGATTGATTTCAATGCAATAATTCATTACAAACAAAAAAAATATAATATATATATATATATATATATATATATATATATATATAATAAACACATGCTATTATATATAATAATAATAATAATTGTACCCTCTCTGCCAATTGCGTATACATTAATACCTATAGTACTCCATCTTGCCTCCACCAAAATCCACTATCATTTAAATATATATATAAAATAATAATAATTGTTTTCCCTCCACGTGAACACCCAATTTCCCTCCACCCACTTTTTCAATCTTGACAACATTGCATATATATATAATATATAAATACATACCTTATATATATATATAACTTTAATATATATAAGTAATAAAACAAAACTAAGATGACTTCTCACGTAAGCATTAATAACCAATACCGTGTGCTACTATGCAACCACGCGTATTACTGTACTTTTACTACCGAGTAGTTCAACAGTATTAACGATAAAACTTCCGCCGTTATTTTCATAAAAATATTTTTGTCGTTTTCTCAATCCGACAATAATTCCGTTGTGGGGTCCACCAATGATTGCGCCGTTGTACGAATATTCCCTGCTAAAACGAATATTCCCCGACCAATCGAATATAATACAACAACTTGCATACTTTGCAACATTTATAAATATTACCCACAACTATAACATTATATCAATTTCACTCCATAATATTCAAAAATAATATTTATAGAAAATTCAACTTTATTCAAAAAGTTAGGGTTTTACAACTATAACACCTCAATAACAAAAATACATGTTTAACAATTATCATATTGCATTACATCAACAATTACAGACTTTTGTGCAACACAAAAGTCATTCTTAGACCTACTTCAAACAGGCGCCGCGGCACCACAGCTTACACTGTGGGCCACACTGCGACGCGGGTTCGGTGCTGCGGCGCTAGGATTACTCGAGACCTCGGTGTTGCGGCACGAGAAAGGTGTTACGGCGCTGTTTGTGGCACTACGGCATGGGAAGTGGGGCTGAGGCACTGTCTTTGGCGTCGAGGCTCCAAGCACAACATGATGAACATAAAGCTACTATATCTTAAATTTTTAACACCAATTAACATGTATAATTCATGTAACTACACATAAACATTACCAATCATACATATACTAATTAACAACAACTAAACAACGATTTTAGAAAAACTTAAATCTTTGAAAATATTGTTTTAAAACTAAAACTCCATGATTGATATTTCTTGACATAGTAAATTGTAAATCCTAATAATAAACCCATTTTGATTCCTTTAAACTACGATTCTCTGCAGTTCATACCCAATTAACATAATCACAGTTCAATTTCATAATTAGCTTACAATAAAATACTAATTGTTGAAAGTCCTACATAACATGTTCATGCTTATTTTCACTATAAATCCATTCCATTCCTTTAACACGTATTAGCATACAATATTATATATATGTTAAGCATACAATCACACACACACACACACACACACACACACACACACACACACACACACACACACACACATATATATATATATATATATATATTATATATATATATATATATATATATGCTAGTATAACAATTACAATTGCACATAACTTCCTAACCAATTATAAAAACATGGTTTACATGAATTTTGGCAAAACCTTTTCCACAGTGAAATTCAAGAACACAGAGAATGTAAAATATATATAATATATATTATTAAGATCATGGGAAAAATACCTTTTGATGCTTGGTTAATCCTTGTTAATCACTGAATTGAAGAACTCAGAACTTTCTCTTGCTGCTTCTCTCTCTCAAATTCACAGAAAACTTTTCTTCTCTGAAAACCATTTCTTTTCTTTCTTCTCTCAGTATTAGACTAGGTACTAACAATAGTAAGCGTAAACTAAAATAAGCAAACGTACGTCTTTTCAAATGTTTTAAAAAAACCGACGCCCACTAATTATCCTTATTAAATCGGCGGTTACCAATTCAATATATATTTTATTTATATTTTATTTATTTAATTTATATTATTATAATTCAAAATTCAAAAGAAATCCAAAAGCCACAGGGTTCCGTTTGGCAAAACCCTTTAAAATTTAAAGACTTAATATACCTAAGCCTTGTTTGACAAAACTAAATTAAAACTACTTTCATTTATTTTAATTGCTCATTTATAAAATAAGTATTTGTCACGCTTTATTTAATTAAGTTTTCATACTTAATTTAATTAATTCAAATAACAGTTTACTGAATAAATTATTTAATCACATAACTCAATACAATTAATTAACCATCAAATTGAAATATCAATATAATAATAATTTCCTTAACTCATTAATTAAAATAATTAACCAAATTAAATCAAATCAAATTAAACAAATACAAATAAGTATTCAATGATAACACATACATTAAATATTTATGTAATTCAATAAATATTTAAAATTACAATTAAAATCTGGATTGTTACATAACATATTATCATGAACTTTAAACTAGATTAGACTAAGTTTAAGATTTTGAACAAATAACATCTCATCATTGTCTCTATTCTGGGTCTGGCATAGCTGCGCTACCCTAAGCCTTGGGATAAGCGCAACTGCGCCATTTCTGCTTTTGACACCAGCGCAGCTGCGGTGCAGACAGAAATTACGTAGACTATTTTTCGGCTCTGTTCAAACCTAAACTTACGAATTTCACTATTTAAGCAGCAAATTGAACACACCCAAATCACATAAACTTTATATAAATGTTACCCAGCTTGTATACATTGATTTAAAACATCAAAAAAACAACAATGATCAAATTAAATCCTTTAAATTTCATATTTTTGCAAAAACTCCATTTTTAGACATCCTTAGCAAAAATAATCATTAAAAATTCGTTACTACACCAAAACTACCCGTTTAAATCACTTTACTTTCATTTCTTCATGTATTTTCATAATCAGAAATCAATTTACTCATTATAACATGTAATGTACATAAATTTGATTCCAAAATAAGCCATATCATAAGTACATCACTATATTTCTCTATAAATACAATTTCTTCACATATATCATATTTTCACGGATTAACCTACTTTAAATCATATGAAAAACATATACAAACAATTTGTATACACATATTAACCATATCTTCAACAATTATTCATAAAAATTAATTACAGAAAACTTTTAAATAGAACAAAACTAAAACTTTTAAAAATTAAAATTATACATTTGATTGCTTGTATTTTGGTTAGCTAAAAAGATAAGAGAGACTTGTTAAACTTCCTCCTTCTAAATTATCAAACTCACAAAGAAACCTCTCTTCTTCTTTCTCTCTTTTCTCTCTATTTTTTCCTCTTTTAAACTTTACGTAAAACTTATAACTGATATACATATAATATATAATATAAATGTATATCATATACTTAATAAGTAATATAAAGTAATATAACTGATGTTAATTTTTTTTAAATTCAAAAGCCACTAAGGCTTGCTAGGAAAAACTAATCTAAAATAAAGACTTAAAATTCTTAAGCCTTGTTTGGTAAAACTAAATCACCTTATTTAATTAAATTTCCATTTTCAATTTTAATTAAATTAAAGCTAACAACAACATATTAAATCAAAATGCCACATAATCAAATTGCTACAAAATTATAATTTTCATTATAATTTTATTTAATAAATTTGTACATCACTTTTAATTTCTAAATTAAATTAACACAACATTATAACAATTCATTTAATCATTATCAACTCTCTAATTTAATTATTAAATTAAATTAGAATATTACCGCTATGTAACATAATAATTAATTCAACACTTATTTAATGTAATTCACTTCAAAATACAACATTATCGAATAACAACTTAATTATTGTAATATACTTAATCAAGTTAATTCTCCACTACTCATGAATTATTGATTTAACAAGAAACACACCAACTAAAATATTTATTTAATTCAATAAATATTTTAAATTACATATAAAAAAATTTTGGATCGTTACATCATTCCCTCCTTACAAGGATTCTGTCCCCAGAATCACCACTCAAATAATTCATTCGTCACTCTTTCCTGCTAACAAGGATTTTGTCATCAGAATCAAAGACACAGATCAAACAAATAACTCAGGATAGCTTTTCATCATCTTATCTTCGAGTTTCCACGTCACTTCCTCG
The DNA here is from genome assembly GCA_016801055.1 of Panax notoginseng. NCBI lineage: Eukaryota > Viridiplantae > Streptophyta > Magnoliopsida > Apiales > Araliaceae > Panax > Panax notoginseng. Next base: position 138,006,208 of record CM029015.1, read on the forward strand.
ACATTGTGGTTCCTCCAAATCACCTTCACAAAAGCTATCACTTTATTCCTAAGCACTTTTCTTCCCTGTCAACTATCTGGATAGGAATTTCCTCGTACGACAAATCTTTATTTGGTTATAATGGTTCATACTCGATCATATGCTTGTAATCGGGTTTATACAGTCGTAACACCAAACCATGAAAAACATTGTGAACATGTTCTAATTCCGGAGGTAGAGCTACCTCATAAGCCACCGTACTCTTCATAACACCTCAAATGGTCCAATAAACCTTGGGCTTAGTTTTCCTTTCTTACCAAATCATATTTTTTCATTCTAAGGAGAAACTTTTAGGAAAACAAAATTTCCAACATCAAACTCGCGAGTTTATCTGTGTTGATCAGCATATTTCTTTTGTTTGTCTTGAGTAGCTACTAACCGTACTCTGATGATTTTAATAACCTCAGCGGTCTGTTGTATAAGTTTCAAACCTAACAGTTGACGTTCAACAACTTCATCCCATCATAGTGGAGTTCTGCACTTTCTGCCATATAATGCTTCGTAAGATGGCATGCCAATGCTCACATAATAACTGTTGTAGGCAAATTCAGTCAACGGTAAATGATATTCCCAGTTCCCTTTGAAGTCCATAATGTACGCTCTTAGCATATCCTCTAACGTCTGGATTGTTCGTTTGATTTGGTCGTCTGTTTGAGGATGGTACACCGTACTCATTCTCAACTGTGTTCCCATGCATTCTTGTAGCCTCTTCCATAAGTTTGACGTGAATCGCAGATCTCTGTCTTATATAATTGACAATGGGACTCCATGTCTTGAAACGATCTCTTTGACGTATAACTTTGCCAACCGATCAAGATTGAATCTAATCTTTATCGGTAAAAAGTGTGCTAATTTCGTCAGCCTGTCCGATATCACCCAAATTACATCGTACCTTTTCTGAGTAGTCGGAAGACCTACCATAAAATTCATTGTGATATGCTCCCCCTTCCATTCAGGTATTTCCAACAGCTGAAGTAATCAACTTGGTCTTTGATGCTCGGCTTTGACTTTTTGGCATGCCAAGCATTTCGCCACACATTCTGTAACCTCTCTTTTCATATTTGACCACCAAAAATGTTGTCATAAATCCTGATATATCTTTGTACTTCTTGGGTGAATTGAATATTTTGAATTATGAGCTTTAGGCAAAATTTTGTCTTAAATTTTAAGTACTGATGGAACCCGAATTCTTCCCTCGAACCTCAATAATCCTTCAGCATCGATCCTGAACCTTACCTCAGTACCCTTGGACATTCTTTCTTTGATTCTCTCACATCCTTCATCTTGTAGTTGAGCGTTATTTACCTTGTCTACTAAAGTTAGACTAGCTTCCATCTGGAACAATCTTTCATCCGATTCCTTCAAAATTTTTACTTCCAACTCTAATTTTGCCATTGCTGAAATGAGCTCCTCTTGGGTAGTTAACAACATCAACTTCTCCCGACCCTTTTTACTCGAGGCATCGACAACCACATTTGCTTTACGCGGATGATAAAAGATTTCACAATCATAATATTTTTTTAGTTCTAACTATCGCCTCTGATGCATGTTCAGATCCTTTTGTGTAAAAATATATTTCAGACTCTTATGGTTAGTATATATCTCACACTTCTCTCCATAAAGATAGTGTCTCCATTTCTTTAGAGCAAACACCACTGCGGCCAACTCCAAATCATGAGTCAGGTATCCTTTTTCATAGTCCTTCAGTTTCCTTGATGCATACGCAATGACTTTGCCATTTTTCATAAGCACGCAACCTAGTCATTTATATGATGCATCACTATACACAATAAAGTTTCTTGTATCATTCAGTAATGACAACACAAATGCCATGCTTAACTTCTTTTTTAATTCCTGAAAACTCTCCTCGTACTTCTCCGTCTAAACAAATTTTATAGCTTTCCTTGTCCAAGTCAAAGGAGTGGCAATCTTAGAGAAATCTTGAATAAAGTGTCTATAGGAACCTGCCAAACCCAAGAAACTCCTCACCTCGAATGGTTTCCTTGGTTGTTCCAAATTTATTATAGCTTTAACCTTTGATGGATCCACTAAGATTCCATCTTTTTCAATCACATGTCCAAGAAATTACAGAATTATTGCCAAAATTCACATTTAGAGAATTTGCATACAACTTTTCTCTTCTTAACGTCTCCTATGCAAAACGTAAATGCTCGACATGCTCCTCTTGAGTTTTGGAGTACACCAGATATCATTGATGAACACCACCTCAAACTTATTTAAGAATGGTTTAAACACCCTACTCATCAAATCCATGAATGCACAGGGGCATTGGTCAAACCAAAAGACATTACTAGAAACTCGTAATGTCCATATCGAGTTCTGAATGCCGTCTTCGGTACATCCTCCTTCCTTAACTTTAGTTGATGATACCCACTTCTCAAATCTATCTTTGAGAAGTACTTAGCTCCTTTCAGTTGATCAAACAAGTCATCTATTCTTGGCAATGGATAGTTATTCTTAATAGTGACTTTGTTTAACTCCCTATAATCAATGTAAAGACGTATCAATCCATCCTTCTTCTTCACGAATAACACCGGTGCTCCCCACGGTGACACACTGATCAACTGAATATATTTCTTGGCTAGCAGCTCTTCCAGTTGTACCATCATTTCTTTCATCTCCATCGGAGCAATCCTATACGGAGCCTTGGATATCGAAGCAATCCCTAGTGCTAAATTGATAACGAATGCAATCTCTCTGTCAGGTAGAAGTCCTGACAAATCATCTAGAAATACGTCCACAAAATCCCTAACAACTGGTATTTCCTCCAATTTTGCACCTTTCTTATGAGTATCAACTCTGTAAGCTAAATATCCTACACAGCCTCACTTCAATAACTTCTTGGCTTACATCATCATCAGGCAACTCGCTTGTCTAGGTGACTTACTATCATAGAAAACTATCTTTAACGGATTCATAAGGTTTACACATTTCTTTTGACAATTAATTATCGCTCCAAAATTGAATAACCAATCCAACCCCAATATAACATCAAATTCCCCAAGTTCAATTGGAATTAAGTCTACTGTCATAATATTTTCCATAATATTCACCCTATAATTCTTATATACGAATCTAACAGGAATTACCTCCCTATTCGCAATTTCTATGTTCAAATGGAAATTTAATTATTCACCAGGCAGCCCCAAACTCTTAACAAAATCATCAGATATAAATGAGTAAGTAGCACCCGAATCAAATAATATATGCATTTATATCATTGATGTAGACACTCAAAATTTTGCGTTCTTGTTACTAACTCTACAGGACGGTAGAGTCGTCTTCTAGAGATAACTCTGGAAGTCATGTCAGTTCAACCTCGGAGACAATCCCGGGAGGTCCAATTTTCAATCTTGGAGACCCCCGAGAGACTTAGTTTCAATCCTGGAGACAACCCCATGAGATTCAGTTCCGACCTCGGAGATAACCACGAGGGATGCAGTTCAAGTTTCAGAGATAACCTTGGAAAAGTCAGTTTTAACCCCAAAGACAACCCGGGACACTCAGTTCTAACCCCGAAGATAACCCTAGAAGGTTAAGCCACCTCAGAGATAATCCTGAGGACATTCAGCATCCACAACAGCCAAATCTCAGTGATAAACCTGAGAAACGACCGCTACATCTGTGTAAAAGCCGGAGATTACCCCGGTAGGGGCAAAATCATTATTTTGCCACCTTAACAACACATTCACGTCGTCTTAACACATTTCAATCCACACTGCATATGAAGGTGTCCCCCAAAAACCATAGCTCAAATCCCGAGTGATAACTACACATGACAGTACAACGAATAGACTTTAAAAACATGGAGATCTGGTCATGGACACATCTTCCCGGCTTCGTACAACCTCTAATCCCATGTCATTTTGTAGCTCTTGATAACAAATTTCTAAAAAGGTATAGCACTCCTTTATCGAAAGCCCAAATTGATAGTTATGAAGGTTTGAGTGGATAACGCGTAGCCAAAGTTCACGTACTTTGAGACGAAGGGACCCGCATGGATCGGGGAAGCCCAGGCAATCGCAGGTAGACCTGTGGATTCTGCGGGTAGACTCGTGACCATCTGGTCTTTAAATATGAGCTCTTGGCAGCTCATTTAAAAAATGAATGAAAAATGAGAGAAAACTCTGTCCATTTCAGCTTGTACCCCTGCTCGAGTGCTCTAAATTGAGTGGTTCTTCTTTCGAAACACTTGTAAGCTCGTTTTTTGTAACATACTGAAGTTTAATCGGTGGAAATCGAGTTTTCAGGCTTCAAAAGCTATCTGAAGTCTTCTTGGCAGGCCACTATAAGATTTTTTAGATTTTTAAGCTTTCTACTACTTTTATATATTTATATCTACTAACGTTGAGAGTCGCGTAGTGTGGGTATGCCCAGATCCTCGATCCGTGGCTTTTTACTGCTTATATATATATATATATATACACACACACACTTATATATATTTACCGCTTTTATAAATATCTGCTTTAATCGCTTTCATAATGTATATATTTAATCGTTCAGCCTACGGCCTGCATTTGCCTCAATCTGGCTATTTTTAACTTTAACTGGTTTAAAGTGACTAAACTTGAACGGATGAAGCTAGAATTGTTTAGATTTATTCAAATCTAGTTCTTTTTCTAGCTTTTGTACATATTGATTTTTCATGTGAGCCTATGAATTATGTGATTACATATTCAGCCCCTAAATCTAAATTCGGTTCCCGTGATGGACATTTTGCAGCTGCAGCCAGCTTGTAAATTATCTACAATATCTGAATATCCTTAGATGGCTCTCATGCCCACAAGGAGTTCGCCACTGCTATGTATCTTATTTTCTTGAAGATGCTTCGCATCTCGAAAATAAAAGCAATCAAGCCGAACACATAATAAAATGAAAGTATCAAAGGCCTCAATTACTATTGAGCACAAGGGTTTGAAAAACCTGTTTTACAAAACATCACTGCTATATCTTGTTAAAATTGAACTTTTATACAAAAGTCAAACCCTTTGTGTATAGGTGTAAACGAGGCATAACACTATTTTCAGATAACTGCACATAGGCCGTACTCATACACACACATATAGATAAAAGTTTAATGAAAAGTGGCGGTAACCGTGTTATCAGGGAAGTCGGGGGGTGCCTAACACCTTCCTTTTGCTTAATCAAGCCTTCGGACCCTAACAAATCTCTGTTTCTCAGACCAGTTAAATAGTGTCAAATCATTGGGTCTTTGTGCAAACCTTTTCTAAGTTAAGTTGGTGCAGCCATTTAAAAATACCAACTTGCGACTCTAATAGTCAAATTGTCGACATATACATGTCGGACCTTTTCAAACTTATTTTTTCAAACAAATCTCACCTAAAATGAGAACACCAAAAGATAAGAACAGAAAGGGACAAATAAAATTCCGACGTCGACAAGTGGCAACTTTGCTAAGGACGCCAATAAGAGGGCTTAAGCCGCTATTCAAGCTTTTCAAAAAACTTTTATCTGTTTACGTGTGAATATTGCATTTGCATTGAATGGATGTATACTAGTGCTTTACTTACTGCACTTTAGTGCTTCGTACCATATTTACCTATGATATTAGTGCTTCGCACATGTCATCATTTCTATACGGTGAGACGCGATGCATGTGAGTGCATATTGTGTGATTCCTTCACCAGGAGGCTAACCCGTCTGTGTTTGATTACTAGACTCGAAGGAAGACTAATTCCTAGAGGCTCAGGAAAGGCACCACCCAAATTCGCTCTAGTTTAAAGATCGGATTAACTTCCTATCGAGTAAATTGCGATGATCTTGGGACCTTCATGCCAAAAAGTCGCTAGAGTAGCCTAAGATAGGTCAGCCTCTGATAAACCAAACGCGGAGGGAAGCTTCTTCATACCTTCCCATTTTAATTACCTGTAATTTCATTTCCTTGTCAATCTCAATGTAATGGAAAATATAAAGGAGTATGTAAATATGCATTCCTTTTTTCATATCAAGACCTGTCATGCTATCCTGTCATCAAAATGATTGACATCCGTTCAAGAAGCTTTATTTTATGAGAGGGTCCTTGCTAGAATAGGAAAACCATTCTCAGAAATTATCAAACACGGAGAAATGGCAGAAATAGGATTAAAGTCTGGGAAGATTCAAGACCTCGCTGCTTTGAAAGCCGCAGGTGAGCATATCCAATATGAAAGTTATGGGAACAACCCCCGGATGGTCTATAAGAAGAAAGAGGAGGATGTTTCCTTGATACTGCAAGGGCAAATATAAAAAGGCAATCAAAACTTATGTAATACCCGGTAAAAAAAATATTGAATAATAAAAATTATTTTGTTTAAAATTATATTAATTGCACTTCATCTTTTATTTGGGTCTAAATAGTCATTTAATTTATGTGGGCTAATAAATTAATAAGTGCTGAATAAAGTAATTTGATAAAATTGTGCCATAAAATTTATCGGGCTTAATTTATGTGGGTAATTTTAAATTCTATATAATTAGGAGAAACAATAAGATACGTAAATATTAAGTAAAACCTAATTTTTCTCACAATATATCTTATACAAACTGATTAAAGAGAGGAGAAAGAGTGACGACTCAACATGAGAAAAAGAGATGGGAAGAGAGACAAGCGGCTGCTGCAAAAAGAAGAGAAATTGACAATCAAGTGGAACCAAATCTGGTACGGTTTGAAAATTTGTTTTAGCATTATAGATTCTTTAAGTAGTATAAGAATGATAATGATCAAGTCTAAATGACAAATGATTTGCAGATGGATATATGTATATACAGTAACTAGGAGGATAAAGTTTGACATTAATTTATTATATATATATATATATATATATATATATATATATATATATATTGTGATTTACATGGGTGAATTCAAGGCATATGGTCAGACCATGTTTTTTATTATTATTATTAAATTGGCCAATGATGTGGTTCGTTGGTTATGGCCGTGAATGGCCTTTCACTTGTGATCTGTAGGTGCTAGATATTTTTTTATTTAATTAAAAAATCAATTATAAAAAAATAAATAAGTTAGTTAGATTTATTATTATATACATGTATATATAATACTTGTATTATGTACAGTATTGTAACGAAAAGTTCTGCAGATTGTGGTGGAGGATAAATATAGTTTCATTATGTATCTAAAAATAATGCCTTTTTTGGGATTAAAAAGAGTTATCAATTAGAGGTATATAATTATAGAATTTATAAATTTACAAATTATGACAATACCAATAATATAATTAAGTTTGTAAACGGGGTAAAGATAAAAGAATATTTTTACAAGTGTATTTATATTTATTATTATTTTGTTTAATTAGTTCGAACGGAGGGAATTTAAAGAGTTATACTTGGAATATAAATTTTGGAGTATTAATAATTGATATAAGGCGATGATTAAAGGCATATTAAATAGATTATGAATTATTTTGGAATTATTAGTTTGAATTATTTTTTAATTTGAGATGAATATGTTTAGGTTCTGAATAACGTTTCGTATTTGATATCGTTGGCATTGGAGGGTAAGATTTTGTGGAGTGTGCTATAAATGGTTTAGAAGTATCAGGTACGGATTTCGTACTCTTTCAACGATACTTTTGTTAAATTTGATATGTTCGTTTTGTTTCTCGTTTCGAATTCTGTTATTATTTCACATAATTGTTTCTTGTGAAATTCATATATTTATTTCATTTTGGAGTTGACACATTGGACTCGTACTTGTACTCTTTGATATCATGTCTAGTATTTATTTTGATATTTGGAGACATTATAATTTGATCCGGTTCAACATATACATTAGAACCCCATTTTGTGGATATTGTGTCACATGTGCTGTGACACGGTATTTTTTTTTTTTGGTATTATGTTGCATGTGTTGTGACACGATACCTATTTTGATGGTATTATGTCGCATGTGTTGTGATATGATATTTTGTTAGAATGTACCGTAGGGTATATTTGAGCTATAACCACCTGTGGGGGTACCACAGGCATGTCGTCTTGGCAAGAGAGATATGACACTTTCTGTGGCAGTGTGATTAGTCCACGGCGTCTCCGTTTTGGGCTTCGGAGGAAGTGAGCCATTTGGTGTTTTGTTGTGGGAGGCATATGGGTTAACCCTAGTTTTCTGTTCTGTGGATTTGTGATGTTGTGCCAAACACACCTATCCAATTTGTATACATTTGGATTCGCGGTCCAATGTGTGATTTGCCTGTGTGGCATTGTTTTGACTTGCCTGTGTGGCAATGTATATTTCTGAGCTCAATCGGTATGAAATAACCCCAACCATTTGTTTCAGCCTATTATTTTATTGTATTAGTTTTGTTGGCTTCTGTTCAATTCAATTCATTGGGTTAGTTACTTCAGTTCGTTATTTCTTTACTATTCTATTTGTTTCGTTAATTCTGTTCGTTCAAATATATTGTATTCAAATCTTCAAAGATTTTATTTTTTTGTCAGAGGCAATATTTTATCTATGTTGATTTCGCGTTTCAGTTGTATATCTTTCGTATCTTTATATCCGTACTGGGCAATTGGCTCATGCTGTGTTTTTCTTCCGACAGGTTTGCAGGGGTGATTCAGGGCTAGTGTGATGAGAGTGTTGCCTTTGACCATCTAGGTTGATTCGAATTTTAAGTTTTGATTATTTTGACTCTGTTTGAAGAATTGTATTTAGTACTTTATTAATGGATCACCACTATAAATATTTTGAGGTTATTAGTGATCTGTTTACTTATTTTGAGGTTTGTTGTGCTTTGCACATGACCTCCCTTTCCTTTTTGGGAAGGGGGTGTTACCACTTACCTATTCAAAAGAGAAACTACTCCCCTATTCAAGCTGTAACGACCCCAAAATCCATACAATTTAAATCTCAACTTCGGTCGTTAACCACACATTAAATCTCAAATTTTACATCATTATTCGATATTAAAAACACTAAAATTGCGGAATATTTAAAACGTTTATACATTTCCTTCTTTCATGCCCTGAATCGCGACCTTTACATTACATCTCTTTGATTCAATCTTATATCATGAATCATTACAACAAAATGACTATACAAAGTCTTACATCATAACTAAATATCCATATACATTGGATAGCTCAACTTACAATTCAACAACATGTTACGTTCAAAATATGAAATACATTTCTCATAAAACATAAGTAATCTTCGTGAATATAGATCTCTATAACTCATTTAGCACATATCTTTACCTTAAAATCTTGACCTGCAAAAGTGGTTATTTGGAAGAGTGAGCTCGACAGCCCAGCAAAGTCTAACAGTTTTCATGCATCACATAACACATAATAACATGCTCAATATACATCTCATTAAGGTAACATGGCATACATGCTTTTAATTCATATAGCAAATATAAAGATTGAGTTCCTTACTCAATCATCATTACTTAGCCAAAACAATACAGTCATATATTGACTTAAACATTTTATGATTTTAACATGTATAACATATCATACAATTTAAAACAGTTCATCAAGTCCACGTAACAAATAGGAACTGAAAGACTTGCCTTGATCGTTGTTTACCAATAACAGTTTAACAGCTTACAGTTATCTGCACTTCACGTGCCCTACACAATTATATAATCATACACATCAACTATTAGTCACATAATAACACATAGTAATTGTAATGTAAACTATACTCCACATCTCATAATCTTTCCTATTAATTAACGCACAATGTTCAATTAGATTATGTTAACTTTTCGACTTATGTAATATTCGAAATTCATTAAAGTGTTTAAATTTTGCTAGGAATCATTATTAGTTTTATATTAAACCCATTTCATACTTTATAATATCCATTTCATTTGACTAAAAATACTTTTTACGTTCATTAACAATTATCACGGCGTTTCGACATTTATTCGTCACACGCCCGATTTGCATCATTTGTGTATGCTTACTATGCTTCTATAACTTATCTAATACATCATTATATTAATGTTAAGCATCATTATATTTACTAACATTCATGTTTTATAACTTAGAACAACATCTTTTATTGTCAAGAGCACTACACTAGCATACGTGCATGTCTGACGCCCTCCTAATGCCTCCGAAAACATAATAGTCCTAAAGATGACCATTTTGTCCCTTCATAACGATTTCAAATTGAAAACCTTAAAGAATAAAAGTTGTAGGTCTACTCGTCCTCGTTCCGGATCATCTTGAATAATCTCAATCAGAGTTCGTATGAAAACGTTATGCTTGTTTTAGTAAACTATGTCCGATCAGTTTTTTTTCCAAAATTTTGTCTTGACAGAATACCCCCCCGCGGGGGCGGGGGTTTTTACACTAGGGGGCCTGCCGGGGCGGGGGTCTCTGCTACGACTTCGCGATTTCAGCTCTAGAACACTACGGAAAGCCAAATTAGGCCTCCAAGCTACTTTCTAACAACCATACCAACCTACCCAATGTGTAATAGGTTTACAGAAACATAATCTAATGTTTTCTAACACGTTTCTAGCCATTTAAACAACACAAACATCAAAGATTACAACATTTAATTTCACTATTTCTCTTCTTTCTTCTTCTTTTAACATTCATAGCGAAATTATTCACTGTGAATTCGTTTTTAAACCAATTCAAGTAATTCCAATTGTGATAACTCATATTCTTAACATACTAACACAATACACGATCAATTTCAATAATAAATCATAACCAAACATCAATTTAATAGTTTAAAAAGCCATTTTTCAGAAATTATTTCATAGAAAAATATTATGAACCCAATTCCTCTTGTTTATCAAAATTACATGGATTGAATTTGCTAGAATAACCATATAACTCATAATCAAACACTATGAACATGATTTCATCATGTTCATCATATCTTTGTGAATTGAAACTTTTGAACAACTATAAAACTCTAAAACTATGAAAACATAGAAGAACATGATTTTAAAACTTGTTTTTACAATACTTGTATTGTGAAAATCCTTTCATGGCATACAATCACATATGAACACCATATATACATATAAATACATTATCATGAAAACCTAATTTTACAAAGACTAAATACATAACATCTTAATTTAGTATAAGTGTTAGTTTGATACCTTTCTAGGTTGAATTAGGAGAAAATATGGAGATGATGAAAGCTTTTCTTTTGTTTTCTCAAGGTTTCCCATTCTTCTTCTTCTTCTTCTTCTTCTTCTTCTTCTTCTTCGTCTCTGCATTCTCTCTTCTTCTCTTTGTTCTTAGTTAGACTTAGGTTTAGAAAACTAACGTAACTTAGTGTATATACAATATACATATAACACATATAATTATAGAATATGTAACTCCCAATATAATTACATATACTAATTATCAATTTAATATATAAGTTACAAAATTAGAATTTTAAAAGCCCTAAGGCTTGTTTGGCAAAGCCATATTAAAATAATGACTTAATCATTCCTTAAGCCTTATTTGGCAAAACAAGATTAAAATAAGAATTTCAAAAGCTCTATGGGTTTGTTTGGTAAAACCAAATTAAAACTCTTTTAATTTATTTTCATAAGTCACTTATAATATAGTTTATTGTCCCACATTGTTTACTTGGATTTCTATATCCAATCTTAATTAAATAAACTAATTACCACATACTAAATAAATTTTCCACTTGACCAAATATCCCAAAATTATAATCTCATTATAATTTTATTTAATAATTAATATATCACTTTAATTATTAAATTACGACATCAATATAGCAACTCATGAAATCTTTAATTCTGGATTGTTAATAAAATTCTGGATTGTTACACAAGCGCAATCCTCAAACCCTTCCTTGCCGAAGATTGGAGAAGTCAGACGCTCAAGAGTGTTCACACCCTTAGGGGACTCACTCGAAAACATTTTCAAACTTCTGACAACTCAGAAGAAAATCACTCATCTCCTTCCACCAGCCAATCCAAGTTGAAAGGGCTTCAATACAAGCAAAAAGTGTGCTTACCATTCTGGAGCCCCATGCCATGACACTCAGGATTGTTGGGCCCTCAAGCATAAGATCCAGGACTTAATAGACAGTGGTGAGATCGTGGTGACAAAACCCGAACAACCACACATTCAAGATAACCCTCTCCCTTAACACAAGGAAGATGATGTTAACATGATCAATAGAGGCAGTGGAGAGAGCTCCAAGTATGTAAGACCCCAACTTTTCATGAATAAAGATTAAATTTTTCTCAAAATATATTTTTGAATATTAAGGTGTGGATTTGATATAATGTTATAGTTATGGGTAATATTTACAAATTTTACAAAGTAAGCAAGTTGTCATAAAATATTTATTTGGTCGGAGAATATTATTTTTGTCGGGAAATATCCGTACGATGACACAATCATTGGTCGACCCCACAACAGAATAATTATCATATATAGAAAGTGACAAAAATAACATTTTTATAAAATAACGACAAAAGTTTTACCGTTAACTATTGAAATACCCGATGATAAAAGTACAGTAATACGCATGGTTGCATAGTAGCACACGGTATTGTACAATATTTCTAATTATGAATTCTTACGTAAGAAGTCACTACTCAATAATTGTTATAATAATTACTGTTTAATATTTTATTTTATTGATTCAATAATTACTACGTTGATATTTTATATTATTGATTCAATAATTGTCTTTGCACGTTATTTTAAATTATCAAATCAATAATTCATATTATTTAAATAATATTATTATTTGCATTATTGACGATGTTTAGAAAGTTCTGTCGAGGAAAGGGGTTTGGTCACCTAATTGTGCGCCAATAGGGAGAAATCCTTATCGAAAAACTCCCTCTTTCTTGGAAATGACCTGGTTGTCAATATTGTAGTTCTGTAATATTATTTGTGAATAATTAATTCTTGATATATATGATAAGGAAATATTTATTCAATGTGAATTTAAACGGAGGAATTTTTAGCATGTGACATTTGTTGAAAGTTGGTATTTTATCTTTTCTTGTAAAATAATTCATTCAAATATATTATTATAATATTAAATTATAGTAGTATGATGTGATTATATAATAGTATGATTTTTTACAATTTGAATGGTAGCATTATTATAGTAAATTCATGGTATAAAAGTAAAATGAGGTAGAAGAGAACAAATTAAATTTGAATTCTTATGATGTAAGCAATGATGTCATCGGAACGATGAGGTAAGCAATGATGTCATCGGAACGATGAGGTAAGTAATGATGTCATATGATCGATGATGTAAGCGATGATGTCATAAATTATGGCGAAAAGACTATTTTACCCTTACTCTGCCAAGCCTATAAATAGAAGCTCATTTTTTCATTATTTCTCACCAATTCACAAAAGCTATAGAGAGAGAAAGTATAGAGAGAATAAGAGAGAAAGAAAAAGAGTATTCTGCTATTACACTAGTGCAGTCTCCAAATCTTTATTAAGGTAAGGGGTATTATTTATTTCATATTCGTTAAGAGATTATTTTTGATCAATATTCGTATGAAATAATATTTTCTTTCATACTTTGTACTATGTAAGTAATATTATTTCGTTATGTATTCATAATTCTACACTCATGTTGATAAGTTTGGCTTTTATACTCCGTGAAATTAGTAGAAAATCCTTGAAAATTGCGCTTCATCTATTATCTTTTCACAAAAATATTATTCTGAATAATCTTGATAATTTTTAATATTTTCATGTTGGGATACTATTCACGGGTCACTATTCCTGAAGTACTATTCATGGGGTACTATTCACTCAGTTACTATTCACCCATGGCACTATTCATGACAAAAAATGATTTCTTTTTTGTCCAAATTATTTTTGATACAATATTATTCTTGAATTTTACTCCACAAAGCAGTATCATGTTGATAATTTGGATAATGTTTGAATTTTAGATAAATTAAATTATAAATCTTTAAAATTTATCATTGCTCTCATTTAATTGAATTTTTATATCATTGTCATCATCCTCATGCTTATATTGTGCGAAAGTCATCTTTGGCCCGTAGTGCATAGATGGACTGTTGATTGGTATGATTATGACCATGGATTATTTGATATAATCATGACCCGTATTGTTACAAATGATGTGGTAACAGTCCTCATAGGTCCGTAGTGCATTGATGGACAGTTGTTGGCATGATCATGACTATTAGTGATAACATGATTAACCTTGGCCCGTAGTGTATGGATAATTTATGGATGTGATACTAATGACTATCCTTGGCCCGTAGTGCATGGATAATTCAGTGTTGTGGATTATTTATTGAGCTGAGTCTCAGCGACAAAATTGATGATAAACTTTTTAAATCATAGAAGATTGTAGATATTATGCTCTACTTGACTCTTCTAATGGATAGCTTATTTCGCTGCAGTTAAACTTGTTGTTTATTATATTCTATAAGTTTAACACTGTTGAAGGCTAACGATAATTTATTCCGCATTATCTTATTCATAATATTTCTTATTGGGCTAGTTGAGCTCACCCTTTTGCTTTCATTGTTCTCTTTAGAAAATGAGAACATAACCGGGACTAGTCGGGAAATTGAGTGAAAGTCCGAGTTGGTGGTTGTAGTAGTCCTCACTAGTTTATAAAATTGTGTGATAATAATTGTAATGAGGACTTTATTTAAGTTTGGATACTGTCTACGAGACAATATCCGTGTTGAAACTCTCAGCTACGTTTTGTCGTATTATATAAATAAAGTTTGTATTTAAGTTCTGTACCATATATTTGGCGACTCAGAATGGGTGATGTATACCTATTTTGGGGGCGTCATAATTGGTATCAAAGCTTAGGAATATGATCCCCGGCTGAGATTGTAATATCCCGAGTGTTTATGATAGCGATTCCCGAGGGTTTATGATAACGATCCTTAGAAAAGGAAATTAATGGGTTAAAAGATATATAATACTCAAAATATAATTGAGTTCAAATGAAAGTTATGAAATGAAACCTAGAATTTGTTAGGTAATGAATGTAGTAGGAAATATAAAATCTATATTTAGATAAAATGATGAAAGATTTCTCTGAGTTATTTGTGTAATTTGTGTCTTCGATTCTGGGGACAGAATCTTTGTAAGTAGGGAAGATTGTAACGAATGAGTGGGTTGAGTTGTGATTCTGAGGACATAATTCTTGTAAGGAGGGAATGATGTAACAATCCAGATTTTTATTATAATATTTAAATATTTATTGAATTATATAAATATTTAATAGATATGTTTATTGTTGAATAAGTATTTGTTTAATTGATTTGATGTGATTTGATTATTTACTTGTTTAATAAATAATTAATGAGTTAAGGAAAGTAATTATTTTGAAATAGTAATCTAATTTAATTTAATAATTAAGTTAGAGAATTTATAATGATTAAATAAATTATTATATTATGCAATGAATTGTTATTAGAATTAATTAAATTAAGTATGAAAACTTAATTAATTAGAAGTGTGACAAATAACTATATTATAAGTGGTTATTAAAATAAATTAAAGTAGTTGTAATTTATTTTGCCAAACAAGGCTTAAATATATTAAGTCTTTAAATTTAAATAATTTTGCCAAACAAAGCCCTATGGCTTTTGGATTTTTAAATTTGATTTATTAGTAATATAAATTAAATTAAACAAAATATAAATATAATATATATATTATTTTGGTAACTGACAATTTATTAGTATATTAAGTATAGCGTCGGTTTAGACGTTTTAAAAATCGTTCGTTGTTTGTGTTTTTATTTTACGTATATTTTATTTGGCTAAAGCCTAAGTAAGAAAAGAGAAGATGTTTTGTCAGAGAAAAACTTAAAGATAGGAGAGTTTTGAGAGAGTCTGAGAAAGAGAAGCAAGAAGAGCAGAGTTCTTCAAGCTATTATAAGAGTTTAACACGAATTTCTTAACAACAAAATGTATGTATTATAATCTTAACATATATCTTTTATAGTATAATTCCTTAGTCTTTGTGTTTTTGAAATTCACTGTGTTTTATAGTATAAAGTTCGGTAATTCATACATTATAGTTGAGTATGAAATTATGAAGTTGTAATAGTATAAATATCCTATATATACATATAGGTGATTGTATGAAGAGGATATACATGTACGTGATTATGTGAATTACGATCAACAAAGAAAGAAAAGAATTTTTACAGTAAAAACATATGAGTATGAACATGTTTTGTAGGATAACAAAATTAGTAATTGATTTTATTCTAATTGTAGAATTGAAAGTCGGGTATGTTAATTGGATATGAACTACAGAGAATTGTAGTTTAAAAGTAACCAAATTGGTGGTTATTAGAGATTACAGTGTTCACTGTGTTTAACAAATGTCAAACATGGAGTTTTGTTTTAAAATATGGTTTTCAAAGAATTTAGTTTTCTGTGATTATTGTTTAGTAATTTAAACTAGTATATGCATGTTGGGTAGTGTGTATATGTGTAATTTATATAAGTTATACATGTTAATTGGGGTTAATTTCTGTTAAAAATAAAGACAGTAGCTTTGTTATGTTCTTCGTGGTTGGGTTCTAAAAGTTTCGGCGCCCCGGCGCCAAAATTCGCGCCCCAGCGCCAGAAGTTCGATGCCTCAGCGCTGAAATTCGCATCCCAGCACCAATCTCGCGCCCCAGCACCACTGTAAAGCCTAGTCCGCGCGCCCCAGCGCCGGATTTGTAGCCTGACTTGGACAGTTTTGACCTCCTGTAGTAAAATAGCCATAACTTCCTCATACGAACTCCGATTGAGGTGATTTAAGATGATCCGAAACGAGGACGAGTAAACTTACAACTTTTGTTCTTTAAGTTTTTCAATTTGAGGTCATTAGGATGGGTAAAAATGGTCATCTGTAGGACTATTGTGTTTTTAGAGGCAATCGGAGGGCGTCGGACATGCACATATGCATGTGTAGTGCTCCTGACCATAAAAGATGTTGTCCTAAGTTACAAAACATGAATAATAGTGAATATAATGATGCTTAACATTAATAAATAATGTATTAGATGAGTTATAGAAGCATAGTAAGCATACACAAGAGAGGCAAATTGGGCGTGTGACGAATGAACGTCGAAATGTCGTGCCATGTATTAATGAACTTAAAAAGTGTTTCAATTCAATTGAAATGAATATTATAAGATATGGAGTGCATTTAATATAAATCTAATAAGTAGTCCTAGCAAGACTTAAGCACTTGAATGAACAGCGAATATTAAATACAATGAGATATAAGTTGAAAGTTAACACAATCTAATTGAACATTGTGTGCTAATTAATAGGAAAGATTATGTGATGTGGAGTAGAGTTTACATTACAATTACTATGTGTTGTTATGTGACTAATAGTTGATGTGTATGATTATATAATTGTGTAGGGCACGTGAAGTACAGATAACTGTAAGCTGTTAAACTGTTATTGGTAAACAACGATCAAGGCAAGTCTTTCGGTTCCTATTTTCTACGTGGACTTGATGAACTGTTTTAAATTGCATGATATGTTATGCATGTTGAAATCATGAAATGTTAAAGTCAATATATGACTGCATTGTTTTGGCTAAGTAATGATGATTGAGTAAGGAACTCAATCTTTATATTTGCTATGTGAATTAAAAGCATGTATGTCATGTTACTTTAATGAGATGTATATCGAGCATGTTATTATGTGTTATGTGATGCATGAAAACTGTTAGACTTTGCTGGGCTGTCGAGCTCACACTTGCAAATAACTACTTTTACAGGTCAATGAATTAAGGTAAAGATATATGCTAAGTGAGTTATACAGAACTATATTCACGAAGATTACTTATGTTTTATGAGAAATGTATGTAATATTTTGAATGTAAATGTTGTTGAGTTGTAAATTGAGCTATCAAGTGTATATGGATATCTATTTATGATGTAAGACTTTGTATAGTCAGTTTATTGTAGCAATTCATGATATATATTGGAATCGAAGAGATATAATGTAAAGGTTACGATTTAGGGTAATAAAGAAGGAAATGTATAAAAGTTTTAAATATTCCGCAATTTTATTAAGTTTAACATCGAATAATGATGTATTATTTAGAGGTTGAATGCATGGTTAACGATCGAAGTCGGGATTTAAATTGTATAGATTTTTGGGTCGTTACAGAGATGTGAGACTAGAACTAGGAGGGAAGAGATGGGTAAATCATTCGCTAGTATGACCTACCTAAGTTTAATTGTTATTTAATTGGTCGGTCAGAATATATGAATAATATATGGCATGTCAAGTAACCCTTGTTTTATGGCAGTGTTTGAAAATGACATCGGAGAATGTTGAGATAAGCAATGGAGCACATGAGATTGTTGAGTCACCAACGTTCAATACCCAAGATAATGTGCATCAGGAAGACAATAATCCTCAAGTAAATAACAACACTGACCAAATGATGAACGATGGGATGTTCAGAGGCTTTATGCAATTCATGCAACATCAGGCAAGAACGACTTCTGTTCAAAATGCAGGTGAAAACACTAGCAACTCATGGATGGTTACCGTTAAGTAGTTGAAGAAGCTGGGACCACCAGAGTTTGTGGGCAAGCCAGAACCACTTAAGGCAGAGATATTAATAAAGCAGATCACCAAGATATTTGATGTCTTGGGATGCTCCGAGGAGCAGAAGGTTCCCTTTGCCACCTTCATGTTGCGAGGAGAGGCAGATTACTGGTGGGAATCTGTAAAACTTACTCAACCTGACGCACTAAAGATGTCTTGGGAGAAGTTTCAAAAACTGTTCAACGATAAGGACTTTCTCGAAAGTATTCATCACATGAAGGAGGTGGAATTTATCAAGTTGGAACAAAATAATATGACCGTGTCATAGTACGAAGCTAAGTTTGCCAAGTTGTCCCGGTTTGCGTCCCACTTGGTTGATAATGAGGAGAGAATGACACGAATGTTTCTGTGAGGTTTGAAACCCGAAATACGTCAATACCTCATTTCTCACAAACTTTGTTTGTATTCAGATGTTGTAAATAGGGCTCAGTTATTAGAGCACGATAATGAGTCAGCCCAACAAAGAGATAGTAGCCGGCAAAATGATAATACCAGCGATAGCAGTCATCGAAGCGGTGACAACAAACGTGGAGGAAATCAACATGCCAGAAATGGTAACCACTTCGGTGGTAATCATGGCCAAGATAATAGAAGTGGAAATTTTAAGAAGAAGAGATTCAATAATGATGGAAAGACGCCAGCATCAACACCCGTTGTTAATGAAGGAGAACGACCACCGGTCGTATACTACAAATGCGGAGGGGAGGGACACATCAGTTCACACTGCATGCAGCAATCCAAAGCGTGTTATAATTGCGAAATAGAAGGCCACCTAGCACAATTTTATGGTGTAGTGAAGACAAGTCCAGCTGGGATAATGACACTAAATGTCGTCCCAAACAAGTCAAAGCCAGTAGTTCAAGGGAGAGAGTTTATCGTGACCTCCCAAAAAGAGAGGAACCCGAACGAGGTTATCACGGGTAAGCTATTCATAAACTCTTGCGAAGGTTATACCTTATTTGATATCGGTTCTACCCATTCTTTGATTTCTCCTACTTGCGCTCAAAGTTTAAATTTAACTACGGAGAAATTAGACTTTAACTTATCTGTTGAAACTCCGTTGGGAAAAACCTTTATTACATCCACTTTTTATAAGTCTTGTTTGATTCAAATCGGCACCTGAACGTTAATTGTCGATCTTATTTCTTTGAAAATACTTGCATTCGATGTGATTTTAGGAATTGATTGGTTAACTAATCATCATGCTAAAATTGATTATTTTCGTAAGGTTGTTAGCTTTCATATTCCTAACCAACCTATTATGCGAATTCAAGTAACCAAACCACTAAAGTCAATCACTGTCATATCAAGCCATAAAGCTATTTATTTATTAAAAAACGGATATCAAGCTTTCTTAGCCCATGTCACAGATTTAAACAAAAATACGTCATATTTGAATGATATTTCTATTGTTAATAAATTTTCTGACGTATTCCCTGAAGAACTTCCTAGCCTACCACCAGAGCGTGAAATTGAGTTTGATATCGACCTTGAACCTGGTACAAAACCCATTTTCAAAGCCCCATATCGAATGGCTCCTATTGAACTTCAGGAGTTAAAACTCACTACAGGAGTTGTTAAACATCGGTTTCATTCGTCATAGTACGTCTCCTTGGGGTGCTCATGTTCTATTCGTAAAGAAGAAAGATGAGAGTATACGACTTTGTATTGATTATCGGGAGTTAAATCATGTCACCGTCAAAAATAAGTACCCGTTGCCTTGAATTGATGACCTATTTAACCAGTTGCAAGGCGCCAAATTCTTTTCAAAGATCGATCTTTGTTCTGGATATCATCAGTTAAAGAATAAAACTGATGACATTCTAAAGATTGCTTTCAGAACTCGGTATGGGCATTCTGAATTCCTAGTCATGTCTTTTGGATTGACTAATGCTCCTACTGCCTTCATGGATATGATGAACCGAGTATTCAAAGAATATTTGGATCATTTTGTGGTTATCTTTATTGATGACATCCTCATTTACTCCAAAAGTCGTGAAGATCATGAGCAGCACTTGAGACTGATACTCCAAAAGCTTCGTGAAAATAAGCTATATGTCAAGTTAAAGAAATGCGAGCTCTGGCTTAAGAAAGTAACATTCCTTGGACACGTGATATCAAATCACAGAATATCTGTTGACCAAACAAAGATTGAAGCAATACAAAGCTTGGAGCAACCTAAGTCAGTGACTGAAGTTCGTAGCTTTCTGGGCTTATTTGGTTATTATCAGACATTCATGGAAGGATTTTCTTGAATCGCTATTCCATTAACTCAGCTGACTCAGAAAGATATATAATTCAGTTGGAGCGAGGAATGTGAAATTTTTTTCAATAACTCATAAGGAGACTCATTTCAGCACTTGTTCTGATAATACCATCTAGTTCAAATGGATTTGTCATCTACAGCGATGCTTCAGGCAGAGGGTTAGGATGTGTTCTCATGCAACACAGGAAAGTCATAGCCTATGTCTCACGATAACTCAAAGAATATGAGAAGAATTATCCTACTCATGATCTAGAGTTAGTAGCTGTCGTTTTCGTACTTAAAATTTGGAGGCATTACCTGTATGGGGAGAAAGTGGAGATCTATATGGATCATAAAAGCCTTTAATATTTCTTCACCCAAAAGGAGCTCAACATGTGGCAACGACATTGGCTCGATCTGTTGAAAGATTATGATCATACCATTAGATACCATCTTGGAAAAACGAACATGGTAGTTGATGCATTGAGTAGAAGATCATATGCAGGTACGAGTGCGATAATGTCAATTCAAAGGCCCATTTGGTATGACTTATAAAGGATGGAGATAGAGATAAAGACTCCAGGGACCCACATGATGATGTCAAATATACGAGTAGAACCGACTTTAATCGATAAAGTTAAAGCAGCTCAAACCACAGACCTAGAGTTGATGCGTATGAAGAGGAAAGTGCAAGAAGGTGCTATTCCAGAAGCAAGAATCGATGAAGAATGAATACTTCGAGTCAACTCCAGACTTTATGTTCCTAATGACCCTTATTTAAAATATAAAATCATGATGGAGGAGCACAACACACCGTTTGCAATCCATCATGGGAGTACCAAAATGTATCGTGATCTTTGACATACATTTTGGTAGAGCAATATGAAAAGAGAGATCGCGGAGTTTATCTCAAGGTGGCGGAGCACCAAGTGCCAAAAGGTCCATTGCAACCACTTGAAATTCCAGAATGGAAGTGGGAGGACATTACCATGGATTTTGTTGCTGGTCTTCCCAAGGTTTATCAAGGCATAAATGCAATTTGGTTCATTGTTGATAGATTAACCAAGTTTGCTCATTCCTTACCTATACAAGAAACTTATTCACTCGAACGTCTTACTCGTATATACATAAATGAGATTGTAAGACTGCATGGTATGCCAGTATCCATAGTTTTTGATCGAGATCCAAGATTCACTTCACGATTTTGGGTTAGTTTGCAAAAAGCTATGAGCACGGATTTACGATTCAGTTCGGCATATCATCCTCAAACGGATGGACAATTGAAGAGGACTATTCAAACTCTAGAAGATATATTAAGACTTTGTGTCCTTGACTTCAAGGAAAGTTGGGACAAGTTCTTGCCATTGGTGGAATTCTCCTACAACAACAGTTATCAAGCATGTATCGGCATGGCTCCATTCGAGGCGTTGTATGGACGCAAGTATCGTTCTCCAGTATGCTGGGATGAGGTGGGTGAAGCAACATTATTGGGACCGAAATTGGTATGCATGACAACGGAAAAGATTCAAATGATCCGGCAACGTATAAAGACCTCACAAGATTGACGAAAGAGTTATGCTGATCTTCATCGAAAGGACATGGAATTCAATGTTGGGGATCATGTGTTGTTACGTGTTACTCCATGGAAATGAGTTACAAGATTTAGAAAGAGAGAAAAGCTCAATCCTCGATTCATTGGCCCATTTGAAATCCTTGATCGAGGAGGAACTGTGGCCTATAGACTTGCCTTACCGCCAAGTATGTCTCGTCTTCATAATATTTTTCACATATCTATGTTACGTAAATATGTGGAAGACTCGAACCAAATTATTGAATTAGAACCAGATAAGATAGCGGAAGATTTAACGTATGAAGAGGTACCTGTTAAAATCTTGTATAAGAAGGAACATATTCTACGCTCCAAGGTTATACCTCAAGTCAAAGTTTTTTGGAGAAACCACGATGTTGAGGAAATGACCTGGGAGTTAGAATCTGAAATGAAATCAAGGTATCCTCACCTCTTCGTCATACCAGGTACGTACACCAATTTCGAGGACGAAATTTTATAAGAAGGGGAGGTTGTAAGACCACAACTTTCATGAATAAAGATTAAATTTTTCTCGAAATATATTTTTGAATATTAAGGTGTGGATTTGATATAATGTTATAGTTGTGGGTAATATTTACAAATTTTGCAAAGTAAGCAAGTTGTCATAAAATATTTGTTTGGTCGGGGAATATTCTTTTTATCGAAAAATATCCGTATGACGACACAATCATTAGTGGACCCCACAACGGAATAACCGTCGGATATAGAAAGCGATAAAAATAATATTTTTATAAAATAACGGCAAAAGTTTTACCCGTAACTGTTGAAATACCCGGTAATAAAAGTACAGTAAAATGCGTGGTTTCATAGTAGCACACAGTAGTGTACAATATTTCTAATTACTGATTCTTACGTAAGAAGTCACTACTCAATAATTGTTACAGTAATTACTGTTCAATATTTTATTTTATTGATTCAATAATTGCTACGTTGATATTTTATATTATTGATTCAATAATTGTCCTTGCACAATATTTTAAATTATCAAATCATTAATTCATATTATTTGAATAATATTATTATTTGTATTATTGAAGATGTCTAGAAAGTTCTGTCGATGAAAGGGGTTTGGTCACCTAATTGCGCGTCAATAGGGAGAAATCCTTATCGGAAACCCCCTCTTTCTTGGGAACAACCTGGTTGTCAATATTGTAGTTCTGTAATATTATCTGTGAATAATTAATTGTTAATATATATGATAAGGAAATTTTTATTCATTGTGGATTTAAACGGAGGAATTTTTAACATGAGACATTTGTTGAAAGTTGGTATTTTATCTTTTTTGATAAAATAATTCATTCAAATATATTATTATAATATTACATTATGGTAGTATGCTGTAATTATATAATAGGATGATTTTTTATAATTTGAATAGTAGCATTATTATAGTAAATTCATGGTATAAAAGTAAAATGAGGTGGAAGAGAACAAATTGAATTTGAATTTTTATGATGTAAGCAATGATGTCATCAAAACGATGAGGTAAGTAATGATGTCATCAGAACGATAAGGTAAGCAATGATGTCATATGATTGATGATATAAACGATGATGTCATATGATTGATGATGTAAGCAATGATGTCATAAATTATGGCAAAAAGACTATTTTATCCTTACTCTGCCAAGCCTATAAATAGAAGCTCATTTCTTTATTATTTCTCACCAATTCACAAAAGCTATAGAGAGAGAAAGTATAGAGAGAATAAGAGAGAAAGAATAAGAGTATTCTGATATTACACTAGTGCAGTCTCCAAATCTTTATTAAGGTAAAGAGTATTATTTATTTCATATTCGTAAGATATATTATTTTTGTTCAATATTCGTATGAAATAATATTTTCTTCCATACTCTGTAGTATGTAAATAATATTATTTCGTTTCGTATTCATAATTCTACAATCATGTTGATAAGTTTGGCTTTTATACTCTGTAAAATTAGTAGAATATCCTTGAAAATTGCGCTTCATCTAGTATCTTTTCACGAAAATATTATTATGAACATTCTTGATAATTTTTAATCTTTTCATGTCGGGGTACTATTCACAGGTTACTATTCCCGAAGTACTATTCATGGGATACTATTCAATTGGTTGCTATTCACCCGGGGAACTATTAATGACAAAAAATGATTTCTTTTCTGTCCAAATTATTTTTGATACAATATTATTCTTGAATTTTACTCCACAAAGCAGTATCATGTTGATAATTTGGATAATTTTTGAATTCTGGATAAATTAAATTATAAATCTTTAAAATTTATCCTTGCTCTCATTTAATTGAATTCTTATATCATTGTCATCATCCTCATACTTATATTGTGATGAAAGTCATCTTTGGCCAATAGTGCATAGATGGACTATTGATTGGTATGATTATGACCAGGGATTATTCGGTATAATCATGACCCGTAATGTTACAAATGATGTGATAAAAGTCCTCATTGGCCTGTAGTGCATTGATGGACTGTTGTTGGCATGATCGTGACCATTGGTGATAACACAATTATCCTTGGCCCGTAAATTATGGATAATTCGTGGATGTGATACTAATGAATATCATTGGCCCGTAGTGCATGGATAATTCAGTGATGTAGAATATTTATTAAGCTGAGTCTTAGCGATAAAATTGGTGATAGTCTTTTTAAATCATAAAATATAGTAGATATCATGCTCTACTTGTCTCTTCTAATGAATTGCTTGTTTCTCTGCAGTTAAACTTGTTGTTTATTTTATTTTATGAGTTTAACACTGTTGAAGGCTAACGATAATTTATCCTACATTATCTTAGTCATAATAATTCTTACTAGGTTAGTTGAACTCACCCTTTTTGCTTTCATTGTTCTCTTCAGGAAATGAGAACGTAGTCGAGACTAGTCGGGGAATGGAGTGATGGTCCGTGTTGGTGCCTGTAGTAGTCCTCACTATTTTATAAAATAGTGTGATAATAATTGTAATGATGACTTTATTTGAGTTTGGATACTATCTACGAGACAATATCCATGTTGAAACTCTCAACTACATATTGTCGTATTGTATAAATAAAGCTTGTATTTAAGTTTTGTACCATGTATTTGCCGACTCAAAATGGGTGATGTATACCCATTTTGGGGGCATCACAAAGTAACTCAAATACGTGGGTGGTTCTCCCCAAACTAGCAAAGATAATTCTGAGAAGTGGGATTATTCATAATACCAGTTCATGATGTAATGGGAGTTAAAATCTCTTGGCGAACAGGTCAATCAACTGGCAGAACTGGTGATACACCAACTCCAAGTCATTCGATAGTTGTTTAGTCAGGAGCATTCTATTCTTCTCTCTCTTATCACAAAGACTCCACCACTCACTCAAGAAAGTGAAACCTTGGAGGAAAATCATGCAAGAAAAGCAAAAGCTAAAGCCCGTCGGGACTTTGCCAACAAAAGGGAGTTTACCTATTTAGGCCAACCGATGGAAGAAATTTTACAGATGCTGATCAATTAGGGAAATATCACTACACTGCTACCTCCAGTCAACTCATGCTCAAAAAGATTTGATGCAACTGGAGTATGTCAATACCACTCCCATTCTCGCGGTCACAGAACTGAAGAATGTTGGGCACTCAATCATCTTATCCAAAATATGATTGACAGCGGTGACCTGCTAATGGTAGACGATGACACCGTATCACTTGAGAGTGGGAACACATTTCCTCCAGGATCACAAAGATTGAAGGAAATTATAGCAGTTATATCCTCTAAGGGAGATTTGGCTGCCACATCATTTTTAATTCAACCCATCAAGCCCAACGGAGTTGAAAACCCTTTGAAGGTGGTTGTACTAGCATCACTCATATAGTCATTCAGGCCACAATATCCTATCATCAGCCTTAAGAAAGTCCTATGGAACTATGGAGAGGTTGAAGGATCAACGTCAAACACAAATGATGCGGTATCTAAAGAAAATCCGTTGTATCTCCCTCAACGAGTGATGAAGCCATTCATCAGATCTAAGGGAAAAGTGTCCAAGGAGAAATTTAAAGAATTCCTCCGCAAGATGGAACATAATGAAGCTAAGGTGGTGCAAAGCTTGAAAGAAGCACCGTAACAGATATCTATTCTAGACTTGGTATTCTCTTCGGAAGATCATTGGAAGGTCTTGATGAAGATATTGGAAGAAGCCCACTTGCCAAAGACAGTGGATGTAGAAAAGTTTCATCATCTGGTAGATCACATCTTTAACAACAATGTTATATCTTTCATAGATGATGACATACCTCCCGAAGGGATGGGTCATTGCAAGCCACTGCACATAGCAGTGATATTTTCTGGATATGTGGTCGGAGGAGTGCTAATAGATGGAGGATCATCCCTAAACATATGCCCCTATGCCACATTGGAAATAATGAAGATCAATCTCAGCCGGATTCAAAACAGCCACACAGTCATCTAAGCCTTTGATGGATCTCGGCGAAATGCTATCGGAGAGATTGAATTACTAGTGGAAATCGGTCTACATACATTCTACATATCATTTCAAGTGCTTAAAATCACTACATGATAAAATTTACTGTTGGGAAGACCTTGGATCCATATGGCGGGAGCCGTCCCATCAACTATTCATCAATAACTTAAGTATATCATCAACAGTAATCTGGTCACTGTCAATGCTGAACTAGTGTATAAAGAATTTGAGCCTATCAGCTTCCAAGCCCTTTAGGCGAGCAACACTCGCGATCAACCCATCGGGGTTCCAGCTCTGAAACCCAGAGTTTCCGCTGAGGTAATGTCGGCTAGTCAAGAGATGATATCCTTGGGTTTTAAACTACGATATAGGTTAGAAAAGAATCAGTAAGGAATAAAATGCCCAATTCAAATTCCCAGCCAAACAGGGAAGGCCGGACTAGGCTACTCCTCTGGGTTCAGTCACAGGAACCCGCACAAGCATACACCAATTCCTTCATCTACAAGGTTATTGCCTAAACCTACAGATGTAGATTCTGTACGGTCTTTAAGGACAATTCCTGTCTCTGTGGTGGGTATGTTGTTTCCTAAGCCGATACCGGTTAATGGGAAAGAAGTCCTGATTCCAGACCCAGATATTGAGGAAAGGATTCAAAGGCGCAAACAAGACATAAAGAGACATTTGTCAAATATGCATGTTCTAAACCAGACAGAGGGTATGAACAGGGACATCACAGATGATGATTATCTAGACATCATGGTCATCATTCAGGAGGCGGAGGACAATAACCGCCCCATCATCACAGCTGTTGTGACGCCCCCAAATCCGGGTATCTTCCAACCCGACAGATGGTGCTCCACTATAATAACATCAATACCGTCATTCCATTGAAATACAACAAAACGAGAGTAATTACTATATTCTTATTAAAATCAAAGTATAATCCTTCCCAGGTTCATAAACCGGTTACATCGTTCATTGTTCATAAGGTATAATACATACACTTATTAAACTATTACACAATGCTTTACCTTTAAGCATCCATCTTAGCTTTACCTTTATCCTTCTTGGCATTCTCAGTACGTTCACCTTTAACTGCAGTTATATAATTCACACAAGAAGTGAGCATGACAGCTCAGCAAGTTTAATTAAGGATAACAGAAATACCACATTCGTGAATTATATAACAATTCCAACATAACTGAACAATAGTTATTAAGTATTATGAATCAATAATATCATAACAGTTTATAACATCAATTCCCAATGTATAGAATAGATTAGGAATTCTGAACCGGTCAATAGACCATGAACAGTAAATTTAAGTTTTCATACTTGAAAAGGAGTCCACAGCACTAAGGTCGTTCATCCGTATAACTTACGAGCACTTCTAGATGATCAGCCTATAGTACTCTATGTTGATCAACACTACATTCATTAAACGTATTTACGTTTAATATTTTTGGCAAACTCGCGTGCCCATCGAAATATCGATGAAAATACTTTTGTTTGGTCATAGACAAACCTTACCTTCAACATCCGTACCAATTACTTGGCATATGATAGCGTTAATATTTCTATATAGAATGATATGGAAAATCATCAATCTATATCTTACGAATAGTCTAGCCGAGTTAAAATCTGGCATCGACCCTTTCTTTTACAACAAAGCTTGCAATTCCAATTCAATTAATCACATAAAACTTGGCTAACTTAGAAGTTAGACAAGCGTTAAGAAAACTTGCCTTTCAGCGTCTTCAATAACTTACTCGACTGACCACAGCCTTTACAGAATCTACATGATATATTCACATATCACACCGTAATTAGCTATCAAACAACTATTCACATTGTTCCTACCATTTTCTTTCTCTTCTATGTCTTTAACATAATATTTTTATTAGAGTCAACATGACTTATTACCCTTCATCCCGGTTTACCTCTCTATGGACGTTTTATTAACCGGACTCAACTTCGTTAATAAAGTATTACTTCGTTCATTTTACATATTTTGTTTACTTACCTTAGACTCCTAAGTTTCATACCATATACCTTAGTATAGGTAGTATAGGATTAGTCTTTATACATTTATTGAGTATATAAACTCAACTTCGATTAATCCCTAACAGACTAAAGTCTAAAGCATAACTGGGTCAACTTTTTCTTACTGTCGGCGCTGCGGCGCGGCACCTTGGCGCTGGGGCGCGGCACTTGCACAACGTTGGCGCTGGGGCGCGGCACATTGGTGCTGGGGCGCGAGTTTGCAGAGGGCTCGGCCGAGTCTGGCGCTGCGGCGCCACCATCTTGTACTGGTTTTGGCGCTACGGCGCCGAGTCTGTGTATCAGTTGACAAACCAGTTTTTGGTTTTCTAATGAAACTCCCGGCTTCCTAATTTGTTCGTTTTACATTCGAATTGACCCATTCGAATTCCTACAAGTCAGGAATTACATCCTTTACGCGTTCATATAAGAATTTGACACTTTCGAATCCGTTAACTCATAATTCACTATTGAGTTCATTTTATATACGTTCGTAAACATTAATGAGCGTTCAATGCTCGTTTTCTTCGTTTTAAGTCAGAATCTGACGATTATCGAACCCACGACTCTTAATCACCCTATCTCACGTGTTGACATTGAAAACCAACATTTTCAAGTCTCACAGCAACTTTCGACAACCAATCCGGAATTTCTACGTTTTCGACGATTAACGTCTAATTCCGTAAAATTTGCCATAACTTCATTACTAACATTCTCTAAGCCAAATCACATGGAATATTTCATGGATTTCATATCTAACCCCTAACCAAACAAGATGCATAACTATCGTATTGATGGAGCTCAATCGTTTATCAACAATCGATCCTCCACAATTAATATTTTCATGGTTTAACAACTATATTAAACCTTATTATTTTTGAAAGCTTATGACTTATAGAGATTGAATCTATGGTAAGTCATCTTTACTCCCTCATACAAGGCATATACCACCCCTTTGTGATTCTCCATGATAAAAGAAAATCAAAGAGATGGATAATGAAGAACAAGAAGTATTACCTCAAGTTCCTTAAGAAAATCTCTTGGAAGAATAATTGTCAAAGCTTCCCAAGTGAAGGACTTATAAGTCTAGCTCTCTTTTCTCTCTCAATATAATCTAGGTTGCCAACTTTGAAACTCTAAAATGCAACAACCTAGCTTCTTATTTATAGGAAATGAAAATGGAGGGCTTAATGGTCAATAAACCCCCACCTCCTTACTATTCAAGTGTGGTCACCAAGTAAAACACTTGGTGACCAAGTCTTATACTTGGAGTCCACCCCAAGGTGGCCGGCCCACCTCCCCTTTATGACATCCCATGGGTTGCCCCATGGGTTTTACCCATGGGGTGACCCACCAGTTCGACCCACGGTTCGGTTTTAATGAATTGGGCTTAACTAATTAAACATTGGGCCTTGACTTGGACTTAACCCATCATCTCATTAGGCTTAGTCATTCAATTAATTGGATACTCATAATCCAATACAAATGAATTACTCATTAGGTCATCACTTAATTCTATAATACGTATCGTATTCTACACGTATGATTCACGTATTCCTTTCGTATACCATAAGTACAATAATCGTATTGTACCTCGTATTTACTTAACGTATTATACATAGGTACTACTAGCACCACCAATTGTATAACACTTGAATAAAACCTAACGTCATTCCTTCTACGCATATTATTTCCTTCTCGAAAATCAATATACTCAACCCTTTGGTTTTAAGTCCGCAGGCGAAAACTTTATTTTTGCCATAAATGAAATATTATCAGATATTCCATCTCATCACGATATTCTATCATTACGCGTTTCTCGGAATTTCAAAATAATTCCTCGGACAGAAACGGATGAATAGTATTTTTACGGAAACTTCTCAGAAAACAATTATTGTCGTCTTGGAAATTCCAAACAACTATTTCTACCACGTAGCCAGAATACTAACCACGTTAGCACATTCTAGGTCATAGAACGACCTTCACATAGTTTACTTCACAAAGAATTCAATTAAATTCATTTAATTCACATAATCAAATAAAAATTTAATTGTAATAAAAATCCGATTTTCTCGGGCGTTACAGCTGTCCACCAGGACTTGACCCTCGACAATTGGAGCAGCACTCCTTATATTTTCTTAAATGGGTAAAAAGGGCAAAAAATACATTTGCCCTGTAGATAGCAATAACTGCTTACTTTTGTTAAATAATATTAGCAGTTGTTTTTTTCATGCCATGCTAACACTCTGTATAATCAAGCATTTTTATATATTAAGTGAAAGCATTTTGTTTCAGGACTCTGAAGTTAGATTTATCTAAACTTGCTGATGGAGTGCCGATGCTTCACAAGGACTGTAACATTGATGTAAAGTTGGACTCTAACTTGATGGAGATTAAGCAAGAGGACTATGTAGTGCCTAATGAGATCAAAGAATGGGTCAAAGATAAACCCAAGCCAAACCTTGATCAAACCACCTCTTTCAACCTCAGAACCTCAGAAAACTCCAAACAAATTGAGATTGGCAAGGACCTTACCCCAAGCCAAAGGAATGACATGGTTATATTATTGACCCAATTCTAGGATGTGTTTGAATGGCCTCATGAAGACATGATCGGTTTGTCAACTGACTTTCTCATTCATCACCTACCCATTAAAGAGGGATTCAAGCCGGTCAAACAGAAACTCAGGCAATTAAAACCTGAGTGAAGTTTAAAAGTCAAGGAAGAAATTATGAAATAATTTCAAGCCGGCATCATCATGGTATCAACATACCATGAGTGGCTATCAAACATAGTTCCCATACCTAAACCCAGAGGGAAGGTTCGAGTATGCGTGGATTACATGGATTTGAACAAAGCTTGCCTCAAAGATAACTTCCCGGTACCATTTATCCACATACTCATTAACAATACAACGCAGTATGACATGTACTCCTTTGTTGACTATTTTACTGGGTATCACCAGGTTATGGTTGCTGAAGAGGACTGGGAGAAGACATCATTCATCACTCCTTAGGGAACCTTTTGCTACAGACGGTTGTGATTTGGCCTCATCAATGTCGGAGCTACCTATCATCTAGTCATGATGGCTCTTTTTCATGATCTAATGAACAAATAGATAGAACTCTATGTGGATGACATCATTGTCAAGTCCAGAAGGGAAGAAGACCACATAGACCATCTCAAAAAGATCTTCAACCGGTTGCGCAAGTATAACTTGAAGCTAAATCTGGCAAAGTGCGCCTTCAGCGTCAAGTCAAGCAAGTTGTTGGGATTCCTAGTGAGTCACAAAGGCATTGAGCTGGATCTTGCCAAAATTCAAGCCATTATTGAGATGCCCGTGCCCCAGACAGAGAGGGAAATACGAGGATTTTTTGGAAGAATAAACTTCAATAGTCGGTTCATCTCCCAACTCATAATAACCTGTGAACCTATCTTCAAGTTGTTAAGGAAGAACTCCTCTAAGAAATAGAATGAAGAGTGTCAAAAAGCCTTCCTTTCAATCAAAGGGCAACTAGTCAAAGCTCTTGTCTTGGTACCTCCTAGGGATGATTGTGACACCCCCAAATCTATACTCCTACAGTATCTGATCTGGTGTTCAAAACTAATCAATTAATCGAACTACTATACATTTTAAACAAAATACAATTCCCATAGATCCAAGGTTCACAGTATCCCATAACAGATAATAATTCTCTATAGAACTATTATTTTGTTTGGATACACTCACTTGGATGAATAGACTATATTAACAAATAGTCCATATTACCAATACCCTCACTCAGATGTATAATTTATATCTTGTGGATTACTCTATCGTATCGATAGTACCTATCTATCTGAAATCCAGAGTATCAACAACAACATGAACAATCCATATTACTAATACTCTCACTCAGATGTATAGTTCCTAAGGATCTCAAAATAAATCAACAGTTCTATTTACATCTATTTATTAAAGGAAACACGGTTGCGAAAATAAAGGATGTTATTATATCATATATAAAGGTTCGATTACATGATACTTCATAAAGAATTTCTTATTACAAAAGTTTAAGCTAGACAGTAATCTAAACTAATATAAGCAGGGTCGCTTCCCATTGTTCACTCCAGATGTGCCAGGGTTACCATCTAATACTATAAAGTGAATGGTTTTCAAGAATGAGCTATTACATACTCAGCAGGTTTTATATTTATAACAAAATAAAGGATTTGAAGATGTATAACAGTTCAAAACTTTTCTTAACTGAGTGTTGTTTACCATGTCTGGAATTTTTATTTCAACCATTTCTAGAATTTTTATTATTTCTGTCTGTCACAAAGACTTAGAAATTTTGTTCAGATGTGAGACAGAGGATCAACCTATTCAACATCCTAAGAGTATGCATCTCATCCTAATTGTAACTAACTTGCACTAAGTGTCAAATTTTATTGACAAACATTTATCCCTTCTGGGATATACAACTCAGTATAAGATGTCTTACCAAAGCAATTTGGTTCAACACAATAGGTTTTACTTGATAAATAACAACAACAACATATGAATAAATATTTCATTTCTTAGTTATGCTGAAGCTATAGTGATAACTTTACAATAATTGGCAATCAAGTTAGGTTTGGTATAACATATCAAAAGAAAATCAAGATATGAATCTTGTTCAATGAATAAGCAGTGTTCGAGAACTTGCATAAGTAATTAAGGTTAGAAGACTAGCGTAGGTAATAAATTAGGGTTTAATAAACTTGCCTGAGCGAATATCGATTAAGTAATGTTACTCGATTTGTCTATAAACACCTAAGACGTTCATTCATATATGTCTAACACATTAGTATTGATAACAATACTTAAATACATAAACTATTCACGTTCGGTTTAAGTTTAACATGATTTCATTGTCCTAAAACTTTACCAGATATTTAATAAACTAATATCATGGTTAAACTTATTTTATAAGCTTTATTATATTCTTAGATACTTTGTATATCTTTTATAATAATTTTCGATAGCTTATAATAATTTTTAGATATTTATTTATCCATTAAATTATTTTTAAATCATTTATTTCTATTTCTAAATTATTAATATTTACTTAGAATATTATTAAAATCTTGTTCATTATTTTTAAATATTTTATAAACATTTTATATGATTTTTAAATCATTAATATCATTTTTAAATAATTATTTATTATTTATAAATGATTATTATAATTAATTTTTAATAATATTTAAATAAAAAAAATATTTAATGAATTTATGTTAAAATATTAAAAGTTAATTATTATAACTTAAAATAATTTTTAAAACTATTTTTATAATTATTTATATTTGTTTATTAATTATTTATAATTTTATTAATTTGTTTATTAAATTTATATTTACTGTCTGTCGCTAAAGCCTTATAGCGACAGAAAGTGTTGCTATAGCTGTTCTTAATTTTTGGGAATCAGTTTGATTATTGCTTAGAGGTCATTTTAACGGTAGCCTAATTCTTTACTAATGATGATTATGGGTTTGTAAGTGTATAATAGGTGTTATAGTACTCATGTAATAGTACAACATAATACCAATTTCAGGCTTTAACCTATATATAACAAAAAGTTATACAGGCTCAAAGTCACTGTCAGAGTTGTTCTTGGGTTTCTAGGTAACCCAGAACAATAGTCATGGTCGGTCAACAATTTTGTGGCCTTTATAACTTTCAATCCGTGTGAATGATTTGTGTTTTGATTGTTGTAATATGTAGTCTATATATCAAGGTACATATATGTTACACTGATTTGTATAGAGTAAAATCCTAAGGTTTAGATTTATGTTGGTCAAAGTGCAGCCAGAGGCTGTTATTGGTGTTCTTCAGTTTTCTTTCTGCGTTTTCTAGAAAATGCAGTCATGCTCGGTCAACGATATTTGACCATTAATTCTAGTAATCCTATGAATTAATTAAGAGTTTGAGTGTCATAGATATGTAGTATGTATGTCAGGGTATCATTTAATAACACTTAGACATCCTAACAACAAATAGAAAGCAATTTAATGCTTGGTCAAAGTAACCGGCTCAACCTTTTCTTGAGATTTTTAGGTAACCCAGAAATCAAAACTTTGTGGTCGGTCAACTACCTTCGACGACTTATATATTGCAATATATGAATCTAATAGACCTATTTTATCTTCCAGATTAATGACCTCATGTAATACTACAACTAGCATACAATTAACAAACCTAGCTATTAACATACACGGATCTACAGGCTCTGACATTCGACTGTCAGACCTATTTTTCTGGAATTTTCAGTTTGCTTAAAACATCATTTTGATGGATCTAGATGTGATGAAAACATGTTCTATCAACTTAGCATACTTACTAGCATGTTATTACATATATCTAAACAACTAAACTATAAAGTAAACATATCATCAAAGACGTAGGTTAAAATTAGGGTTTGCACCTTTTCTTGAATGATTTTGATTTTTGACTTATGATTTTGTTCTTGCTATCACCAAGGCTTATTAAGGTATGATATATGAGTGTATAAACTTAGAAATTTCATGAGTTTGGACTGAGTTAGGGCTGCTATTTATAGATTTGGAAAGGTAGGGTTTTTTTTAATCATTTTTCACCTACTTGCCTCTACAAAGATCTGATGTTCTGATACTTGTGTTGCTTGGGGTATGCAACCATGTCATGTGCAGCCTTGAAACTTGGTTTAATGACTACTAGCCTACTTGTGAGCTAGTTCATCATAATTAGTAACTTAATTATGCCCTAATCTTCCTTAATCTTGATTAGGGTTTTGATTTTTATGATTAGGGTTGCTTAATGATGTTTATTAATACCTAATTAAAGTTTAATAATCCAGGTTAGGATTTAAGATAACCTAACCAGGGTTTAGTCTAACGAATTAAAGTTAGGGTTTGTAAATCTAGGGTTAAGGTTTCCTGATTTTGATATTAGGATTCCTAACTTAGATTTTTCACAAGTCCTAACAATCACAACAAAACGTTTTGTCAGTATAAGCATGATAAAGCAGCTTGTCAAAATATATGTACCAAAAACTCCATTTTCGAAAGAAAAATTTTAAGCACGACGTATCAAGCACGTCAACTTTCGGACAAAAAATTATTTTACCTAATTCTATAATAGAGTATATAATAACATAATACACATTCAAAACAGAGAGATTTTATTTAATAATACTAAATTTATATAACCAAGTCTTAATAGGGTTTTGGGGTTTCACATTAACTCCCACTAATAAGAATTCAAAATTACAATACAAGTTAAGTAAACTTATGGGGATAGTTCTCTCACATTTTGTCCTTGAGCTCCCGTGTAGCCTCTTCAACGTTCTGATTCCTCCAAATCACTTTGACCAATGCTATCACTTTATTTCGCAGGACTTGCTCTTTACGGTCGATGATCTGCACATGTTCTATATAAGAAAGATCTTCTTTGATTTGGATCGGCTCATAGTTTATAACATGTTTATAATCGGGTTTATATGGTCGTAAAACGGACACATGAAACACATTATGAATATGGTTAACTCAGGAGGTAGTGTTATCTCATAAGAAACTTCACCTATCCTCCTCAATTGTTCTGCTACTGGATCCTCCTCTTCCTCAGCATTTAATAATTGTTGATCGTTAAGCAATTCTTCCTCCTCTGCATCACTATCTTCAAATGACTCAATTCTCAATGAATTATTTACTATCGGCATTTCCTTAGCATCGGAGTTGGTCATCCTATAAAAAGATCTTCTTTATTACTTACATTACAAAATTTTACACAGAACATAAAGTTTTTAATGTTATTTTATGTGTAACTTAATATTTTTATGGACTCGAAGACTATATACTAAGATTCCTCTTCCTTATATCTATAGCCTTAACTGCTCTGATACCAAACTTGTAACTTTCATGGTGTTTCAACCATAGCACCTCACAATGGTACCTATATGTTTGCCATCGACCAACTCGACGTCCCCTACGGAGAGTCTGGCTTCGGTGCCTCCCCTTCTAGGGCAATCACCAGCGAGAGGCTCGGGGCTATTTACACCTTTCGTAATTTATAGCTCTGATACCAAACTTGTGACGCCCCCAAATCTATACTCCCACGGTATCTGATCTGGTGTTCATAACTAATCAATTAATATAACCTATCCAAATCCATACACCCACGGTATCAAATTTGATGATTATATCTAATCGAACTACTATATATTTAAAACAAGATACAATTCCCATTAATCCAAGGCTCGTAATATCCCATAACAGATAATAATTATCTATAGAACTATTGCTGTGTTTGGATACCCTAACTTGGATGGATAGAGTGTATCTACGAATAGTATATATCTATCCGAAATCTAGAGTACTAGTAATAACATGAACAATTTATATTACCAATACCCTCACTCAGATGTATAGTCTATATCTTGCGGATTGCTCTATCGTATCGATAGTACCTATTGTGACACCCCAAAATCTGCGTACTTCATTCCACAGGATTTGGTGCTCACTTTCTAAAATATTTATATCTAACTACCCATAAACAAGGATAAAGACATAAATTAAATAACTTAAATAAATATCTTCCCCATTAAAGGGTTACATCAACTTAAAACATTTCCATGTAATATAACCTTTAATTATTACATAAGTCTGCGGAATACATCACATAATAACAAAAGTCTCATAACAGAATTTTAGTTAAGTTAATAAGTCTTCATCACTTGAACATCTTGCCCTTTCCTTTGCTAGAAGACGGCTTATCGACTTTTTCATCTTTAGCTACACTGTTAATTGCAAGAGTGAGCAAACAATTGCCCACTATTATAAAGAATAATAATAGAAACAATATGAGATTAAACAATGGTTACTAGCTAACAGGGATCTCGTTCTACGAATCAGGAATAGAGAACAAGTTCAAGATTTATATATGAGGGTCTTAAGACCACAAACTATGTCCCCGGTATTTAGGTATTATTATGTCAAACTTAACCGTCATTTAGACTATACAGACCCTTTCTTATGTACTTAGGGGGATCAGCCTTTTGTACCATGTATTATACACAAATACCTAAACACTAACGCATACAAAATCCTCTATATTAGGGTTGATCATCTCAGTTTGACTTTAGAATTTCTGCACTAAAGAAAGTTTAGTTTGGAGCTAGCTTATCAGTGGTTCTAGAATTTTAGAACAATATTTAATTGTAGATTAGTTCAATCAATACGAGCTTGCTTACTATTCAAAGGTTCAACACAGTGATATAGAATTGAATAATGATACTTAAATCAAAGATCGAATAATGACAATATACAATTGAATAGACATGGTATATATGCAAAGTGCTACATCCAAAAGAGTTAGGAAAACTCATTTGAAATAATGAATTTAACAA
Organism: Panax notoginseng; assembly: GCA_016801055.1. Taxonomy (NCBI): domain Eukaryota; kingdom Viridiplantae; phylum Streptophyta; class Magnoliopsida; order Apiales; family Araliaceae; genus Panax; species Panax notoginseng. The sequence continues at coordinate 138,044,587 of CM029015.1, forward strand.
TATATGCTACGAACAACAATAACAAGAGTTAGGAATGTGAAACTCGCTCGATGTAAAGAATTAGATTACAAGGGCTTGCATGATTATAAATAAGATGGAATCAATAGGCTTGCTCAACTTTATCATTAGATCTAGGAAGTTGCATACTGATAAATGAGGTTAGAAAGCTTTCTTGTCAACAAAAGGTAAACATAGTTATAAAACTTGCATTTGAGAATGAAGTTAGGGAACTTGCCTCGTGTGTAAGTTACACAAGTATAATAAACATTCGCCAATTATCCTACATATACCATTGAAATCACAATACCGATTAGTTATACTATTGTTAGCTTTATAGGTTTAGTCCACCATCTAAGTCATAACCTTTAACTTAATGTCTAACCATGTTGGTTAACCACTCACACGAATCTGAAAACTCACTATTGTATAAAGCTTTATCATTCACCTCTAACTTTAGCAAACATCAATTTTCATTCATTACATAACTTGGTAAGTGATTGTTTAAAATCTTCACTTTTTGGTATTACCATACCTTACAATCTGTTATTGTATCTTGCGATATGGTTTAACATCTTTATCATGGGTACTAAATTAGATTAGGTCTACATACAATGGTCTGTAATTAAACAATACTCACGGCCTCTGCTCAGGGTACGGCGCAGCTGCGCTGCCCCAAGCCTTGGCACCGGCGCAGCTGCGCTGGTGCACGACCTCAGAAGGCCAACAGGCGCAGCTGCGCCGTTTCTGCCATTGGTACCGGCTCAGCTATGCCAGTACGCATACATAATCTATAGCAGCTGCAGCCCTGTTACACACCAACACTCCAATTTCCCAATTTCTACATAAATTTACATACCCAAAAACTAGAATTTGGTAACAACATCACCAAGCATGTATTTCATGATTCTACTAACATAAACATTATATATAAAATCAACTTTTAAGGATCAAAAATCATATTTTACCAATTTCTTCACACTACACCAAAATATGGATGTAGCGAAGGAAATTTTGTGAAGGAATTTATTCCTTCACGTGAGGAGTTGTTTAGCGAATGAACAATGAAGGAAAAAAGTATAGTGACAATATAGTTATTAGCGAAAGAAACATCCTTCAAAATTAATATTTTTTTTCCTCACAAAATTGGGGCAATAGAAAATATTTTGGAGCCAATTTATGATGAAAATTTGCAAGGAAAAAATCTTTTTAGTGAAGGAATTATTACTCACTATATATTATTGTTCAGAAATTTTTTGCGAGAGATAAAATTAGTCGCTATTTTATTCTAAATAATTTTTTATAATTAATTATGGTGAATAAAAATTGTAATATAAATACATTAAATTTTTTGCAGTAGTAAATTTAATTATAATAATTACACTTTTTAACTAACTTACAATAGTTGTTTTTAAAAAAAATGTTATCCAACTTTTTTGTTTTCCTACCACTCCATCTTAATAGAAAATACGTTCAGCCTATTCCCCAATTTTGTTTCCAACTCTCTATTCCCTCGTTTCACAACCAACAAAGGCAGTCCTCTTTCCTCTTTGTGCCGCTGCCGATCTACCATCTCAGTGCCGATTTGTAGAAAGGTGATTGTGATCTACCCTCAATTTCTTAATTCCACAGGAAAAAATTGCAATCTTCCTTCTTTCTTTCTTTCTCTCTCTCTCTCTTGTTCTGAATGAAAATTTTGAATTAGAAATTTGGGTTAGGGTTTGTTTTAGAGGAGGTGGAGGAATAAGAATAAGGTTGCAGCAGCGGCGGTGACAGTAATGGGGATTATTAACACATCAAATAAGAGGTAAGTTATATTTACTTGTCAAAATTCATAAAATTTAAGTAAGTGATGGTTGATTAATGTGTAAATTGGTTGTGGGAGGGTGATTGTGATGGGGAATCATGAAGGATTTCGGAGTATAAGGTGGATTATGTATGGAGATGGTGTGTTTAGATTCTTGAATATCATGAAATTAAGGTTTCAAAGCATACACACCATGTATTTGTTAAAATGCCCAAGTGAAGATATGTATTCGGTCATATAAGTTTGAGACACCCGAGTACTATAAAGACCCTACGCAAAAGTTTCTTGGCAAGGGCGATGGGTTTTTGGCTGATTATTGCCCTGATCAAAAGAAAGCAAATGACACTAGTGATTATTTGTGGTACATGACAAGGTATGAATGACATTTTTTTTTGTAATTGTTAGGTCTTATAATTAATATATACTTAATTTTTTATTTTTTTAAATATTTTATAACCAATGTTCAAGTGGAAGAGAATGAACCTAGGTGATATTACTCTACATGTTCATACTAATGGACTTGTACTTCATATATTTGTTAATGGGAAGCACATTGGTAATTTATCTACTTTTACTTTTTATTAGTTATGCTAAAAATTTATTTCTATTTTTCTTAAATTATTGGTTGATACAACAATGAAATGAATATACTCACAGGAACTAATTGGGGTAAAAATGAGGAATATGAGTTCGTATTTGAGCATCTTATAAACTTGAAGCCTGGGAAGAAGAATTTAATATCATTACTCAGCGTCGGTATTTTGTTGCAAGTAGGAATTACAAGTTTATTATTTAGTAGTATGATTTAATTTCTATTTTTGCACTAATATTATTATTTAATGTTAATGTTGTTTTGACTAGAACTATGGAGCATATTTTGACGAAGCAATGAATGAAATTCATGGTCCGGTTAGATTAGATACTCCTAACGGTCATGGGAAGAACTTAACTTTAAGTCAGTGGGAAATCAGGTCTGGATTGGATGGGTTACTCAATATTTAAGTGTGGTTGTGTCAATAATTTGAAGTATAAATATGTGAGAAAAGTTTGTGGTAGGTTATTGAATACTTAAAGACATGGCTGAACAACCGTACACGGTGGCATCTAATAGTAAAACAACTGAAGAGGAAAAAACTTTGACTGCTTTTCTAGAAATTGCAATTAGTATTGACATTGGTACTTCTCAATGTAGTGTTGCATTCTGGAATTGTTCTCAGGTAGAGCTGCTTAGGAACACAAGGAACCAGAAGATGATGAGATCTTATGTCACCTTCAAAGATAAAGTTCCTTCAGGTGGAGTTAGCAATCAATTATCTCATTAGTATGAAGTGTTATCTGGTTCTGCAATCTTCAACATGAAACGCCTGATTGGTAGAGTTGACACTGACCCAGTTGTTCATTCAAGAAAAAGCCTCCCGTTTTTGGTACAAACATTGGACATTGGTCTAACATGTCACACTTTATTCCTTCTAGTTCATTGTTCTTCTTTTAGTTTTCTTATGTTAGTTAATAAATTTTGTAGGTACTATGGTCGTTGTGAGATCAAGATACAATAACAAATTTTGTAGTTATTGTGACTCGAGTATTATGATCTATTTATACTAGAAGTTTTGATTTTATTAGCTCTTTATGCATTCGCTTATCAATTAGTTTGAAAAAAGTATGGCAATATTTATATTTACTTGAAAAATAAATTTAATATTTCTTGTAGAGACTAATAATAATAATAAATATGAAATCAGTGATTTAAAAATCAATTATAATTTTCAATGAATTTTAATTATTTAGCAATTAATATTTTTTTTTACAAATTTATAATTTGTGAAGGAATTTCTCTCTCACTAATTTGAAGAAAGATTCTCAATTTATAATTAGTGAAGAAAAATATTCTCTCATTAAATAAATTTGTTCCTCACAATATATTATTTGTGAGGGAATCAAGTTATTCACTAATTTCAAATAGTCCTTAAAATATTATTTGTGAAGGAAACCAATCTTTGACTAAATAACAATATTCTATTAACAAATACAAGTTGTGAATAAAAAAGTTATTCACAATATATCCTTCACAAAAAATATTTAGTTACTACTTAGCGAAGGATACCCAATTGCGAGGAGGTTTAATGCGAACAATCGTGTGAAGAAAATTTTTCTTCAAAATAAATCGCTTGTGAGTGATATAGTATGTCTTGTGAAGAATTTGTCCTTCACTAGAGGCCATTTTTGGTGTAGTGTCATATTTCAACACTTTTAACGAATTCGATTGCCAAATCTTTGTTTCTTAACCAATTTACACCATTTCAATTACGTTATTTTCGTTTCATGTTACACGAACACAAAATCTACAATCAATTTACAGATTCTATCAAGGATTGAACATAAAATTTTGAACTCAATTAAGCCATTTTACATATACATAACACTGTTAGTCTAAGTTTTATTCTTCAAACTAAATTTCACGAATTTGATTACTTCAACTTTCCTTATGTATGACAATTATCAGATTACATGCATATGATTAACACTTTAACCTTAACACAACAGAATTACAATCACAAAGAATAGAAATTAAAAAATTAAAATTTAAAATTAAAGTAGGTTATACCTTTATGCTTGATTACTGAAGAAAAATGATAGAGTTGCTTCAATTCCTTCCTCTTCCACATCAAAACCTTCAATTTCTTCTCTAACCCTCTAACAATTTTCTATGTATTCCTTTCTTTCTCTATTCTACTTAGCCTTAGGATATCACGCATAAAAACAAACTGATATAGTCTTTCCCCCCACGTACACTTTAGTTAAAAAAACAAAGCGCCCATCGGTTATGTTATGCCAAAGGCCATAAGGCCATGTTTGGCCACACAAAATTCCCCTCTTCCTATTTATTTTGATAACATTTATATTATATAGTTTCACTTATCACATTTTAATTTAATTAATATAAGTTCTTGCCATTATAATTATAATTCCATTATAATTATTTTTATACTTAACAAATTATTACACATTTAATTTCATTATTAAATTAAACTAGAACATCATTTTATTTATTTTAATTATTTTCTTAAATATCAAATAATTCATTTAAATATTAAACAATTCATTTAATTTAATTATTTTCATTAAATTAAATCTTCAAATAATAAAATTACCATTCATTAATTTAGTTAACATACACACTCAACTAAATTATTACATCACAATTCATTCATTATTTATTTATCTCTATAAATAGATTAATTAAAATATTTATTTAATTCAATAAATATTTAAAATTAATTACAAAATTATCGATCGTTACATCCTTCCCTCCTTAAAAGGATTTAGTCCCCAGAATCACGACTCGATAAATTTATTCATTACATTCTTCCCTCCTTAACAAGATTCTGTCCCCATAATCGCTATACAAAATCAAACAAATAACTGAGGATAATTTCTTATCATCACATCTTCAAGTTCCTACGTAGCTTCTTCAGCATTGTGGTTTCTCCAGATTACCTTAACAGAATGTATCACTTTATTCCTTAGTACTTGCTCTTTCCTGTCAATAATTTGAACATGGACTTCTTCATCTGATAAGTCTTTCTCAAACTGAAATAGTTCATATTCTATAACATGTTTATAATTAGACTTATATTGCCTTAATATCAAAACATGAAAAATGTTATGAATATGTTCTAATTTCGGAGGTAAAGCTACCCCGTACGTGACTTCACCAACTCATCGTAGTACTTCAAAAGGTCCTATAAACCTAGGGCTTAGTTTTCCCTTTTTACCAAACTGAATTGTCCCTTTCCAGGGGGACATTTTCAAGAAAACAAAACTACCGACATCGAGTTCCCAATTTTGTCGGTGTTGATCGGTATATTTCTTCTATCTATCATGTGCAGCTATCAATCTTGCTCGAATCACTTTAATGATCTTGACAGTCTATTGTACCAATTTTGGACCTAGCAGCTGACTTTCTCAAACTTCGTCCCAGCATACTGAAGTTCTGCATTTCCTGCCGTACAACGCTTCGTAAGGTGGCATGCCAATACTCGCGTGATAACTATTATTTTAGGCAAATTCAACCAATGGTAGATGGTCATCCCAATTCCCTTTGAAATCCATAATACATGCTCTGAGCATATCCTTTAGTGTCTAGATGGTTCTCTCACTTTATCCGTCGGTTTGAGGATGGTACGCTGTGCTCATTCTCAATTGCGCTCCCAAGTATTCTTATAGTGGATCTATGTCTGATACAATGGACACTGGGACACCGTGTCTTGAAAAAATTTCCTTCACGTATAGTTTTGCCAATCGATCTAGGTTAAATCAAATCTTGATTGGCAAAAAGTGTGCCAACTTCGTCAATCGATCGACAATCACCCAGATCGCATCATAACCTTGCTGAGTCGTTGGAAGACCTACCACAAAATCCATTGTGATATGCTCCCATTTCCATTCCGGTATCTCTAACGGTTGTAATAATCCGATTGGCCTTTGGTGTTCAACTTGACTTTCTGACTCGTTAAACATTCCGCCACACATTCCGCCACATCCTTTTTCATATTTGACAACCAGAAATGATGTTTGAGATCCTGGTATATTTTTGTACTTTCAGGGTGAATTGAATATCGTGAGTTATGAGCCTCGCTTAATATTTCTTCTTTAATTTTCGGTACTGGCAGAACCCAAATTCTCAATTCAAATCGAAGTAACCCTTTTGAATCAACTTTAAATTTGTCTTCCTCACCTTTAGACACTTTTCTTCTTATGTCCTCACAGATTTCATCCTGGAGTTGTGCATTCTTCACCTTTTCTACCAACATTGAACTGTTTCCCATCTGAAATAATTTTTCATCTGATTCTGTCGAATATTTAATTTCCAACTCCATCTTTTCCATTTCTGATACTAGCTTCTTCTGAGCAGTCAACATCATTAATTTCTCCCGTCCCTTTCTACCTAAGGCATCGACAACAACATTCATCTTTTCAGGATGATAAAAAATCTTGCAGTCATAGTCTTTAATCAACTCCAACCATCTCCTCTGTCGCATATTCAAATCTTTCTGTGTAAAGATGTACTTCAGACTTTTATGGTCGGTATATATCTCACACCTCTCTCTATAAAGATAATGTCTCCAATTTTTCTAGGCAAACACCACTGCAGCCAATTCTAAGTCATGAGTCGGATACCCTTTCTTGTAATCTTTCAATTGACGTGATGCATACGCAATAACTCTGCCATTTTTCTTAAGCACACAGCCTAGTCCTTTATGTGATGCGTCACTATATACCACAAAATTTCATGTATCATCAGGCAATGAAAACACAGGTGTTGAACTCAATCTCTTCTTTAATTCTCAAAAACTTTCCTCACACTTCTCCGTCCAAACAAACTTAACTGCCTTCCTAGTTAAATTTGTCAACGGAGTTGCAATCTTGGAAAAGTTTTGAATAAAACGCCTATGGTAACCTGCCAATCCCAAGAAACTTCTTACTTCCGAGGGTGTTTTCGACTGATCCCAATTTATTACACCTTCAACTTTTGATGGATCTACCGAGATTCTGTCCTTATCAATAACGTGCCCAACAATTTGTACACGTTCTAACCAAAACTCACATTTCAAAAATTTAGCATACAATTTCTCTTTTCTCAATGTCTCCAACGTCACTCTTAAGTGTTCAATATGTTCCTCCTTAGTCTTAGAATACACCAGGATATCATCAATAAACACCACCACAAATTTATCTAAGAATGGTTTAAACACCCTGTTCATCAAATCCACGAACGTTGCAGGTGCATTGGTTAAACCAAATGACATAACCAGAAACTCGTAATGACCATACCGAGTTCTTAACGCTATTTTCGGTACATCATCTGGCCTCACCTTCAACTGATGATAACCACTCCTCAAGTTTATCTTTTAGAAATATCTTGCCTCAGTTGATCAAACAAGTCATCGATTCTTGGTAACGAATACTTATTTTTAATCGTGACCTTTTTCAATTCTCGGTAATCAATGCAGAGTCGCATCGTTCCATCTTTCTTCTTAACAAATAATATCGGTGCTCCCTATGGCGATACACTCGGCTGGATATACTTCTTATCGAGTAATTCTTGCAACTGCACCATCAACTCTTTCATTTCTACTGGGGCCATTTTGTATGGGGCTTTAGATATCGGGGTCGTTCCTAGCACCAAATCAATCATGAACTCAATTTCTCGATCTTGCGAAAGTCCATGAAAATCGTCTAGAAATACGTCTACAAAATCTCTAATGATCGGTATCTCTTCCAACTTTGCACTCTTCTTATATGTATCGACTATGTAGGCTAAGTATCCTACACATCCTTGTCTCAGTAACTTCTTGGCTTGCATCACTGTTAGATAACTTTCTTGTCGAGGTGACTTGCTGCCATAAAACGCAACCTTTGATGGAGTTATAAGGTTAACACATTTCTTTTGGCAATCAATTACTGCCCCGTAATTGAATAGCCAATCCTTTCCCAATATGACATCAAATTCCCCATGTTTTATTGGTATCATATCTACCATCATCTCGTGACCCTTTATAACCCCTCTACAATTTTTATATATAACTCTAACAGGAATCACTTTCCTATTCACAATCTCTATGCTTAAAGGAAATTCTAATTCTTCCTGAGGTAAATCTAAGTTTTGAGCAAAATCATTGGATATAAATGAACAAGTAGCACCCGAATAAAATAGCACATAAGCATTGATGCCATTAATGGGAATGATACCTAGCGCCACATCCTTTGACTGCACAGCATCCTGCACGGTCATATTGAAAGTCCTCGCAGTAGGTCGACTTAATTGTGATGGTCTAGTGATAGTTAATGTACCACCACCGTTGTTTCCCTTTCCTCCACTTGCACTTCTCGCTGTCTTTTTAGGGCATTCACGAGCCATGTGATCCTTCCCGCAGGTGAAACGAACTCCCTTCTTTGGGCTAAAACAGTTTGGTGCAATGTAACCCCCCTAACCACAATTAAAACATACCCTCTTACCCTTCAAACACACCTCAGTGTGGTTCTTCCCATAAGTAGAACAAGCTTCAAACTTCATCTTTTGTTGACTTCCTTGTTGTCCGCACGTATTCGAATTCTCATTCCACTTCCTCTTCTGACTGTTACCTCCATTATTGCTTCCACCAACCTTGTTTTCATTCTCATTCTTTCTCTTCTTTTGTTCTTAGTTATACTTACTTAAGGCGTCACTATCACCTTCCGCGATAATTGCCTTTTCCAGTACTACCGCAAACGTGTTTAACTGGAACATTGAAACCTTGCTATAAAGCCAGGGCTTCAACCTTTGTTCAAACCATCTCTCCTTACACTCATCAGTTTTAACTTGATAAGTAGCAAACCTTGCTAGCTCATTAAACTTTGCAGCATACTCTGGCACTGACATAGTTCCTTGCTTTAGCTCCAAAAATTTAACTTCCAACTAATTCCGAGAACTCACTGGAAAGTACATCTTGAAAAACATTTCTTTAAATCTATCCCACGCTATTATTCCCTATCCCCCGTGAACTTTATTAGCCTGCCACCAATAACTAGCTTCAGACTTCAACATAAACGCTGCGAAAGCGGTCTTCTGATCCTCGTTGACTCTGGCAACGTCGAACACCTTCTCCATTTCCATGATCCAGGTTTGGGCTTCAACTGGATTCATGGACCCTTGAAACATCAGTGGTCGAACCGCTTTGAAGTCCTTGAAAGTCGTAACTTGAACTTGCGGTTGATTCGCAAGTGCTCCAGTTAACAGAGTCACTAACTGCTGAACTGGGTTAGCGTTGGCCTCGTTATTGTTATTGTTAGTAGACCCCTCAAGAGGTGGTTGTTGGCATGGTTGTCTTCTTCTAGGAGGCATTTTCTGTTAAAATATACGCTTATTAGTTCATTACTCAACTTCTTGAATATTTAAAGTTTAACTTAAACATTCTAAGATTAAAGCTATAACACTTATGACGCCCCCAAATCTGGGTACTTTCTGGTGCTACATGGTACTCACCACTATACATTCATTCCATTGAAACAACAACAAAATGATTATATTTACTATATTCTTATTATAATAATAATGAATCCTTTCCCAGGTTCTGTTAACCAAATACATTCTTCGTTCGTCATAAGTATAATTTATACAAACATACTAGTCTATCATAGGATAAACTAAGTATCCATCTTAGCCTTGCCTTTATCTTTATTAGAACCCTAAGTTCGCTCGGCCTTAGCTGTAATCATATAATTCAAGCAAGACATGAGCATAACTAGCTCAGCAAATCTAGCAACATAGAACATAAATACCACGTCGAGAATCATATGATTATTCTTCAATAACTGAACAAATAGTTATGAAGTACTATGAAACATTGAATAGCACTTTTAGTTCTCATAAACCCATTCCAAAGTACATATAGTAACTTAGGAAATTTGAGTAGGTCGAAAGACCATAAACATTCTCTTTGATTTCCATTCATGAAAAGGATAACCCGACACTAAGTCCGTAAGTCTGACATATCTTACGAGCACATCTAGGTGATCAGCCTATAGTACTCTATGTTGATCAACACTCATTCGTTAAACGTATTTACGTTTAAATTTTGGCAACCTCATGTGCCCATCGAATAATCGATGTAAAATACATTTGTTTATTCATACTCAGGCTTACCTTTGAATCCGCACATACCAATTGGCATATGATAGTGTTATCAATACTATATCGAAAGACTTGTAAATAAATCAATCAAACTCTTAAGATTAGTCTAGCCGAGTTAAAACTGGCATCGACCCTTTCGTAAAATAATTCATGTATTTCATAACATGAATCACAGAGAACTTGGCTAACACAAAGGTTAGACAAGCGTTAAGAAAACCTGCCTTCAAGCGTCTTCAATTAAAAATTCAACAGTTCTTGGTCTTTACAGTATCTACATGATATATTCACATAGCACACTGAAATTAGCTACCAAACAATCTTATCACATTATCTTTATCAACTTCTATCTCTTTTATAACTTAACTGAATTTATTTCATTAATAAAACTCGTTTCCAATTACTTATCTTCCTTACGGCTTATTAACGCTCTTACGTTACTAAAACCATACTCAACAATCATTTTTTAAGTATCATAATAATTGAATACGGTTTACATTCTTACACTTTACGTTCTTCGTTTAATTACCCATTAAACAACATTAAATTGCTAAAGTCATCACTATATATGTGACATAGTAATGGTCTTATTATGTATATTAAGTATACATATGTCCCATACTTGTCTTGCAAACAATTGGGTTCACAATCAACTCGGTCCAACATTTCTCCTTACTCGACGCTGCGGCGCCAAGTCCAAGTACAATAATGGTGTTGCGGCTCCACTTCACAATACCTAATCCCACGTCTCAGCGCTGCTACGTGAGACTCATGCTTACGAGTGGCACTGCGACACGACTCTATAGTGGCCACTCCTCTCACCCTGGCACTTCGACGCGGGTGATATGTGCTTGGGCGGCGCTGCAGCGCCGACCCTTAGCCCTTGAGAAATTTCTATGTTTTCCAATTCAATTCTTTTCAGACTTGTAACTCGGTCGTTATAATTCAGAATTGGCTCGTTCAAAAGCCATTAACTTACATATATCATATACTTCGATTTCATTTGGACAAAAGAAATTTTTAAATCCGTTAACAATGAATTCACTTATTAACTTTCCATTACACATTCGTTTTAACGTTCGTGAGCGTTCTTAGCTCATTTCTTCGTTCTATGTCAGAATTCAACGATTCTTAAGTCCATGACTCTTAAATACGTTGTTCTACGATATGCCATCGAAAACCATGGTTTTTCAGTTACACGGCAACTTTCGACTACAAATCCAAAAATTCTACGATTTCAACGTTTAACGCCTAATCTTGTAAATTTCGCCATAACTTTGTTACTCCTGTTTTATACGACAAATCAAATGGAACCAATCCATTGATTCATTATTAGTTTTCAATTTATCCATCAACAACCCACAAAAAATGCTTATTGGTTTTCTTCGTTTTAATCTTACTTAAACACTTACGATTCTTAATTATACATGACTTATAATGTTTTAATCCACTATTAGCCATCCTTATTACTCCGGAAGAGACATGCTCCATCAATTCATAATTCTCTAAGAAAAAGAAATTGAAAAGGATTGAAGAATTAGGTTTACGTAATATTACCTTAACGTTCTTCGCATTCTTGAATAAAGCTTGTAAGTTTTGCTTTGTTAGCTCTTTGATTACTTGTTAAAGCTCTTTTCTCTCTCTCAATATATTGCCTAGAGTTGGTGAAAACAACTAATGACCAACCCTAGCTTCTCATCTATAGACAATCCAATGGAGGGTAAAATGGTCATTCAGTCCACCTCCTTACTATTCATTGCTTAGCCACCAAGTAAAAACCACTTTACTTGGCCTCCAAGTGGACGACCCACCTAGCCCTTTTGGGTCACCCATGGGTTGTCCCATGGGTTTTAACCATCTGGTGACCCATCGGTTCGATCCGCGGTTTAGTTTCTTGGTTTAGGCTTTAGAATAAATTCATATTGGGCCTATCTTGGGCTTGCCATAATATCTTATTGGGCTTTACCTAATCCAAGTCCAATTGGAAATGTCAAAGTCCAATTACTAAAGTCCATTAAGGACTATTTGTATTCTAATCGTACATTTCTTGTATTCTATTCGTATTCTATTCGTACAATATTTGTATTATACGTCTTACTAATGTTCATACTATACTCGTATAATAACTAGTATGTATTCCTCACGTATAATAACCCTAATCATTATACGTAAACATTTAATTCTCGAAACTCACTTTTCCTAACCCTTAGGTTTTAAGTCCACATGCAAAAACTTCGTTTGTCATAACTGAAATATTATTGAATATTCCATCTCGTCTTAGAAATCAATCATTATGCGTTTCTCATAAATTCATAATTAATTCCCGAGCAGAAACGGATAAATAGTGTTTTTACGGAAACTTCTTGGAAAACTTCCATTTTCGTGTTGGAAATTCATAACAATAAATCCTAGCACATAGCAAGAATACTAACCACATCCGCACATTCTAGTTCATAGAACGACCTTCAAATAGCTTACTCACATAAACAACCACTTAATTTCATTTAATCAAATAAAAATTTAATTAAAAAAAAATCCAATTTTCTCGGGCATTACATTCTTCCCCCATTATAAGGATTCTGTCCCCAGAATCTCGATACAATTACTTAAACAAATGAGGAAAATTTTCCTTCAGTTTACTTTCGAGTTTTCATGCTGCTTCTTCGGCACTGTGGTTCCTCCAAATTACCTTAATCGAAGGTATTATCTTATTTCTCAAGACTTGGTCCTTCCTATTAACCAATCTGAATGGGAAGATCTTCATATATTATGTCTTTTTCTAATTCCATAGATTCATATTCTATTACGTGCTTATAGTCCGATTTATAAGGACGCAATACTGACACATGGAACACATTATGTACTCATTCCATTTCTAGAACTCAAATTCTTCCTTCAAAACAAGGTTATACTTAGTCTTCTCTTCATCCTCCATTCGCTTATTCATTCGCTCGCATTTCTCGTTACTTAGTTGTACTTCCTTAACTCGTTCCACTATCGTTAGTCGAGTCTCTATTGTGAATAACATCTCTACTGCTTCACTCGGTAATTTAACTTCTAGCTCCATTCTTGCCATCTCCGTTATTAACTCATTCTGAGTCGTTAACATTGATAGCTTTTCTTTACCCTTCCCACTTAACGCTTTGGCTACTACATTTGCTTTTCCTGGATGATATAAGATATCACCATCGTAATCTTTTATCAATTCTAACCACCTTCTCTGCCTCATATTCAACTCCTTCTGTGTGAAGAAATATTTTAGACTTTTATGTTCCGTGTATATCTCACACTTCTCCCCGTATTAATAATGTCTCTATATTTTTAAGGCAAACACTACTACTGCCAATTCTAGGTCATGAGTAGGATGTACCTTCTCATAATTCTTTAATTGGCGTGACGCATACACAATGACCTTGACATGCTGCATGAGAACGCAACCCAGTCCTCTACACGAAGCATCGCTATAAACTACAAAATTCCCCGTATAATCTGATAATGATAATACAGGTGCTTCACGTAACTTCCTTTTTAGTTCCTGAAAACAATTCTCACACTTCTCAGTCCATACATACTTTGCTGACTTCCTTGTCAAATTCGTTAATGTAATAGCTATTTTAAAAAAGTCATTCACACTTAGTAAATTTCGCATATAACTTCTACCTCTATAGTGTTTCCAACACTATCCTCAAATGTTCAGTATGATCTTCTAGCGTCTTAGAATAGACTAGAATATCATCAATGAACATTATGACAAACTTGTCCAAATATTGCTGGAACACTCTGTGATGCTAACGGTACTTTCATCCATAGCACCTCACAAGAGTACCTATCAATTTGCCACCGACTTGCCCGGCGCCCCCTACGGAAAGTCTAACTTCGGTGCATTAGTCAACTCAAACGACATAACCAGAAACATGTAATAACCATAACGAGTTCTAAACGTCGTAATATATACATTCTCATTCCTTACTTTTAATTGACGATACTCCATACACAAATATATCTTAGAAAAATACTTTGCCCTATTCAAATGATCAAATAGACCATCGATCATGGGCAATGAGTATTTATTCTTAACCGTCTAACTTACTTCACTCACTATAGTCGATACACAATTGTAACGATCCATCCTTCTTCTTTACAAACAATACCAGTGCTCCTACTCTACAGGTATCCACAATATGGCACATGTATCCTATACCCCTTCCACAACATCTTCCTAGCTTGTGTCATGGTTAGATAAAAAGAGCGTCCCGATGATTTACTATCCTAGAACACTACCTTGGGTTTCCTAGAAATCCGAAGGCTCACACTTTTCCTATAACAATCTATTATAGTTCTATGGTTAATTAACACATCCATACCGAGAATTACTTTAAATTCTCTCAACTTTATCGGTATAAGATCTACCAAAAATTTGTTACCTCTAATATCTACGAAATAATTCCTATGAATGTTGTTCCATAGGAATTATCTCTTCGTTCCTTACCTTAACAATTAAAGGTATTTCTAATCTTTATAGGAATAAACCTAATCATTTAGCAAATTCACATGCTATAAAAGAACAAGTAGCACCCGAATCAAACATCACATAAGTAATTATTTCATTGACGGGAATGATACCTGTTACTACATTCGTTGATGCAACCGCATCTTGGATAGTCATATTAAAAGTACGGGCCATGGGTCTACCCGACGACGGGGTTGGTCCAGTAATGGCTAACTGACTACTACTAGCACCCTTGCTACCCTCCGACCCCTTCTTTGGGCAAATTCTTACCATGTGGTCCATCGACCCATAAACAAAACAGCCATGGTTTTTCTTAGGATTAGGACAATTGGGTGATATATGACCCTCCTATCCACAGTTATAACAAACCAACTTTCCTTTTAGACAGACTCCTAGATGAGCCTTTTCTCATGTCTTGCACGCCTCAATCCTATGCTTAGGATCCCCTTGTCCCACTTTAGTATTCCCAGAGTTAAAACTCTTCCTCTTGGACATACTTCCACTGCCACTAGCTCCTTCCACCTTGGATACTCTCTCTCCTTTACTTTTATTCTTTCTCTCTTTGTGGTATTGGCTCAAAGCCTCACTACCACCCTCAGCAATAATTGCTTTCTCCATAATGGTTCCGTACGAAGCACTCTAGAACACAGAAATCCTACTATAGAGCCAGGGTTTTAATCCCTGCTCAAACCTACGAACCTTCCTCTCCTCAGTGTCCACTTGATGTGGAGCGAATCTTGCCAATTCATTGAATTTGGTCGCATACTGGGGAACCGTCATGTCCCCTTGTTTAAGCTTTAAGAACTTAATCTCCATCATCCCCTGCATGCTTGCAGGGAAATAGTTCTCGAAAAAAATCTTCTTAAACTGTTCCCACATTACAACATCTGTCTTAGCCCTACCCTGGTGAGTCTCCCACCAGAAGTTGGCTTCCCCCTTCATTATATAGGTCACAAAAGAAGTCTTTAGCGCCTCCCCTACATTTGTAATTACAAATGCCTTCTCGATTTCCTTTACCCACGTCTGGGCCTATAACATTCCATATTTTTAAATGTAAGTTATAAATATTTATTGATTTATATAAATATTTATTGGATGTGTTTATTATTGAATAAGTAATTGTTCAATTTGATTGAGTTGTTTTAGTTAATTATTTATTTATTAAATAATTAATGTGTTATGTGGATTGAGTTATGTGATTAAGTGATTTATTTAATAAATTATTATTTCATAAAGTGTGACAAATAACTATGTGATAAAGAGTTATTAAAATAAATTAATGTCATTTTAATTTAGTTTTGCCAAACAAGGTGTAAGTATATTAATCATTTAAATTTTTAATGGTTTGCCAAACAAAGCCTTATGACTTTTAAATTTCTTTTGAATTTAAATTGTTAATTAAATAAATAAAATATATATAATATATATTATTTTGGGTAACTGCTAAATTAATACGATCATTAGTTGAGCGTCAGTTTTATACGTTTTAGTTTTAAAGGTAAGCGTTGGTTTTAGTTAATATTATGTATATGCTATCTTGGCTTAAGCCTAATCAACATTTGAAGTTTGTCTGAGATAGTTGAGAGAGACAGGGAGAGGAAAGCCCTGAGATTATCGTTATCAGTGAACAACAAAGTTTTCTAAAATCAACAAAAAGGTAGGTGCTTATAACCTTAAATTATGTGTATGTAATCATATATGTGTCACGCTATATACTTACTGTGAATTTGATAGTCTGTGTTCTTGAAAGTCATTCACTCTGTTAAGGTTTTTACCAAAAATTATCTGTAAAATATGTTCTAGAATTGGTTATGATGTTATGTGTTTTTATTGTTATAATTGTTATAGTTAGCATATATATATATATATATATATAATATATATATATATATATATATATATATATATATATATATATATATATATATTCCACTGTAAAACCAAGTTCCCTTTCTAAATCGTAATTTAGCATACAACACACACACACACACACACACACACACACACACACACACACACACATATATATATATATATATATATATATATATATACGAACATATGATTTCATGATAATAAAAATTGTGAACTAATACGCGAATTGAACCTTGTATATGTTAATTAAACTGTACATGTTAATTTGTTAGATGTTGGTATACTTGTATTTCAAATGAATCAAATTTGGTTGATAACAGTGAAAATTTCGTTCACTGTACTTTAGATATCAACAATTGAGTTTTGAGTTTTAACCAAATATTATTTTAGTGATTTAAGTCCTTTAAATTTGTTGTTCAATTGTTGAAAATTGGTATATGGATAATTGTTAGCAATTATGTGTAGTTTATATTAGTTATACATGTTGTTTGGGGCAAATTGTTATTACAAATTTAAGACAGTAGCTTTGGGCTCTGTTCTTCATTTTAGTTCTGTGAGTTTCGGCGCCCCAGCGTCAAAATTCACTGCCTAGTGCCAAAGTTCGCGCCCCAGCACCAAAAATGGGCTAGTAGCTCGCGCCCCAACGCTGTAACTCGGGCCCCGACGCTGGTATTCGCGCCCCGGCGCCGGAAAAGTTGTCCGAGTTGGGCTGTTTTGACCTCCTGTAGTAAAATGGTCATAACTTTTGCATACGAACTCCGATTGAGTTGATTCAAGATGATACAGAATGAGGACGAATATACTTACAACTTTCATGCTTTAAATTTTTTAATTTGAGGTATGTAACAGTAGTCAAAATGACCATCTTTAGGACTGTTGTGTATTTGGAGCCAATCGGAGCGCGTCGGGATGCACGAATGCAAGTGCAACCCTTTGTGTATTAGCATAACTTAATGATAACATGTTGGACATGTAATAGGATGTTGTATCAAGTTGTTAATGTGCATGTGGTGAAATGACATGATCACTTAAGTAGTTGTAATAAAGCTAAAAAGTAATGTTCATGAAAAGATGTGATTTTGTTTAAACTTAAACTTAGTTAGTAGCTATAGTAAGAGTAATAAAGTAACTTATAAAGGTAATGTTAGTGTAACTAATGTGTATTGTCAATACATATGGTATGTGTAGGACTTGGGATAAACGTAAATAGTAATTATTTAACCTACGCACGAGGCAAGTTCCCTAACCTTTGCTACTTTATTATTCAGCAAGGTTACTTTTCACTGTTATGTTATACTTATGCAAGTTCCCTAACCTTTGCTACTTTATTATTCAGCAATGTTACTTTTCACTGTTATGTTATACTTATGCAAGTTCCCTAACCTTTGCTACTTTATTATTTAGCAAGGTTACTTTTCATTGTTATGTTATACTTATGCAAGTTCCCTAACCTTTGCTACTTTATTATTCAGCAAGGTTTCTTTTCACTGTTATGTTATACTTAAGCAAGTTTTCTAATTCTAAAGCTTCGTTATGCAAAATTCATATGCTATACTTTATTGAGTAAAGTATTTCCATTAAGCAACTTCATTGTATCCAGTTATTCATGATGATACAAATTTCTCATCTCTGCACTTTTATTGAGATAGTTATTATGATTATGCAAGTTTTCTTAACTCTAAACTTGTTATATTAGCATGCAAGTACCTTTAGTTTATCGTTCAAGCTATTATTTGTTGTGCATGCTTGATATTAAATTCTAAGATGTAACCTTAGCTTAATGTTATTCAAAGCAAGGTATGATGTGTTATTCAATAGTTATGCTATTAGATTATCCCTAAAGCATGAACTTAGAACGAAATACTTATTCAGTTATGATTATTCAATAACATAGTGTTATTATCTTTTATTCAACTAATCCTTAGTTGATGTCCGTTGAATTCCAAATTATCTTAAAGTGTATCTAAACCAAACTATCTTTGGGGCGGACTTGCACTCAAAATACTGAGATGAACAACCCTATTTATAGGGGTTACGCTTAGTTTTGTACTTTGCGCTGAAATGTTTGTATACAATACATGTACGAAGGGTTGATCCCCCTAAGTACCTTAAAGTCATTATGGTCGTATAACTTTAAAAGTTTAAGTTGAAAGATTACTTATAACTGTGGACAAGGTTCGTCGTCATTAGACCCTCAGTGAATGTTAAGATGTTAATAGAACCTATTGTTCAGTTCTATTGAGCCCCTGAATGGGCAGAGAATGTAAAAGTTATTCATTGTTATTTCAAGTGAGCCTTGTTTGCTCACTCTTGCCTGTAAAATCCTTACAGCTACAGATGGAAAGGGTGGCATACCTAGCACCAATAAAGGAAAGGGAAAGATGAACAAGTACTAAAAACTTGTAATAGTTTTGATAGTTTTATTATCAGACTTTGGTTTAAAGAACGTAATGAAGTTTATTTAAATTTTCCGCATGAATGATTGTATGTAAATGTTATATAACCTGGGAGATATTATTTTATGTAATTCTTGTATGGGCAGGTTTATTATTCAATTTTATTTATGTTTGGGTAGTTATAAATGAATGTTTTGATTACGTGAACACTAAATCTTGAGGTAATGAGGTACCGAGATTTGGGGGTGTCACAGGTTGGTATCAAAGCTTTAGGTTATGAACCTTAAGTGGGGGAAAAGCTTTAGGAAGTAACCTTTGAAAAGATAGTGGAGATAACTCTTATCGAGTTTTTTTAAAGAAGAGGTAATAAAACACTTATGTGCTTATATGTTTATAACTTATGTGCTCGCGAGTGTCGAGTAGAATGATTAATAACTAAAACTTTAAAATTTTGTTGTCAGGATGACTAATGTCGGAGAATCTAGTCAGGCGAGGGAGGAGGGACCTCAAATGCCTATAGAGGAGGAGCCTCGCGACATTCATGTAGTTTGGGAATAACTACTGCCACGGGAGTCAGCCCCGGTTGTCACAGTGGTTGAAGATGAGGATGATGATGTGGAGACGGATGAGGAGGATCCCGTGGAGTTGCCATAGGAGGATGAAGATAACGAGGATGAGGACGAGGAGACTCCACTAACCTCGATGGCTGCTCGTATGTATGATGAGGTCTACGACCGTAACGTGGAATTTCAGGACACAGTTGATGTGACGAACGAGAATTTTATAATTTATTGAATTAAATAAATATTTTTCGATGATTTAATTATTGGATTAAATAATTAATTGATGCAATTGTGGTAGATTAATTTAATTTTATGTGTTGCATTTATTAAGTTAATGTGGAGAATAATTATTATATAATTATGTGAGCTTGCTGAATTAAATGAATTATTTAATTAAGCATGATGTTATTTAATTAATGTAATTATTAATTAGAGATTTAATAAATTGTCATTATTTAGTAATGAGATATTTAATTATGTGACTATACAAAATTATGAGAAATTATTATATTTTATTAAATTAAATAAGATATATGGATTATTGTGCAAGTGGATGTGACATTAATTAAACTATATTGTAAAGATTTTTATTAAATTAATTAGTTTTGTAATATATTAAGCATAGCCAAACATGGCCTTAGTGGGAGTTGCCACCAGTTACCCATGACTGGGTTAATTGGCCATGATGCGCGTCTGTTCTTGGCTATATTATGCGTATGCTCCTTCTTTTCTATTGTTCTTCTAAGTCTGATAAAAACACCACAGAGAGAAAGTTTGAGAAATTGTTGAGTGAGTTTGCTTGGTGTGTATGAATTTTTGAGGAAGGCTTTAATTCATCTCCTATTACATTATCTACGCTTGGTTAATCTCCTCAACCCAATTGTTATATTTACGTCTTTTAAAATTTTCATGAGTATGGCTTAAGTCTTCTGTGAAACTCTGTAATTGGTTTAGGAGTAATGTTTATGGGTTATATGTGTGTTATGTTATATCAAATTGTGTTTAATTATGTATATGTTGTAAACCATAATATCAAATTCATGAAAACATGTCGTATATGATTTCTACAAATTTACAGAGTATGGGTTTTGGCCTTATGGCCTTATACGTGATATTTTATGTAGTGATCGTATATTATCCCTAAATTTTACACTCCTATATTATTATGCATGTTGATACGAAGAGACCAAGCCTTAAACGAACGGATTTGATGTTATAACGAATTCGTAGTGTTAAATTTATGATGTTGTTCATTAACTTCAAGAACATCAAGAACAGTCAAATTTTACATGATTTAATTCTGTTATTGGGCGTTTTAAATGGTTAAAATCACTTTACAAAGGTTGGGTTATGTTTATGTATAAATTATAACATATGGGTATGTGTAATTTGGTGAAATTAGTGTTAAAATGTGTTGATTTCGCTGAATTATGTGTTCTTCGCGAACTGGAAACTCAAAGTCTGGTTTCGCACTGCGACGCCAACTCCCAGTTCATTTTTCGCGCCACAGCGCCACCGCGCCGCAACACCAAGTACCAGGCCGCAGCGCCACGACGCCGCAGCACCAATACTCAGTACAAAAGTGGCGCCGCAGCGCCACTTAGCAGAATGTCCAGAAATGTATTTTTTTTTATGATAAGTCTAGCAATGTGTTAGTAACTTAATGTAATGAACATGTAAACATGTTAGAAATATAATGAAATGATGACATAGTTGTGTAACATGTAAATAACATAATTACATGTGAATTGAATTATTGAATACATAATTAGCTTGATTATTTATGAAGTGATATTATGTGACAGTTAATGTGATAAATTGATTGAGTATAATCAATAATTAAATTAGACAAAAAGAAAGAGTTTATGATGATTAATTAAGTTATAATTAACTGGTATTGTGTATGTGAATGGTATGTAGGATTTAATTCAAAGAACGAGTTTAGTTAAAATGTAATCTACGCACGAGGCAAGTTTCCTAAACTTAAACTCTTATATTTGAGCAAGTTCCCTAACCCTACTTGTCATTATTGTTCAAGCTTATTATTTACCTTGAATAAACTATCATTACTATTATTCAAGTTCAAATGATTTATTAAAGATTGATTATCTTTTCAAAGTATGATTTTGATATACAATAATTGTTCTATTGTATACTTCTTGAGATTATTATTCAAACTGAATATCATTATTGTTGAACCTTATTAGACTAGTGAAATCTTAATGATTCAACTAGTCCATAGTTGATGAGCGATCTAAATTTCAGAACCCTTGATGAATTATCCAAACCAAATTTCCTTTGGTGCAGACTCGAATGTCAAAATGAGATGAACAACCCTGTATAGGGGATTATTTACGCTTAGCGTTAAGATATTGTGCACAGTATGGTACTAAGGGCTGATCCCCCTAAGTACGAGAAGAAGGTCCATAGTCTTATGATTGTTAAAGGTTTCAAGTAAAACCCTTGTTAACCTATGACATAGTTCAAGGTCTTATGACCCTCAGAATTCTTTTGATTCTTGTTATTCACTCTTGATTCAAAACTTGAGCTTTTATTCAGATGTCTTTGATTTATTCGCATGTTATTATACTGTTATTTCATTTTAATACTTGTGGGCATTTGTGCTCACTCTTGCTTAATAATAACATTACAGTTAAGAACGAAAGAGCTGTTGAACCTTCCACTAGTAAGGGCAAGGGCAAAGGCAAAGTTAGCAAATGATGGAGACTTGTTATTTGATATGACTTGTTATTTTATATGGTGTATTTGTTTAAGACTTAAGTTAAAGATGTTGTTTAAGACTTATTTATTTATAATTCTGCACAGATGTTTAAGGTTAGTTTAACCTGGGATTGTATTATTATTCAGATGTTGTAACCCTTAAGGGAAATATTTTATTTCTATTTAATGCATGGTTGCATTTATTATGGGTAGATAGAAAGATGATATTTGTATCGTGAATACCAAATCCTATGGAAATGGAAGTACCAGATTTGGGGGTGTCACAGGTTGGTATCAGAGCTGTAGGTTATGAACCTTAGGTCGGGGAACAACCTTAGGTAGTAGCCTTATAGAAAGAAGATAGTAAATGAAAACTCTTATCGAATTTTAAGAAATGAATTTTTGGTAATTCATTGAAGATAATAAAATATATTATGTGTTTATGTGTTAATTTATGTGCTCGTTAGTACAACTTAGTAACTAAAACTTAAAATTTTGTTGTCAGGATGACGAATGTTGGAGAAGCTAGTCAAGCTGGGGAGGAAGAACCCCGATTACCTATAGTACCTACAGAGGAGGAGCCCCGAGACATACATGTTGTTAGGGAACAGTTAGTTCAAAGGGTGTCATCTCCATTGATCACCGTTGTTGGTCAGGAGCATGAGCCCGAGACTGATCCTGAGGAGGAGTTTAATGAGGAAGAGGAAGAAGAGGAGTTACCACGGTACACCGTTGATGCAGAGATGTATGACACGTTATACGACCGTAACGTGGAATTACAAGACGAGGTTCAGGAATTGACTGAGCGAGCGACTGTCCAGTAGTCTACTTTAGAGGAGAAGGAGAGGGAGATTTCGACTCTTCACACACGATTGGGAAATGTAGAATGGGATTTAGTCCATGAGAAGGGTCAAACCGAAGATAAGACCGAGGAGATAGAGAACCTGAAAAAGGAACTGAAAGAAACCTCCGGAAGACTGAAAATAGCAGAGGAAGGATGGGTAAGAGAATCACGTCAAGCTGATCGTGCAAAAGATGATAGTCGCGCAAAGAAGGCAAAGCTTGAAGAGACATACTCCACACTTAATCATACAATGAATGAGGCTCAGGAACGAGTTTTGAGATACCCCATTCAGTTCGAAGGACTTTCGTCGTATATGCTGGATCACAAGACGATGTCTCGTATCATGGATGAGGAGCGTGGCAAGGCTATTCAGCACCTTGATAGACAGGATTAGAATCCGTTTAATTATGTGAAAGACTTAATTAGTTTTTATATGTAAATTCCGATGTGTTTATGAACCAAGGAATATGTTAATATTTTAATCCTATGGATCCTTTATTTCAGGATAGTTGATGTAAATAGCAATTATGCTATAGTTTGATGTTAGAATTTTGAGTTGAATTAAATATATTAAGTTGTTTGAGATGATGTGTTAAATTGTTGAGTAATGCCTTAACTATTTAGAGAAATAAATAAAGTCCTAATAAGCGTTTATTTTATCAGAAATATGCCGCCAAGGAGAAGACAACAACGTCAACCGGCTCAGGAAGAGTCAACCAATAATAACAATAACGCCAATGCTAATCCTGTTCAGCAGTTGCTGAACTTACTGACGGGAGCAATGAACAATCAACCTCAAGCTCCACCAAACACAACGTTTAAAGACTTCAAGGCAGTGGGACTGCCAGGGTTCAAAGGTTCCAGGAACCCAATCGAGGCTCAAACGTGGGTCATGGAAATGGAGAAAGTATTTGACGTTGCTAGGGTTAGAGAAGACCAGAAGACCGCTTTCACAACGTTTATGCTGAAATCTTAGGCCAGCTACTGGTGGTAAGCAAACAAAGTGTGAGGAGGTGAAGGTGCAATTACGTGGGAGAGATTTAAAGAAATGTTTTTCGAAATGTACTTCATAACTAGTTCGCAGAATCAGATGAAAATTCAATTTCTGGAACTGAAGCAAGGAAACATGAGCGTACCTGAATATGCAGCTAAATTCAATGAGTTGGCAAGGTTTGCCCCATACCAAGTACACACTGACGAAAGAAAGGCCAGAAGATTTGAACAAGGACTAAAGCCTTGGGTTTACAGTAAGGTGTCAATGTTTTAGATAAACACATTTGCCGGAGTACTGGAAAGGGCCATCCTCGCTGAAGGTGGGAGCGATGCGGTGACCAAGTACAATCAAGAGCAGAAGAAGAAGAAGAGTGAATGTGAAGGAAATAACAAGACTGGTGGAAGTAACACTGGGAGTAGTCATAATCAGAAGAGGAAGTGGATGGATAACTCGTCAGCTGGAAGTCAACAAGGAGGACATAAGAAGAAAATTGAAGCGTACTCAAACTGTGGAAAAGCTCATCTGGGAGTTTGCATGAAAGGGAAGCGAGTGTGCTACAATTGTGGTCAGGAAGGCCACATAGCACCAAACTGTCCAAACCCAAAGAAGGGTGCTTGTTTTAACTGTGGTTCTAAGGATCATATAGCGAGAGATTGCCCCAAGAAGGGGTCAGGAGGAGCAGTGCAAGGAGGTAACCGTGGAAATAGCAGTGGAAATACCTTAACCATTACTGGACCAACTGCAACAAAACGACCGACCGCCATAACTTTCAATATGAGAGTGCAGGACGCAATCCAGTCCCGTGAGGTGGTGTCAGGTATCATTCCGATCAATGAAATTAATGCTTATATTTTATTTGATTCGGGTGCTACTTGTTCCTTTATATCCGAAGACTTTGCTAATAGTATAGATTTCCTTATGGATGAGTTGGAATATCCCATGAATATAGAAATTGCGAATAGAGAGATAATTCCTGTTAAGTACGTGTTTAAGAACTGTAGGGTGGATATTAAGGGTAATATCATGAACGTAGATCTTATTCCTATTCGGCTTGGGGAATTTGACGTTATTTTGGGTATGGATTGGTTATCCAATTATGGGGCAGTAATTGACTGCTAGAAGAAGCGTATTAACCTTATGACTCCGTCAAAGGTTGTGCTTTATGGTAGTAAGTCGCCTAGACAAGCGAGTTGTCTGATGGTGATGCAGGCCAGGAGGTTGTTAAGACAAGGCTGTGTAGGATATCTAGCTTACATAGTCGACAGTCGAAAAGAGAATCCGAAGGTAGAAGAAATACCGATTATGAGGGACTTCGTCGACGTATTTCCAGACGATTTTCCAGGACTTCCACCAGATAGAGAAGTAGATTTCATGATCGATTTGGCGCCCGGAACCGCTCCAATATCGAAGACACCATACCGAATGGCACCAGTAGAGATGAAAGAACTGATGGTCCAACTACAAGAAATGCTGGATAAAAAGTACATTCAACCGAGCGTATCGCCGTGGGGAGCGCCGGTGTTGTTTGTGAAAAAGAAGGACGGATCGATGCGGCTCTATATTGACTACAGAGAACTGAACAAGGTCACGATTAAGAATAGATATCCATTACCAAGAATCGACGATCTGTTTGATCAATTAAAGGGAGCAAGATACTTTTCCAAGATAGACCTGAGGAGTGGTTATCACCAACTGAAGGTGAGACCAGATGATGTACTGAAGACAGCGTTTAGAATGCGATACGGTCACTATAAATTTTTAGTAATGTCGTTTGGTCTAACGAATGCTCCTGCAGCATTTATGGGACTAATGAATGGTGTGTTCAAGCCGTTTTTGGACAAATTTGTGGTGGTATTTATAGACGAACTTCTGGTATATTCCAAAACCAAAGAAGAACACGAAGAATATTTGAGATTAACGTTAGAAGTATTGAGAAGGGAGAAGTTGTACGCTAAATTTTCAAAATGCGAATTCTGGATCGAGCGAGTACAATTTCTTGGTCACGTGATCGATAAAAATAGAATTTTGGTAGATCCATTCAAAGTAGAAGCCGTGATTAACTGGGAACAGCTAAGAATGCCGTCAGAAGTAAGAAGTTTCCTTGGATTAGCAGGATATTATAGAAGATTCATTCAAGATTTTTCCAAAATCGCGACCCCGTTAACAAATTTAACTCGAAAAACTATGAAATTTGTTTGGACGGAGAAGTGTGAAGAGAGCATTCAAGAATTGAAGAAGAGGTTGAGTACGGCACCTGTGTAATCTCTTCCAGATGATACAAGCAATTTTGTAGTGTTTAGTGATGCGTCGCATAAAGGACTTGGCTGTGTGCTGATGCAAAACGGCAAGGTCATTGCGTATGCATCACGACAATTGAAGGATTACGAGAAGGGGTATCCGACCCATGATTAGGAGTTAGCTGCAGTTGTTTTTGCTTTAAAAATTTGGAGGCACTATCTGTACGGGGAGAAGTGTGAAATATATACAAACCGCAAGAGTCTGAAATATATTTTTACATAGAAGGATTTGAATATGCGTCAGAGAAGATGGTTGGAATTAATCAAGGATTACGACTGTGAGATTTTATACCACCCAGGTAAGGCGAATGTAGTTGCCGATGCCTTGAGCAAAAAAGGTCGTGAGAAATTGATGATGTTAACTGCTCAAGAAGAGCTAATTGTGGAAATGGAGAAATTGGAATTAGAAGTGAAGTATCCAATAGAGATTGATGAGAAGTTATTTCAGATGCAATCTGGTACAACTCTACTGAATAAAGTGAAGGAGGCTCAGCTTCAAGATGATGAATACAAAAAGGTGGCAAAGAAGATATCTGAAGGAACCGAACTGAGATTTAAGATGGATAAGGAAGGAATACTGAGATTTGAGAGCAGAATTTGGGTTCCGCCAGTACAAGAAATTAAGGAAGAAATTTTGAGCGAGGCTCATAGTTCAAGATATTCGATTCACCCTGGTAGTACAAAGATGTATCAAGATCTTCGACAACATTTTTGGTGGCTAAATTTGAAACGCGATGTTGCAGAATGTGTTGCCAAGTGTTTGACCTGTCAGAAAGTAAAAGCAGAACATCAGAGACCAAGTGGTTTACTTCAACCGTTAGAGATCCCAGAGTGGAAATGGGAACATATTACAATGGATTTCTTGGTTGGCCTTCCGACGACTCAGAAAGGCTACGATGCAGTATGGGTTATCGTTGACCGACTGACGAAATCTGCACACTTCCTTCCAATCAAAATAAGATTCAACTTAGATCAGTTGGCCAGGCTATACGTAAAAGTGATTGTTTCAAGGCACGGAGTTCCGGTATCAATTATTTCAGACAGGGATCCGCGTTTCACATTAAATTTCTGGAAACGTCTTCAAGAATGTATGGGTACGCAATTGCGAATGAGTACAGCTTACCACCCTCAAACAGACGAAAAGAGTGAGAGAACGATTCAGACATTAGAAGATCTGCTAAGAGCCTGTGTGATGGACTTAAAAGGAAATTGGAATGATCACCTACCATTAGTAGAGTTCGGCTACAACAACAGTTACCATGCTAGTATTGGCATGCCGCCTTATGAAGCTTTATACGGCAGAAAGTGCAGAACTCCGCTTTACTGGGATGAAGTTGGTGAGAGACAATTGCTAGGGCCAGAATTGGTACAACAGACAGCAGAAATAGTCAAAGTGATCCGAGCATGACTGGTAGCGGCTCAAGATCGACAGAAGAAATACGCTGACCCACATCGTAAAAATATCGAGTTTGAATCAGGTAGTTATGTTTTCTTGAAGGTCTCTCCCCGGAAAGGAAAGATCAGATTCGAAAAGAAACGAAAATTGAGCCAAAGATTCATTGGACCCTTTGAAGTACTGAGAAGAATCGGAGAAGTTGCGTATGAGGTAGCCTTACCTCCAGCACTCGAGAATATCCATAACGTCTTCCATGTTTCTGTGTTACGACCCTACAAGCCTGATTACAAGCATGTAATCGAATACGAACCCCTACATTTTGAGAAAGACTTATCTTACGAAGAAATTCTTGGCCAAATTGTCGACCAAAAAGAACAAGTTTTGAGAAATAAAGTTATACCTTCACTTAAGGTAATTTGGAGAAACCACAACGCTGAAGAAGCTACGTGGGAACTGGAAGAGAATATGATGAAGAATTACCCTCATTTATTTGCTTAATTATTTGTCAGCGATTCTAGGGACAGAATCTTTGTAAGGGGAGGAAGAATGTAACGGGTCGAGATTTATTGAGTCGTGATTCTGGGGAAAAAATCCTTTTAAGGGGGGAAAGATGTGACAAACGAGAATTTTGTAATTTATTTTAATATTTATTGAATTAAATAAATATTTTTCGATGATTTAATTATTGGGTTAAATAATTAATTGATGCAATTGTGGTAGATTAATTTAATTTTATGTGTTGCATTTATTAAGTTAATGTGGAGAATAATTATTATATAATTATGCGAGCTTGCTGAATTAAATGAATTATTTAATTAAGCATGATGTTATTTAATTAATGTAATTGTTAATTAGAGATTTAATAAATTGTCATTATTTAGTAATGAGATATTTAATTATGTGACTATACGAAATTATGAGAAATTATTATATTTTATTAAATTAAATAAGATATATGGATTATTGTGCAAGTGGATGTGACATTAATTAAACTATATTGTAAAGGTTTTTATTAAATTAATTAGTTTTGTAATATATTAAGCATAGCCAAACATGGCCTTAGTGGGAGTTGCCACCAGTTACCCATGACTGGGTTAACTGGCCATGATGCGCGTCTGTTCTTGGCTATATTATGTGTATGCTCCTTCTTTTCTAATTTTCTTCTAAGTCTGATAAAAACATCACAGAGAGAGTTTGAGAAATTGTTGAGTGAGTTTGCTTGGTGTGTATGAATTTTTGAGGAAGGCTTTAATTCATCTCCTATTACATTATCTACGCTTGGTTAATCTCCTCAACCCAATTGTTATATTTACGTCTTTTAAAATTTCCATGAGTATGGCTTAAGTCTTATGTGAAACTCTGTAATTGGTTTAGGAGTAATGTTTATGGGTTATATGTGTGTTATGTTATATCAAATTGTGTTTAATTATGTATATGTTGTAAACCATAATATCAAATTCATGAAAACATGTCGTATATGATTTCTACAAAATTACAGAGTATGGGTTTTGGCCTTATGGCCTTATACGTGATATTTTATGTAGTGATCGTATATTATCCCTAAATTTTATACTCCTATATTATTATGCATGTTGATACGAAGAGACCAAGCCTTAAACGAACGGATTCGGTGTTATAACGAAGTCGTAGTGTTAAATTTATGATTTTGTTCATTAACTTCAAGAACATCAAGAACAGTCAAATTTTACATGATTTAATTCTGTTATTGGGTGTTTGAAATGGTTAAAATCACTTTACAAAGGTTGGGTTATGTTTATGTATAAATTATAACATATGGGTATGTGTAATTTGGTGAAATTAGTGTTAAAAATGTGTTGATTTCGCTGAATTATGTGTTCTTTTCGAACTAGAAACTCAAAGTCTGGGGTTTTGCACCGCGGCGCCAACTCCCAGTTCATTTCTCGCGCCGCACCACCACCGCGCCGCAACACCAAGTACCAGGCCGCAGCACCACGGCGCCGCAGCGCCAATACTCAGAACAAAAGTGGCGCCGCAGCGCCACTTAGCAAAATGTCCAGAAATATATTTTTTTTATGATAAGTCTAGCAATGTGTTAGTAACTTAATGTAATGAACATGTTAGAAATATAATAAAATGATGACATAGTTGTTTAACATGTAAATAACATAATTACATGTAAATTGAATTATTGAATACATAATTAGCTTGATTATTTATGAAGTGATATTATGTGACAGTTAATGTGATAAATTGATTAAGTATAGTCAATAATTAAATTAGACAAAAAGAAAGAGTTTATGATGATTAATTAAGTTATAATTAACTGGTATTGTGTATGTGAATGGTATGTAGGATTTAATTCAAAGAACGAGTTTAGTTAAAGTATAATCTACGCACGAGGCAAGTTTCCTAAACTTAAACTCTTAAATTTGAGCAAGTTCCCTAACCCTACTTGTCATTATTGTTCAAGCTTATTATTTACCTTGAATAAACTATCGTTACTATTATTCAAGTTCAAATGATTTATTAAAGATTGATTATCTTTTCAAAGTATGATTTAGTTATACAATAATTGTTCTATTGTATACTTCTTGAGATTATTATTCAAACTGAATATCATTATTGTTGAACCTTATTAGACTAGTGAAACCTTAAAGATTCAACTAGTCCATAGTTGATGAGCGTTCTAAATTTCAGAACCCTTGATGAATTATCCAAACCAAACTTCCTTTGAAACGGACTCGAATGCCAAACTGAGATGAACAACCCTGTAAAGGGGATTATTTACGCTTAGCGTTAAGATATTGTGCACAGTATGGTACTAAGGGCTGATCCCCCTAAGTTCGAGAAGAAGGTCCATAGTCTTATGACTGTTAAATGTTTCAAGTAAAACCCTTGTTAACCTAGGACATAGTTCAAGGTCTTATGACCCTCAAAATTCTTTTGATTCTTGTTATTCACTCTTGATTCAAAAGTTGAGCTTTTATTCAGATGTCTTTGATTTATTCGCATGTTATTATACTGTTATTTCATTTTTATACTTGTGGGCATTTGTGCTTACTCTTGCTTAATAATAACATTGCAGTTAAGAACGAAAGAGATGTCGAACCTTCCACTAGTAAGGGCAAGGGCAAAGTTAGCAAATGATGGAGACTTGTTATTTGATATGACTTGTTATTTTATATGATGTATTTGTTTAAGACTTAAGTTAAAGATGTTGTTTAAGACTTATTTATTTATAATTCCGCACAGATGTTTAAGGTTAGTTTAACCTAGGATTGTATTATTATTCAGATGTTGTAACCCTTAAGGGAAAGATTTTATTTCTATTTAATACATGGTTGCATTTATTATGGGTAGATAGAAAGATGATATTTGTATCGTGAACACCAAATCCTATGGAAATGAAAGTACCAAATTTGGGGGTGTCACAGTTGAGGAGTTATAGGAGATAGTAGCTGAACAACAAACTGCAATGACACAAAAGGACGACGACATCCAGGATCGAGATGAACGTCTAACTAATGCTGAAGAGAAGCTGATGCAGACTGAAGGAGAGAAGGAACAACAGATCGAGATGGTCGTGGAACTGAAGAAAAAGCTGAATGAAGAAGCTACCAAGCGGGTGAGAGCTGAAGACGCATACGAGGAAGCTTATCAACGAACTGGAAGAGCAGTAAGGGACGCACAAGCAAAGAGGATGAAGATGGAAGAGATGGATAAAGTATTCAATTCCGTGATCAATCGAGATCAAGATCGGTCATGGGTTATCCAATTCAGTTCGAGACTCTGCCATCATACGTGTTAGATCGCCGAACCATGTTCCGTGTTATTGAAGAAGAGCGTCAAAAGGCTACTAATTATCTTAATAGATCATCGTAGGAAATTTGTCTGTTTTGCAAGTAATAAGTGTTAAATAATGTGTAAATCCCAAGTGTTAAGTAACCATAGGATATGAGAATGATGATGTTGTCCTGTAACTTTTGTAGTTCAGGAAAGGAATGTAAATGGCAGTGATGCTATTATTGTTATGTTTTTCGAAGTTATGATGAATAAATAAAAAGCTATTATTTTATTCAAAAGTGTTATGTGGTTTTTTTTATGGAGACAAGTTAATTAGAAAATACTTAAAGAAGTTGGGTAATAGTCTAATAGATGTTTTTTTCTCTAATAGAAAATGCCTCCTAGACGTGAACCACCCCGTCAGAGAACCAATGCGAGAACTAACAGTAACGATGCTGAGGATAATCCCGTTCAACAACTAGTGACATTACTAACAGGAGCGTTACAGAATCAACCTCAAAACCAAGGCACAACGTTTAAGGAGTTTAAGGCAGTCGGACCACCTGAATTTCATGGGTCAATGAATCCGATCGAGGCACAGACCTGGATTATAGAGATTGAGAAGATATTTGAAGTCGCTAGGGTAGGGGATGAACATAAGACTGCTTTTGCAACATTCATGTTGAAAGCAGAAGCTAGTTATTGGTGGCAGGCCAATAAAACCCAGGAAGGACCAGGAGTGATGACTTGGGATAGGTTTAAGGAGTTATTCTTCGAGACCTACTTCCCAGAGAGTTCTAAGAGTCAGTTAGAGGTTCAGTTTTTGAACTGAAGTAGGGAGCGATGACGGTGTCTGAGTATGCCGTGAAATTCAAAGAATTAGTGAGGTTTGCGCCATATCTAGTCAGCACAGACGAGCGTAAGGCAAAGAGGTTCGAACAGGGACTGAAGCCCTGGCTGTACAGTAGGGTTTCCCTGTTCCAGTTGAAGACGTTTGCAGCAGTGATGGGGAAGGATGTACTCGCTGAAGGTGGAGGCAAGGCAGTGACAAAATTCAATCAAGAGCAGAAGAAAAAGAAGAATGAGGTGGAAGTGAAGAATGGTAGCGGAGGCAATGGAAATGGCAATAACAACAACAACTTGAAGAGGAAGTGGAACGGAAATGGGGGTACTAGAAACCGACAGAGTAACCAACAATTTAGGAAGTTTGAAGCATGTGCTACATGCGGGAGGTTTCATAAGGGTGTGTGCTTGATGGGGAAACGTGCATGTTACAACTGTGGCCAGCAGGGTCACATCGCCTCAAATTGCACCCAACCCAAGAAGAATGTCTGTTTCACATGTGGATCCAAGGATCCTTTTGCTCGTGAATGCCCTCAGAAGAAGGTCGGAGAAACAGTAAGAAGTAAGGGAGGCAGCAGTGGAGGTACTTGGGCCATTACTGGACCTACAACGTCAAACAAACTCACAGCCAGAACTTTCAACATGACTATGCAAGATGATGTGCAATCAAAAAATGTGGTGTCGGGTATTATCCCAATCAACGATATTAATGCTTATGTATTATTTGATTCGGGTGCTACTTGTTCGTTTATATCTGATGAATTTGCTATGAGGTTAGAAGTGCCTAGAGAAGAACTGAATTTCCCTTTGAACATAGAAATTACGAATAGGGAGGTGATTCCTGTTAGGTTTGTATACAAGAACTGTAGAGTGAACATTAAAGGGAATATCTTGATGGTAGATTTAATTCCGATTAGACTCGGGGAATTTGATGTAATTTTGGGAATGGATTGGCTGTTCAAATATGGAGCAGTAATTGATTATCACAAGAAGTGTGTAAACCTTATGACTCCATCAAAGGTAGTTTTCCATGGTAGCAAATCGCCTAGACAAATGAAATGTCTGACGATTATGCAGGCAAAGAAGTTGTTGAGTCAAGGTTATGTGGGTTATTTGGCTTACATAGTCGATACTCAGAAGAAGGGTGTAAAACTGGAGGAGATACCAGTGGTTAGAGAATTCGTAGATGTATTTCCGGAGGATTTGCCAGGACTTTCGCCTGATAGAGAGATTGAGTTCGTCATCAATTTAGTGCCAGGAACTGCATCGATATCGAAGGCCCCGTACAGAATGGCTCCGGTAGAAATGAAGGAACTCATAGTGTAACTGCAAGAACTGCTGGACAAGAAGTATATTCAACCAAGCGTGTCACCGTGGGGAGCGCCGGTATTATTTGTGAAGAAGAAGGACGGATCAATGCGTCTTTCCATTGATTATAGGGAGTTAAACAAGGTCACTATTAAGAATAGGTATCCGTTACCTAGAATAGATGACTTGTTTGATCAGTTGAAGGGTGTTAAATACTTCTCGAAAATAGATTTGAGAAGTAGGTATCACCAATTGAAGGTAAGAAAAGGAGGATATACCTAGAACGGCATTCAAAACTCGGTACGGACATTACGAGTTTCTGGTGATGTCTTTTGGTTTAACAAATGCCCCTGCCGCGTTCATGGATTTGATGAACAGGGTATTTAAACCATTCTTACACAAGTTCGTAGTGGTGTTTATCGACGACATTTTGGTGTTTTCAAAAACTCAAGAAGAACACGTGGAACATTTACATCTGACATTGGAGACACTAAGAAAGGAAAAGTTGTACGCGAAATTCTCTAAGTGTGAATTTTGGCTCGATCGTGTACAATTTTTGGGTCATGTGATTGACAAAGATGGGATTTCAGTAGATCCATCGAAAGTGGAAGCTGTAATCAATTGGGAACAACCAAGGACACATTCGGAGGTGAGTAGTTTCTTGGGGCTGGCCGGTTATTATAGAAGATTTATACAAGATTTTTCCAAGATAGCCACTCCGCTAACAAATTTGACACGAAAAGCTGTGAAATTCGTTTGGACGGAAAAGTGTGAAGAGAGCTTCCAAGATTTGAAGAAGAAGCTAAGTATGGCACCTGTGTTAACCCTGCCGGATAATACAGAAAATTTTGTGGTGTATAGTGATGCCTCACACAAAGGATTGAGTTGTGTTCTTATGCAAAACGGCAAAGTTATTGCATATGCATCAAGACAACTGAAGGATTATGAGAAAGATTATCCGACTCATGATTTAGAATTGGCTGCAGTGGTATTTGCTCTCAAAATATGGAGACATTATCTGTATGGAGAGAAATGTGAGATCTACACAGACCACAAAAGTCTGAAGTATATTTTCACTCAGAAGGACCTGAACAATGCGTCAGAGGAGATGGATGGAATTGATAAAGGATTACAATTGTGAGATCTTTTATCATCCGGGCAAAGCGAATGTGGTTGCAGATGCTTTAAGTAGGAAAGGTCGGGAGAAATTAATGCTGATAACAACTCAGGAGGAGCTCATTTCAGCAATGACAAAGTTGGAACTGGAAATCAAATTTCCACAGGAATCCGACGAACGACTATTTCAGCTAGAAGCAGGTCCAACTTTACTGGACAAGGTGAAAAATGCTCAGTTACAAGATAAAGAATGTGGAAAGATAAAAGAGAATATGGTTGATAGTAGCGATACGAAATACAAGGTCGATACCGAAGGATTACTACGGTACGAGGGAAGAATCTGGGTTCTAGCAACACCAGAACTGAAAAACAAAATCTCGACCAAAGCTCATAGCTCAAGATATTCGATTCATCCAGGAAGCACGAAGATGTATCAAGATTTACGCCGACATTTTTGGTGGCTGAATATGAAAAGGGATGTTGCAGAATGCGTGGCTAAATATTTGACATGTCAAATAGTAAAAGTCAAACATCAAAGACCTAGCGGATTACTTCAACCGTTGGAAATACCAGAATGGAAATGGGAGCATATCACGATGGATTTTGTGGTGGGTCTTCCAGCTACTCAGAGATGATGCGATGCAATTTGGGTGATAGTGGACAGACTGACAAAATCAGCGCACTTTTTACCAATAAAGATTAGGTTCAATCTTGATCAGTTGGCAAGATTGTACACCAAAGAGATCGTTTCGAGACATGGAGTGCCATTGTCAATTATGTCTGATAGAGACCCGCAATTCACGTCAAACTTCTGGAAGAGACTACAAGAATGCATGGGAACTCAATTGCGAATGAGTACGGCTTATCATCCACAAATAGATGGCCAAAGCGAACGAACGATCCAGACATTTGAAGATATGCTGAGAGCATGCGTCATGGATTTTAAAGGAAGCTGGGAAGAGTAATTACCGTTGGTGGAATTCACCTACAATAATAGTTATCACGTGAGCATCGGCATACCGCCTTACGAAGCGTTATACGGCAGAAAGTGCAGAACTCCACTGTGCTAGGATGAAGTTGATGAACGTCAACTACTAGGACCAGAATTAGCGAAACAAACTGCTGAGGTTATCAAACTTATCAGGATAAGATTGGTAGCAGCTCAAGATAGACAGAAGAAGTATGCTGATCAACACAGGCAAGATCGTGCATTTGACGTAGGAAGTTATGCATTCCTAAAAGTTTCTCCTTGGAAGGGGAAAATTCGTTTCGATAAGAAGGGAAAACTAAGCCCGAGGTTTATTGGACCATTTGAAGTGCTGCGAAAAGTTGAAGAGATAGCTTACGAGGTAGCTCTACCTCCAGAGTTGGAAAATATTCATAATGTTTTTCATATTTCGGTGTTACGACCATATAAACCCAATTACAATCACGTGATCGAGTACGAACCGTTGCAGTTTGAGAAAGATTTGTCTTATGAAGAGGTTCCTAACCAGATAGTCGACAGGAAAGAACAAGTGCTCAGGAATAAAGTGATACCTTCTGTGAAGGTGATATGGAGAAACCACAATGCTGAATAAGCAACGTGGGAACTCAAAGAGAAAATGATGAAAGAGTACCCTGAGTTATTTGTTTAATCTGTGTCGTCGATTCTGGGGACAGAATCTTTATAAGTAGGGAAGAATGTAACGAATGTGTTGTTTGAGTTGTGATTCTGAGCACATAATCCTTATAAGAGGGGAATGATGTAACATTCCATATTTTTAAATGTAAGTTATAAATATTTATTGATTTATATAAATATTTATTGGATGTGATTATTATTTAATAAGTAATTGTTCAATTTGATTGAGTTGTTTTAGTTAATTATTTATTTGTTATATAATTAATGTGTTGTGTGGATTGAGTTATGTGATTAAGTGATTTATTTAATAAATTGTTATTTCATAAAGTGTGACAAATAACTATGTGATAAAGAGTTATTAAAATAAATTAAAGTCATTTTAATTTAGTTTTGCCAAACAAGGTGTAAGTATATTAATCATTTAAATTTTTAATGGTTTGCCAAACAAAGCCTTATGGCTTTTGAATTTCTTTTGAATTTAAATTGTTAATTAAATAAATAAAATAAATAAAATATATATTATTTTGGGTAACTGCTAAATTAATATGATCATTAGTTGAGCGTCAGTTTTATACGTTTTAGTTTTAAAGGTAAGCGTTGGTTTTAGTTAATATTACGTATATGCTATTTTGGCTTAAGCCTAATCAACATTTGAAGTTTGTTTGAGATAGTTGAGGGAGAGACAGAGAGAGGAAAGTCCTGAGATTATCATTATCAGTGAACAACAAAGTTTTCTAAAATCAACAAAAAGGTAGGTGCTTATAACCTTAAATTATGTGTATGTAATCATATATGTTTCACGCTATATACTTACTGTGAATTTGATAGTCTGTGTTCTTGAAAGTCATTCACTCTGTTAAGGTTTTTACCAAAAATTATCTGTAAAACATGTTCTAGAATTGGTTATGATGTTATGTGTTTTTATTGTTATAATTATTATAGTTAGCATATATATATATATATATATATATATATATATATATATATATATGTGTGTGTGTGTGTGTGTGTGTGTGTGTGTGTGTGTGTGTGTGTGTGTGTTGTATGCTAAATTACGATTTAGAAAGTGAACTTGGTTTTACAGTGGAATATATATATATATATATATATATATATATATATATATATATATATATATATATATATATATACGAACATATGATTTCATGATAACAAAAATTGTGAACTATTACGCGAATTGAACCTTGTATATGTTAATTGAACTACACATGTTAATTTGTTAGATGTTGGTATACTTGTATTTCAAAGGAATCAAATTTGGTTGATAACAGTGAAAATTTCGTTCACTGTACTTTAGATATCAACAATGGAGTTTTGAGTTTTAACCAAATATTATTTTAGTGATTTAAGTCCTTTAAATTTGTTGTTCAATTGTTGAAATTTGGTATATGCATAATTGTTAGCAATTATGTGTAGTTTATATTAGTTATACATGTTGTTTGGGGCAAATTGTTATTACAAATTTAAGACAGTAGCTTTGGGCTCTGTTCTTCTTTTTGGTTCTGTGAGTTTCGGCGCCCCAGCTTCAAAATTCACGCCCCAGTGCCAAAGTTCACGCCCCAGCGCCAAAAATGGGCCAGTAGCTCGCGCCCCAACGCTGTAACTCGGGCCCCGGTGCTGGTACTCGCGCCCCGACGCCACTGATCCGCGCCCCGGCGCCGGAAAAGTTGTCTGAGTTGGGCAGTTTTGACCTCTTATAGTAAAATGGCCATAACTTTCTCATACGAACTCCGACTGAGTTGATTCAAGATGATCCGGAACGAGGACGAATAGACTTACAACTTTAATGCTTTAAGGTTTTTAATTTGAGGTCTGTAACAGTAGTCAAAATGGCAATCTTTAGGACTGTTATGTATTTAGAGCCAATCGGAGGGCGTCGGGATGCAGGAATGCAAGTGCAACCCTTTATGTATTAGTATAACTTAATGATAACATGTTGGACATGTAATAGGATGTTGTATCAAGTTGTTAATGTGCATGTGGTGCAATGACATGATCACTTAAGTAGTTGTAATAAAGCTAAAAAGTAATGTTCATGAAAAGATGTGATGTTGTTTAAACTTAAACTTAGTTAGTAGCTATACTAAGAGTAATAAAGTAAGTCATAAAGGTAATGTTGGTGTAACTAATGTGTATTGTCAATACATATGGTATGTGTAGGACTTGGGGTGAGCGTGAATAGTAATTGTTTAACCTACGCACGTGGCAAGTTCCCTAACCTTTGCTACTTTATTATTCAGCAATGTTACTTTTTACTGTTATGTTATACTTATGCAAGTTATTCAGCAAGGTTACTTTTCACTGTTATGTTATAGTTATGTAAGTTCCCTAACCTTTGCTACTTTATTATTCAGCAAGGTTGCTTTTCACTGTTATGTTATACTTAAGCAAGTTTTCTAATTCTAAAGCTTCGTTATGCAAAATTCATATGCTATACTTTATTGAGTAAAGTATTTCCATTAAGCAACTTCATTGTATCCAGTTATTCATGATGATACAAATTTCTCATCTCTGCACTTTCGTTGAGATAGTTATTATGATTATGCAAGTTTTCTTAACTCTAAACTTGTTATATTAGCATGCAAGTACCTTTAATTTATCGTTCAAGCTAATATTTGTTGTGCATGCTTGATATTAAATTCTAAGATGTAACCTTCGCTTAATGTTATTCAAAGCAAAGTATGATGTGTTATTCAATAGTTATGCTATTAGATTATCCCTAAAGCATGAACTTAGAACGAAATACTTATTCAGTTATGATTATTCAATAACATAGTGTTATTATCTTTTATTCAACTAATCCTTAGTTGATGTCCGTTGAATTCCAAATTACCTTGAAGTGTATCCAAACCAAACTATCTTTGGGGCCGACTTGTACTCAAAATACTGAGATGAACAACCCTATTTATAGGGGTTACGCTTAGTTTTGTACTTTGCGCTGAAATGTTTGTATACAATACATGTACGAAGGGTTGATCCCCCTAAGTACCTTAAAGTCATTATGGTCGTATGACTGTAAGAGTTTAAGTTGAAAGATTACTTATAACTGTGGACAAGGTTCGTGGTCATTAGACCCTCAGTGAATGTTAAGATGTTAATAGAACCTATTGTTCAGTTCTATTGAGCCCCTGAATGGGCAGAGAATGTAAAAGTTATTCATTATTATTTTAAGTGAGCCTTGTTTGCTCACTCTTGCATGTAAAATCCTTACAACTACAGATGTAAATGGTGACGTACCTAGCACCAATAAAGGAAAGGGAAAGATGAACAAGTACTGAAGACTTGTAATAGTTTTGATAGTTTTATTATCAGACTTTGGTTTAAAGAATGTATTGAAGTTTATTTAAATTTTTCGCATGAATGATTGTATGTAAAGGTTAGATAACCTGGGAGATATTATTTTATGTAATTCTTGTATGGGCAGGTTTATTATTCAATTTTATTTATGATTGAGTAGTTATAAATGAATGTTTTGATTACGTGAACACCAAATCTTGAGGTAATGAAGTACCGAGATTTGGGGGTGTCACAGGGCCTCTATTGGGTCCGTGGTTCCCTTGAACTCTGGCGAACCTATGCTTTTGAATTCCTTAAAGGTAGTCATTCTGGCTATCATAGAGACTACAGGTGCTCTACCCCCGGTTTGGTTAAATGTAGCCGTTAATAAATTAACGAACTCTTGCATAGGGTTATTCTGACCCCCTTGGTTATCGTTATGGGATTCAGCCTCCTGATTACGTTGTCTCCTTCTTGGCGACATTTTTCTGATTTAATAAATAAAGTTTCATTATTATCTATTTACTTAGTTAGTAATTGCACGTCAAATAACAACTCATACCATACAAAGCACATTGAATAAAACTTCATTATATTAATATGCTTCTTCATCATTCAAACTATTTACAATTCGATTTCCATAGCCACATCTATTATATTCCTATCCCACGATTAAATTTCACAAAAAATGGGATTTTTTAAAAAGACTACCCTTTAATTATACAAAAGAGGGTTTTACGTCACTACCCTACATATTTACCGATCTAGACTACTAATAATGCATAACAGCACCCATATGCTTCTCATTCGCAAGAATCGACACAACATCCCGACTAATAGTATGACGGGTTTGTCCTGACTCAATGGAATAATAAGCAAATTTTAACTTGAAATCCTTATGAGCACTGTCATGGATGTAAGACATCCATGCTCTCTTCTAGTTCTTCTCTACCAGTTCTTTACGAAGCTCATCGGCATCATTCTTACAATCTGTCGCCTTATCCTTCATAAGCACTTTCTCATCATGCTATTTCTTAAAATCTGCTTCTGCAGATTCCTTAGCTTTATAGAGATCATTAATCTCCTCCCTCTGGTTCTGCACAATGGTGGCAGTTGCACATTCCGGTCAAGCACTTCCAGATACAATGTCCTCATTGCCTCTGGAGGTGTTGGATCTAGTGCAGGTATCACCGTATTAAACGGTGCTACCCCCATATCCTCACCCACATCGACCATCATATCCCTATACATTAAGCTATCGATGGACATCTACAACAACACATAACATGTTGATTAGTACATAATACACAATAGTATAAGCACAAATCACATTTAGTTTAGTTAAGGTTAATTTCCATCTTTTAAATCTTTCGGTAATGAGTTTCCTTAATACTTAATTAACTCATTCTACTAGAGTTCATTCGCTTCTAACTTCTCACTTACTAACGAGGTTATTAGCCTAAGGTTTTCCCCCCTTAAGTTTATAACCTAATGCTTTGATACCAACTTGTAACGCCCCCAAATCCGGTTACTTTCAACCCACAGATATGGTGCTACACGATACTCACCACTATACATTCATTCCATTGAAACAACAACAAAATGATTGTATTTACTATATTCTTATTACAATAATAATGAATCATTTCCCAAGTTCTTTTAACCAAATACATTCTTCATTCGTCATAAGTATAATTCATACAAACATACTAGTCTATTACAAGATAAACTAATTATCCATCTTAGTCTTGCCTTTATCTTTATTAGAACCCTCGGTTCACTCGGCCTTAGCTGCAATCATATAATTCAAGCAAGAAGTGAGTATAACTAGCTCAGCAAGTCTAGCAAGATATAACATAAATACCACATCGAGAATCATATGATTATTCTTCAATAACTGAACAAATAGTTATGAAGTACTATGAAACATTGAATATCACTTTTAGTTCTCAAAAATTCCAAAGTACATATAGTAACTTTGGAATTCTAAGTAGGTCAAAATACAATGAACATTCTCTTTGATTTCCATTCATGAAAAGGACAACCTAACACTACGTTCGTAAGTTCAATAT
Source organism: Panax notoginseng (assembly GCA_016801055.1). Classification (NCBI taxonomy): domain Eukaryota; kingdom Viridiplantae; phylum Streptophyta; class Magnoliopsida; order Apiales; family Araliaceae; genus Panax; species Panax notoginseng. Next base: position 138,086,683 of record CM029015.1, read on the forward strand.
ATCTTACGAGCACATCTAGGTGATCAGCCTATAGTACTTTATGTTGATCAGCACTCATCCGTTAAATGTATTTACGTTTAAGTTTTGGCAACCTCACGTGCCCATCGAATAATTGATGTAAAATACATTTATTTATTCATACGCAGGCTTACCTTTGAATCCATACCAAACAATTGGCATAGGATAGCGTTATCAATATTATATCAAAAGACTTGTAAACAAATTAATCAAACTCTTAAGATTAGTCTAGCCATGTTAAAACTGGCATCGACCCTTTCGTAAAACAATTAATGCTTTTCATAACATGAATCACAGAGAACTTGGCTAACAGGAAGGTTAGACAAGTGTTAAGAAAACTTGCATTCAAGCGTCTTCAATTAAAAATTCAACAGTTCATGGTCTTTACAGTATCTACATGATATATTCACATAGCATACTGAAATTAGCTACCAAACTGTCTAATCACATTACTTTTACCAACTTCTTTCTCTTTTATAACTTAACTGAATTTATTTCATTAATAAAACTTGTTTCCAATTACTTATCTTCCTTACAGCTTATTAACGCTCTTACGTTACTAAACCCATACTCAACAATCATTGTTTAAGTATCATAATAATTGAATACGGTTTACATTCTTACACTTTACGTTCTTCCTTCAATTACCCATTACGCAACATTAAATTCCTAAAGTCATCACTATATGCATGATATAGTAATGGTCTTATTATGTATATTAAGTATATACATGTCCCATACTTATCTTGCAAACAATTGGGTTCACAATCAACTTGGTCCAACATTTCTCCTTACTTGGTGTTGCGGCGCCAATTCCAATTACAATAGTGGCGCTGCGACGCCACTTCACAGTACCCGATCCCTCGTCTCAGCGCTGCGATGCGAGACTCATGCTTACGCGTGGCGCTGCGGCACAACTCTACAATGGCCATTCCTCCTGCCCCGGCACTGCGGCGCAGGTGATATGTGCTTGGGCGGCGTTGCGGCGCCGACCCTTAGCCCTTGAGAAATTTCTATGTTTTCTACTTTGATTCTTTTCGGACTCGTAACTTGGTCGTTATAAGTCAGAATTGGCTCATTCAAAAGCCGTTATCTTACATATATCATATACTTCGATTTCATTTGGACAAAAGAATATTTTAAATCAGTTAACAATGAATTCACTTATTAACTTTCCATTACGCGTTCGTTTTAACGTTCGTGAGCGTTCATAGCTCATTTCTTCGTTTAAAGTCGGAATTCGAAGATTCTTCAGTCCACGACTCTTAAATTCATTGTTGTACGATATGCCATTGAAAACCATGGTTTCTGAGTTACACGGTAACTTTCGACTACAAATCTGGAAATTCTACGATTTCAACATTTAATGCTCGTAAATTTCGCCATAACTTCGTTACTCGAGTTTTATATGCCAAATCAAATGGACCCAATCCATTGATTCATTATCTATAACCTAACCAATCAAGATGCACATAACATATGATGGTTTTCAATTTGTCCATCAATAACCAAAAAACACGCTTATTGGTTTTCTTCATTTTAATCTTACTTAAACGCTTACGATTCTTAATCATACATGACTTATAATATTTTAATCCACTATTAGCCATCCTTATTACTCCGGAAGAGACATGCTCCACCAATTCATACTTCTCTAAGAAAAAGAAATAGAAAAGGATCGAAGAATTAGGTTTACGTAATATTACCTTAACGTTCTTTGTGTTCTTGAATAAAGCTTGTATGTTTGTATGTTTTTCTTGGTTAGCTCTTTAATTACTTGTTAAAGCTCTTTTCTCTCTCTCTTAATATATATTGTCTAGAGTTGGTGAAAATAACTAATGACCAACCCTAGCTTCTCTTATATAGACAATCCAATGGAGGGTAAAATGGTCATTAAGTCAACCTCCTTACTATTCATTACTTAGCCACCAAGTAAAAACCACTTTACTTGGCCTCCAAGTGGACGGTCCACCTAGCCCTTTTGGGTCACCCATGGGTTTTCCCATGGGTTTTAACCATCTGGTGACCCATCGGTTCGATCCGCGGTTTAGTTTCTTGGTTTGGGTTTTAGAATAAATTCATATTGGGCCTATCTTGGGCTTGCAATAATATTTTATTAGGCTTGACCTAATCCAAGTCCAATTGGAAATGTCAAAGTCCAATTACTAAAGTCCATTAAGGACTATTTATATTCTAATCGTACATTTCTCGTATTCTATTCGTACGATATTCGTATTATACGTCTTAATAATCTTCATACTATACTCCTATAATAACTAGTATTATACTCGTATTCCTCACGTATAATAACCCTAATCATTATACGTAGACATTTAATTCTCGGAACTCACTTTTCCTAACCCTTAGGTTTTAAGTCCGCAGGCGAAAATTTCGTTTGCCATAACTGAAATATTATTGAATATTCCTTCTCGTCTTAGAAATCTATCATTACGCGTTTCTCAGAAATTCATAATTAATTCTCGAGCAGAAACGATTGAATAGTATTTTTACGGAAACTTATCGAAAAACTTCCATTTTCGTCTTGGAAATTCATAACAATTAATCCTAGCACATAGCCAAAATACTAACCACATCCGCACATTTTAGGTCATAGAATGACCTTCAAATAACTTACTCACATAAACAACCAATTAATATAATTTAATTCAAATAATCAAATAAAAATTTAATTCAAAAAAAATCCGATTTTCTCAGGCGTTACAACACATCATTCCAATAAACTTTCATATTTTTATTCATTCATAACTTTTCCAATCATAATAAGGATAACATTTATACCATTAACATCCACTTTCCTGAAATAAACAAGTTTTAAGATAACATACTCATACTACCCCTTTATTTATCTCAAAATAAGGGATTTACAACTTATTTATTCACATACTTAATCACATATTATTATTATTATTATTATTATTATTATTATTATTATTATTATTATTATATCTATCTTGGCATATTAAGACGTAGAGAGGCTTCTCTATGCTCTTCCTCCATAATACGATATGTCGTCCTACGATCCATCACGAACCACGCCAAGTCTTCAAACTGAGGTGGGTAATAAAAGACTCGATCATGGGCCCTATCAATCGCAAAATGAAAGACATAATCCATTTCATTCATGTTAGCCTTCTTCGTTTGAACCTTAGCTTCAGAACGATTTACACGCTAAGTAGCCTTCATCTAAGCGTCCTCTACTCTCGCACGCTTAGCTGACTCCTCCTTCAAGTCATCTTTTAGCTTTCCAACTTCAGTCTTCATCTTCTCATTCTCAGCCAACAACTCCTCTTGATGTCCCTCTGTGTGAACTAGGTTCCACTCCGTGTTTCCAAGTTGTGAGTCGAGTTCCTGAATCTCTTCATCCTTCTGCTCTATAGTAGCCTGACGCATCTCAGCTAACTCCTTCAGTTCCTCAACCTTATCCTATAATTCTATGTTTCGGTTATACAGTGCATCATACATCTAATCTGATATGGAGTTTGGTAGAAACTCCACAGAATCCTCTTCCTCATCCTCTACCTCTATCCTTAGAGTTCTCCTCCTCAGGTTCAGACATAGGCTCATTGTGACAACCCCAAAATAGGTCCATTCCACCCAACCCATTCTGAGTCGCCAAATACATGGTACAGAAAACAACTACAACTTTATTACAACAATTGTCGTGCAAAATACAACAACACATATGCTGTAAGTTTGGATACAAATATATATACCAAATGTGACTCATGTTCCAACCGTGGACATCACCTCACAATAACACCTTACATAAAGGTATAGTCAAAAACTGTTTTAGAAATTAGAATCTTTGGGAAGTGCTCAAGAAAACCTTCGTACATGGGAGGCCATGCGGCTAGATTATGATAGATATCATATGGCCACAGAATTATTCTTGGTTGACCCAATAGACCCCAAAGAAAAACGAGAAGATTACTATCATATTCTTCCCAATGGTGAGTCTTCTCTTGACTTATCATTATCTCCACTGTCTCTAATTGAGAATTATACTTCAAACAAACACCAAGATTATATAGGTAGTGCCCATAGATATACTCAGCAAGTGGATGAGCACAACCCTGTCTTATGATGACACGAGGTTGTATGTCGTTAGACATCTTGTATGATAGTGACAAAACACCCTTCCAAAGTTGGGTTCGCCTCACCCTATTTTTTTCACCAAATATAACTACTAAATGATGACCACCGTTCTATTTCCTTGTTACCCCCGCTCGACCCAGCTACACTCTTATTACCTGAAAGGAATTGTGAAATAGAAGGGTGAGCACAACTAGCCCAGTAAAGAATATCATGACTAAAGATAATTCAATTATCAATAGCCTTCATCAACAATAAATCAGAGATTTAGAACATATGGTAAATGATAAAAAATTTCAACCATAGTTGCAGCGGAACGAGCAATCCATTAGAAGAGTCAAATAGACTATAAAGTCTATTATCTTCTCCATGTTAAAAATCCACCAACAATGTTTTATCCCTGTAACATCAATCAACAATTCTGGTCCACAATCATATGAATAACTCATAATCATAACTGTAGTTCTAAATTCCTCTTCTCATCCAGGACGATGATAATTTTCATCACCTATCTTTACCTGAAACATCAAAGATCATGGTTACACCAAATCACATTTCCTGTTCATAATCATACTAATAACTTCATCTTTGCACTACGTCCAAAGATATTCATTTGTATCACCAGTTGGTCATGTTTATCTCAACATCTGTTCATCTTTGCACTACTGGCCAAAGATATTCAACAACATGTCATCTTTGCACTACGGGCCAAAGATATTCATCAACAATTTATCTTTGCACTACATGCCAAAGATATTCATCAATATTTCATCTTTGCACTACAGGCCAAAGATATTAATATCTCAAAGAAATATATAATCATTTCAGAATTTATATAAACAATAATTATAATCATGTTGATCAATTCACCTTTGCACTTAAGCTAAAGATATTCACTTATAAATTCAATGGTCATGATCATACCAGTCACAATTCAACTTTGCACTACAAGCCAAAGAGAACCCTAGTCATGATCATACCAATAATCTACCCATCTTTACACTCTAGTGAAAGAGAATTTCAACATCAGGGTTATAAAAATGTTATATATGATAATAAAATCAATATAATCAATACATAGTTTTAATCTCAAGAGTAATATTCATAACTCAACTATAATTTGGTTAGAAAAAGAAACCAATTTTTATCGTGAATAGTAACTCGTGAATAGTAACTCATGAATAGTAACTCGACACAAAAAGGTAGAAATTCCACAATAAAATCCATACCAGTATTTCGGTATAATGATATTGAAAGAATAATATTTCTTAAGCTTATAAACAATTTATTTAAATTGTTTACACTTTACTAAATAATGCATTTAATCATTCTAAAATACCAAACTCATAAGATTTTATCACCAATAATCAAAACCCTCATCAAAAATCTACATATACCTCATATAGGATTCTCAAGTCATAAAATCCTATTTTCCAATTTTCTTACTTCACAAAACATATTTAATATATTTACTCATAACTAGACTATTTTCATGAAAAATACCAAATCAGTACCAAAAATATTTCTTTTCTAAGATTTAGCATAATATAGTCCCATAGTGAACATATATTTTTCTCAGAATTTTTAAAAGTCATTTACTATTTTTAATATGGCCGAAACAGCCGAATATTTAGACATTTATCAAAAATTGTACTTTTATCCAAAAATTCTGAAATTTACAGAGTATACTTCTATCATATTCATGTACTCCCAATAAATATTTTATCAATTTTGGAGTTAACCGCAAGGAATTATAAGCGACTACTTTTAAAATAGTCTTTTCTCATAAAATTCATAACTCTCAATCTATACATCCAAAAATCACCATTTTTGGACACAATCAAGAAAACTCATCAAAATATCATTTCAAATTTTTCCAGAATTTTTGAAGGTCTGAAAAATTATGAAACTGGAAAATATAACAACCCTTAAAATCTCTTACTATCCCTTACAATCTCTTACAATCCCTTACCTCAAAAGAGCAGTACTTCTGACTGGATATCGGATATGATGCTGAAGGAAACTTGCACTAATGAATAGCAACTCACCAAGTATCTAAAAACTCACAAAATATGCTTCATAATATAGAGAGAGAAAGAGAGAAAGCTTATGTTTCTGGTGTGATTTTCAATTCTAACTTAGCCCTCTATTTATAGGAAAATTTTGGTAGGTTTGACCTGCAACCTGATGGCTTTACCTGCTACTATTCCCACCCACCACATTTGAAATATAATTCAGCACATTTCTTCACCAACCACAAGTGGGGCCCACCAATTCTTGAATTTTCCACCAAAATGATAAACTCCGAAAATTCAACAATTTCTGAACCAGTCATCTCGTAAAATTCATAATAAATCATACGTTCATTTTTAACGGTTCAAAATTTGTGGGCATATACTCAACTTATATATGTATAACATATCCAAAAATTACCACGATCTAACGGTCGGATTAAAAATTATAACCCCCGCAAAATATCTCAAAAACCCTGATTTTTAATACCTCCATTCCGACAAAAATACGGATAAAAATCTCAACATTAACTCCTTCATTTTTAACCACAAAAATATATCCCTCGTTTATATCCACATAAAATAAATATTTCCTTATCATATGAATCAATAATTAATTATTCACAAATAATATTACAGAATCACATTTATGACAACCAGGCCGTTTCCAGGAAAGAGGGGGCTTTCCAATAAGGATTTCTCCTTACTGGCGCGCAATTAGATGACCAAACCTCTCCTTAGACAGAACTTTCTAGACATTGCCAATAATGCTATCTAATAATACTATTCAAATAATATGAATTATTGATCTGATAATGGAAAATACTGTGCAGCAACAATTATTGAACAACAATAATACAAAATTTCAACGTAGCAATTATTGAATCAATAAAATAAAATATTGAACAGTAATTACTGTAACAATTATTGAGTAGTGCCTTCTTACGTAAGAATCAATAATTTCAAAAATACTATGCAATACCGTGTGCTACTGTGCAATAATGCGTATTACTGTATTTTAACCACCGGGTATTCCAACAGTGTTAACGGTAACAACTACACCGTTATTTGTAAAAACTCAAATTTGTCGTTTTCTTCACCCGACAGTTATTCTGTTATGGGGCCCACAAATGGCTGCGCCGTCGTACGAATATTCCCCGACAGAAAGAATATTCCCCGACAACAATGATTATTTTATAACCACTTGCTTATTTTGAAAAAAAAATCATATTTCACTCATAACTTTAAACTTTTATCAATTTAACCATTTACTGAATAGTAATTATAAGAAAAATTGAATACTTTTATTTCATAAAATTCGGGGTCTTACAATCTCCCCTCCTTATGAAATTTCGTCCCCGAAATTTACGTACCTGGTATTTCGAAGAGTTGAGAATACCTTGCTTCTATTTCAGATTCTATCTCTCAGATCATCATGATTTCTCCATTGCTCATCTCCCATGATAACTTTATTTGGGTTCCTCATTTGTTGGAAAGTTATGACAACCGCCATCCCTCGAACTACTCGGCTTTGACTTGTCTGGAGTAGCATTTGGCGTCATCATTACCGTTGGAATATACCTTTCTATAGGACATATTCCTCCCTCAACTGCCTCTTCATACTCCTCATTCATGATCTGAATCATCAATCTTTGATCCATATCGGATTCAGGTTGACCGCTATGTACAGGGTAATTCAAAACTCGATGTTGGGTTCTCCCAATTGCTTTCCAAAAAGAGAAATTCATATCATCTATTTTAGCCTTCTTAGATCGAACATCTCTTTCCACAATATCCACGTGTCGTGCGGCTTTTGCCCATGCATCACTTATTCTCACTCGTTCAGTTTTTTCTTCTCTCAGCTCAGATTCTATTTTTATCATCTTATACTCTGCCAAAGAATGCTTCTGTTCAAGCATCACATATCGGGTAACACAAGCTTGAATTGTTGCATCCTTTTGTTCCACGACCGCCTGTCGTTCTTCTGCCCGCTCTTCTAACTCATGAATACGATTTTGAAATTCTACATTTTGATCATATAATACCTCTAATAAACTCTCCTCTGGTACTTCTTCTTCCTCTTCTTCCTCAGTCTCAGCTGTTACCTCTGCGACTATCTCGGGTGTAACTATCAATTCTTCACTCACCACATGGATATCTCTAATTCCTTCTTCGTCTGACATCACATTATCACGGTTAGTGATTAGAGGTATCCCCACAGTCTCATTCACTCCATTATTAGCATTCTCAGCTGCCATTCTCAAATACTGCCATAAAACAAAGGTTAATTAAACAAATTAACATATCACATAATATCCCAATATTATGACTGACCAACAAATAAGCTTAGGTAGGACACACTAGCGAAGGATTTACTCATCTCTCCCCTCCTAGTTTTATTCCCCGATCTCCGCCAGAGATCCTATCCCTAAGCTCTGATACCACCTGTGACAACCCCAAAATAGGTCCATTCCACCCAACCCATTCTGAGTCGCCAAATACATGGTACAGAAAACAACTACAACTTTATTACAACAATTGTCGTGCAAAATATAACAACACATATGCTGTAAGTTTGGATACAAATATATATACCAAATGTGACTCATGTTCCAACCGTGGACATCACCTCACAATAACACCTTACATAAAGGTATAGTCAAAAACTGTTTTAGAAATTAGAATCTTTGGGAAGTGCTCAAGAAAACCTTCGTACATGGGAGGCCATGTGGCTAGATTATGATTGATATCATATGGCCACAGAATTATTCTTGGTTGACCCAATAGACCCCAAAGAAAAACGAGAAGATTACTATCATATTCTTCCCAATGGTGAGTCTTCTCTTGACTTATCATTATCTCCACTGTCTCTAATTGAGAATTATACTTCAAACAAACACCAAGATTATATAGGTAGTGCCCATAGATATACTCAGCAAGTGGATGAGCACAACCCTGTCTTATGATGACACGAGGTTGTATGTCGTTAGACATCTTGTATGATAGTGACAAAACACCCTTCCAACGTTGGGTTCGCCTCACCCTATTTTCTTCACCAAATATAACTACTAAATGATGACCACCGTTCTATTTCCTTGTTACCCCCGCTCGACCCAGCTACACTCTTATTACCTGAAAGGAATTGTGAAATAGAAGGGTGAGCACAACTAGCCCAGTAAAGAATATCATGACTAAAGATAATTCAATTATCAATAGCCTTCATCAACAATAAATCAGAGATTTAGAACATATGGTAAATGATAAAAAATTTCAACCATAGTTGCAGCGGAACGAGCAATCCATTAGAAGAGTCAAATAGACTATAAAGTCTATTATCTTCTCCATGTTAAAAATCCACCAACAATGTTTTATCCCTGTAACATCAATCAACAATTCTGGTCCACAATCATATGAATAACTCATAATCATAACTGTAGTTCTAAATTCCTCTTCTCATCCAGGACGATGATAATTTTCATCACCTATCTTTACCTGAAACATCAAAGATCATGGTTACACCAAATCACATTTCCTGTTCATAATCATACTAATAACTTCATCTTTGCACTACGTCCAAAGATATTCATTTGTATCACCAGTTGGTCATGTTTATCTCAACATCTGTTCATCTTTGCACTACTGGCCAAAGATATTCAACAACATGTCATCTTTGCACTACGGGCCAAAGATATTCATCAACAATTCATCTTTGCACTACATGCCAAAGATATTCATCAATATTTCATCTTTGCACTACAGGCCAAAGATATTAATATCTCAAAGAAATATATAATCATTTCAGAATTTATATAAACAATAATTATAATCATGTTGATCAATTCACCTTTGCACTTAAGCTAAAGATATTCACTTATAAATTCAATGGTCATGATCATACCAGTCACAATTCAACTTTGCACTACAAGCCAAAGAGAACCCTAGTCATGATCATACCAATAATCTACCCATCTTTACACTCTAGTGAAAGAGAATTTTAACATCAGGGTTAGAAAAATGTTATATATGATAATAAAATCAATATAATCAATACATAGTTTTAATCTCAAGAGTAATATTCATAACTCAACTATAATTTGGTTAGAAAAAGAAACCAATTTTTATCGTGAATAGTAACTCGTGAATAGTAACTCATGAATAGTAACTCGACACAAAAAGGTAAAAATTCCACAATAAAATCCATACCAGTATTTCGGTATAATGATATTGAAAGAATAATATTTCTTAAGCTTATAAACAATTTATTTAAATTGTTTACACTTTACTAAATAATGCATTTAATCATTCTAAAATACCAAACTCATAAGATTTTATCACCAATAATCAAAACCCTCATCAAAAATCTACATATACCTCATATAGGATTCTCAAGTCATAAAATCCTATTTTCCAATTTTCTTACTTCACAAAACATATTTAATATATTTACTCATAACTAGACTATTTTCATGAAAAATACCAAATCAGTACCAAAAATATTTCTTTTCTAAGATTTAGCATAATATAGTCCCATAGTGAACATATATTTTTCTCAGAATTTTTAAAAGTCATTTACTATTTTTCATATGGCCGAAACAGCCGAATATCTAGACATTTATCAAAAATTGTACTTTTATCCAAAAATTCTGAAATTTACAGAGTATACTTCTATCATATTCATGTACTCCCAATAAAAATTTTATCAATTTTGGAGTTAACCACAAGGAATTATAAACGACTACTTTTAAAATAGTCTTTTCTCATAAAATTCATAACTCTCAATCTATACATCCAAAAATCACCATTTTTGGACACAATCAAGAAAACTCATCAAAATATCATTTCAAATTTTTCCAGAATTTTTGAAGGTCTGAAAAATTACAAAACTGGAAAATATAACAACCCTTAAAATCTCTTACTATCCCTTACAATCTCTTACAATCCCTTACCTCAAAAGAGCAGTACTTCTGACTGGATATCGGATATGATGCTGAAGGAAACTTGCACTAATGAATAGCAACTCACCAAGTATCTAAAAACTCACAAAATATGCTTCATAATATAGAGAGAGAAAGAGAGAAAGCTTATGTTTCTGGTGTGATTTTCAATTCTAACTTAGCCCTCTATTTATAGGAAAATTTTGGTAGGTTTGACCTGCAACCTGATGGCTTTACCTGCTACTATTCCCACCCACCACATTTGAAATATAATTCAGCACATTTCTTCACCAACCACAAGTGGGGCCCACCAATTCTTGAATTTTCCACCAAAATGATAAACTCCGAAAATTCAACAATTTCTGAACCAGTCATCTCGTAAAATTCATAATAAATCATACGTTCATTTTTAACGGTTCAAAATTTGTGGGCATATACTCAACTTATATATGTATAACATATCCAAAAATTACCACGATCTAACGGTCGGATTAAAAATTATAACCCCCGCAAAATATCTCAAAAACCCTGATTTTTAATACCTCCATTCCGACAAAAATACGGATAAAAATCTCAACATTAACTCCTTCATTTTTAACCACAAAAATATATCCCTCGTTTATATCCACATAAAATAAATATTTCCTTATCATATGAATCAATAATTAATTATTCACAAATAATATTACAGAATCACATTTATGACAACCAGGCCGTTCCCAGGAAAGAGGGGGCTTTCCAATAAGGATTTCTCCTTACTGGCGCGCAATTAGATGACCAAACCTCTCCTTAGACAGAACTTTCTAGACATTGCCAATAATGCTATCTAATAATACTATTCAAATAATATGAATTATTGATCTGATAATGGAAAATACTGTGCAGCAACAATTATTGAACAACAATAATACAAAATTTCAACGTAGCAATTATTGAATCAATAAAATAAAATATTGAACAGTAATTACTGTAACAATTATTGAGTAGTGCCTTCTTACGTAAGAATCAATAATTTCAAAAATACTATGCAATACCGTGTGCTACTGTGCAATAACGCGTATTACTGTATTTTAACCACCGGGTATTCCAACAGTGTTAACGGTAACAACTACACCGTTATTTGTAAAAACTCAAATTTGTCGTTTTCTTCACCCGACAGTTATTCTGTTATGGGGCCCACAAATGGCTGCGCCGTCGTACGAATATTCCCCGACAGAAAGAATATTCCCCGACAACAATGATTATTTTATAACCACTTGCTTATTTTGAAAAAAAAATCATATTTCACTCATAACTTTAAACTTTTATCAATTTAACCATTTACTGAATAGTAATTATAAGAAAAATTGAATACTTTTATTTCATAAAATTCGGGGTCTTACACTCATCCTCCTGTTCATCCTCAACAACCATCAGCGAAGGCTCCCTCTGAATCAACTGTTCTCGAACCACATGAACGTCTCGAGGTTCCTCATCTTTAGGTATCTGAGGTATCACTTCCCTAGCTTGACTGGATCCTTCAACGTTAGACATCCTGACAACAAAATATTTTTAAGTTCCATTTATTATGTGACAGTCTTCGATACTCGCGAGCACATAAGTTATTAAGACATAGCACATAAAGTCTTTTATTGCTTATCTTTGATGAATTTCCTTAATTAATTCCTTAGAACTCGATAAAAGTTTGTCACCACTATATTTTCTGTCTCCTTAAAGGTTGCTTCATAAGGTCATAAGGTTTCCCCACCTAAGGTTCATAACCTAAAGCTTTGATACCAACCTGTGACACCCCTAAATCCGGGTACTTCATTCCCACAGGAATTGGTGCTCACTTTCCTAAATATTTACATCTAACTAGCCATAAATAAGGATAAAGACATAACTTAAATAAATATCTTCCCCATTAAAGGGTTACATCAACTTAAAACATTTCCAGGTAATCTAACATTTAATTATTACATAAGTCTACAGAATACAACATATAATAACATAAGTCTTATAATAGAATTTCAGTTAAGTAAATAAGTCTTCATCACTTGAACATCTTGCCCTTTCCTTTGCTAGAAGATGGCTCATCGACTTTCTCAACTTTAGCTGCAGTGTTAATTGCAAGAATAAGCAAAAAATTACCCACTATTATAAAGAATAATAATAGCAACAATATGAGATTAAAAAATGGTTACTGGCTAACAGGGATCTCGTTCTACGAATTAGGAATGGAGAACAAGTTCAAGATTTATATCTGAGGATCTTAGGACCACGAACTATGTCCCCGATAATTAGAAATTATTACCTCAACCTTAACAGTCGTTTAGACGATACAAACCCTTTCTTACGTACTTAGGGGGATCAGCCCTTTGTATCATGTATTTTGCACAAACATCTAAATGCCAACGCATACAAAATCCCCTATATTAAGGTTGTTCTCTCAGTTTGACTTTAGAATTTCCGCACTAAAGAAAGTTTATTTTGGAGCTAGCTTATCAGTGGTTCTACAATTTTAGAATACTATTTAATTACAGATTAGTTCAATCAATAAGATCTTTCTTACTATTCAAAGGTTCAACACAGTAATATAGAGTTGAACAATGATACTTAAATCAAAGATTGAATAATGATAATATACAATTGAATAGACAAGGAGTGCTACATCCAAAAGAGTTAGGAAAACTCATTTGGAACAATGAATTTAACAATATATGCTATGAACAACAATAACAAGAGTTAGGAATATGAAACTCACTCGATGTAAAGAATTAGATTACAAGAGCTTGCCTGATTATAAACAAGATGGAATCAATAGGCTTGCTCAATTTTATCATAAGATTTAGGAACTTGCATAATTATAAATGAGGTTAGAAAGCTTGCTTATCAACAAAAGTTAAACATAGTTATGAAACTTGCATTCATTATAAAGATAATGAAGTTAGGGAACTTGTCTCGTGTGTAAGTTACACAAGTATAATAAACGCTCGCCAATTACCCCACATATACCATTGAAATCACAATACCGATTAGTTATACTATTGTTAGCTTTATAGGTTCAGTCCACCATCTAAGTCATAACCTTTAACTTAATGTCTAACCATGTTGGTTAACCACTCACACGAATCTGAAAACTCACTATCGTATAAAGCTTTATCATTCACCTCTAACTTTAGCAAACATCAATTTTCATTCATTACATAACTTGTTAAGTGATTATTTAAAATCTTTACTTTTTGGTATTACCACACTTTACAATCTGTTATTTTATGTTGTGATATGGTTTAAAATCTTTATCATGCATACTAAATTAGATTAGGTCTACATACAATGGTCTGTAGTTAAACAAAACTCACTGCCTCTACTCAGGGTACGGCACAGCTGCGCTGACCCAAGCCTTGGCACCGGCGCAGCTGTGCTGGTGCACGACCTCAGAAGGCCAACAGGCGTAGCTGCGCTATTTCTGCCTTTGGTACTGGCGTAGCTGTGCTAGTACGTAGACAAAAACTGTAACAGCTTCAGCCCTGTTACACACCAACACTCCAATTTCCCAATTTCTATAGAAATTTACATATCCAAAAACTAGAATTTGGTAACAACATCACCAAGCATGTATTTTATGATTCTACTAACATAAAAATTATATATAAAATCTACTTTTAAGGATAAAAAATCATATTTTACCAATTTCTTCATATTTCAACACTTTTTGCGAATTTGATTGCTAAAACTTTGTTTCTTAACCAATTTACACCATTTCAATTACGTTATTTTTGTTTCTTGATACACTAACACAATCTAGAATCAATTAACAGATTCTATCATGGATTGAACATCAAATTTTGGACTCAATTAAGCTATTTTACATATACATAACACTATTAGTCTAACTTTTCTTCTTCAAACTAAATTTCACGAGTTTGATTACTTCAACATCCCTTATATATGACAATTATCATATTACATGCATATGATAAACACTTTAACCTTAACACAATAGAATTTCAATCACAGAGAATATAAATTACAAAACTAAAAGTTAAAGTTAAAGTAGGTTATACCTTTTTTCTTTATTAGTGAAGAAAAATGATAGAGTTGCTTCAATTCCTTCCTCTACCACAGCAAAACCCTCAATTTATTCTCCAACCCTCTAACAATTTTCTCTGTATTCCTTTCTTTCACTGTTCTACTTAGCTTTAGGATATCACGCATAAGAACAAATTGATATGGCATTTCCCCCCACGTACACTTCAGTTAAAAAAAACAAAGCGCCCATCGGTTATGTTATGCCAAAGGCGATAAGGCCATGTTTGGCTACACAAAATTCCATTCTTCTTATTTATTTTGATTATATTATATAGTTTCACTTGTCACACTTTAATTTAATTAATTTACGTTCTTGCCATTATAATTATTTTTATACTTAACAAATTATTACACATTTAATTTAATTATTAAATTAAACTAGAACATCATTTTATTTATTTTAATTATTTTCTTAAATATCAAATAATTCATTTACATATTAAACAATTAATTTAATTTAATTATTTTCATTAAATTAAATATTTAAATAATAAAATTACTATTCATTAATTTAGTTAACATACACACTCAACTAAATTATTACATCACAATTCATCAATTATTTATTTATCTCCATAAATAAATTAATTAAAATATTTATTTAATTCAATAAATATTTTAAATTAATTAAAAAAATTCTCGATCATTACACCTATCTATCTGAAAACCAGAGTATAAGCAACAACATTAACCGTCCATATTGCCAATAACCTCACTAAGATATATAGTTCTCAAGGATCTCAAACTAAATCAAAAGCTCTATTTACATCTATTTATGTAAAGGAAACACAATTACGAAAATAAAGGATGTTATTATGTCATATATAAAGGTTTGATAACATGATTCTTCATAAAGAATTTCTTATTACAAAAGTTTAAGTTAGACAATAATTTAAACTAATCTAAGTAGGATCACTTCCCATTGTTCACTCCAGATGTGCCACGGTTACCATCTAATACTGCAAAGGTAATGGTTTGCAAGAATGAGTTATGACATGCTCATTAGGTTTTATATTTATAACACAATATAGGATTTGAAGAAGTATAACGGTTCAAAACTTTTCTTAACTGAGTGTTGTTTACCATGTCCATAATTTTTATTTCAACCATTTTTGGAAATTTTATTATTTATGTCAGTCACAAAGACTTAGAAATCTTGTTCAGATGTGAGACAGGGGATCAACCTATTCAACATCCTAGGAGTATGCATCTCATCCTAATCGTGCCCAACTTGTACTAAGTGTTAAATTTTATTGACACACATTTATCCCTTCTGGGATATACAACTCAATATAGGGTGTCTTACCAAAGCAACTTGGTTCGACACAACATGTTATACTTGAAAAATAACAACAACATATGAATAAATATTTCATTTATTAGTTATGTTGAAGCTATAGCGATAACTTTACAATAATTGGAAATTAAGTTAGGTTTGGTATAACATATCAAAAGCAAATCAAGATAGGAATCTTGTTCAATGAATAAGCAGGGTTCGAGAACTTGCATAAGTAATTATGGTTAGAAGACTTGTGTAGGTAATAAATTAGGGTTTAGTAAACCTACCTGAGCGAAGATCGATTAAGTGGTGTTACTCGATTCATCTATAAACACCTAAGACGTTCATTAATATATGTCTAACACATTAGTATTGATAACAATACTTAAATACATAAACTATTCACGTTCGATTTAAGTTTAACATGATTTCGGTGTCCTAAAACATTACCAGATAATTAATAAACTAATATCATGGTTAAACTTATTTTATAAACTTTATTATATTCTTATATACTTTGTATATCTTTTATAATAATTTTCGGAAGCTTATAATAATTTTTTGATATTTATTTATCCATTAAATAATTTTTAAAACATTTATTTCTATTTCTAAATTATTAATATTTAATTATATTATTAAAATCTTGTTCATTATGTTTAAATAATTCATAACTATTTTATATGATTTTTAAATCATTAATATCATTTTTAAATAATTATTTATTATTTATAAATGATTATTCTAATTAATTTATTAATAACTTAATTATTAATAATATTTAAATAAATAAAATATTTATTGAATTTATGTAAAAATATTAAAAGTTAATTATTATAACTTAAAATAATTTTTAAAACTATTTTTATAATTATTTATATTTATTTATTAATTATTTCTAATTTTATTAATTAATTTATTAAATTTATATTTACTGACTGTCGCTAAAGCCCTATAGCGACAGAAAGTGTTGTTGTAGGTGTTCTTCATTTCTGGGAATCAGCTTGATTATGGCTTAGAGGTCACTTTGACCTTAGCCTAATTCTTTACTTATGATGATTTTGGGTTTGTAAGTGTATAGGTGTTATAGTACTCATGTAATAGTACAACATCATACTAATTTCAGGCTTTAACCTACATATAATAAGAAGTTATACAGGTTCAAAGTCACTGTCAGAGCTACTCTTGGGTTTCTGGGTAACCCAGAACAGTGGTCATGGTCAACGATTTTGTGGCCTTTATAGCTTTCAATCCATGTGATAGATTTGTGTTTTGATTGTTGTAATATGTAGTCTATATATCAAGGTACATATATATTACACTGGTTTGGACAGAGTAAGATCCTAAGGTTTAGACTTATGTTAGTCAAAGTGCAACCAGAGACTGTTCTTGGTGTTCTTCAGTATTCTGGGTTTTCCAGAAAACGCAGTCATGCTCGGTCAACGATATTTGACCATTAATTCTAGTAATCCTATGAATTAATTAAGAGTTTGAGTGTCATAGATATGTAGTATGTATGTTAGAGTATCATTTTATAACACTTAGACATCCTAACAACAAACAGAAAACAATTTAATGGTTGGTCAAAGTAACCGACTCAACCTTTTCTTGAGATTTTTGGGTAACCCATAAATCAGAACTTCGTAGTCGGTCAACTACCTTTGACCACTTATATCTTGCAATATATGAATCTAATAGACTTATTTTCTCTTCCAAATTAATGACCTCATGCAATACTACAACTAACATACAATTAACAGACCTAGCTATTAACATACACGGATCTACATGCTCTGACGTTCGACTATCAGACCCGTTTTTCCAGAATTTCCAGTTTGCTTAATATATCATTTTGATGCATCTAGATGTTATGAAAACATGTTCTATCAACTTAGCATACGTACTAACATGTTATTACATATATCTAAACAACTAATCTATAAATTAAACACAACATCAAAGATCTAGGTTAAAATTAGGGTTTGCACCTTTTCTAGAATGATTTTGATTTCTTACTTCTGATTTTGTTCTTTTTATAACCAAGGCTTGTTTAGGTATGATATATGAGTGTATAGGGTTAGAAATTTCGTGAGTTTGGACTGAGTTAGGGCTACTATTTATAGAATTGGAAAGCTAAGGTTTTTGGTCATTTTTCACCTACTTGCCTCTACAAAGATCTGATGTTCTGATACTTGTGCTGCTTGGGGTATGCAACCATGTTATATGCAGCCTTGGAACTTTCTTCAATGACTAGTCACCTACTTGTGAGCTAGTTAATCATAATTAGTAGCTTAATTATGCCCTAATCTTGATTAGGGTTTTGGTTTTTAGGATTAGGGTTGCTTAATGATGTTTATTAACACCTAATTAAAGTTTAATAATCAGGATTAGGGTTTAGGATAACCTAACTAGGGTTTAGTGTAACCAATTAGTGTTGGGGTTTGTAAATTAGGGTTAGGGTTTCGTACTTTTGACATTAGGTGTAACGCCCCCATATTTATACTCCCATGGTATCTGATATAGTGCTTACTACGAATCAGTATAATGCATTTAAATCTATACAACCATGGTATCTGATTATAAGCTTATATTAAATCAAGGGACTATCAGATATAATTCTCATAGATCGAAGATTCACAGTATCCCATAACAGATGACAATTCTAAAGAGAACTATTACTGTGTTTGGATACCCTCACTTAGATATGTGAGCTATATCTGTGAATAGAATCTATATATCTATCCGAAATTCGGAGTACCAATAATAACATGAATTGTCTGTATTACTAATACCCTCACCCAGATGTATAGTCTATGCCATGCGAATTTATACTATCGTATCGATAGTAACTATCCATCCAAAATTCCGAGTATCAATAACAACATGAACAGTCCATGCTATTAATACCCTCACTTAGATAAATAGTTCCCAAGGATCTCAACTAGATTTGAAGAATTCTAAATTACATCTATATATGTAAGAAAACACGATTTGCAGAAATAAAAGATGTTATATATATATATATATATATATATATATATATATATATATATATATCATAAATATTAAGGTTCGATTACATGATTCTCATAACGAGTTTCTTATTACAAAGTATTTAACTAGACATGAATATAACCTAATCTAAGCAGGGACGCTTCCCTTTATCTACTCCAGATGTTCTAAGGTTACCATCTAATACTGCAAAGGGAATAATTTGCAAGGGTGAGCTATGACATGCTCAGCAGGTTATATATATATATATATATATATATATATATATATATATATATATATAACAATATATGAATTGAAGAAATATAATAGTTCAAAGTTTGACTAATAGTTGTTACCATTTTTTGGATTTCTTTTTCAACAATTTATAGATATTTATTATTGTCAGTCACACAGACTTAGAAACTTTTTTTAGATATGAGATAGGGGATCAACCTACTCATTATACTAGGAGTATGCATCTCATCCTAGCAGTGCTCAAGTGCACCCAAATTAATGTCAATATATTATCGACCGAATCATGATCCCTTACTGGATACCCAACTTCACTATAGGATGTCTTACCAAACAATTTGGTTTGACACAATAGTTTATGCTCAATAATCAATATGAATAAACAATTCATTTCTTAGTTATGCTGAAACTATAGCGATAACCTTACAATAAGAGGTAATTCAAATGTAGGTGTAGTATATCATATCAACAACATATCAAGATAAAAATTTTGTTCAACGAATAAATAGGGTTTGAGAAACTTGCGTAAGTAGTTGGGGTTTAAGAAAACTTTCTCGATAAGAGATTTAAGGTTAGAGAACTTGCCTGAGCGTAGATCAGTCAAGTTATGCTACTTGATTCGTTTAATAAACACCTACGATGTTCATATATATATATATATATATATATATATATATATATATATATATATATATAAATCTAACACGTTAGTATTGATAACAATACTTAAATACAACATTTACATAAGATCGGGTTAGATTCGATAGAGTTTTGGTGTTCAATTCCGTTACCGAATATTAAATAAGTTGATATATGGACTAAATTTTATTTATAAGCTTTATTATATATATAGATAATTTATATATCCATTATAATAATTTCTAGAAGCATAATTTTTAAATATTTATTTATCCCTTAAATAATTTTTAAATTATTTATTTCTATTTTTGATAATTAATATTTACTTAGAATTTTACAAAAACTTTGTTTATTATTTTTAAATAATTTATATCCATTTATTATGATTTTTATATCATTAATATTATTTTTCAATAATTATTAAGTATTTATAAATAGTTATTCTAATTACTTTATTATTAAATTAATTATTAATAATATCCATATAAAATAAACTATTTATTGAATTTATGTAAAAATATTAGAAATTATTTATAATAACTTAATATAATTTTTAAAACTATTTTTGTATTTATTTATTAATTATTTCTAATTTTTATAAATTATTTTCTAGAAAAATAATTTATGTCTGTTGCTAAAGCCCTACAGTGACAGGAAGTGTCGCTATAGGTGTTCTTGAGCTTCTGGGTTGTCAGTCGGTCATGGTCGAGTGACCAGTTTGACCACGGTCTATTTAGATATGGTTTATGATTCTAGGTTAGGACAAGTATTAGTGTTATAGTATTCATATAGTTGTACAATAACAAACAAATTTCGTGCTTTAACCTACATATAACATGAAGTTATAGAGGCTCAAAGTCACTGTCAGAGCTGTTTTTGAGTTTCTGGGTAACCTAGAACAGTGGTCATGGTCGGTCAACGGTTTTGTGGCTTTCATAACTCTGATTTTATGTAATAGATTTGTGTTGTGTTTGTTGTAATATTTAGTATATATGTCAAGGTACATATATATAACACTGATTTGGACAAAGCATAATTCTAAGGTCTCGATCTATGCTGGTCAAAGTACAACCAATAGCTGTTCTTCGTGTTCATCAGCTTTCTAGGTAACCCAGAAAACTTGGTCAAGCTCGGTCAATGACTTTTGACCATTAATTCTAGTAATCCTATGAGTTGTTTAAGTAATTTAAGATCATAGATATGTAGTATGTATATCAAGGTGTTAATCTAGTACAAAAAGTTACAAAAACAGCAACCAGAAAGCGATCAAAAAACTGGTCAAAGTAGCCGGCTCAAACAGTTCTTGAGTTTTCTAGGTAACCCAAAAAACAGAACTCGTGATCGGTCAACCATCTTTGACCACCTATAACTTGCAATATATGGTTCTAATGAACCTGTTTTCTTTTCCCGATGAAAGACCTACTATCAAGCTACAAATAACATACAAATAACAGACCTAATCATAAACACATGAATCTACAAGCTCTGACATTCGACTGTCAGGCTTGATATTTCAAAATTCCCAGATTACTAAAAACACTTAATTAAGGCATCTAGATGTTATGAAAACGTGTTCTATCAACCTAACATACTTTCTAACAAACTAATACATAATTCTAAACATCTAAACAACAAATTTATAAAAACATCAAATATCTAGCTATGAATTAGGGTTTGAACCTTTTTTGCTTGCTTTTGGATTCTAGCTTATGAATTGGTTGCTGCTATCACCCAGGCTTGATTTGGTATGTTTATAAGAGTGTCTAGGCTTATAGAATTCATGAGTTTACACTGAGCTTGGGTCTCCTTTTATAGAATTCTTCAACTTGGCTTTTTGGTCATTTTTCCACCTACTTGCCTCCTAAAAGATCTGATTTGTGACTCTTCTGGTGCTTGGGAGTTTGGAATCATGTCATGTGATCTTTTGGGACTTGTGTGGATGATTCATAACCTACTTGTAAGCTTGTTGACCAAATTAGTAGCTTAATTATGCCCTAATCTTCATTAATCTTGATTAGGGTTTTGTTTTTAATGATTAGGGTTGTTTAATGACGTTTATTAGTACCTAATTGAAGTTTAGTAATCATGATTAGGTGTTAGGATGACCTATATAGGGTTAATTTAGCTAATTAGGGTTAGGTTTACAAATTAGGGTTAGGTTTTGTTAATTAAGTTTAGGGTTTGTTAATCTAGGGTTAGTAACCTAGCTTTCCCACTAATCCTAACAAGCACGACAAAGCGTTTTGTCAGTGTAAGCACGAGAAAGCAGCTTTCCCAAACAAATATACCAAAAAGTCCATTTTCGGAATAAAATTTTTAAGCACGAGGTGTCAAGCACGTAAATTTTCGGACAAAATTTTATTTAACCAAATTTGTTAAATAAAGTATATATTAACACATAACACTTTCAGAACGAATTTGTTTATTAATATAACTGAATTTTTACATATCCGAGTCTTATTACGGTTTTGGGTTTCTACATTTACCCCAACTAATAAGAATTTCGTCCTCGAAATTACAGTACAAGTTAAGTAAATAATTGGGGATAGTTCTCTCGCATTTTATCTTCAAGCTCCCATGTATCCTCTTCAACGTTCTAATTTCTACAGATCACTTTGACCGATGTTATCACTTTATTTCTCAGGACTTGCTCTTTATGGTCAACGATCTGCACAGGTTCTTCTACAAAAGAAAGATCTTGTTCGATTTGGATTGGCTCATAATTTATAACATGATTATAATCAAGTTTGTATGGTTGTAATACGGACACATGAAACACATTATGAATATGGTTCAACTCAGGAGGTAGTGCTATTTCATAAGCAACTTCACATACCCTCCTCAAAATTTTAAAAGGTCCAATGAATCTTGGACTTAGTTTTCCTTTCTTGCCAAAACGTATCTTGCCCTTCCAAGGAGATACTTCCAGGCTTCCTACATTAAAGTTTCGTTGTTGACGATGTGGATTAGCGTATTTCCTTTGTCGATCTTGAGATGCTTGTAATCGTTCACGTATAATTTTGATGGTTTCAGTAGTTTGTTGAATTATTTCAGGTCCTAGCATTTGTCTTTCCTCGACCTCATCCCAACATAAAGGTGTTCTACATTTTCTCCCATATAAGGCTTCATGTGGTGGCATACCTATGCTAGCATGATAACTATTGTTATAAGTAAATTCTACCAAAGGTAACTGATGTTCCCAACTTCCTTTGAAGTCTATGAGACATGTTCTCAATATATCCTCTAATGTTTGTATGGTTCTCTCACTTTGTCCATCAGTCTGAGGGTGATTAGCTATACTCAATCTTAATTGTGTTCCTAAGTGTTTCTGAAGGCTTTTCCAAAAATTTGAATTGGATCTCGATCTGATACTATAGAAACAGGCACTCCATGCCTAGAGATAATTTCATTAATGTACAACTTTGCAAGGTGATCTAAGTTATGATTAACTTTAATAGGTAAAAAGTGAGCTGGTTTGGTTAAACGGTCAACTATTATCCAAATGACATTATGGCCCTTTTGTGTAGCTGGAAGGCCTACAACAAAGTTCATGGTTATATGTTCCCACTTCCACTCAGGAATTGGTAAGGGTTGAAGTAAACCACTGGGCTTTTGATGCTCAGCCTTAACCCTTTGACACGTGAGACATTTGTTTACCCATTCAGCTATTTCTTTTTTCATATTCAACCACCAAAAGTGTTAACTTAAATCTTTATACATTTTAGTACTGCAAGGATGTATGGAAAATTTAGAATTATGAGCTTCGTTTAAGATTTCATCTTTTAAGGCTTGATTTAACGGAACTCAGATTTTATCTTCATATATTATTATTCCATCCTTATCTATTCTGAATTTATTATACCTAATATGAGTTAGATTAGACTTATACTTCTGACATTCTTCATCCTTTTCCTGCATCTCTTTGATTGTATCAAGTAGAGATGAAACTCCCTTTATAATGAATAATTTTTTTGGCAGAGGTAGTTGGAAATTCCACCTCAATTTCTAATTTTTCAAAATCTTTTATTAACCTATCATTGGTGGTTATTACGTTCAATTTTTCCTGATTCATTTAGATTTACCGGGATGATATAAGATTTCACAGTCAAAATCCTTTATCAGTTCTAACCATCTTCTCAGCCTTAAATTTAGTTCCTTTTGTGTAAAAATATATTTTAGACTTTTATGATCTGTATATATCTCACACTTCTCCCCGTACAAGTAATGTCTCCAAATTTTTAGAGCAAAGACTACCGCAGCTAACTATAGTTCATGAGTAGGATACCTCTTCTCATAATCTTTGAGTTGCCGTGATGCATAAGCAATCACTTTCCCATGTTGCATCAACACACACCCTAAACCTCTGTGTGATGCATCACTAAATATTACAAGGCCTCCTGTATCATATGGTAAAGACAATAGTGGAGCCATGCTCAATCGCTTCTTCAACACTTGGAAGCTCTTTCAAAATTTATTTGTCTAGACGTATTTCACCATCTTTCGAGTTAAATTAGTTAGTGGGGTTGCTATTTTTGAAAAATCCTTTATAAATCACCGATAATATCCCACTAAACCGAGAAAACTTCTTACTTCTGTTAGAGTTGTTAGATATTCCCAATTCACAACTATTTCAATCTTAGTTGGATCTATTGATAATCTATTCTTGTCAATTACATGGCCTAAAAATTAAACTCTCTTTAACCAGAATTCACACTTGGAAAACTTTGCATAAAGTTGTTCCTTTCACAATATCTCCAAAACGACCCTCAAGTGTTCAGTATGCTCTTCCCGTGTTTTCGAGTATACCATAATATCGTGGATAAACACTACAACAAATTTGTCCAAGCATGGTTTAAACAATCGATTCATTAAATCCATAAATACTGTCGGTGCATTTGTCAATTCGAAAGACATTACAACAAACTATAATGTCCATAGCGTGTCCTAAACGCTGTTTTCAGCACATCCTCCTTTCTTACCTTTAATTGATGATAACCTGTCCTAAGGTCAATCTTTGAAAAGTGTTCGGCCCCCTTTAATTTGTCAAACAAATCATCAATCCTTGGTAAAGGATATTTATTCTTAATGGTTAATTTATTTAGTTCTCTATAATCTATACAGAACCTCGTAGTTTCATCCTTCTTCTTTATAAACAATACTGGTTCTCCCAAGGGTGAAACACTAGGTTGTATGTACTTTTTATCTAAGAGTTACTGTAATTGTATGAGTAACTCTTTCAGTTCTATAGGTGCCATTTTGTATGGTGCCTTAGAAATTGGTGTCGTTCCCGGTGCAAGATCAATGACGAACTCAATTTCCCGATCTGGAGGTAAACCTGGTAAGTCATCCGGAAATACATCGGGAAAATCCTTAACTATTAGTATTTGATCTAGTTTTACTCCTTCCTGTCGAGTATAAACTATATAGGCCAAATACCCTAAACAACCCTTTTTAAGTAATCTTTCTGCCTGAACTATAGTCAAACATCAAGATTGCTTAGGTGAACAACTACCGTTGAACACTATCTTTGACTTCGATGCAGTCAGAAGGTTTATATGTTTTTGATGACAATCAATCATCACGTTATGGTTAACTAACCAATCTATTCCTAAAATTACATCAAATTCTCCCAACTGAATTGGTATAAGATCTACCAAAAAATTGTGTCCTTTTATCACCACACTACAATTCTTGTGTATGGTTTTGACCGGAATCCTTTCATTATTCGCAATTTCTACACAAAATGATTTGTCTAAATTTTCACAAGGTATATTCAAGTTTTTAGAAAAACTTTTAGACACAAAAGAACAAGTAGCACCATAATCGAATAACACATATGCATTTATGGTGTTGATTGGGATGATACCTGTCACCATGTCCTGTGAAGCAACAACATCCCTCACCGACAAATTAAATGTTCTCGCGGTAGGTCGATTCTGAATTCCAACTGCAGCTACCGTTCACTGATTATTCTCTAGTACTCTATTTCCCTTTCCTTCTTGGTTCTTGGGTTTGGGACAATTCTTTGAGAAATGGTCCTACGAACAACAATTAAAACATTTATTTTTATTTGGAAGAGGACATTGTGGAGAAAGATGTCCCGACTGCCCACAATTATAACATTTGCTATGAAAACATATTACTTTATGTTTCTTTCCACAAGTAGAACAAGGTTTAATGTTATTATTACTAAAGTTATTATTAGTATTACCCATCTTTTCTCCAGGGTTATTGGAAAAAGTAGTATCTCATTTCCGTTTGTTATTAAACCCACCTAAACTGGGTTCGGTCCTAAGTTTTCCTTTCACATTTTAACTCTTCTTTTTCTGGTAAAATTTAGCGAGACTTTCATTTTCGCTTTCGGCTATAGTAGCTTTCTTGAGTATTTCTGAGAAAGTCTTTATTTGGAGTACCAACAACTTACTTTGTATCTGAGGTTTCAAACCTTCCTGATACCTACGAGTCTTTCTAAGTTTAGTGGTTACCAGATGAGGAGAAAACCTGGACAGTTCGTTGAACTTGGCTGTATTGTGACAACCCCAAAATAGGTCCATTCCATCCAACCTATTCTGAGTCGCCAAATACATGGTACAGAAAATAACTACAATTTTATTACAACAATTGTAGTGAAAAATACAACAACACATATGCTGTGAGTTTGGATATAAATATATACCAAATGTGACTAATGTTCCAACCGTGGACATCACCTCACAATGACACCTTACATAAAGGTATAGTCAAAAACTGTTTTAGAAATTAGAATCTTTGGGAAGTGCTCAAGGAAACCTTCGTACATTGGAGGCCATACATCTAGGTTATGATAGATATCATATGGCCACAGAATTATCCTTGGTTGACCCAATAGACCCCAAAGAAAAATGAGAAGATTACTATTATATTCTTCCAAATGGTGAGTCTTCTCTTGACATATCATTATTTCTACTGTCTCTAATTGAGAATTATACTTCAAACAAACACCAAGATTATATAGGTAGTGCTCGTATATATACTCAACAAGTGGATGAACACATCCCTGTCTTATGATGACACGAGGTTGTATGTCGTTAGACATCTTGTATGATAGTGGCAAACCACCCTTCCAACGTTGGGTACACCTTACCCTATTGGATTCACCAAATAAAACAACTAAATGAACTTTTCTATACTGCTTCGGGAGAACATCCACAGCTAGAGACCACCGTTCTATTTCCCCGTTACCCTCGGTCGACCCAGCTACACTCTTATTACCTGAAAGGAATTGTGAAGCAAAAGGGTGAGCACAACTAGCTCAGTAAAGAATATCATGACTAAAGATAATTAAATTATCAATAGCCTTCATCAATAATAAATCAGAGATTTAGAACATATGGTAAATGATAAAAATTTCAACCACAGTTGCAGCGGAACGAGCAATCCATTAGAAGAGTCAAATAGACCATAAAGTCTATTATCTTCTCCATGTTAAAAATCCACCAATAATGTTTTATCCCTGTAACATCACTCAACAGTTCTTTTCCACAATCATATGAATAACACATAATCATAATTGTGATTCTAAATTTTTCTTCGCACCCAGGACGAAGAAAATTTCATCACCTATCTTTACCTGAAACATCAAAGATCATGGTTACACCAAATCACATTTCCTGTTCATAATCATACTAATAACTTCATATTTGCACTACGGCCAAAGATATTCATTTGTATCAGCAGTTGGTCATGTTCATCTTTGCACTACTGGCCAAAGATATTCAACAACATGTCATCTTTGCACTACGGGCTAAAGATATTCATAAACAATTCATCTTTGCACTACAGGCCAAAGATATTCCTCAACAGTTCATATTTGCACTACAGGCCAAATATATTCATATCTCAAAGAATTATATATTCATTTCAGAATTTATATACACCTTAATTATAACCATGTTAATCAATTCATCTTTACACTTAAGCTAAAGATATTCAATTATAAATTCAATGGTCATGATCATACCAGTCACAATTCAACTTTTCACTACTGGACAAAGAGAATCCTAGTCATGATCATACCAATAATCTACCCATCTTTACACTCCATTGAAAGAGAATTTCAACATCAGGGTTATAAAAATGTTATATATGATAATAAAAATAATATGATCAACAACTGTATTTATTTTTGAGAGTAACAATCATAAATCAACGATAATTTGGTCAGAAAAAGAAACCAATTTTTTTGTCGTGAATAGTACCCGTGAATAGTAACTCGTGAATAGTAACTCATGAATAGTATTCCATATTCGTACATAGTACCGTATTCGTAAATAATGTCATATACGTAAATAGTGCCATATACGTGAATATTGCCTTATACGTGAATAGTGTCGTATACGTGAATAGTAACCCCGACTCAAAAAGGTAGAAATTCCACAATAAAATCCATACCAATATTTCAGTATAATGATATTGAAACAATAACATCATTATGAAGAATATAACATTCCTTACTATCCCTTACTATCCCTTACCTCAAAAGAGCAGTACTTTTAATCGGTATAAGGTTGAAGGAAACTTGCACTGATGAATAGAAACTCACAGAGTATCTAAATACTCACAAAATACACTCAATAATCTAGAGAGAGAAAGAGAGAAAACTTATGAATTCTAGTGTGATTTTTAATTCTAACTTAGCCCTCTATTTATAGGAAAATGTTAGCACGCCGAAGCAGACTTAACTTGCAACCTGATGGCTTTACCTGCTACTATTCCCACCCACCACATTTGAATAAAAATTTCAGCACATTTCTTCACCAACCAAGAGTGGGGCCCACCAATTCTAGAATTTTCTACCAAAATGATTAACTCCGAAAATTCAATAATTTCTGAACCAGTCATCTCGTAAAATTCATAACAAATCATACGTTCATTTTTAGCGGTTCAAAATTTGTGGACATATACTCAACTTATATATGTATAACATATCCAAATATTACCACGATCCAACGGTCGGATTAAAAATTATAACCCTTGCAAAATATCTCAAAAACTCTAATTTGATTTTCAATACCTCTGTGCCGACAAAAATACTGATAAAACACCTCAACATTAATTCCTTCATTTATAACCACATAAATAAATTCATCATTTATATCCACATCAAATAAATATTTCATTATCATATAAATCAATAATTAATTATTCACAAATAATTTTATAGAATCACAATAATGACAACCAGGCAGTTCCCAGGAAAGAGGGGGCTTTCCAATAAGACTTTCTCCTTACTGGCGCGCAATTAGATGACCAAACCTCTCCTTAGATAAAACTTTCTAGACATTGCCAATAATGCTATCTAATAATATTATTCAAACAATATGAATTATTGATTTGATAATGGGAAATACTGTGCAGTGACAATTATTGAAACAACAATAATATAAAATATCAATGCAGCAATTATTGAATCAATAAAATAAAATATTGAACAGTAATTACTGTGATAATTATTGAGTAGTGCCTTCTTACGTAAGAATCAATAATTTCAAAAATACTTTGCAATACCGTGTGCTACTGTGTAATAACGCGTATTACTGTATTTTAACCACCGGGTATTTCAACAGTGTTAACGGTAACAACTATGCCGTTAATTATAAAAACTCAATTTTTGTCGTTATCTTCATCCGACATTTATTCTGTTATGGGGCCTACAAATGTCTGCGCCGTCGTACGAATATTCCCCGACAGAAAGAATATTCCACGACCAAACGAATATTCCCCGACAACAATGAATATTTTATAACCACTTGTGTATTTTGAAAAGTTTTCACATTTCACCCATAACTTTAACTTTTTATCAATTTAACCATTTACTGAATTGTAATTATAAGAAAAATTGAATACTTTTATTTCATAAAATTCGTGGTCTTACAATCTCCCCTCCTTATGAAATTTCATCCCCGAAATTTACGTACCTGATATTTCAAAGAGTTGAGAATACCTTGCTTTCATTTCAGATTCCATCTTTCCTGTCATCATGATTTCTTCATTGCTCATCTCCTGTATTTTAGATATCATTCTAGAATTTAGCTTCAAAACAAGGCTAAATTTAACAAATTAACATATCACATAATATCCCAATATTATGACTGACCAACAAATAAGCTTAGGCAGGACACACTAGCGAAGGATTTACTCATCTCTCCCCTCCTAGTTCTATTTCTCGATCTTCGCCAGAGATCATATCCCTAAGCTCTGATACCAAATGTGACAACCCCAAAATAGGTCCATTCCATCCAACCTATTCTGAGTCACCAAATACATGGTACAGAAAACAACTACAATTTTATTACAACAATTGTAGTGAAAAATACAACAACACATATGCTGTGAGTTTGGATATAAATATATACCAAATGTGACTAATGTTCCAACCGTGGACATCACCTCACAATGACACCTTACATAAAGGTATAGTCAAAAACTGTTTTAGAAATTAGAATCTTTGGGAAGTGCTCAAGGAAACCTTCGTACATTGGAGGCCATACATCTAGGTTATGATAGATATCATATGGCCACAGAATTATCCTTGGTTGACCCAATAGACCCCAAAGAAAAATGAGAAGATTACTATTATATTCTTCCAAATGGCGAGTCTTCTCTTGACATATCATTATTTCTACTGTCTCTAATTGAGAATTATACTTCAAACAAACACCAAGATTATATAGGTAGTGCTCGTATATATACTCAGCAAGTGGATGAACACATCCCTGTCTTATGATGACACGAGGTTGTATGTCGTTAGACATCTTGTATGATAGTGGCAAACCACCCTTCCAACGTTGGGTACACCTTACCCTATTGGATTCACCAAATAAAACAACTAAATGAACTTTTCTATACTGCTTCGGGAGAACATCCACAGCTAGAGACCACCGTTCTATTTTCCCGTTACCCTCGCTCGACCCAGCTACACTCTTATTACCTGAAAGGAATTGTGAAGCAAAAGGATGAGCACAACTAGCTCAGTAAAGAATATCATGACTAAAGATAATTAAATTATCAATAGCCTTCATCAATAATAAATCAGAGATTTAGAACATATGGTAAATGATAAAAATTTCAACCACAGTTGCAGCGGAACGAGCAATCCATTAGAAGAGTCAAATAGACCATAAAGTCTATTATCTTATCCATGTTAAAAATCCACCAACAATGTTTTATCCCTGTAACATCACTCAATAGTTCCTTTCCACAATCATATGAATAACTCATAATCATAATTGTGATTCTAAATTTTTCTTCGCACCCAGGACGAAGATAATTTTCATCACCTATCTTTACCTGAAACATCAAAGATCATGGTTACACCAAATCACATTTCCTGTTCATAATCATACTAATAACTTCATATTTGCACTACGACCAAAGATATTCATTTGTATCACCAGTTGGTCATGTTCATCTTTGCGCTACTGGCCAAAGATATTCAACAACATGTCATCTTTGCACTACGGGCTAAAGATATTCATAAATAATTTATCTTTGCACTACAGGCCAAAGATATTCCTCAACAGTTCATATTTGCACTACAGGCCAAATATATTCATATCTCAAAGAATTATATATTCATTTCAGAATTTATATACACCATAATTATAACCATGTTAATCAATTCATCTTTACACTTAAGCTAAAGATATTCAATTATAAATTCAATGGTCATGATCATACCAGTCACAATTCAACTTTTCACTATTAGACAAAGAGAACCCTAGTCATGATCATACCAATAATCTACCCATCTTTACACTCTAGTGAAAGAGAATTTCAACATCAGGGTTATAAAAATGTTATATATGATAATAAAAATAATATGATCAACAACTGTATTTATTTTTTAGAGTAACAATCATAAATCAACGATAATTTGGTCAGAAAAAGAAACCAAATTTTTTTTTCGTGAATAGTACCCGTGAATAGTAACTCATGAATAGTAACTCGTGAATAGTAACTCATGAATAGTAACTCGTGAATAGTAACTCGTGAATAGTAACTCATGAATAGTATTTTGTATTCGTAGATAGTACCGTATACGTAAATAATGTCATATACGTAAATAGTGCCATATACGTGAATATTGCCGTATATGTGAATAGTGTTGTATACGTGAATAGTAATCCCGACTCAAAAAGGTAGAAATTCCACAATAAAATCTATACCAATATTTCAGTATAATGATATTGAAACAATAACATCATTATGAAGAATATAACATTCCTTAATATCCCTTACTATCCCTTACTATCCCTTACCTCAAAAGAGCAGTACTTCTAATCAGTATAAGGCTGAAGGAAACTTGCACTGATGAATAGAAACTCACAGAGTATCTAAATACTCACAAAATACACTCAATAATCTAGAGAGAGAAAGAGAGAAAACTTATGAATTCTGGTGTGATTCTCAATTCTAACTTAGCCCTCTATTTATAGGAAAATGTTAGCACGCCGAAGCAGACTTAACCTGCAACCTGATGGCTTTACCTGCTACTATTCCTACCCACCACATTTGAATAAAAATCTCAACACATTTCTTCACCAACCAAGAGTGAGGCCCACCAATTCTAGAATTTTCCACCAAAATGATTAGCTCCGAAAATTCAATAATTTCTGAA
Organism: Panax notoginseng; assembly: GCA_016801055.1. Classification (NCBI taxonomy): domain Eukaryota; kingdom Viridiplantae; phylum Streptophyta; class Magnoliopsida; order Apiales; family Araliaceae; genus Panax; species Panax notoginseng. The sequence continues at coordinate 138,119,653 of CM029015.1, forward strand.
CCAGTCATCTCGTAAAATTCATAACAAATCATACGTTCATTTTTAACGGTTCAAAATTTGTGGACATATACTCAACTTATATATGTATAACATATCCAAATATTACCATGATCCAACGGTCGGATTAAAAATTATAAACCTCGCAAAATATCTCAAAAACCCTAATTTGATTTTCAATACCTCCGTGCCGACAAAAATACTGATAAAACACCTCAATATTAATTCCTTCATTTATAACCACATAAATAAATTCATCATTTATATCCACATCAAATAAATATTTCATTATCATATAAATCAATAATTAATTATTCACAAATAATTTTATAGAATCACAATAATGACAACCAGGCAGTTCCCGGGAAAGAGGGGGCTTTCCAATAAGAATTTCTCCTTACTGGCGCGCAATTAGATGACCAAACCTCTCCTTAGACAGAACTTTCTAGACATTGCCAATAATGCTATCTAATAATATTATTCAAATAATATGAATTATTGATCTGATAATGGGAAATACTGTGCAGTGACAATTATTGAAACAACAATAATATAAAATATCAATACAGCAATTATTGAATCAATAAAATAAAATATTGAACAGTAATTACTGTGACAATTATTGAGTAGTGCCTTCTTACGTAAGAATCAATAATTTCAAAAATACTTTGCAATACCGTGTGCTACTGTGCAATAACGCGTATTACTGTATTTTAACCACCGGGTATTCCAACAGTGTTAACGGTAACAACTACGCCGTTAATTATAAAAACTCAATTTTTGTCGTTATCTTCATCCGACATTTATTCTGTTATGGGGCCCACAAATGTCTGCACCGTCGTACGAATATTTCCCGACAGAAAGAATATTCCACGACCAAACGAATATTCCCCGACAACAATGAATATTTTATAACCACTTGTGTATTTTGAAAAGTTTTCACATTTCACCCATAACTTTAACTTTTTATCAATTTAACCATTTACTGAATTGTAATTATAAGAAAAATTGAATAATTTTATTTCATAAAATTCGGGGTCTTACATGTATACTGAGTTACAGTCAGGTATCCTTGTTTTAATTCTAGAAATTTTACTTCCATACGATATTTCAGGGATTAGGAAAAATAGTTTTCAAAGAAAAACTCTTCGAATCTAGCCCAAGGAACAATTTCAATTTCTACCCGACCCTTGGTTGATTCCCACCAATAATTAGCCTCACTTTTCAAGAAAAAGGTTGCAAAAGTTGTCTTTTGATTATTATTGACATTGGTTACTAGGAAAAATTTCTCTATTTCAAAAATCCAAATTTGTACTTCGACAGGTTCTGATGTACCTTTAAATTCAGGTGGTCCAACTAATTTGAAATCTTTAAAAGATGTGTTTTGGTTTATAGGTCTATTCATAGCTCCTAACATAAGGTCTAGTAACTGCTGGGTAGAATTATTATCATTATTCATTTCTCTTTGGGGTCTTCTGGTTGGTGGAATGATTCTATATATAACAACAACAAAAATTCACATAAGAATTTGAATAAAATAAACATATCGTTTATTTATATATCACAAGAGTTGTACAAAACAACTTAGTAGTTTACACATACTACTAGCTTACATACTACTGGTTACATTACGAACTTTGAATGCTTCTTTATTCATACTAATATAGAGCATTCAAACACCTACACTATCCTATAGAATTCATTGATATCATCAAAAGAATCTTGAATCATGTGGCATACCACAGATCGATTCATCAGATAGGCAATTTTCTTCTCCTCCACCGGATATCGAACTACTCGGCGTTGCAAATCATTAAAAGTATCTCGAACACCCATAGATGTTTTAAGGAATCTTGATTGAATTTCCTTTCTGCCCCTTTGTGCATAGTGCAGTTGTACTTTTATTCGGTGACTAGTTCCCCTCTCATGTTGTAGCATTCCATCTGCTATATCTGCCCTAAACTTAATTTTATTATTCTCATATTCTGTTGTTTTCATTCGTGATGCCATTGCTTCATCATGTTCATCAATTCTCATTAATTGTCCTGCTACTAGATCTTCCTCTTCCTCAGCATCTAGCAGTTGTTGATCAGGAAGAAATTCTTCATCCCCTGCATCACTAGCTATAAATGACTCAATTTGTGGTGGATTGTTTACTATCACCATTTCTTCAGCATTGGAGTTGGCCATCTATAAAAGAAAACTCCTTTAATACCGGTATAGAAATTTACACAACATAATACTTTTTAATGTTATATTTTATGTGTACTTTAAAATTTTTACGGACTCAAAGACTATATACTAAGATTTCTCTTCCTTATATCTATAGGCTTTGATACCAAACTTGTAATGCCCCCATATCTATACTCCCATGGTATCCGATATGGTGCTTACTACGAATCAATATAATGCATTTAAATTTATACACCCATGGTATTTGATTATAAGCTTATATTAAATTGAGGGACTATCAGATATAATTCTCATAGATCCAAGATTCACAGTATCCCATAACAGATGACAATTCTCAAGAGAACTATTACTGTGTTTGGATACCCTCACCTAGATATATGAACTGTATATGTGAATAGAATCTATCTATCCGAAATTTAGAGTACCAGTAATAACGTGAACAGTCCATATTACTAATACCCTCACCTAGATGTATAGTCTATGCCATGCAAATTTATACTATCATATCGATAGTAACTATCTATCTGAAATTCAGAGTATCAATAACAACATGAACAGTCCATGCTATTAATACCCTCACTCAGATAAATAATTCCCAAGGATCTTACCTAGATTTGAAGAATTCTAAATTACATCTATATATGTAAGAAAATAATGTTACGAAAATAAAAGATGTTATATATATATATATATATATATATATATATATATATATATATATATATATATATATATTGTGACGCCCCCAAAATAGGTATACAACACCCATTCTGAGTCGCCAAATACATGGTGCAACAAGCAAACTACAACTTCAATAATACAATTGTCGTGCAAAATACGACAACACATACTGTGAGTTTAAGTACAAATATTGTCTTCTAGACAATATCCACACTCAAATAAGTCCTCATTACAATTATTCAAACACTATTTTACAAAAATAGTGAAGACAGTTAAAACATCTTTCTAGAACCATCACTCCATACCCCGACTAGATCCTGCTATGTTCTCACCTCCTGAAAAGAAAAAATGGAACAAAAAGGAAAAGGGTGAGCTCAACTAGCCCAATAAAGAATATTATGACTAAGATAATATACAACAAATTATCATTAGTATTCAACAGGGAAAAATCTGATAGAATATAATCGACAACAAGTTTTAGATCAACAACTGCAGCGGAAATAACAAACCATTAGAAGAGTCAAGTAGAGAATGAATTCTACTATCTTCTAAGATTTGAAAGTCCATCATCAATATTTTATCCCTGTAACATCAATTAATAATCATCTTTAACCAAATATTCATCCTTACACTACATGCCAAAGATATTCATTTGTATCACCAGTCAGTCATGTTCATCTCAACACCTGTTCATCTTTGCACTACAGGCCAAAGATATTAATCAGGTAATCATACATCTTTGCACTACAGGCCAAAGATATTCAGTAATATCATCATTTAGGACTGAGGATGATGAAAAATATCTTAAAGAAAATGAATCCAGTGAGACAGAAGGACAAATAGTAGGGTTTCGTATAACAGTGTATCCAAGATCAATAATACTTCATAATAATCAATTGTGAAGCAGAATTAAAAAATAAAGATCAAAACATGGATACAATCAAAGATAGTAACCATAATAGACATCTTGGATAAAAAGGGAAAATTTTATTTTTCGGTGAATAGTGCCGTATTCGTGAATAGTGCCGTATACGTGAATAGTAACCCCGACATAAAAAGTTTCGAATTTGATAAAAAAAACTCATATCAATATTTCAGCATAATGATATTGAAGAAAATAATATCATTTAAGAAGGAAATAATATCCCTTACCTCAAAATATCAGTACTTCTGATCGGAATATCGGTATAAGGCTAAAGGAAACTTGCACTGATGAATAGAAACTCACAAAGTATCTAAATACTTTCAAAATACACTCAATAATCTAGAGAGAGAAAGAGAGAAAACTTGTTTCTGGTGTGATTTTTAATTCTAACTTAGCCCTCTATTTATAGGAAAATGTTAGCACGCCGAAGCAGACTTAACCTGCAACCTGATGGCTTTACCTGCTACTATTCCCACCCACCACATTTGAATAAAAATCTCAGTACATTTTCACCAACCAAAAGTGGGGCCCACCAATTCTAGAATTTTCTGCCAAAATGACAAATTCCGCAACTTCTACAATTTCTTAACCAGTCATCTCGTAAAATTCATAACAAATCATACGTTCATTTTTAACGGTTCAGAATTTGTGGACATATACTCAACTTATATATGAATAACATATCCAAAAATTACCACGATCCAACGGTCGAATTAAAAATTATAACCCCCGCAATATTTCTCAAAAACCGTGATTTGATTTTTAATACCTCCATTTCGATAAAAATACTGATAAAACACCTCAACATTAACTCCTTCATTTTTATCCACAATAAATATATCCAACATTTATATCCACATAGAATAAATATTTCCTTATCATATGAATCAATAATTAATTATTCACAAAAAATATTACAGAATCACATTTATGACAACTAGGCCGTTCCCAGGAAAGAGGGGGCTTTCCAATAAGGATTTCTCCTTACTAGCGCGCAATTAGATGACCAAACCTCTCCTTAGACAGAACTTTCTTGACATTGCCAATAATGCTATCTAATAATATTATTCAAATAATATGAATTATTGATCTGATAATAGAAAATACTGTGCGGCAACAATTATTGAAACAACAATAATATAAAATATCAACGCAGCAATTATTGAATCAATAAAATAAAATATTGAACAGTAACTACTGTAACAATTATTGAGTAGTGCCCTCTTACGTAAGAATCAATAATTGGTGCAATACCGTGTGCTACTGTATTTTAACCATCAGGTATTCCAACAGTATTAACGGTAGCAACTACGCTGTTAATTATAAACAACTTATACTTGTCGTTTTCTTCATCCAATCGCTTTCCGTTATGGGCCCACACAAGGCTGCGCCGTCGTACGAATATTCCCCGACAGCAAGAATATTCCACGACCAAACGAATACTCACCGACCAAAAATGAATATTTTATAACCACTTGCTTATTTGAAATATTTACGCATTTTACCCATAACTAACCACATTAATCAAATCAACCCTTTCTATTTCAAAATAATAAATAGAGGAAATTTAATTTCATTTATTAATAAGTTGGGGTCTTACAACCTCCCCTCTTTATGAAATTTCGTCCTCGAAATTGACGTACGTACCCGGTGTTTCGAAAAGGTGAGGATACCTCGCTTTCATTTCTGATTCCAACTCCCAAGTTATTTCTTCAATAGCATGATTTCTCCATAAAATCTTAACTTGTGGTATAACCTTCGTGCTTAGAACATGCTCTTTCCTATCCAGATCTTAACAGGTACCTCCTCGGACGTTAAATCTTTGGTTATCTCGTCTGGTTCTAACTCAATTATGTGGTTTGGGTCTTTCACATATTTACGAAGCACAGATATGTGAAAAATATTATGAACACGAGACATGCTTAGAGGTAATGCGAGTCGATATGCCACATTTCCTATTCGGTCAAGAATTTCAAATGGACCAACAAATCGTGGATTGAGCTTTCCTCTCTTCCCAAATCTTGTAACTCCTCTCGCTGGTGCAACACGTAATAATACATGATCCCCAATACTAAATTCTACATCCTTCCGATGAAGATCCGCATAACTCTTTTCTCGATCCTGTGACGTTTGTATACGTTGTCGAATCGTTTGGATCTTCTCTGTAGTTATGCGTACCAATTCTGGTCCCAACAACGTTGCTTCACCCACCTCGTCCCAGCATACTGGAGAACGACACTTTCGTCCATACAAAGCTTTAAATGGAGCCATACATATACTTGCCTGACAACTGTTGTTGTAGGAGAATTCCACCAGTGGCAAGTACTTATCCCAACTTCCTTTGAAATCTAGAACACAGAGTCTTAATAGATCTTCAAAGGTTTGAATAGTCCTCTCTGATTGCCCGTCCGTTTGAGGATGGTATGCTAAACTAAATCGTAAATCCGTACCCATAGCTTTCTGCAAGCTAACCCAAAATCGTGAAGCGAATCTTAGGTCACGATCTGAAACTATGGATACTTGCATGCCATGCAATCTCACAATCTCATTCACGTATATACGAACAAGACGTTCAAGGGAATAAGTCTCACGTATAGGCAAGAAATGAGCAGACTTGGTTAATCTATCAATAATAACCCAAATCGCATCTATGCCTTGAGAAACCTTGGGAAGACCTGTAACGAAATCCATGGTAATGTGTTCCCACTTCCATTTCAGGATCTCAAGTGGTTGCAATGGACCCTTTGGGACTTGATGCTCTACCTTTACACGTTGACAAGTTAAACACCTAGAGATAAACTCTGCAATCTCTCTTTTCATATTGCTCCACCAAAATGTATGTCGAAGATCATGATACATTTTGGTAGTCCCAGGATGGATTGCAAACGGTGTGTTGTGTGCCTCCATCATGATTTTATGCTTTAATTCAAAATCGTTAGGAACACAAAGTCTGGAGTTGACTCGAAGTATTTCTTCTTCATCGATTCTTGCTTCTGGAATAGCACCTTCTTGCACTTTCTTCTTTATACGCATCAGCTCCATGTCCGTAGCTTGAGCAGCTTTAACTTTATCGATTAAAGTCGGTTCTACTCGTATATTTGATATCATCATGTGGGTACTTGGAGCCTTCATCTCTATCTCCATCCTTTGCAAATCATACAAAATGGGCCTTTGTATTAACAACATTGCACTCGTACCCGCATATAATCTTCTACTCAATGCGTCAGCTACTACGTTCGCTTTTCCAGGATGATGATATTGGATGGTATGATCGTAATCTTTCAACAGCTCAAGCCAACGTCGTTGCCGCATGTTGAGTTCCTTTTGGGTGAAGAAATATTTGAGGCTTTTATGATCCGTATAGATCTCCACTTTCTCCCCATACAGGTAGTGTCTCCAAATCTTCAACGCGAAAACGACTGCTGCCAACTCCAAATCATGAGTAGGATAATTCCTCTCATATTCTTTGAGTTGTCGCGAGGCATAGGCTATGACTTTCCCATGTTGCATGAGAACGCATCCTAACCCTTTGCCTGAAGCATCGTTGTAGATAACAAATCCATCAGAACCAGATGGTATTGTCAGAACAGGTGCCGAAATGAGTCTCCTCTTAAGTTCTTGAAAACTCTTCTCACAATCCTCGCTCCAACCGAATTTTGTATCCTTCCGAGTCAGCTGAGTTAACGGAGTAGCGATTCTAGAAAATCCTTCCACGAATCTCCGGTAATACCCAGCTAAGCCCAGAAAGCTACGTACTTCAGTCACCGACTTCGGTTGCTCCCAACTTTGTATGGCTTCAATCTTCGTCGGGTCGACAGATACTCCATATTTTGACACCACGTGCCCAAGAATGCTACTTCCTCAAGCCAGAACTCGCATTTCTTCAATTTGGCATATAGCTTGTTTTCACGAAGCCTTTATAGTACCAGCTTTAAATGGCGCTCATGATCTTCACGGCTTTTGGAATAGATAAGGATGTTATCAATAAAGACAACAACGAACTGATCCAAATATTCTTTGAACACACGGTTCATCATATCCATGAAAGCCGCAGGAGCATTAGTCAATCCAAAAGACATGACTAAGAATTCATAATTCTCGTACCGAGTTCTGAAGGTAGTCTTTGTAATATCCTCAGTTTTAATCTTCAGCTGATGATATCCAGAACGAAGGTCGATTTTTGAAAAGAATTATGTTCCTTGTAACTGGTCAAATATGTCATCAATGCGAGGTAGCGGATACCTATTCTTGATGGTGACATGGTTCAATTCCCTATAGTCGATACAAAGTCGCATACTCCCGTCTTTCTTCTTTATGAATAAAACAGGAGCACCCCAAGGAGATGTACTAGGACAAATAAAACTGATGTCTAATAACTCCTGTAATTGGATTTTTAACTCCTGAAGTTCAATAGGAGCCATTCGATATGGGGTTTTAGAAATGGGCTTTGTACCGGGTTCAAGGTCAATAAAGAATTTAACTTCACGTTCTGGGGGTAGACCAGGAAGTTTTTCAGGAAATTCACTAACAATAGAAATATTATTCAAATCTGTCGTGTTTTTGTTCAAGTCCATAACATGGGCGAAGAAAGCTTGACATCCATTTTTCAATAAACGAATGGCTTTATGACTTGTTATAACAGCGATTGATTTTAATGGTTTGGTTACTTGAATTCGCATAACAAGTTGGTTAGCAATATGAAAACTAACAACCTTACGAAAATAATCAATTTTGGCATGATGAGTAGTTAACCAATCAATTCCTAAAATCACATCAAAAGCAAGTATCTTTAAAGAGATAAGGTCAACAGGTAATGTGATTTTGCCAACTTGGATTAAGCAATATTTATAAACTGTAGATCTAATAAAAGTTTCTCCTAACGGAGTCTCCACAGATAGGTCAAAGTCTAATTTCTCCGGAGTCAAGTTTAAACGTTGAGCACAAGCAGGAGAGATAAAAGAATGGGTAGAACCGGTATCTAATAAGGTATAAACTTCGCAAGAGTTTATGATTAGCTTACCCGTGATCACCTCGTTTGGGTTCTTCGCGTTTTGGGCAGTCACGACAAACGCCCTTCCAGGAACCACCGATTTTGACTTGTCCGGAACAGCCTTCGGAGTCACTATCCTCGTTGAACTTGGTTTCGCAACAAGACAATCTTTAGCTATATGACCTTCCTTTCCATAGTTATAACATACCTTGAACTGTTGTAGGCAGTTTGGGCTGATGTGTCCCTCCTTCATGCATTTATAACAAACGACCGGTGCTCGTTCTCCTCCCCTAAAAGCAGTTGATGTTTGTGCTGACGTCTTCACGTTATCATTGTTGTACCTTCTCTTCTTGAAATCTCCTCCCGACTCGCTCCTTCTATTATCACGGCCACGATTACCACCAGAGTAGTTACCGCTTTTGTCCGAATGTTATCCTCCCTGCTAGTTTTCATTGCTTCGATGGCTGCCACCACCGGTATGACCCTGGTTGTGGTCCCTCGATTGGACATACTCATTATCTCGCTCTAATAATTGAGCCATGTTTACAACATCTGAATATAAAGAAAATTTATGAGAGATAAGATATTGCCGAATCTCGGGTTTTAGACCTCTCAGAAACATCCTTGTCATTCGTTCCTCATTTTCGACCAAATGAGGTGCAAACCTGGATAACTCTGCAAACTTCGCCTCGTACTGGGACACCGTCATGCTATTTTGTTCCAATCTGATAAACTCCACCTCCTTCATATGACGAATACTTTCAGGAAAGTACTTGTCATTGAACAATTTCTGAAATGTTTTCCAGGACATGTTGAGTGCGTCACGCTGGGTAAGTTTCACAGGCTCCCACCAGTAGTCTGCCTCACCGCGGAACATAAAGGTGGCGAATGGAACCTTCTGTTCCTCCGTGCATCCCAAGACATCGAATATCTTGGTAATTTGCTTGACCCACGTTTTCGCCATGATCGGATCCGGCTTTCCCTTAAATTCTGGTGGTCCCAATTCTTTGAACTGCTTGGCTGTGACAAACCACGCGTTGTTATCATTTCCACCCGTATTCTACACACGAGTCTCCCTCGTCTGATTTTGCATGAACTGCAAAAAACTCCTGAACATTCCATCATTCATCGTTCGCTCGGTAACGTTGTTTACAGGAAGAATATTGCCTTCCTGTTGCACGTTCCCCTGGGTGGTGATCAATGGTGTCTCTACGGTCTGATTTACTCCATTATTAACGTTCTCAGCTGCCATTCTTAAATACTGCCATAAAACAAGGGTTAATAGTCATGTCATATATTATCCATATACTCTGACCGACCAAATAAATACCAAATAAACTTAGTCAGGTCATACTAGCGAAGGAATTCCCCGTCTCTCCCCTCCTAGTTTTTGTCTCGCATCTCAGCCAGGGATTATATCCCTAAGCTCTGATACCAACTGTGACGCCCCCAAAATAGGTATACAACACCAATTCTGAGTCGCTAAATACATGGTACAACAAGTAAACTACAACTTCAATAATACAATTATCGTGCAAAATATGACAACACATACTATGAGTTTAAATACAAATATTGTCTTCTAGACAATATCCACACTCAAATAAGTTCTCATTATAATTATTCAAACACTATTTTACAGAAATAGTGAGGACAACTAAAACATCTTTCTAGAACCATCACTCCATGCCCCGACTAGATTCTGCTATGTTCTCACCTCCTGAGAAGAAAAAATGGAACAAAAAGGAAAATGGTGAGCTCAACTAGCCCAGTAAAGAATATTACGACTAAGATAATATACAACAAATTATCATTAGTATTCAACAGTGAAAAATCTGATAGAATATAATCGACAACAAGTTTTAGATCAACAACTGCAGCGGAAACAACAAACCATTAGAAGAGTCAAGTAGAGAATAAATTCTACTATCTTATAAGATTTAAAAGTCCATCATCAATATTTTATCCCTGTAACATCAATTAATAATCATCTTTAACCAAATATTCATCCTTGCACTACAGGCCAAAGATATTCATTTGTATCACCAGTCAGTCATGTTCATCTCAACACCTGTTCATCTTTGCACTACAGGCCAAAGATATTAATCAGGTAATCATACATCTTTGCACTACAGGCCAAAGATATTCAGTAATATCATCATTTAGGACTGAGGATGATGAAAAATATCTTAAAGAAAATGAATCCAGTGAGACAGAAGGACAAATAGTAGGGTTTCGTATAACAGTTTATCCAAGATCAATAATACTTCATAATAATCAATTGTGAAGCAAAATTTAAAAATAAAGATTAAAACATGGATACAATCAAAGATAGTAACCATAATAGACATCTTGGATAAAAAGGAAAAATTTTATTTTTCGGTGAATAGTGCCGTATTCGTGAATAGTGTCGTATATGTGAATAGTAACCCTAACACAAAAAGTTTCAAATTTGATAAAAAAAAACTTATATCAATATTTCAGCATAATGATATTGAAGAAAATAATATCATTTAAGAAGGAAATAATATCCCTTACCTCAAAATATCAGTACTTCTGATCGGAATATCGGTATAAGGCTGAAGGAAACTTGCACTGATGAATAGAAACTCACAAAGTATCTAAATACTTCCAAAATACACTCAATAATCTAGAGAGAGAAAGAGAGAAAACTTGTTTCTGGTGTGATTTTTAATTTTAACTTAGCCCTCTATTTATAAGAAATTGTTAGCACGCCGAAGCAGACTTAACCTGCAACCTGATGACTTTACCTACTACTATTCCCACCCACCACATTTGAATAAAAATCTCAGTACATTTTCACCAACCAAAAGTGGGGCCCATCAATTCTAGAATTTTCTGTCAAAATGATAAATTCCGCAACTTCTACAATTTCTGAACCAGTCATATTGTAAAATTCATAACAAATCATACGTTCATTTTTAACGGTTCAAAATTTGTGGACATATACTCAACTTATATATGAATAACATATCGAAAAATTACCACGATCCAACGGTCGGATTAAAAATTATAACCACCGCAATATTTCTCAAAAACCCTGATTTGATTTTTAATACCTCCATTCTGATAAAAATACTGATAAAACACCTCAACATTAACTCCTTCATTTTTAACCACAATAAATATATCTAACATTTATATCCACATAGAATAAATATTTTCTTATCATATGAATCAATAATTAATTATTCACAAATAATATTACAGAATCACATTTATGACAACCAGGCCGTTCCCAAGAAAGAGTGGGCTTTCCAATAAGGATTTCTCCTTACTAGTGCACAATTAGATGACCAAACCTCTCATTGGATAGAACTTTCTAGACATTGTCAATAATGCTATCTAATAATATTATTCAAATAATATGAATTATTGATCTGATAATGGAAAATACTGTGCAGCAACAATTATTGAAACAACAATAATACAAAATATTAATGTAGCAATTATTAAATTAATAAAATAAAATATTGAACAGTAACTGCTGTAACAATTATTGAGTAGTCCCTTCTTACGTAAGAATCAATAATTGGTGCAATACCGTGTGCTACTTTATTTTAACCACCAGGTATTCTAACAGTATTAACGGTAACAACTATGCCACTAATTATAAATAACTTATACTTGTCGTTTTTTTCATCCAATCGCTTTTCGTTATGGGGCCCACACAAGGCTGCGCCGTCGTACGAGTATTCCCCGACAGCAAGAATATTCCACGACCAAACGAATATTCACTGACCAAAAATAAATATTTTATAACCACTTGCTTATTTGAAATATTTGTGCATTTTACCCATAACTAACCACATTAATCAAATCAACCCGTTCTATTTCAAAATAATAAATAGAGAAAATTTAATTTCATTTATTAATAAGTTGGGGTCTTACATATATCATAAATATTAAGGTTCGATTACATGATTCTCATAACGAGTTTCTTATTACAAAGTATTCAACTAGACGTGAATATAACCTAATCTAAATAGGGACACTTCCTTTTATCTACTCAAGATGTTCCAGGGTTACCATCTAATACTGCAAATGGAATAATTTATAAGGGTGAGCTATGATATGCTCATGAGGTTTATATATATATATATATATATATATATATAATATATATAAAATATATATGAATTGAAGAAATATAACAGTTCAAAGTTTGACTGATAGTTTTTACCATTTTCTGGATTTCTTTTTCAACCATTTCTGAAAAAAAATTTCTGTCAGTCACACAGACTTAGAAACTTTGTTTAGATATGAGATAGGGGATCAGCCTACTCATTATCCTAGGAACATGCATCTCATCCTACCAGTGCTCAAGTGCATCCAAATTAATGTCAATATATTTTCGGTCAAATCTTGATTCATTACGGGATACCCAACTTCAGTATAAGATGTCTTACCAAACAATTTGGTTTGACACAATAGTTTATGCTCAATAATCAATAAGAATAAACAATTCATTTCTTAGTTATGTTGAAACTATAGCGATTACCTTATAATAAGAGGTAATTCAAATATAGGTGTAGTATATCATATCAACAGCATATCAAGATAAAAATTTTGTTCAACGAATAAACAGGGTTTGAGAAATTTGTGTAAGTAGTTAGGGTTTAAGAAAACTTGCTCGATAAGAGATTTAAGGTTAGAGAACTTGCCTGAGCGTAGATTAGTCAAGTTATGCTACTCAATTCATTTAATAAACACCTACAATGTTCATATATATAAATCTAACACGTTAGTATTGATAACAATACTTAAATACAACATTTACATAAGATTGGGTTAGATTCGATAGAGTTTCGGTGTTCAATGCCATTACCGAATATTAAATAAGTAGATATATGGACTAAATTTTATTTTTAAGCTTTATTATATATATAGATAATTTATATATCCATTATAATAATTTCTAGAAGCTTATAATAATTTTTAAATATTTATTTATCCCTTAAATGTTTTTTAAATTATTTATTTCTATTTTTAGATAATTAATATTTACTTAGAATTTTACAATTTTTTTTTAAATAATTTATATCCTTTTATTATGATTTTTATATCAATAATATTATTTGTTAATAATTATTTAGTATTTATAAATAATTATTCTAATAACTTTATTATTAAATTAATTATTAATAATATCCAAATAAAATAAAAATATTTATTAAATTTATGTAAAAATATCAGAAATTATTTATAGTAACTTAATTTAATTTTTAAAACTATTTTTGTATTTATTTATTAATTATTTCTAATTTTTATAAATTATTTTTTAGAAAAATAATTTCTGTCTGTCGCTAAAGCCCTACAATGACAGGAAGTGTCGCTATAGGTGTTTTTGAGCTTCTGGGCTGTCAGTCGGTCATGGTCGAGGGACCAGTTTGACCACGATCTATCTAGCTATGGTTTATGATTCTGGGTTAAGACAAGTATTAGTATTATAGTACTCATACAGTAGTACAACAACAAACAAATTTCGTGCTTCAACCTACATATAACAAGAAGTTATAGAGGCTCAAAGTCACTGTCAGAGCTGTTCTTGAGTTTCTAGGCAACCCAGGACAGTGGTCATGCTCGGTCTACGATTTTGTGGCTTTCATAACTCTGATTCTATGTAATAGATTTGTGTTGTGTTTGTTGTAATATGTAGTATATATGTTAAGGTACGTATATATAACACTTATTTGGACAAAGCATAATTCTGAGGTCTCGATCTATGTTGGTCAAAGTATGGCCAACAACTATTCTTCGTGTTCATCAATTTTCTTGGTAACCCAGAAAACTTGGTCAAGCTCGATCAACGACTTTAGACCATTAATTCCAGTAATCCTATGAGTTGTTCAAGTAATTTAAGATCATATATATGTAGTATGGAAAGCGATCAAAAGGCTGGTCAAAGTAGCCGGCTTAAACTGTTCTTGAGTTTTCTGGGTAATCCATAAAACAGAACTCGTGATCAGTCAACCATCTTTGACAACCTATAACTTGCAATATATGGTTCTAATGAACCTGTTTTCTTTTCCAGATTAAAGACCTACTATCAGGCTATAAATAACAGATCTAATCTGTGACGACCCCAAAATAGGTCCATTCCACCCAACCCATTCTGAGTCGTCAAATACATGGTACAGAAAATAACTACAACTTTATTACAACAATTATCGTGCAAAATACAACAACACATATGCTGTGAGTTTGGATACAAATATATACCAAATGTGACTCATGTTCCAACCGTGGACATCACCTCACAATAACACCTTACATAAAGGTATAGTCAAAAACTGTTTTAGAAATTAAAATATTTGGGAAGTGCTCAAGGAAACATTCGTACATGGGAGGCCACGCGTCTAGGTTATGATAGATATCATATGGCCACAGAATTATCCTTGGTTGACCCAATAGACCCCAAAGAAAAACGAGAAGATTACTATCATATTCTTCCCAATGGTGAGTCTTCTCTTGACTTATCATTATCTTCATTGTCTCTAATTGAGAATTATACTTCAAACAAATACCAAGATTATATAGGTAGTGCCCGTAGATATACTCAACAAGTGAATGAGCACATCCTTGTCTTATGATGACACGAGGTTGTATGTCGTTAGACATCTTGTATGATAGTGGCAAATCACCTTTCCAACGTTGGGTACACCTTACCCTATTTTCTTCACCAAATATAACTACTAAATGATGACCACCGTTCTATTTCCTTGTTACCCCCGCTCGACCCAGCTACACTCTTATTACCTGAAAGGAATTGTGAAGCAAAAGGGTGAGCACAACTAGCTCAGTAAAGAATATCATGACTAAAGATAATTAAATTATCAATAGTCTTCATCAATAATAAATCAGAGATTTAGAACATATGGTAAATGATAAAAATTTCAACCATAGTTGCAGCGGAACGAGCAATCCATTAGAAGAGTCAAATAGACTATAAAGTCTATTATCTTCTCCATGTTAAAAATACACCAACAATGTTTTATCCCTGTAATATCAATCAACAATTCTGGTCCACAATCATATGAATAACTTATAATCATAACTGTAGTTCTAAATTTCTCTTCTCATCCAGGACGAAGATAATTTTCATCACCTATCTTTACCTGAAACATCAAAGATCATGGTTACACCAAATCACATTTTCTGTTCATAATCATACTAATAACTTCATCTTTGCACTACAGCCAAAGATATTGATTTGTATCACCAGTTGATCATGTTTATCTCAACATCTGTTCATCTTTGCACTACTGGCCAAAGATATTCAACAACATGTCATCTTTGCACTACGGGCCAAAGATATTCATCAATAATTCATCTTTGCACTATAGGCCAAAGATATTCATCAATATTTCATCTTTGCACTACAGGCCAAAGATATTAATATCTCAAAAAAATATATAATCATTTCAGAATTTATATAAACAATAATTATAACCATGTTGATCAATTCACCTTCGCACTTAAGCTGAAGATATTCAATTATAAATTCAATGGTCATGATCATACTAGTCAATAATTCAACTTTGCACTACTGGCCAAAGAGAACTCATAGTCATGATCATACCAATAATTTACCTATCTTTAAACTCAAGCGAAAGAAAATTTCAACATCAAGGTTATAAAAATGTTATATATGATAATTAAAACAATATGATCAAAACATGGATTTAATTTCAAGAGCAATATTCATAAATCAACTATAATTTGGTTAGAAAAAGAAACCAATTTTGTCGTAAATAGTAACTCGTGAATAGTAACTCGTGAATAGTAACTCGTGAATAGTAACTCATGAATAGTAACTCATGAATAGTAACCCTGACATGAAAAAGGTAGAAATTCCACAATAATATACATACCAATATTTCGGTATAATGATATTGAAAGAATAATATTTCTTAAACTTATAAACAATTTATTTAAATTGTTCACACTTTACTAATTAATGCATTTAATCATCATAAAATGCCAACTCTTAAGATTTCATCATCAATAACCAAAACCCTCATCAAAAATCTGCATATACCTTATATATAGAATTCTCAAGCCATAAAATCCTATTTTCTAATTTTTTTACTTCACAAAACATATTTAATTCATTTACTCATAATTAGACCATTTTCATAAAAAATACCAAATCAGTTCTAAAAATATTTCTTTTCTGGGATTTAGCATAATATAGTCCCATAGTGAACATATATTTTTTTCAGAATTTTTAAAAGTCATTTACTATTTTTCATATGGCCAAAACAGCCGAATATTTAGACATTTATCAAAAATTGTACTTTTGTCTAAAAATTCTGAAATTTACAAAGTATACTTCTATCATATACATGTACCCCCAATAAAAATTTCATCAATTTTGGAGTTAACCACAAGGAATTATAAGCTGTTACTTCTAAAATAGTCTTTTCTCATAAAATTCATAACTCTCAATCTATACATCCAAAAATCACCATTTTTGGACACAATCGAGAAAACTCATCAAAATATCATTTCAAATTTTTCTAGAATTTTTGAAGATCAGAAAAATTACGAAACTGAAAATCATAACAACCCTTAAAATCCCTTAATATCCCTTACTATCCCTTACCTCAAAAGAGCAGTACTTCTGACTGGATATCGGATATGATGCTGAAGGAAACTTGCACTGATGAATAGCAACTCACCAAGTATCTAAAAACACACAAAATATGCTTCATAATATAGAGAGAGAAAGCTTATGTTTCTGGTGTGATTTTCAATTCCAACTTAGCCCTCTATTTATAGGAAAATTTTGGTAGGTTTGACCTGCAACCTGATGGTTTTACCTGCTACTATTCCCACCCACCACATTTGAAATATAATTCAACACATTTCTTCACCAACCACAAGTGGGGCCCACCAATTCTAGAATTTTCCACCAAAATGATAAACTCTGAAAATTCAACAATTTCTGAACCAGTCATCTCGTAAAATTCATAATAAATAATACGTTCATTTTTAACGGTTCAAAATTTGTGGACATATACTCAACTTATATATGTATAACATATTCAAATATTACCATGATCTAACGGTCGGATTAAAAATTATAACCCTCGCAAAATATCTCAAAAATCCTGATTTTTAATACATCCATTCCGATAAAAATACTGATAAAAACCTCAACATTAACTCCTTCATTTTTAACCACAATAAATATATCCAACATTTATATCCACGTAAAATAAATATTTCCTTATCATATGAATCAATAATTAGTTATTAACAAATAATATTACAGAATCACATTTATGACAACCAGGCCGTTCCCAGGAAAGAGGGGGTTTTCCAATAAGGATTTCTCCTTACTGACGCGCAATTAGATGACCAAACCTCTCCTTAGACAGAACTTTCTAGACATTGCTAATAATGTTATCTAATAATATTATTCAAATAATATGAATTATTGATCTGATAAAGGAAAATACTGTGCAGCAACAATTATTGAACAACAATAATACAAAATTTCAACGTAGCAATTATTGAATCAATAAAATAAAATATTGAACAGTAATTACTGTAACAATTATTGAGTAGTGCCTTCTTACGTAAGAATCAATAATTTCAAAAATACTATGCAATACCGTGTGCTACTGTGTAATAACGCGTATTACTGTATTTTAACCACCGGGTATTCCAACAGTGTTAACGGTAACAACTACGCCGTTATTTGTAAAAACTTAAATTTATCATTTTTTTCACCCGACAGTTATTCGTTATGGGGCCCACAAACAGCTGCGCCGTCGTACGAATATTCCCCGACAGAAAGAATATTCCACGACCAAACGAATATTCCCCGACAACAATGATTATTTTATAACCACTTGCTTATTTTGAAAAAAAAAATTCATATTTCACCCATAACTTTAAACTTTTATCAATTTAACCATTTACTGAATAGTAATTATAAGAAAAATTGAATACTTTTATTTCATAAAATTCGGGGTCTTACAATCTCCCCTCCTTATGAAATTTCGTCCTCGAAATTTACGTACCTTGTATTTCAAAGAGTTGAGAATACCTTGCTTTCATTTCAGATTCCATCTTCCCTGTCATCATGATTTCTCCATTGCTCATCTCCTGTATTTCAGATATCATTCTAGAATACAGCTTCAAAACAAGGGTTAATTTAACAAATTAACATATCACATAATATCCCGATATTATGACTGACCAACAAATAAGCTTAGGTATGACACACTAGCGAAGGATTTACTCATCTCTCCCCTCCTAGATATATTTCCCGATCTCCGCCAGAGACCATATCCCTAAGCTCTGATACCACCTGTAACTCTGGACACCAACCTATGTCAGCACCTTACATTGATACCTATCAGTTTTCCACCGCAAAACGGCGTCCCCTACGGAGAGTCTGGCTTCGGTGCATCCCCCATCAACAGGAAGTCACCAGCGAGAGGCTCGGGCTCTTTACTTATAGCTCTGATACCACCTGTGACGACCCCAAAATAGGTCCATTCCACCCAACCCATTCTGAGTCGTCAAATATATGGTACAGAAAATAACTACAACTTTATTACAACAATTGTCGTGCAAAATACAACAACACATATGCTGTGAGTTTGGATATAAATATATACCAAATGTGACTCATGTTCCAACCGTGAACATCACCTCACAATAACACCTTACATAAAGGTATAGTCAAAAACTGTTTTAGAAATTAAAATATTTGGGAAGTGCTCAAGGAAACCTTCGTACATGGGAGGCCACGCGTCTAGGTTATGATAGATATCATTTGGCCACAGAATTATCCTTGGTTGACCCAATAGACCCCAAAGAAAAACGAGAAGATTACTATCATATTCTTCCCAATGGTGAGTCTTCTCTTGACTTATCATTATCTCCACTGTCTCTAATTGAGAATTATACTTCAAACAAACACCAAGATTATATAGGTAGTTCCCGTAGATATACTCAGCAAGTGGATGAGCACATCCTTGTCTTATGATGACACGAGGTTGTATGTCGTTAGACATCTTGTATGATAGTGGCAAATCACCTTTCCAACGTTGGGTACACCTTACCCTATTTTCTTCACCAAATTTAACTACTAAATGATGACCACTGTTCTATTTCCTTGTTACCCCCGCTCGACCAGCTACACTCTTATTACCTGAAAGGATTTGTGAAGCAAAAGGTGAGCTCAACTAGCTCATGTAAAGTTTTATCTTGACTCTAAAGATAATTAAATTATCATAGTCTTCATCAATAATAAATCAGGAGATTTAGAACATATGGTAAATGATAAAAATTTCAACCATAGGTGCAGCGGAACGAGCAATCCATTAGGAAAGTCAAATAGACTATAAAGTCTATTTTCTTCTCCATGTTTAATAATCCACCAACAAATGTTTTATCCCTGTAACATCAATCAACAATTCTGGGTCCACAATCATATGAATAACTCATTATCATAACGTAGTTCTAAATTTCTCTTCTCATCCAGGACGGAGAGAATTTTTATCACTTATCTTTACCTGAAACATCAAAGATCATGGTTACACCCAATCACATTCCGGTTCATAATCATACTTATAAACTTCATCTTTGCACTACAGCCAAAGATATTCATTAGTATCACCAGTTGATCATTTTATCTCAACATCTGTTCATCTTTGTAATAATGGGCCAAAGATATTAACAATCAGGCCATCTTTGCACTACGGGCCAAAGATATTCATCAACAATTCATCTTTGCACTATCGGCCAAAGATATTCATCAATATTTCATACTTTGCACTACAGGCCAAAGATATTAATATCTCAAAAAATATATAATCATTTCAGAATTTTATATAAAGAATAATTATAAACCATGTTGATCAATTCACCTTCGCACTTAAGCTGAAGATATTCAAATTATAAATTCAATGGTCATGATCATACTAGTCAATAATTCAACTTTGCACTACTGGCAAAGAGAACCCATAGTCATGATCATACCAATAATTTACCCATCTTTACACTCAAGCGAAAGAGATTTTCAACATCAAGGTTATAAAAATGTTATATATGATAATTAAAACAATATGATCAAAACATGGATTTAATTTCAAGAGCAATATTCATAAATCAACTATAATTTGGTTAGAAAAAGAAACCAATTTTGTCGTGAATAGTAACTCGTGAATAGTAACTCATGAATAGTAACTCGTGAATAGTAACTCATGAATAGTAACTCGTGAATAGTAACCCTGACATGAAAAAGGTAGAAATTCCACAATAATATACATACCAATATTTCGGTATAATGATATTGAAAGAATAATATTTCTTAAACTTATAAACAATTTATTTAAATTGTTTACACTTTACTAATTAATGCATTTAATCATCATAAAATGCCAACTCTTAAGATTTCATCATCAATAACCAAAACCCTCATAAAAAATCTGCATATACCTCATATATAGAATTCTCAAGCCATAAAATCCTATTTTCTAATTTTTTACTTCACAAAACATATTTAATTCATTTACTCATAATTAGACCATTTTCATAAAAAATACCAAATCAGTTCTAAAAATATTTCTTTTCTGGGATTTAGCATAATATAGTCCCATAGTGAACATATATTTTTTTCAGAATTTTTAAAAGTCATTTACTATTTTTCATATGGCCAAAACAGCCGAATATTTAGACATTTATCAAAAATTGTACTTTTGTCTAAAAATTCTGAAATTTACAAAGTATACTTCTATCATATACATGTACCCCAATAAAAATTTCATCAATTTTGGAGTTAACCACAAGGAATTATAAGCTGTTACTTCTAAAATAGTCTTTTCTCATAAAATTCATAACTCTCAATCTATACATCCAAAAATCACCATTTTTGGACACAATCAAGAAAACTCATCAAAATATCATTTCAAATTTTTTCTAGAATTTTTGAAGATCAGAAAAATTACGAAACTGAAAATCATAACAACCCTTAAAATCCCTTAATATCCATTACTATCCCTTACCTCAAAAGAGCAGTACTTCTGACTGGATATCGGATATGATGCTGAAGGAAACTTGCACTGATGAATAGCAACTCACCAAGTATCTAAAAACACACAAAATATGCTTCATAATATAGAGAGAGAAAGCTTATGTTTCTGGTGTGATTTTCAATTCCAACTTAGCCCTCTATTTATAGGAAAATTTTGGTAGGTTTGACCTGCAACCTGATGGTTTTACCTGCTACTATTCCCACCCACCAAATTTGAAATATAATTCAGCACATTTCTTCACCAACCACAAGTGGGGCCCACCAATTCTAGAATTTTCTATCAAAATGATAAACTCTGAAAATTCAACAATTTCTGAACCAGTCATCTCGTAAAATTCATAATAAATCATACGTTCATTTTTAACGGTTCAAAATTTGTGGACATATACTCAACTTATATATGTATAACATATCCAAATATTACCACGATCCAACGGTCGGATTAAAAATTATAACCCTCGCAAAATATCTCAAAAACCCTGATTTTTAATACCTCCATTCCGACAAAAATACTGATAAAAACCTCAGCATTAACTCCTTCATTTTTAACCACAATAAATATATCCAACATTTATATCCACATAAAATAAATATTTTCTTATCATATGAATCAATAATTAATTATTCACAAATAATATTACAGAATCACATTTATGACAACCAGGTCGTTCCCAAGAAAGAGGGGGCTTTCCAATAAGGATTTCTCCTTACTGACGCGCAATTAGATGACCAAACCTCTCCTTAGACAGAACTTTCTAGACATTGCCAATAATGTTATCTAATTATATTATTCAAATAATATGAATTATTGATCTGATAAAGGAAAATACTGTGCAGCAACAATTATTGAACAACAATAATACAAATTTCAACGTAGCAATTATTGAATCAATAAAATAAAATATTGAACAGTAATTACTGTAACAATTATTGAGTAGTGCCTTCTTACTTAAGAATCAATAATTTCAAAAATACTATGCAATACCGTGTGCTACTGTGCAATAACGCGTATTACTGTATTTTAACCACCGGGTATTCCAACAGTGTTAACGGTAACAACTACGCCGTTATTCGTAAAAACTCAAATTTATCGTTTTCTTCACCTGACAGTTATTCGTTATGGGGCCCACAAACAGCTGCGCCGTCGTACGAATATTCCCTGACAGAAAGAATATTCCACGACCAAACGAATATTCCCCGACAACAATGATTATTTTATAACCACTTGCTTATTTTGAAAAAAAAAATTCATATTTCACCCATAACTTTAAACTTTTATCAATTTAACCATTTACTGAATAGTAATTATAAAAAAAATTGAATACTTTTATTTCATAAAATTCGGGGTCTTACATAATCATATACACATATGAATCTACAAGCTCTGACATTCGACTATCAGGCTTGATTTTTCAAAATTTCCAGATTACTAAAAACACTTAGTTAAGGCATCTAGATGTTATGAAAACGTGTTTTATCAACCTTACATACTTTCTAACATACTAATACATAATTCTAAACATCTAAACAACAAATTTATCAAAGCATCAAAGATCTAGCTATGAAATAGGGTTTGCACCTTTCTTGCTTGATTTTAGATTCTAGCTTCTGAATTTGTTGCTGCTATCACCCAAGCTTGATTTGGTATGTTTATAAGAGTGTCTAGGCTTATAAAATTCATGAGTTTACATTGAGCTTGGGTCTCCTTTTATAGAATTCTTCAACTTGGCTTTTTGGTCATTTTTCCACCTAATTGCCTCCTAAAAGATTTGATATGTGACTCTACAGGTGCTTGGGAGTTTGGAAGCATGTCATGTGATGTTTTGGGACTTGTGTGGCTGATTTATAACCTACTTGTAAGCTTGTTGACCAAATTAGTAGCTTAATTATGCCTTAATCTTCATTAATCTTGATTAGGGTTTTGTTTTTAATGATTAGGGTTGTTTAATGATGTTTATTAGTACCTAATTGAAGTTTAGTGTGACACCCCCAAATTCGGTACTTCCATTTCCACAGGATTTGGTGTTCACTGTATAAACATCATCTATCTGTCTATCCATAAATAAATACAAACCATGCAATAGATATAAATAAATAATAAATCTCCCCGTATGGGGTTACATCAACTGCATAATAAAAAAATCCCAGGTTACTCTAACCTTAAATCATCTGTGCGGAAATATAAACCAATAAATCTTAATAACATCAATTCTAATTACATGACATAAATAATCAGTCTTCATTACTTGCTAAGCTTGCCCTTGCCTTTACTAGTAGAAGGTTCGTCTGCTCTTTCGTTCTTAAATACAATGTTATTATTACGCAAGAGTGAGCATGATTGCCCACAAGTAATAATATAGCAATGAATAATAACATGCAAATAAATTAAGGACTTCTAAAATAGGAAACTCAACTTTTGAATCAAGAATGAATAACAAGAGACAAAAGAACTTCTGAGGGTCATAAGACCATGAACTATGTCCTAGGTTGTCAAGTGTTTATACTTGAAACCTTTAACAGTCAGAAGACTATGGACTCTTCTTCTCATACTTAGGGGGATCAACCCTTAGTACCATATTGTGCACAATATCTTATCGCTAACGCATAAGTAATCCCATATACAGGGTTGTTCATCTCAGTTTGACATTCGAGTACGCGCCAAAGGAAGTTTGGTTTCGATAATTCATCAAGGGTTCTGAAATTTAGAATGCTCATCAACTATTGACTAGTCGAATCATAAAGGGTTCGCTAGTCTAACAAGATTCACAATAACTGATATATAAATTGAATAACAATTCCAAGAGATATACAATAGAATAATTATTGTATAACAACATCATGCTTTGAAAGATTAATACACTATTGATATAACAACATGGGCTTAGTCAAAATAACGAGAACTTGCTCGATGAAAAGAGACAACTTATAATTCATATAATGATAACGAGTAGGGTTAGGAAACTTGCCTCGTGCCTAGATTACAATTTAACTAAACTCGTTCTTTGATTTAACTCCTACATATCAATTACGTTCACAATACCAGTCAATTATATCTTACTAAACATCACACGTTTATTCTTTGTCTAACTCGAATTCAGGACTATACTTAGTCATATTACCATACTTGTTTCCACATAATATTACACTATACGAACAACAAGCTAAGTATATAATCAACAATTCAATCAGCATGTAATTGTCTTCTTGACTTGGTAAAAACTCACTTTAATATCTCATTATATATCTAACAAGTTTTTATATTCATTAGACTAGGTTACTAAGACATTTCTATATTTGAACATTGAAAAAAATGCATTTTTTGGACATTCTGCTAAGTGGCGCTATGGCGCCACTTTTGTATTGGGTCTTGGCGCTGCGGCTTGGTACTTGGAGCTGTGGCGCGGG
Source organism: Panax notoginseng (assembly GCA_016801055.1). Lineage (NCBI taxonomy): Eukaryota > Viridiplantae > Streptophyta > Magnoliopsida > Apiales > Araliaceae > Panax > Panax notoginseng. The sequence continues at coordinate 138,144,922 of CM029015.1, forward strand.
AAATGAACTAGGAGTTGGCGTCGCAGCGCGACACTCCAGACTCTGAATTCCAAGTTCGCGAAGAACACATAATTCAGCGAAAATAAACACTACATAATCATTAATTCCCCAAATTAAACATACCCACATGTTAGAATACGTATATAATCAATACCCAACATTTATAGAGTGATTTTAACCCATTAAAATACATAATCACATAATTAAATTATGCAAATTGTACTGTTCTTGATGTTCTTGAAGTGTTGAACATAAATTCCTAAAATTCAACCCCACGGATTCGTTATAAAACCAAATCCAACCATTCAAATTTTGTTTTGTTCGTTTTATCATGCATAATCACATATTAGTGGAAATTTTGTAGAAAAATTCATGTTTGACATATTAAAATCACGTATAAGGCCATATGGCAATATTCCATACTCTGCAAATTTTTGAAACAACAAGTCGTAATATTATAAAACTTATGATATGGAATCATATAAAATACATATTAAAACATGTTATACTACTCGAATTATTACATATTTCCCTAACACAATTTCCCAATTTACCGAGATTCATAGAAAGAATGAAAGTCATATTCATGAAAACTTGAAAAGACGCAAAATAAAAATTTGGGTTGAAGAGAATTACCCAAGCGTAGATGAAAAAGGTTGACAATTACCCTCTAATCCTTCTCAAAGATTTCTCAAACTCTCTCTGAAATCTCTCTGGCTCTCAATTAATTCAAATGAAGAATACGCAAGTTAAACTCAACTGAACCTTTATGCGTAGAGTTGAGGTCAGTTATTCTATTCGTGGTTTAACTGCCCCCAACTCCTCCTAAGGCCTCATTTGGCTAGCAAACTAGGTTCAAAACTCTTTATTTTAATAAAACCTTTTATCATATAGTTAAAATAATGTCACACCCATTTCACATATCTTATTTAACTTAACTTAAATAAAATATAATAATTTCTCATTAATTCACATAGTCACATACTTAAATTTCTCCTTTAATAATAATATCAAATTATTAAATCTCTAATTAATAAATAAATTAATTAAAATAACATTAGGCTTATTAAATATTTCTTTTAATACAATAAGCTCACATAATGACATACTTCGAATAACAAAAATTCTCCACATTCATTTAATAAATATAACACATATAATTAAATTAATCTACCACAATTTCATCAATTAATTATTTAATCTAATAATTAATTCATCTAGAAATATTTATTCAATCCAATAAATATTAAAATTAAATTACAAAATATCGGTTGTCACATCTTTCCCCCCTTAAAAGGATTCTGTCCCCAGAATCACGACTCAATAATTTTGACCCGTTACATTCTCTCCCCTTACAAAGATTATGTCCCCAGAATCGCTTATAACAATCTAGGTAAATAAATGAGGATAATTCTTCATCATATTCTCTTCGAGTTCTCACGTAGTTTCTTCAGCGTTATGGTTCCTCCAAATTACCTTAACACAAGGTATTACTTTATTTCTCAAAATTTGTTCTTTTCGGTCGACAATTTGAACAGGAATTTCTTCGTAAGATAAGTCTTTGTCAAAATGTAGGGGTTCATATTCAATGACGTGCTTGTAATCGGGTTTGTAGGGTCGTAGGACTGAGACATGGAAAATGTTATGGACATTTTCTAGAGCTGGAGGTAAGGCTACCTCATAAGCAACTTCTCCGACCCTTCTCAGAACTTCGAAGGGTCCAATGAATCTTGGGCTTAATTTTCCTTTCTTTCCAAACCTGATCTTTCCCTTCTAGGGAGAGATCTTTAAGAACACAGAACTACCTGGTTCGAACTCAATATTTTTACGGTGTGGATCTGTGTACTTCTTCTGTCTATCTTGAGCTGCTGTCAATCTTTTTCGGATCACTTTGACTATTTCTACTATTTGTTGTACCAATTTCGGGCCTAGTAATTGTCTTTCGCCAACTTCTTCCCAGTGTAGCGGAGTTCTGCACTTTTTGCCATATAACGGTTCATAAGGTGGCATTCCAATACTAGCGTGGTAACTTTTGTTGTAACCGAACTCTACGAGCAGTAGATGATCATCCCAATTTCCTTTAAAGTCCATTATACAAGCTCTTAACATATCTTCCAATGTCTAAATTTTTCTTTCACTCTGTCCATCTGTCTGAGGGTGATATGTCGTACTCATTCGCAACTGTGTACCCATGCATTCTTATAGACATTTCCAGAAGTTCGACGTAAAGCGCGGATCCCTTTTGAAAACAATTGACACCGGCACTTCGTGCCTCAAAACAATCTCTTTTACATATAACTTTGCCAACTGATCTAAGTTGAATCTGATTTTTATTGGAAGGAAGTGCGCGGATTTCGTCAGTTGGTCAACGATAACCCATACTGCGTCGTAGCCTTTCTGAGTCGTCGGAAGGCCAACCACGAAGTCCATTGTAATATGTTCCCATTTCCATTCTGGGATCTCTAGCTTTTGTAGCAACCCACTCGGTCTCGGATGTTCTGCTTTCACTTTCTGACAGGTTAGACATTTGGCAACACATTCTGCAACATCTCGTTTCAGATTAGGCCACCAGATATGTTGTCGAAGATCTTGGTACATCTTGGTACTACCAGGGTGAATCGAATATCGTGAGCTATGTGCCTCGCTCAAAATGTCTTCCTTAATCTCTGGTACTGGCGGTACCAAAATTCTGTTCTCGAATCTCAGTATTCCTTCTTTATCCATCTTAAATCTTGGTTTAGTTCCTTTCGATATCTTTATTATCACCTTTTTGCATTCATTGTCCTGAAATTGAGCCTCCATAACTTTATCCAGTAGGGTTGTACCAGATTGCATCTAAACAGTTTCTCATCAATTTCCATAGGATACTTTACTTCTAACTCCAACTTCTCCATTGCTGAAATCAATTCCTTCTGTGTGGTCAAAATCATCAATTTCTCCCGACCTTTTCTACTTAAAGTGTCGGCAACCACGTTTGCCTTACTCGGATGGTATAAAATCTCACAATCGTAGTCCTTAATTAATTCCAACCACCTTCTTTGGCGCATATTCAATTCTTTCTATGTGAAAATATATTTCAGACTCTTATGGTCTGTATATATTTCACACTTCTCCCCGTATAGATAGTGCCTCCAGATTTTCAAAGCGAAAACCACTGCACCTAACTCCAAGTCATGGGTCGGATACCCCTTCTCGTAATCTTTCAATTGTCGTGACGTATACACAATAACTCTACCGTTCTGTATAAGCACACAGCTAAGTCCCTTATGCAACGCATCAGTATAAATCACAAAATTTCCTGTATCGTCCAGAAGAGACAATACAGGTGCTGTACTCAACCTCTTCTTCAATTCTTGAAAGCTTTCCTCACACTTTTCTGTCCAAACAAATTTCACAGCTTTTCAAGTCAAATTCGTTAACGGAGTTGCGATCTTGGAAAAGTCTTAATGAATCTTCTGTAATATCCTGCCAATCCAAAAAAACTTAGTACTTTCGACGGCGTCTTCGGCTGATCCCAGTTAATCACAGCTTCGACTTTGGAGGGATCCACTGAAATTTCGTCCCTATCAATCACATGTCCAAGAAATTATACTATTTCAATCCATAATTCACATTTCGAAAACTTAGCATACAACTTGTCTTTTCTCAACACTTCCAACGTTAATCTCAAATGCCCTTCATGTTCTTCCTTGGTTTTTGAATATACCAAAATATCATCTATAAATACCACTACGAACTTGTCCAAAAACGACTTGAACACACCATTCATTAGTCCCATAAATGCTGCAGGAGCATTCGTTAAACCAAACGACACTACTAAAAATTCGTAGTGACCATATCGTGTTCTGAGCGATGTCTTTGGTACATCCTCTGGTCTCACCTTTAGTTGATGATAACCACTTCTCAAATCTATCTTGGAAAATTATTTTGCTCCGTTCAATTGATCAAACAAATCATCGATCCTCGATAATGGATATCTATTCTTAATCGTTACCTTATTCAGTTCTCTGTAATCAATGCAGAGTCGCATCGATCCGTCCTTTTTTTTCACAAACAACACCGGCGCTCCCCACGACGATATGCTCGGTTGAATGTACTTCTTGTCCAGTAATTTTTGCAGTTGTACCATTAATTCTTTCATTTCTATCGGCGCCATTCAGTATGGTGCCTTCAATATTGGAGCCGTTCCTGGAGCCAAATCAATCACAAATTCGACCTCTCTATCTAGCGGAAGTCCTGGTAAATCGTCTGGAAATACGTCGACGAAATCCCTCACTACTGGTATCTCCTCTACTTTTGGATTATCTTTATGACTGTCGACTATGTAAGCTAAATATCCTACACATCCTTGTCATAACAACTTCCTAGCCTGCATCATCGTCAGACAACTCGCTTGTATAGGTGACTTGCTACCATAAAACACAATCTTTGACGGAGTCATAAGGTTAATACGCTTCTTTTGGCAATCAATTACCGCCCCGTAATTGAATAACCAGTCCATTCCCAAGATAATGTCAAATTCCCCAAGTCGAATAGAGATAAGATCTACGTTCATGATATTACCCTTAATATCCACTCTACAATTCTTATGTACGTACTTAACAGGGATTATTTCTCTATTCGCGATTTCTATGTTCATGGGGTATTCTAACTCATCCTTAGGCAATTCTAAATTCTTAGCAAAGTCATCGGATATAAATGAACAAGTAGCACCCGAATCAAATAATACATAAGCATTAACTCTATTGATCGGAATGATACCTGACACCACATCACGCGACTGCACTGCATCCTGCACCGTCATATTGAAAGTCCTGGCGGTTGGTCCTGTGATGGTCAGAGCGCTCCCACTGCTATTTCCCCTGTTTCCTCCTGATCCTGCCCCTCCAGATCCTTTCTTAGGAAAGTCTCTTGCCAAATGATCCTTTGAACCACAAGTGAAGCAGGCACCCTTCTTTGGGTTAGGATAGTTAGGTGGTATGTGGCCTTCCTGACCCCAATTGTAGCACACACGTTTACCCTTCATACACACTCCCAAATGAGCCTTCCCGCAGGTTAGACACGCTTCAATCCTTTTCTTCTTACCTCCTTCCTGGTTTCCAATTGATGAGTTGTCATTCCACCTTTTCTTCTGATTAATATTACCACATCATGTGCTACTTCCACTAGCCTTGTTATTTCCTTCACTTTCATTCTTCTTCTTCTTCTGATCATGATTGTATTTGGTTACCGCATTGCTTCCACCTTCAGCAAGTATGGCTTTCTCTAGTACCCCGGCGAATGTCTTCAATTGAAACATTGATACCTTACTATACAGCCAAGGCTTTAGTCCTTGTTCGAACCTTCTTGCTTTTCTCTCGTCCGTGTGCACTTGATACGTGGTGAACCTTGCCAATTCGTTAAATATAGCCGCATAATCTGATACAGACATATTCCCCTACTTAAATTCCAAAAACTGAACCTCCAATTGGTTCTGCGAGGTAGTCGGAAAATGCATCTCGAAAAACATCTCCTTGAACCTCTCCCAGGTAATCATACCTTCTCCTCCACGGACCTTGTTTGCTGGCCACCAAAAACTTGTTTCAGATTTCAGCATAAATGTTGCAAAAGCAATCTTCTGGTCCTCTCTGACTCTTGCAACCTCAAAAACCTTCTCCATCTCCATAACCCAAGTCTGAGCTTCGATCGGGTTCATTGAGCCTTTAAACTCCGGTAGTCCCATCGCCTTGAAATCCTTAAACAAAGTATTCAGTGGACCTTGAGGTTGATTATTCATTGCTCCAGCTAGTAAGTTCACTAATTGTTGGACGGGATTAGCATTGGCTTTATTGTTATTATTCGTTGACTCTTCCTGAGCTGGTTGACGGTTTTGTCTTCTTCTCGGCGGCATATTTCTGTTAAGAATATACATTTATTAGATCTTTATTAAATTCTCTAAATAGTTAAGGCTTAACTCAACAATTTAACATAATCACTTAACACATTATCTCAAACAACTTGATATATTTATTCAAATCAAAAGTTTTAACATCAAACGAAAGCATCGCTGCTATTTACATCAACTATCCCGAGATAAAGAATCTACAGGATTTAAAACATTAAAATATTCATTCGTTCATAAACATGTCTGAATTTACATCTAAAAAAAACTAGATAAGTTTTCACATAATTAAACAAATACTATCACTGCCTGTTAAGGCGCCGAATAGCCTTGCTACGTTCTTCTTCTATGATGCGAGACATCGTTCTGCGATCCAACATGTATGATGGTAGACCTTCAAACTCGATTGGGTACCTCAAAACTCGATCCTGGGCCTCATCCATTGTATTATTAAGTGTAGAGTATGTCTCTCCAAGCTTAGCCTTCTTTACACGACAATCCCTCTCTGTAAGATCAGCACAACGTGATTCTCTTACCTTGCCCTCCTCTGCTATGATTAGCCTCTCTGAGCTTTCCTTCAATTCCTTCTTTAACTTCTCTATTTCTTCGGATTTCTCCTCATTTTGACCCTTCTCATGAACCAAATCCCATTCTACATTTCCCAGTCGTGTGTGAAGAGTCTCAACCTCCCTCTCCTTCTGCTCGAGAGTAATCTGCTGAATAATCGCCCGCTCAGTCAAACCCTGAACAGTGTCTCGTAATTCTACGTTACGGTCATATAACGTGTCGTACATCTCAGCATCAATGGAGTTCGGTGAGAACTCCTCTTCTTCCTTTTCCTCTTCATCATCAGGATCCTCCTCTGGATCAGTCTCCGGCTCATGCTCCTGACCAACAACAGTGATCAATGGAGATGGCTCTCTCTGAATCAACTGCTCCCTGACAACATGAATGTCTCGGGGCTCCTCCTCAATAGGCACTCGGGGTTCCTCCTCCCCAGCTCGACTAGCTCCTCCAACATCTGACATCCTAACAACATAGTTTTAAGTTTTAGTTACTAAGTCGTATTAGTGAGCACATAATTTAGCACATAAACACATAAAATCTTTTATTATTTTCAATGAATTAAGAAATTCATCTCTTAGAACTCGATAAGAGTTTTCCTTCACTATGTTCTTCCTATAAGGCTACTACCTAAGGATGTTCCCCCACCTAAGGTTCATAACCTACAGCTTTGATACCAACCTGTGACACCCCCAAATCCGGTACTTCCATTTCCACAGTATTTGGTGTTCACTGTATAAACATCATCTATCTATCTACCTATAAATAAATACAAACCATGCAATATATAGAAATAAATAATAAATCTCCCCTTATGTGGTTACATCAACTGCATAATAAATAAATCTCAGGTTACTCTAACCTTAAATCATATGTGTGGAAACATAAACCAATAAGTCTTAATAACATCAATTCTAATTACATGACATAAATAATCACTCTTCATTACTTGCAAAGCTTGCCCTTGCCTTTACTAATAGAAGGTTCGTCTGCTCTTTCGTTCTTAACTGCAATGTTATTATTACGCAAGAGTGAGCATGATTACCCACAAGTAACAATATAGCAATGAATAATAACCTGCGAATAAATTAAGGACTTCTGAAATAGGAAACTCAACTTTTAAATCAAGAATGAATAACAAGAGACAAAAGAACTTCTGAGGGTTATAAGACCTTGAACTATGTCCTAGGTTGTCAAGTGTTTATACTTGAAACCTTTAACAGTCATAAGACTATGGACTCTTCTTCTCGTACTTAGGGGGATCAGCCCTTAGTACCATACTGTGCACAATATCTTAACGCTAACGCATAAGTAATCCCCTAACATCTTAGTTTGACATTCGAGTCCCCGCCAAAGGAAGTTTGGTTTGGATAATTCATCAAGGGTTCTGAAATTTAGAACGCTCATTAACTATGGACTAGTAGAATCATAAAGGGTTCGCTAGTCTAACAAGATTCACAATAACTGATATATAAATCGAATAACAATTTCAAAAGATATACAATAGAATAATTATTGTATAACAACATCATGGTTTGAAAGATTAATATACTATTGATATAACAACATGGGCTTAGTCAAAATAACGAGAACTTGCTCGATGAAAAGAGACAACTTATAATTCATATAATGATAACGAGTAGGGTTAGGAAACTTGCCTCGTGCGTAGATTACATTTTAACTAAACTCGTTCTTTGATTTAACTCCTACATATCAATTACGTTCACAATACCAATCAATTATAACTTACTAAACATCACACGTTTATTCTTTGTCTAACTCGAATTCAGGACTATACTTAGTCATATTACAATGCTTGTTTCCACATAATATTACACTATACGAACAACAAGCTAAGTATATAATCAACAATTCAATCAACATGTAATTGTCTTCTTGACTTGGTAAAAACTCACTTTAATATCTCATTATATATCTAACAAGTTTTTATATTCATTAGACTAGGTTATTAACACATTTCTATACTTGAACATTGAAAAAATGCATTTTCTGGACATTCTGCTAAATGGCGTTGCGGAGCCACTTTTGTACTGGGTCTTGGCGCTGCGGCATAGTACTTGGAGCTACGGTGTGGTGGAGCTACGGCGCGGGAAATGAACTAGGAGTTGGCACCGCGGCGCGACACTCCAGACTCTGAATTCTCAGTTCGCGAAGAACACAGAATTCAGTGAAAATAAACACTACATAATCATTAATTCCCCAAATTAAACATACCCACATGTTAGAATACGCATATAATCAATACCCAACATTTATAGAGTGATTTTAACCCATTAAAACATATAATCACAGAATTAAATTATGCAAATTGTACTGTTCTTGATGTTCTTGAAGTGTTGAACATAAATTCCTAAAATTCAACTCCACGGATTCGTTATAAAACCAAATCCAACCATTCAAATTTCATTCTGTTTGTTTTATCATGCATAATCACATATAAGTGGAAATTTTGTAGAAAAATTCATGTTTAACATATTAAAATCACGTAGAAGGCCATATGGCCATATTCCATACTCTGCAAATTTTTAAAACAACAAGTCATAATGTTATGAAATTTATTATATTGAATCATATAAAATACATATTAAAACATGTTATACTACTCGAATTATTACATATATCCCTAACACAATTTCCCAATTTACCGAGATTCACAGAAAGAATGAAAGTCATATTCATGAAAACTTTAAAAGACGTAAAATAAAAATTTGGGTTGAAGAGAATTACCCAAGCGTAGATGAAAAAGGATGACAATTACCCTCTAATCTTTCTCAAACTCTCTCTGAAATCTCTCTGGCTCTCAATTAATTCAAATGAAGAATACGTAAGTTAAACTCAACTGAGCCTTTATGCGCAGAGTTGAGGTCAGTTATTCTATTCGTGGTTTAACTGCTCCCAACTCCTCCTAAGGCCTCATTTGGCTAGCAAACTAGGTTCAAAACTCTTTATTTTAATAAAACCTTTTATCATATAGTTAAAATAATGTCACACCCATTTCAAATATCTTATTTAATTTAACTTAAATAAAATATAATAATTTCTCATTAATTCACATAGTCACATGCTTAAATTTCTCCTTTAATAATAATGTCAAATTATTAAATCTCTAATTAATAAATAAATAAATTAAAATAACATTAGGCTTATTAAATATTTCTTTTAATAGAATAAGCTTACATAATGACATACTTCAAATAACAAAAATTCTCCACATTAATTTAATAAATATAACACATATAATTAAATTAATCTACCATAATTTCATCAATTAATTATTTAATCTAATAATTAATTCATCGAGAAATATTTATTCAATCTAATAAATATTAAAATTAAATTACAAAATATCGGTTGTCACATTTAGTAATAATGATTAGGTGTTAGGATAACCTATATAGGGTTAATTTAGCTAATTAGGGTTAGATTTGCAAATTAGGGTTAGGTTTTGTTAATTAAGGTTAGGGTTTGTTAATCTAGGGTTATTAACCTAGCTTTCCCACTAATCCTAACAAGCACGACAAAGCATTTTATCAGTGTAAGCACGACAAAGCAGCTTGTCCAAACAAATATACCGAAAAGTCTATTTTCAGAAGAAAATTTTTAAGCACGAGGTGTCAAGCACGTCAATTTTTGGATAAAATTTTATTTAACCAATTTTGTTAAACAGATATATATTAACACATAACACTTCCAGAATGGAGAGATTTTATTAATATAACTTATTTTTTACACATCCTAGTCTTATTAGGGTTTTGGGTTTTTACATTCACCCCCACTAATAAGAATATCGTCCTCAAAATTACAGTATAGGTTAAGTAAACAATTGGGGATAGTTTTCTCGCATTTTATCTTCAAGCTCACATATAGTCTTTTCAACGTTCTGATTTCTCCAGATCACTTTGACCGATGTTATCACTTTATTTCTCAAGACTTGCTCTTTACGGTCGTCGATCTGCACAGGTTCTTCTACATAAGAAAGATCTTCTTCGATTTGGATTGGCTCATAATTTATAACGTGATTATAATAAGATTTGTATGGTCGTAATACGGACACATGAAACACATTATGAATATGGTTCAACTCAGAAGGTAGTGCTATTTTATAAGCAACTTCACCTACCCCCCTAAAAATTTCAAAAGGTCCAATGAATCTCGGACTTAGTTTTTCTTTCTTGCCAAAACGTATCTTGCCCTTCCAAGGAGATACTGTCAAGAATATGTGGCTTCCTACGTTAAAGTTTCGTTGTTGACGATGTGGATTAGCGTATTTCCTTTGTCGATCTTGAGATGCTTGTAATCGTTCACGTATAATCCTGATGGTTTCAGTAGTTTGTTAAATTATTTCAGGTCCTAGCATTTGTCTTTCCCCGACCTCATCCCAACACAAAGGTTTTCTACATTTTCTCCCACATAAGGCTTCATAGGGTGGCATACCTATGCTAGCATTATAACTATTGTTATAAGCAAATTCTACCAAAGGTAACTGATCTTCCCAATTTTCTTTGAAGTTTATGATACATGTTCTCAACATATCCTCTACTATTTGTATGGTTCTCTCACTTTGTCCATCAGTCCGAGGGTGATAAGCTATACTCAATCTTAATTGTGTTCCTAAGTGTTTCTGAAGGCTTTTCCAAAAATTTGAAGTAAAATGTGGATCTCGATCTGATACTATAGAAACAGGCACTCCATGCCTAGAGATAATTTCATTAATATACAATATGGCAAGGTGATCTAAGTTATGAGTAATGTTAATAGGTAAAAAGTGAGCTGATTTGGTTAAACGGTCAACTATTACCCAAATGGCATTATGGTCCTTTTGTGTAGATGGAAGGCCTACAACAAAGTCCATGGTTATATGTTCCTACTTCCACTCAGGAATCGGTAAGGGTTGAAGTAAACCATTGGGCTTGTGATGCTTAGCCTTAACCCTTTGACACGTGATGCCCATTCAACTATTTCTCTTTTCATATTTGACCACCAAAAGTGTTGACATAAATCTTTGTACATTTTAGTATTGTCAGGATGTATGGAAAATTTAGAATTATGAGCTTCGTTTAAGATTTCATCTTTCAAGGCTTGATTTAACGGAACCCAGATTCTATCTTCATATCTTATTATCTGGTAACGACAATACTAGAGTCATGCTCAGTCGCTTCTTCAACTCTTGGAAGCACTTTTCACATTTATTTGTCCAGACGTGTTTCACCGTCTTTCGAGTTAAATTGGTTAGTGGGGTTGCTATTTTTGAAAAATCCTTTATAAATTGCCGATAATAACCCGCTAAACCGAGAAAACTTCTTACATCTGTTGGAGTTATTGGTTGTTCCCAATTCAAAACCGTTTCGATCTTAGTTGGATCTACTGATATTCCATTCTTGTCAATTACATGACCTAAAAATTGAACTCTCTTTAACCAGAATTCACACTTGGAAAACTATGCATAAAGTTTTTCCTTTCGCAATATCTCCAAAATGACCCTCAAGTGTTCAGTATGCTCTTCCCGTGTTTTCGAGTATACCATAATATCGTCGATAAACACTACAACAAATTTGTCCAAACATGGTTTAAACACTCATTTCATTAAATCCATAAATGCTGCCAGTGTGTTGATTGATTTCACAATCAATGAATACGTGCAAGTATACACGGTCAACAAGTAATAAAGTGAAAGTAGAGTATCGTTCCCACGAGGAATTATTTAATAAAAATCACCAAGTACTAATTCTTAAACAAATCAATTTTATTTAAACAACCAATAATTGTGATTTCTAGATTTAAGAAAACTAAATTAAACAAAACAAAAAGATTATTCTAAAAGAAAGTAAATAAACAACTAATAATTGATGGAATTCAGATAAATAAGAATTAAGACTCCAATATCCCCAATTATGAATTATAAATCAATTATTCAACTATCCTAATTATTATATCTACTGAATTGTTAACAGAAATTCTCAAATGCCAAAAGCCCTCTCTCGAGTGATCAATTGCCTTCTATTTAACCCAGATTAATTTTGCTATATCTTTATGCAAAACAATTGAATTAAACTCGCTACAAACCCAATTCCTCTTATGTTACATGCGACAAATAGATATTCTCATTCTATTCACAAACCTAATTATTCACTGTGCAAATAACTAAGTCACATGTCACCAAGCCCAGTTCTAACCCTAGAATTCCTTTCCCAATTCCTTCTAGAGTAACAAGGTAATTATTGATCAGATAATTAATTAATAAGCTCAAAGCAAGATGAACAATTCACTTCAACACAAATAATTGGAATAAATCAAATAACTAATTTATAGCCATAAAAAGTTTAATTGAAATCTTAATAAAAGATTTAGTTCATAATTAATGAATTAAAACCAAGAATCCACAATTGAATAAACATTAAAAGATAAAAGTATGATAAGAGAAGATAATAGAATCTGTTGTCAGCAAATCTGATGCTCCCCTCTTGCTCCTGCTCTTGATCTTCAATGATCTCCAAGTTGCTTCAATCTCCAAAACTAATAAGAACTAGGATTAATGTCTAATCTAATGGAGTGTTTAATCTAGTCTACTCTATGTAATCCTCCTCTATTTTATGCCTCCCATCATGTATTTATAGGTTACAAGTCAAATTTTTAGGTTAGGAACAAACTCAATCCAATTTGGAGTCAAAAAGGTGTCAAAATTCGCCCAAAAACGCGTACAAGCCTTCCCAGCCTCTTCCCCAGCGCCCCAGCGCTGGGCACGGCGCTGGGATTCTGCCCCCCTAGCGCCCCGGCTCTGGAATTACATAGAGAAAAAGCGCCCCGGCGCTGGAAGTTTTTCTGGAATTTTCTGCTCCGACGTGCTTTGGGAAAATGGCCATAACTTCTTCGTCCGAACTCTGATTTCGATAATTCAAGATGTTCCGGAAAGAGGAGAAGTAGATCTACAACTTTTATTCTTTAAGTGTTTCGAAATAAGGTCCGTAGAAATACTCAAATTGGCTCTGAAGTGACTGCTGTGTAAATGGCAAGCCGAAAACGCGAATCTAGCCACCCCAAACGTCGATCCAAGTAACTTTTGTTCCAAATCCTACAAAACAATGTAAAACATGCATGAATGGACACAAATACTTAAAAACTATTCTAAAAGACTTAAGAACAACAATGAATTAGGCCCGAATGTATCCAATTCATGTGTATAAAACTCACTCATCAAATACCCCCAAACTTAAACATTTGTTTGTCCTCAAGCAAAAACACAAAAGAACTAAAAATAAATAAACTAACTCAATTACATGAATGCATATGCATGATCTACTTCCTAATATACATACGAACCTAGTAATAAATCAGTATGATATATAGCAACAGGCCTCAAAGTTATCATTGATACTCAAACAATATATATGATCAAATCAAAGTCCATAACTCTAACCAGTTAGTCAATCCAAACATGTCATCACCCATGTTGTGTGTGTGTGCTTGTTAACCATTCTAACCAACCACAATTCAAGATAATCACATAACAAACTTCTTAAAAAGAAAATTTTAGTTCCAATTCAATTACTTTTGTGAACATGACAACTCCGGTTAAAACTAAACAATTACCAAGTCTAAGGGTAAATACAAGATTTATTTATACTTTTATTCAATCACGAGGGCATTTTTGCTCTTTCTCGTGTTTTTTTTTTCATTTTTTTTTATTTTCTCATGGCTGTACAATGTCTTATTCCCTTTGGCTTTTCAGTGCTACCTTAACGAGCTTTCGACCAACGACTCCCAAGCCATTAAGACCTTAGGGCGCTAGGTGTAAAGACAATCCCCTCGGGCTTACTTACTCAAGTAACAAAGGCCACAAAACTAGACAAGCATGCCACGGTGTTTATTCATTTTTTTTCTTTTTCTAGATTTTCTATTTTTTTTCTTTTCATCATTTTTTCTCTTTTTTTTCTCTTTTTGTAATATATATATCCCATAGATTCCCCCAAACTCAAGCTTTTACGTCATTCTAACCTTTACCGCCAGTTCACTAATTTCCTTAAATTTTAACCAAGATTTTCCCTCAGAAACAAATTATGAAACCCTTGAACCAAGTAGATTAAAACAGTTAAACTTTAAGTGCAAACCGGTTACATAAGTTTCAGACAGGCTCAGATTATCATCATGATTAAAATTAGAACTCATTATCAATTATCAACACTGCTCAAGTTAACAATTAATACCAATTTTATCATAGGCCGAGCTAAGACCACACCAACCAATTACACAGATTCATGCAAAAAAAAATACAATTATACTGCATGAACATATACTAATATAACCTATATATGAATATTCCAATAACTACCATGTACTATATGCAACCTAAAAAAACACAATGCTAACACAAAAAAAATGAACTACTATGCAGATAACTAACTATATGCAATACGACACTAAAATGCCCCCAAACTTAAACTAGACATTGTCCTCAATGACTAAATTGGAAAAAATTAAAGCAGAGGACTTCCCTGAAAATATAGCAATCTTCCTCATTGTCCGCTAAGTTTGGAGAATAGGCTAGGGACATAGAAAAATTGGACACCACATTTGAATTTGACTTGAATAACATGTACATCATGATAGAAACACTTTTATTAAATCCTAAATAAATGCAAATTCAAAACTACTAATATAAAACTTAACAAAAACTAAAAATAAAAATTAAACTTGGGTTGCCTCCCAATAAGCGCTTGTTTTATAGTCTCAGCCTGACTTCTTCAATTCTCTATCCAATTCCTCTTCGAAAGTTGAGGAACCCTCCTTCCATCGGAAATAATATAGCTTTTGGTAGGTTCCCATTTACGATAGCCATTGTATTAAAGTCACCTAGCATGATCTTTTTAGATAGGATCCCCATTAAGTACGACAAACCACTAGGTGCTTTCCCCATTGTGTTTGTGATCAAATTATGGCATGGAAGCTTGTCAAACACAATGGGCTCTTCCTCTATCTTCTCCTTTTCAACCCACCACGACTCCACAGCTGTACTAGCTCTTATGTCACAAAGAACTTTGCCGACGACATGACTGCCAATTGGGCATGGTTTTGCAAAATTGCCCGGATTCTTGAACTTTGGTGGAGAAGGTGCATGGGACACTATCAAAATTAGCTCATCTTCATTGGTGCTCAAAGTTTGATCTTTGCCAATCTCTTTTTGTTGGTCTCCAAGTCTTTCCTCTCTTTTAACATCTATATCATTTGGCACATCCGATTGCAGATTTGGTTCGGGCTCATCATCAGTCTCGTCATCCATGTCATAGAGCCAAGTGTATTGAGGATGGTTGTTCAACGCATGTGCTATCTGCCCCAATTGATTTTCTAGATTCTTTAACGATGCTCCTTGGCTTTGCAAATGCAGCTCTATTTGATTAAATCTTTTGTCCTGTTCCTCGTTCCTTTTGTCAGAAGCTCTAATGAATTTTTCCAAGGCTTCCTCCCAATTTGAATGTTCTTCCTGTTGTAGTGGAGGTGGACACGAGAAATCCGGTGGGTATGTTGGACTTGGAGCATAAAATTGATCTTGATTGTTACTCCATGAAAAATCCGGGTGATACCCCCAATCCTGATGATAGTTGTTGGGATAGACATAACTGTTGGGGTAATCACCACTATACTGTACCGGCTCGAAACTGATGGCGCATTGATGACTCATATGATTTCCAGCACAATAATCACAAGTAACCGCCACACTTTGACGACGTTGAGCTTTAAAAGCTTCAAGCATCCTCGAAAGTGTCTCCATCTGTGTTGACAATGCAGAAAGTTTCTTGAGTCTGTCAATCTCCGCTCCCCGTGATTGAGTCATGTTCGTGTATGGCCATTGATACGCAAAGTCATCCATGGTACCTAAAAAGAGAGAAATATAGGAAGGGAATGAGAAATAAAAATAAAAATAAAAATGTTTAAATTAATACTAATTTGATTGAAATTAATATTGGTAAATAATTATTAAATTAATTCCCCGGCAACGGCGCCAAAAACTTGTTGATTGATTTTACAATCAATGAATACGTGCAAGTATACACGATCAACAAGTAATAAAGTGAAAGTAGAGTATCGTTCCCACGAGGAATTATTTAATAAAAATCACCAAGTACTAATTCTTAACCAAATCAATTTTATTTAAACAACCAATAATTGTGATTTCTAGATTTAAGAAAACTAAATTAAACAAAACAAAAAGGTTATTCTAAAAGAAAGCAAATAAACAACTAATAATTGATGGAATTCAGATAAATAAGAATTAAGACTCCAATATCCCCAATTATGAATTATAAATCAATTATTCAACTATCCCAATTATTATATCTACTGAATTGTTAACAGGAATTCTCAAATGCCAAAAGCCCTATCTCGAGTGATCAATTGCCTTCTATTTAACCCACATTAATTTTGCTATATCTCTATGCAAAACAATTGAATTAAACTCGCTACAAACCCAATTCCTCTTATGTTACATGCGACAAATAGATATTCTCATTCTATTCATAAACCTAATTATTCACTGTGCAAATAACTAAGTCACATGTCACCAAGCCCAGTTCTAACCCTAGAATTCCTTTCCCAATTCCTTCTAGAGTAACAAGGTAATTATTGATCAGATAATTAATTAATAAGCTCAAAGCAAGATGAACAATTCACTTCAACACAAATAATTGGAATAAATCAAATAACTAATTTATGGCCATAAAAAGTTCAATTAAAATCTTAATAAAAGAGTTAGTTCATAATTAATGAATTAAAACCAAGAATCCACAATTGAATAAACATTAAAAGATAAAAGTATGATAAGAGAAGATAATAGAATCTGTTGTCAGCAAATCTGATGCTCCCCTCTTGCTCCTGCTCTTGATCTTCAATGATCTCCAAGTTGCTTCAATAACTAGGATTAATGTCTAATCTAATGGAGTGTTTAATCTAGTCTACTCTATGTAATCCCCCTCTATTTTATGCCTCCCATCATGTATTTATCGGTTACAAGTCAAATTTTTAGGTTAGGAACAAACCCAATCCAATTTGGAGTCAAAAAGGTGTCAAAATTCGCCCAAAAAAATGTACAAGCCTTCCCAGCCTCTTCCCCAGCGCCCCAGCGCTGGGCACGACGCTGGGATTTTGCCCCCTAGCGCCCCGGCTCTGGAATTACATAGAGAAAAAGCGCCCCGGCGCTGGAAGTTTTTTTGGAATTTTCTGCTCCGACGTCCTTTGGGAAAATGGCCATAACTTCTTCGTCCGAACTCCAATTTCGATGATTCAAGATGTTCCGGAAAGAGGAGAAGTAGATCTACAACTTTCATTCTTTAAGTTTTTCGAAATAAGGTCCGTAGAAATACTCAAATTGGCTCTGAAGTGACTGCTGTGTAAATGGCAAGCCGAAAACGCGAATCTAGCCACCCCAAACGTCGATCCAAGTAACTTTTGTCCCAAATCCTGCAAAACAATGTAAAAAATGTATGAATGAACACAAATACTTAAAAACTATTCTAAAAGACTTGAGAACAATAATGAATTAAGCCCGAATGTATCCAATTCATGTGTATAAAACTCACTCATCACAGTGCATTTGTCAATTCGAAAGACATTACAACAAACTCATAATGTCCATAACGTGTCCTAAACTCTGTTTTCGGCACATCCTCCTTTCTTACCTTTAGTTGATGATATTTGTCCTAAGGTCAATCTTTGAAAAGTGTTCGACCCCCTTTAATTGGTCAAACAAATCATCAATCCTTGGTAAAGGATATTTATTCTTAATGGTTAATTTATTTAGTTCTCTATAATCTATATAGAACCTCATACTTTCATCCTTCTTCTTTACAAACAATGCTGGTTCTCCCCATGGTGAAACACTAGGTTGTATGTACTTTTTATCTAAGAGTTCATGTAATTGTATGAGTAACTCTTTCAGTTCTATAGATGCCATTATGTACGGTGCCTTAGAAACTGGTGTCGTTCCAAGTGCAAGATCAATGGCGAACTCAATTCCCCGATTTGGAGGTAAACCTGGTAAGTCATCCGGAAATATATCGGGAAAATCCTTAACTATTGGTATTTGATCTAGTTTTACTCCTTCCTGTCGAGTATCAACTATATAGGCCAAATACCCTAAACAACCCTTTCTAAGTAATCTTTCTACCTAAACTATAGTCAAACATCAAGATTGATTAGGTGAACAACTACCGTTGAACACTATCTTTGACTTCGATGCAGTCAAAAGGTTTATACGTTTTTGATGACAATCAATCATCGCGTTATGGTTAACTAACCAATCCATTCCTAAAATTACATCGAATTCTCCCAACTGAATTGGTATAAGATCTACCACAAAATTGTGTCCTTTTATCACCACACTACAGTTCATATGTATGGTTTTAACTGGAATCTTTTCATTATTCGCAATTTCTACACAAAATGCTTTGTCTAAATTTTCACAAGGCATATACAAGTTTTTAGAAAAAACTTTTAGACACAAAAGAACAAGTAGCACCAAAATCGAATAACGCATATGCATTTAAAGTGTTGATAGGGATGATACCTGTCACCATGTCCTGTGAAGCAACAGCATCCCTCACCGACATATTAAATGTTCTCGCGGTAGGTCAATTCTGAATTCCAACTATAGCTACTATTGACTGATTATTCCTGGTACTCTATTTCCCTTTCCTCCTTGGTTATTGGGTTTGGGACAATTCTTTGAGAAATGGTCTGACAAACCACAATTAAAACATTTATTTTTATTTGGAAGAGGACATTGTGGAGAAAGATGTCCCGATTGTCCACAATTATAACATTTTCTATCTTGTTTAATGTTATTATTACTAAAGTTATTATTAATATTACCCATCTTTTTCCTGGGTTATTGGAAAAAGTAGTATCCCATTTCTGTTTGTTATTAAACCCACCTGAGCTGGGTTCGGTCCTAAGTTTCCCTTTCTCATTTTGACTCTTCTTTTCCTGGTGAAATTTAGCAAGACTTTCATTTTCGCTTTCGGGTATAGTAGCTTTCTCGAGTATTTCTGAGAAAGTCTTTATTTGGAGCACCAATAACTTACTTCGTATCTGAGGTTTCAAACCTTCCTGATACCTACGAGTCTTTCTAAGTTCAGTGGTTACCTGATGAGGAGCAAACCAGGACAGTTCCTTGAACTTGACTGTATACTGAGTTACAGTCAGGTCTCCTTGTTTTAATTCTAGAAATTTTACTTCCATACGATATTTCAAGGATTGGGAAAAATAGTTTTCAAAGAATAACTGTTTCAATCTATCCTTGATTCCCACCAGTAATTAGCCTCACTTTTAAAGAAAAAGATTGCAAAAGATGTCTTTTGATTATTATTAACATTGGTTACTAGGAAAAATTTCTCTATTTCAGAAATCCAAATTTGTACATCGACAGGTTCTGATGTACCTTTAAATTTAGGTGGTCAAACTAATTTAAAAACTTTAAAAGATGTGTTTTAGATCATAGGTCAATTTATAGCTCCTAACATAAGGTCTACTAACTGCTGGGTAGAATTATCATCATTATTCGTTTCTCTTTGGGGTCTTCTGGTTGGTGGCATGATTCTATATAAAACAACAACAAAAATTCACATAAAAATTTGAATAACATAAACATATCGTTTATTTATATATCACAAGAGTTGTACGAAACAACTTAGTAGTTTACACATACTACTAGCTTACATACCACTAGTTATATTACAAACTTTGAATGCTTATATATTCATACTAATATAGAGCATTCAAACACTTACACTACCCTCTAGAATTGATTGATATCATCAAATGAATCCTGAATCATGTGGCATACCACAGATCGATCTATCAGATAGGCAGTTTTCTTCTCCTCCATCGGATATCGAACTACTCGACGCTGCAAATCATTAAAAGTATCTCAAACACCCAGAGATATTTTAAGGAGTCTTGACTGAATTTCCTTTCTGCCCCTTTGTGCATGGTGCAATTGTACTTTTATTCGGTGACTAGTTCCCCTCTCATGTTGTAGCATTCCCTCATATATATCTGCCCTAAACTTAATTTTATTATTCTCATATCATGTTGTTTTCATTAGTGATGCCATTGCTTCATCATGTTCATCAATTCTCATTAATTGTCCTGCTACTGGATCTTCCTATTCCTCAGCATCTAGTAGTTATTGATCATGAAGAAATTCTTCATCCTCTGCATTACTAGATATAAATGACTCAATTTGTGGTGGATTGTTTACTATCACCATTTCTTCAGCATTGGAGTTGGCCATCCATAAAAGAAAACTCCTTTAATACCGGTATAGAAATTTACACAACATAATATTTTTAATATTATATTTTATGTGTACTTTAATATTTTTAATGTTATATTTTATGTGTACTTTAAAATTTTTACAAACTCAAAGACTATATACTAAGATTTCTCTTCCTTATATCTATAGCCTTGAGGCTTTGATACCAAACTTGTAACGCCCCCATATCTATACTCCTATGGTATCCGATATGGTGCTTACTACGAATCAATATAATGCATTTAAATCTATACACTCATGGTATCTGATTATAAGCTTATATTAAATTGAGGGACTATCAGATATAATTATCATAGATCCAAGATTCACAGTATCCCATAACAGATGACAATTCTCAAGAGAACTGTTACTGTGTTTGGATACCCTCACTTAGAGATATGAATTGTATCTGTGAATAGAATCTATCTATCCAAAATTCAGAGTACCAGTATTAACAGGAACATTCCACATTACTAATACCCTCACCCACATGTATAGTCTACGCCATGTGAATTTATACTATCATATTGATAGTAACTATCTATCCGAAATTTAGAGTATAAATAACAACATGAACATTCCATGCTATTAATACCCTCACTCAGATAAATAGTTCCCAATGATCTCAACTAGATTTGAAGAATTCTAAATTACATCTATATATGTAAGAAAACAAGGTTGCGAAAATAAAAGATGATATATATATATATATATATATATATATATATATATATATATCATAAATATTAAGGTTCGATTACATGATTCTCATAACGAGTTTCTTATTACAAAGTATTCAACTAGACATGAATATAACCTAAGCTAAGCAGGGACGCTTCCCTTTATCTACTCCAGATGTTCCAGGGTTACCATCTAATACTGCAAAAGGAATAATTTGCAAGGGTGAGCTATGACATGCTCAACAAATTTTATATATATAACAATATATGAATTGAAGAAATATAACAGTTCAAAGTTTGACTGATAGTTGTTACCATTTTCTGGATTTTCTTTTCAACCATTTATGGACTTTTATTTCTGTCAGTCACACCGACTTAGAAACTTTGTTTAGATATGAGATATGGGATCAGCCTACTCATTATCCTAGGAGTATGCAACTCATCCTACCAGTGCTCAAGTGCACCCAAATTAATGTCAATATATTATCGACCGATTCTTGATCCCTTACGGGATACACAACTTCATTATAGGATGTCTTACCAACCAATTTGGTTTGACACAATAGTTTGTGCTCAATAATCAATATGAAAAACCAATTCATTTCTTAGTTATGCTGAAACTATAGCGATAACCTTACAATAAAAAGTAATTCAAATGTAGGTGTAGTGTATCATATCATCAGCATACCAAGATAAAAAATTTGTTCAACGAATAAACAGGGTTTGAGAAATTTGCGTAAGTAGTTAGGATTTAAGAAAACTTGCTCGATAAGATATTTAAGGTTAGACAACTTGCCTGAGCGTAGATCAGTCAAGTTATGCTACTCGATTCGTTTAATAAACACCTACGATGTTCATATATATAAATCTAACACGTTAGTATTGATAACAATACTTAAATACAACATTTACATAAGATCGGGTTAGATTTGATAGAGTTTCGGTGTTCAATGCCTTTACCGAATATTAAATAAGTAGATATATGAACTGCATTTTATTTATAAGCTTTATTATATATATAGGTAATTTATATATCCATTATAATAATTTCTAGAAGCTTATAATAATTTTTAAATATTTCTTTATCCCTTAAATGATTTTTAAATTATTTATTTCTATTTTTAGATAATTAATATTTACTTAGAATTTTACAAAAACTTTGTTTATTATTTTTAAATAATTTATATCCATTTATTATGATTTTTATATAATTAATATTATTTTCAATAATTATTTAGTATTTATAAATAATTATTCTAATTACTTTATTATTAAATTAATTATTAATAATATCCAAATAAAATAAAATATTTATTAAATTTATGTAAAAATATCAGAAATTATTTATAATAACTTAATATAATTTTTAAGACTATTTTTGTGTTTATTTATATTTATTTATTAATTATTTCTAATTTTTATAAATTATTTTCTAGAAAAATAATTTTTGTCTGTCGCTAAAGCCCTACAGTGAAAGGAAGTGTCGCTATAGGTGTTCTTGAGCTTCTGGGCAGTCAGTCGGTCATGGTTGAGGGACCAGTTTGACCACGATCTATTTAGCTATGGTTTATGATTCTGGGTTAGGACAAGTATTAGTGTTATAGTACTCATACAGTAGTACAACAACAAATGATAAGTAGGTTTTATACCTACTTATTGGATATCAATTCACGAGAATTATACTCATCTCAAGTAGATTTTATTATGTTTTTATGCATTTTATGTTTGTTTAGCATTTCTTTTAGTTGAACTCCTAAAGCAAGGAAAGACGTGGATTGGCATGGTGATACGAACTAACAAGGACTATGCATGGTGGACATGGATACATGAGGAACTAAAGCAGTGGATGAGCGTTGTGTAGAAAAAGCAAGATGGCGGAAAAACAACGAGCATGTAGCAGCAGAACATCAGAGTGCAGGACACAGAAGCAGCGCGGCCGCGCTGCTAATCAAGCCAATTCTTGCGCGCCCGCGCTGTCTGTCTGCAGAAACCAAAATTTCACTCACGCGCGGTCACTCCTAAAACAAGAAGGAACATTGCGCGCCCGCGCTAGAGCCTCGACAGTGATACACATCACTCTCTCGCGCCCATTTTGTACTGGGATCACCCGCGGCCGCGCGAGTCCTCTAAAGTTGTTTGTTTACTTATTTTTAAATTCGAATTTTGGGCGCTTGATATTATCTAAAACTATTCTGGTTGGCACCAGACATGGATTTATGTTTTTTTTATCAGTTTTCATCCAACAAGTTAGGGCTCTTAGTTTTGAACCAGTTTAAGGGAGATTTTGATAAAAGTTTGAGATATTCTACATCTTCTCTTGAATTTAGTTGTTGAATAATTAATCATTTCATT
Organism: Panax notoginseng; assembly: GCA_016801055.1. Classification (NCBI taxonomy): domain Eukaryota; kingdom Viridiplantae; phylum Streptophyta; class Magnoliopsida; order Apiales; family Araliaceae; genus Panax; species Panax notoginseng. The sequence goes on from CM029015.1 coordinate 138,168,722, forward strand.
TTCTTGGAGATTATTGGTGATGTGGAATAGCATATTGGAACGGATTCTGCAAATGATTTTAATCAATTCTTTTTCCTCTCTCATTTGTGCTATTTGATTCCATGTGTTACTACAATCCCATAATGGTTTTCGGTTCAGAAATGAACTAAACTCCATTATAGGATTCTAACGGATTTTGATATGTAGTCTATACTTACATGCCTGATTGTTTGATTGTATATTTATCATCTGATTATCTATTATGATTGAGCATAGTGAATGAATGATTGATCACCATTCATCATATATACTTAGATGGATTTGAAAAATGAAATATAAGTATGAATATAATCATAATAGCATACGTTTATGAGGCTGAGTTGTTTAGCGTTGTAATTCGTGAACCGGATAGAAATATATTGTTTCATCGTGTGTAGTAATGTAAGAGCCTGTGCTTTAATTCATTATTGCTGCAATTTCACATAGACATATTGTGATTTTGGTAATAGTGTTGATTACATAATTTCTATCATATGTGGAGTTTATTTAAACAGGTCATAAGTCATTGAAAAATGGTTATGTCTACTTTTGTGCTCTTGGCTAATTTTTCATGATGAATATATAAGCTTTACATGATGGTAATAGTTAGATGAAGTATTAAATGAAGTTAGAATCTCATTCTTTCCATATTTGATTACATTAAATTAGTATTGTTTTTTTAAGTATTAATTAAGTTTAGAATTACTTAAAATTGCGAATTATTCGTTTAAGCATATAGAAATAGTGAAATAGTTGATGTATGATAATTAAGACTTAAAACCTTTCTCCATGGATCGATACTTTTCTTACACTGTACTACTTTTTGACCCATGTATGCTTGCATGAGTTATAGTCCTTTTGTTAAAACTAAAAAGGAGGCAACAACAAACAAATTTTGTGCTTTAACCTACATATAACAAGAAGTTATAGAGGCTCAAAGTCACTGTCAGAGCTGTTCTTGAGTTTCTGGGTAACCTAGAGCAGTGGTCATGGTCGGTCAACGGTTTTGTGGCTTTCATAACTCTGATTCTATGTAATAGATTTGTATTGTGTTTGTTGTAATATGTAGTATATATGTCAAGGTACATATATATAACACTGATTTGGACAAAGCATAATTCTAAGGTCTCAATCTATGCTGGTCAAAGTACAGCCAACAGTTGTTCTTCGTGTTCATCAGTTTTCTGGGTAACCCAGAAAACTTGGTCAAGCTCGGTCAACGACTTTTGACCATTAATTCCAGTAATCCTATGAGTTGTTTAAGTAAATTAAGATCATAGATATGTAGTATGTATAGAAAGGTGTTAATCTATTAGAAAAAGTTACAAAAACAACAACCAGAAAGCGATCAAAAGGCTGGTCAAAGTAGCCGGCTCAAACGGTTCTTGAGTTTTCTAGGTAACCTAGAAAACAGAACTCGTGATCGGTTAACCACCTTTGACCACCTATAACTTGCAATATATGGTTCTAATGAACCCGTTTTCTTTTCTAGATTAAAGACCTACTATCAGGCTACAAATAACATACAAATAATAGACCTAATCATAAACACATTTGAATCTACAAGCTTTGACATTCGACTGTCAGGCTTGATTTTTCAAAATTCCTAGATTACTAAAAACACTTATTTAAGTCATCTAGATGTTATGAAAATGTGTTCTATCAACCTAACATACTTTCTAACATACTAATACATAATTCTAAATATCTAAACAACAAATTTATCTAAGCATCAAAGATCTAGCTATAAATTAGGGTTTGCACCTTTCTTGCTTGATTTTGGATTCTAGCTTTTGAATTGGTTGCTGCTATCACCCAGGCATGATTTGGTATGTTTATAAGAGTGTCTAGGCTTATAGAATTCATGAGTTTACACTGAGCTTGGGTCTCCTTTTAGAAAATTCTTTAACTTGGCTTTTTGGTCATTTTTCCACCTACTTGCCTCCTAAAAGATCTTATCTATGACTCTCCTGGTGCTTGGGAGTTTGGAAGCATGTCATGTGATGTTTTGGGACTTGTGTGGCTGATTCATAACCTACTTGTAAGTTTGTTGACCAAATTAGTAGCTTAATTATGCCCTAATCTTCATTAATCTTGATTAGAATTTTGTTTTTAATGATTAGGGTTGTTTAATGATGTTTATTAGTACCTAATTGAAGTGTAGTAATCATGATTAGGTGTTACGATAACCTATATAGGGTTAATTTAGCTAATTAGGGTTAGGTTTATAAATTAGGGTTATATTTTGTTAATCAGGGTTAGGGTTTATTAATCTAGGGTTACTAACCTAGCTTCCCCACAAATATACCGAAAAGTCCATTTTCGAAAGAAATTTTTTAAGCACGAGGTGTCAAGCACGTTAATTTTCGGACAAAAATTTATTTGACCAAATTTGTTAAACAGAGTATATATTAACACTGTAAGACCCCAACTTTTATAAATAAAGATGAATTTTCTATAAATATCATTTTTGAATATTATGGAGTTAATTTGATATAATGTTATTGTTGTAGATAATATTTATAAATTTTGCAAAGTACGTAAGTTGTTATATAATATTCGATTGGTCGAGGAATATTCGTTTTAACAGGGAATATTCATACAACGACACAATCATTGGTGGACCCCACAACGGAATTATTGTTGGATTGAGAAAACGACAAAAATATTTTATTAAAAATAATGGCGGAAGTTTTACCATTGATACTGTTGAACTACTCGGTAGTAAAAGTACAGTAATATGTGTGGTTGCATAGTAGCACACGGTATTAATTATTAATGCTTATGTGAGAAGTCACTCAGTTTGATTCAATTATTGTCAGTTAATAATATGAATTATTTAGCGATAATGAAGTTTTGTTTTATTCGTATTATTAACATAATAAAACAGAAACATCTTTTTATATAAAACAGAATACTTTATTAAAGTTATTCTATAAATAGAATATGTTATATTTTATTTAAATGATTTTTCTTTAAATATGGACCGTCATATTAAAGTAATCAATCTGGACCGTTCATGGATTAGTTACTATGCATTCCATTTTTCTACAAATAGCAGCTCATTACTTCATTATTTCTTACGAATTCACTGAACTCTAGAGAGAGAAACTATAAAGAGAAACTATAGAGTGAGAGAAGAAAAGTATTCTGCTACTTAACTACTTCATTATTTTAGTTCTTCTTTAAAACGGTAAGGGGTGTTATTCTTTCTTATTTATGAAGAGAACTGTTGTTATTTCATTTATTATTATTCTGTTGGAATAACCTGTATACGCGGTCTACCCTATACTTGGTGACATTCTTCTATTATTCTGTTGGAACATCCTATCTGTGTGTTTTACATCGGACCTGGTTCCGTCTTTATTATTATTCTGTTGGAACATCATGTCTGTGTGTTTTACACCGGACCTGGTTCCGTCTTTATTATTATTCTGTTGGAATATCCTCTCTGTGTGTTTTACACCGGACCTGGTTCTGTCTTTATTATTATTCTGTTGGAATATCCTGTCTGTGCGTTTTACGCCGGACCTGGTTCCATTATTTATTATTCTGTTGGAATAACCTGTCTGTGTGGTCTATCGCATGCATGGTGATTTTTTTTGTTATTCCATTCTTTATTATACTCAGTTGGTTAAGTTTTGACTTCTATACTCCATGAAATTTGTGGAATATCCTTGATAATTGCGTTTCATCCAGTATTTTTTCATGAAAATATTCTTCTAAGCATTCTTGAATTTTACTCCACAAAGCAGTATCATGTTGACAATTTGGACGTTGTTAATTCTTGGATAAATTAATTCTTGAACTTGTTTTATTGAATTCTTATATCATTGTCATCATCCTCATGTTTATAAAATGTTGAAAGTCATCTGTGGCCTGTAGTGCATAGATGGACTTGGTATGATTATGACCAGGGATTATTCGGTATAATCATGACCGTAATGTTACAAATGATGTGGTAAAAGTCCTCGTTGGCCCGTAGTGCATTGATGGACAGTTGTTGGCATGATCATGACCATTAATGAATACACGAATATCCTTGGCCGTAGTGCAGGGGTGATTCGATGATGTGGATTATTTTATTAAGCTGAGTCCCAGCGATAACAGTGTTGAAAAACCTTTTAAATCATAGAAGAGAGTAGATTTTATTTTTTTACTTGACTCTTTTAATGGATTGCTTGTTTCGCTGCTGTTAAACTTGATGTTCATTATATTTTATCAGTTTAACACTGTTGAAGGCTAATGATAATTTATTCTGCATTATCTTAGTCATAATATTTCTTACTAGGCTAGCTGAGCTCACCCTTTTTTCACTGTTCTCTTCAGGAAATGAGAATATAGCTGGGACGAGTCGGGGAGCGGAGTGATGGACCAGATAATAGTATTAGTAGTCCTCACCATTCTGTTAAATAGTGTGACAATAATTGTAATGAGGACTCCTTTTGAGTTTGTATAGTCTCTAGTAGACAATAATTGTATTCAAACTCACAATTATATTTTGTCGTATTGTACACGACAGTTGTATTAGTAAGTTATATTTGTATTCTGTACCATGTATCTGACGACCCAAGATGGGTGATGTATACCTAATTTTGGGGGCGTCACAGTTGGTATCAGAGCTTAAGGATATGATCCATGGCTAAGATGTGAGAATAGAACTAGGATGGGAGAGACGGGGAATTCCTTCGCTAGTATGACCTACCTAAGTTTATTTGCATGGTATTTAATTGGTCGGTCAGAATATAAGGATAATATATGACATATCAATTAACTTTTGTTTTGTGGCAGTATCTGAAAATGGCATTCGAGAATGTTGAGAATAGCAATGGAGCACAGGCGACTGTTGATTCACCACATATCAATCAGGATAATGTGCATCAGGAAGGTGACAATCCTCATGCAAACAACAACACTGACCAGATGATGAATGATGGAATGTTCAGAAGCTTGATGCAGTTCATGCAACAGCAGGCGAGAGCGGCTCCTGTTCAAAATGTAGGTGAAAACACTGAAAACTCTCAGACGGTCACCGCTAAACAGTTCAAGAAACATGGATAAAGTAGATCACCAAGATATTTGATGTCTTGGGATGCTCCGAGGAGAAAAAGGTTCCCTTTGCCGCCTTTATGTTGCGAGGAAAGGCAGATTACTGGTGGGAATCGATTAAGCGTACTCAACCTGCAGCACTAAAGATGTCTTGGGAGAAGTTCCAAGAGCTGTTCAATGACAAATACTTTCCCGAAAGTGTTCTTCACATGAAGGATGTGGAGTTCATCAAATTGGAGAAGAATAATATGACCGTGTCGCAGTATGAGGCTAAATTTGCTGAGTTGTCCAGGTTTGCGTTCCACTTGGTGGATAATGAAGAGCGAATGACGCGAATGTTTTTACGAGGTTTGAAACCTGAGATACGTCAACATCTTATTTCTCATAAACTGTGTTTGTATTCAGATATTGTGAATAGGGCTCAGTTAGTGGAGCGCGATAACGAGTCAACGCAACCAAAAGAGAGCAGTCGACAAAATGATAATACCAGTGAGAGCAGTCATCGAAGCAGTGATAACAAGCGTGGTGGGAATCAATAGGCCAGAAATGGTAACCACTTCGGTGGTAATCAGGGCCAAAACAATAAGAATGGTCATTTCAAGAAGAGGAGATTCAACAATGATGAAAAGACGTCAGCACCAGCACCCGTTGTTAAGGAAGGAGAACGACCACCTATCATATGTTTCAAATGCGGAGGGGAGGGACACATCAGTCCAAACTGCGCGATGCCGTCTAAAGCATGCTATAATTATGGAAGAGAAGGTCATTTAGCTCGATTTTGTCGTTTACCAAAAACAAGTTCAGCCAGGATGGAGGCACCAAAGGCCGTCCCAGAAAAGTCAAAACCGGTAGTGCAAGGGAGAGCGTTTGTTGTGACCTCCCAGAAAGCAAGGAACCCGAATGAGGTCATCACGGGTAAGCTTATCATAAACTCTAACGAAGTCTATACTTTATTTGACACCGGTTCTACCCATTCTTTTATTTCTCCTACATGCGCTCATCGATTAAATTTGACTCCAGAGAAATTAGACTTTGACTTATCTGTTGAAACTCCATTGGGAGAAACCTTCATTACATCCACGATTTATAAGTTTTGTTTAGTTCAAGTTGGTACCCACACATTACCAGTCGATCTGATTTCATTAAAAATACTTGCATTTGACGTGATTCTAGGGATTGATTGGTTAACTACTCATCATGCAAAAATTGATTGTTTTCGTAAGGTTGTTAGCTTTCATATTCCTAATCGACCTATTATGCAAATTCAAGTAACCAAACCATTAAAATCAATCGCTGTCATCTCAAGCCATAAAGTTAATCGTTTATTAAAAAACGGATGTCAAGCTTTCTTAACTCATGTCACGGATCTAAACAAAAATACGTCAGTTTTGAATGATATTTTTATTTTTAATAAATTCCCTGACGTATTCCCTGAAGAACTTCCTGGCCTACCCCCAGAGCGTGAAATTGAATTTTGTATCGACCTTGAACCCGGTACAAAACCCATTTCCAAAGCCCCATATCGAATGGCTCCTATTGAACTTCAGGAGTTAAAGATCCAACTACAGGAATTGTTAGACATTGGCTTTATTCATCCTAGTACTTCTCCTTGGGGTGCTCCTATTCTATTCGTGAAGAAGAAAGATGGAAGTATGCGACTTTGTATTGATTATCGGGAGTTGAATCATGTCACCATCAAAAATAGGTACCCATTTCCACGTATTGATGACCTGTTTGACCAGTTGCAAGGAGCACAATTCTTTTCAAAGATCGATCTTCGTTTTGGATATCATCAGCTGAAGGTTAGAACTGAGGATATTCCAAAGACGGCTTTCAGAACTCGGTACGGGCATTATGAATTCCTAGTCATGTCCTTTGGATTGACCAATGCTCCTGCTGCCTTCATGGATATGATGAACCGGGTATTCAAGGAATATTTGAATCACTTTGTGGTCGTCTTTATTGATGAAATCCTTATTTATTCCAAAAGTCGCGAAGATCATGAGCAACACTTGAGGCTGGTACTCCAAAAGCTTTGTGAATACAAGCTTTATGCCAAGTTGAAGAAATGCACGTTCTGGCTGGAGGAGGTAGCATTCCTTGGGCACGTAGTATCAAGTCGTGGAATATCTATTGACCCGGCAAAGATTGAAGCTATTCAAAGCTGGGAATAACCTAAATCAGTAACCGAAGTACGTAGCTTTCTCGGTTTAGCTGGTTATTATCAGAGATTCGTGGAAGGATTTTCTCGAATCGCTACTCCACTAACTCAGCTGACTCGAAAAGATACAAAGTTCGGTTGGAGTGAAGAATGTGATAAGAGTTTTCAAGAACTTAAGAGGAGACTCATTTCAGCACCTGTTCTAACAATACCATCTGGCTCGGAGGGATTTATCATCTACAGTGATGCTTCGAGCAAAGGGTTGGGATGCGTTCTCATGCAACATGGAAAAGTCATAGCCTATGCATCAAGACAACTCAAGGAATATGAGAGGAATTATCCTACTCACGATCTAGAGTTGGCAGCTGTTGTCTTTGCACTTAAAATTTGGAGGCATTACTTGTATGGAGAGAAGGTGGAGATTTTTACGGATCATAAAAGCCTCAAATATTTCTTCACTCAAAAGGAACTCAACATGCGACAACGACGTTGGCTTGAACTGTTGAAAGATTATGATCATACCATTCAATACCATCCTGGAAAAGCGAACGTGGTAGCTGACGCATTGAGTAGAAGATCATATACAAGTACGAGTGCGATATTATCAACACAAAGGCCCATTTTGTGTGACTTGCAAAGGATAGAGATAGAGTTAAAGACTCTAGGGACCCATGTGATGATGGCGAATATACGAGTAGAACCGACTTTAATCGATAAAGTTAAAGCTGCTCAAGCTACAGACCTGGAGCTGATGCGTATGAGGAAGAAAGTGCAAGAAGGTGCTATGCCGGAAGCAAGAATCAATGAAGAAGGAATACTTCGAGTCAACTCCAGACTTTGTGTTCCTAACGACCCTGATTTAAAGTATGAAATCATGATGGAGGCGCACAACACACCGTTTGCAATCCATCCTGAGAGTACCAAAATGTATCATGATCTTCGTCATACATTTTGGTGGAGCAATATGAAGCGAGAGATAGCGCTGTTTATCTCAAGGTGTCTAACTTGTCAACGAGTCAAGGCGGAGTATCAAGTACCAAAATGTCCATTGCAACCACTTGAAATTCCAGAATGGAAGTGGGAGCACATTACCATAGATTTCGTTACCGGTCTTCCTAAGGTTTCTCAAGGTATTGGTGCGATTTGGGTCATTGTTGATAGATTGACCAAGTCTGCTCATTTTTTACCGATACGAGAAACTTATACACTTGACGTCTTGCTCGTATGTACATAAACGAGATTGTAAGACTGCATGGTATGCCAGTATCCATAGTTTCTGACCGAGACCCAAGATTCACTTCACGATTTTGGGTTAGTTTACAAAAAGCTATGGGCACGGATTTACGATTTAGTTCGGCATATCATCCTCAGACAGACGGACAATCAGAGAGGACTATTCAAACTCAAGAAGATTTATTAAGACTCTGTATCCTTGACTTCAAGGGAAGTTGGGACAAGTTCTTATCATTGGTGGAGTTTTCCTACAACAACAGTTATCAAGAAAGTATTGGCATGGCTCCATTCGAAGCGTTGTATAGAAGAAAGTGTCGTTCTCCAGTATGCTGGGATGAGGTGGGTGAAGCAACGTTGTTGGGACCGGAGTTGGTACGTATAACTACAGAAAAGATTCAAGCGATCCGACAACGTACAAAAACCTCACAAGATCGACAAAAGAGTTATGCTGATCTTCATTGAAAAGACGTGTAATTTGATATAGGAGATCATGTGTTCTTACGTGTTGCTCCATGGAAAGGAGTTACGAGATTTGGAAAGAGAGAAAAGCTCAATCCTCGATCCATCGGTCCATTTTTAATTTTCGATCGAGTAGGAACTGTGGCTTATAGACTCGTTTTACCGCCAAGTATGTCTCGTGTTCATAAAAACATATTCATGTTACATAAATATGTGGAAGACCCGAACCACATTATTGAGTTAGAACCGGACGAAATAGCAGAAGATTTGACGTATGAAAAAGTTCCTGTTCAAATCTTGGATAAGAAGGAACATATTCTACGCTCCAAGGTTATACCTCAAGTCAAAGTTTTATAGAGAAACCACGATGTTGAGGAAATGACTTGGGAGTTAGAATCTAAAATGAAATCAAGGTATCCTTACCTCTTCGACATACCAAGTACGTACCCTAATTTCGAGGGCAAAATTTCATAAGAAGGGGAGGTTGTAAGACCCCAACTTTTATAAATAAAGATGAATTTTTTATAAATATCATTTTTGAATATTATGGAGTTAATTTGATATAATGTTATAGTTGTGGGTAATATTTATAAATTTTACAAAGTACGCAAGTTGTTATATAATGTTCGATTGGTCGGAGAATATTCGTTTTAACAGAGAATATTCGTACAACGGCACAATCATTGGTGGACCCCACAACGGAATTATTGTCGAATTGAAAAAACGATAAAAATATTTTATTAAAAATAACGGCGGAAGTTTTACCATTGATACTGTTGAACTACTTTGTAGTAAAAGTACAGTAACACGTGTGGTTGCATAGTAGCACACGGTATTAATTATTAATGCTTATGTGAGAAGTCACTCAGTTTGATTCAATTATTGTCAGTTAAAAATATGAATTTTTTAGCGATAATGAAGTTTTGTTTTATTCGTATTATTAATGTAATAAAACAGAAACATCTTTTTATATAAAACAGAATACTTTATTAAAGTTATTCTATAAATAGAATATGTTATATTTTATTTAAAAGATTTTTCTTTAAATATGGACCGTCATATTAAAGTAATCAATCTGGACCGTTCATGGATTAGTTACTATGCATTCCATTTTTCTATAAATAGCAGCTCATTTCTTCATTATTTCTTACGAATTCACTGAACTCTAGAGAGAGAAACTATAGAAATAGAGAAGAAAAGTATTCTGATACTTAACTACTTCCTTATTTTAGTTCTTCTTTAAAACGGTAAGGGGTGTTATTCTTTCTTATTCATGAAGAGAACTGTTGTTATTCTATTTTTTATTATTTTGTTGGAATAACCTGTATACGCGGTCTACCCTATACTTGGTGACATTCTTCTATTATTCTGTTGGAACATCATGTCTTTGTGTTTTACACCGTACCTGGTTCCGTTTTTATTATTATTCTGTTGAAATATCCTGTCTGTGTGTTTTACACCGGACCTAGTTCTGTCTCTATTATTATTATGTTGGAACATCTTGTCTGTGTGTTTTACACCGGACCTGGTTCCGTCTTTATTATTATTCTGTTGGAATATCATGTCTGTGCGTTTTACGCTGGACCTGGTTCCATTATTTATTATTTTGTTGGAATAACCTGTCTGTGCGGTCTATCGCATGCATGGTGATTTCTTTTGTTATTCCATTCTTTATTATACTCGGTTGGTTAAGTTTTGACTTCTATACTCCATGAAATTTGTGGAATATCCTTCATAATTACGTTTCATCCAGTATCTTTTCGTGAAAATATTCTTCTAAGCATTCTTGAATTTTACTCCACAAAGCAGTATCAAGTTGACAATTTGGATGTTGTTAATTCTTGGATAAATTAATTCTTGAACTTGTTTTATTGAATTCTTATATCATTGTCATCATCCTCGTGTTTATAAAATGTTGAAAGTCATCTGTGGCCTGTAGTGCATAGATGGACTTGGTATGATTATGACCAGGGATTATTCGGTATAATTATGACCGTAATGTTACAAATGATGTGGTAAAAGTCCTCATTGGCCCGTAGTGCATTGATGGACATTTGTTGGCATGATCATGACCATTAATGAATACACGAATATCCTTGGCCATAGTGCAGCGGTGATTCGATGATGTGGATTATTTTATTAAGCCGAGTCCCAGCGATAACAGTGTTGAAAAACCTTTTAAATCATAGAAGATAGTAGATTTTATTTTCTACTTGACTCTTTTAATGGATTGCTTGTTCCGCTGCAGTTAAACTTGATGTTCATTGTATTTTATCAGTTTAACACTGTTGAAGGCTAATGATAATTTATTCTGCATTATCTTAGTCATAATATTTCTTACTGGGCTAGTTGAGCTCACCCTTTCTTTCACTGTTCTCTTCAGGAAATGAGAATATAGCTGGGACGAGTCGGGAAACGGAGTGATGGTCCAGAGGATAGCATTAGCAGTCCTCACTATTCTGTGAAATAGTGTGATAATAATTGTAATGAGGACTCCTTTTGAGTATGAATACTCTCTAGAAGACAATATTTGTATTCAAACTCACAGATTATGTTTGGTCGTATTGTACACGACAGTTGTATTATTAAGTTATATTTGTATTCAGTACCATGTATCTGGCGACCCAAGATGGGTGATGTATACCTAATTTTTGGAGGCGTCACACATACACCTCAATCGGATGCCCGGATTGAAGTTCTGAAAGTTTGAACGGATAACACGTTGCACGCGTGCACGTACTTCGAGACGGTGGAATCCGTAAAACTCGGGGTAGCCCGGGCAGCCGCAGGTGCATCTGCGGCTGCCACAGGTAAACCTGCGGCTCCCCCCTCTATAAGTAGAGGTCTTGGGGCAGCCATTTTGTACAGAGAAAAGGCGAGGAAGTCCTGTCCAATTTGCTCTGTACACACCCTAAACTGAGTGCTTTCTCATTTTAAACACTTGTGAGCTTATATTTGGCTATATTTTTATCGGTGGGAACCGAGTGTTCATCCAGTTAAAGCTATTGAAGTCTTCTTTGGCAGTCCACTGTAAGCTTTCTTACACGTTTTAAAGCCTTTCTCCGCTACTGTGCACACACAGTTCTTCACGTTGAGAGTCGTGTAGCGTGTGTATGCCTGGACTTCGGTCCGTGGCTTTTATTTCTTTATATATATATATATATGTGTGTGTGTGTGTGTGTGTGTGTGTGTGTATGGACTAACATTATCGAGTTATGCATCGATTGAGCCTGAATTCACGTCCAGAGCGTTTATTTGCTTTTATATATATACTTATATATAAACTATTGTTGAACTCTATCTGATGTGCCTAGATTTCATATCCGAAGCGTTTACTGCTTATATATATATATATATATATATATATATATATTATATATATATAATATATATATATATATATGTTATTGCTATCAAACTATGTTTGATTAAGCCGGGATTTCACATTCGGTGCGTGTACCGCTTGTATATATATATATTCTCGACCACGAATTAACGAAACGAGTCTGGATCGATATATGTCCAGTGCGTTTATCGCTTATTTATATATATATATATATATTATATATATATATATATATATATTATATATATATATACACATTTCTGTCAGGCCTTGAGTTTACATTGTGGCCTTTTACAGCATTATTTATATTTTGTCCCGCCTTGAGTTTACTTCGAGGTGGTTGATCGTTTTATTACTTTATTTATATTTTCCAATCCCCCATGGAGGTGCTTTGTGGTGGTTAATTGGTTTAATGCTTTATTTATTTTTGCAATCCCCCGCGGAGGTGCTTCGTGGTGGTTGATTGCTTGCACACACACACACACACACACAGATATATATATATATATATATATATATATATATATATATATATATATATATTTACTGCTTTTATATATATAGCTGTTTACAGCTTTCATACAAATTGCTACATCATGTGAGCCTAGGATACATGTGATCACAAATTCAGTGTGACAACTCGAAAATTTAATAGATATTGAATGATTAAATTAAAGGTTAAAGTTTAAAAACCTAGAGTGAAAATAGATGATTTATTTAAAATTTTTAAGAAAAATCTAAGGAAATGGTACGTTAAAATGATTCAACGATAAGGTTACGAGAAAGAATAAGATCTAAACCGATTAAGAATGATTCGGTATTGTGATTCTTGGGACGGAATCCTTATAAAGGAGAAAGAATGTGATAACCCATTTTTTTGGGTAATATTAAAATAAGAATTAAATAAATAAAATTCTTATTAGATAATATGTTGTATGATTTTAAATTGCATAAGTGGGTATGAACTAAGCAATATGTGATACTTGTGCTTAATAAATATATTGGTATTATATATTTATTATATGTAAATAAATTGTAGGGAAAATTTATTAAAGAAAATGAGATGGGTAGAAATAAAATAATTTAAAATATTAAATTATTTTAATATGGTGAATTGGTGGCATTAAATATATACTTAATTTATAAGCACCCTTTTATTGAAGAAATCGTGTATTACATTATTGGACGTAATGCATGTATATTTTTAATGTAGTAAGTATATTATTATATTTATTACAGTTAAATTGTTGAAAAAAATTTATAGAAGGGAAACCAAAGTAATTAGTATACAAGAATTATTGTATACTTTAAATAAATGATATTAAAATGAATTCTAGAGTTGAATTATTTTAATAAAGAAAAGATATTATTTTAATTATAATATTTTATTTACTAAATAAATTTCCATTTATAAGGTAAATATATTAAGTTATACGTACTATATATAAATAAATTGATATACACAATTTATAAGGTGAGATAATAAATTTATTATTTATTTTCTATATGTGATGTGAGTACATGTGCATTATAAAAAATATTTGCAAGTTAATATATATATATATATATATATATATATATATATATATATATATAGAAAAGATTCAAGCGATCCGACAACGTATAAAAACCTCACAAGATCGACAAAAGAGTTATGCTGATCTTCATCGAAAGGACGTGGAATTTGATATAGGAGATCATGTGTTCTTACGTGTTGCTCCATGAAAAGGAGTTACGAGATTTGGAAAGAGAGGAAAGCTCAATCCTCGATTCATCGGTCCATTTTTAATTCTCGATCGAGTAAGAACTGTGGCTTATAGACTCGCTTTACCGCCAAGTATGTCTCGTGTTCATAACGTTTTTCACATATCCGTGTTACGTAAATATATGGAAGACCCGAACCACATTTTTGAGTTAGAACCGGACGAAATAGTAGAAGATTTGACGTATGAAGAAGTTCCTGTTCAAATCTTGGATAAGAAGGAACATATTCTACGCTCCAAGGTTATACCTCAAGTCAAAGTTTTATAGAGAAACCACGATGTTGAGGAAATGACTTGGGAGTTAGAATCTAAAATGAAATCAAGGTATCATTACCTCTTCGACATACCAGGTACGTACCCTAATTTCGAGGGCGAAATTTCATAAGAAGGGGAGGTTGTAAGACCCCAACTTTTATAAATAAAGATGAATTTTCTATAAATATCATTTTTGAATATTGTGGGTAATATTTATAAATTTTACAAAGTACGCAAGTTGTTATATAATGTTCGATTGGTCGGAGAATATTCGTTTTAACAGAGAATATTCGTACAACGGCACAATCATTGGTGGACCCCACAACGGAATTATTGTCGGACTGAAAAAAAGATAAAAATATTTTATTAAAAATAACGGCGGAAGTTTTACCATTGATACTGTTGAACTACTTTGTAGTAAAAGTACAGTAACACGTGTGGTTGCATAGTAGCACACAGTATTGATTATTAATGCTTATGTGAGAAGTCACTCAGTTTGATTCAATTATTGTCAGTTAAAAATATGAATTTTTTAGCGATAATGAAGTTTTGTTTTATTCGTATTATTAATGTAATAAAACAGAAACATCTTTTTATATAAAACAGAATACTTTATTAAAGTTATTCTATAAATAGAATATGTTATATTTTATTTAAAAGATTTTTCTTTAAATATGGACCGTCATATTAAAGTAATCAATCTGGACTGTTCATGGATTAGTTGCTATGCATTCCATTTTTCTATAAATAGCAGCTCATTCCTTCATTATTTCTTACGAATTCACTGAACTCTGGAGAGAGAAACTATAGAGAGAGAGAAGAAAAGTATTATGATACTTAACTACTTCCTTATTTTAGTTCTTCTTTAAAACGATAAGGGGTGTTATTCTTTCTTATTCATGAAGAGAACTGTTGTTATTCCATTTCTTATTATTCTGTTGGAATAACCTGTATACGTGGTCTACCCTATACTTGGTGACATTCTTCTATTATTCTGTTGGAACATCATGTCTGTGTGTTTTACACCGTACCTGGTTCCGTTTTTATTATTATTCTGTTAAAATATCCTGTCTGTGTGTTTTACATCGGACCTGGTTCCGTCTCTATTATTATTCTGTTAGAACATCCTGTCTGTGTGTTTTACACCGGACCTGGTTCCGCCTTTATTATTATTCTGTTGGAATATCCTGTCTGTGCGTTTTACGCTGGACGTGGTTCCATTATTTATTATTCTGTTGGAATAACCTATCTGTGCGGTCTATCGCATGCATGGTGATTTCTTTTGTTATTCCATTCTTTATTATACTCAGTTGGTTAAGTTTTGACTTCTATACTCCATGAAATTTGTGGAATATCCTTCATAATTGCGTTTCATCCAGTATTTTTTCATGAAAATATTCTTCTAAGCATTCATGAATTTTACTCCACAAAGCAGTATCATGTTGACAATTTGGACGTTGTTAATTCTTGGATAAATTAATTATTCAACTTGTTTGATTGAATTCTTATATCATTGTCATCATCCTCATGTTTATAAAATGTTGAAAGTCATCTGTGGCCTGTAGTGCATAGATGGACTTGGTATGATTATGACCAGGGATTATTCGGTATAATCATGACCGTAATGTTACAAATGATGTGGTAAAAGTCCTCATTGGCCCGTAGTGCATTGATGGACATTTGTTGGCATGATCATGACCATTAATGAATACACAAATATCCTTGGCCGTAGTGCAGGGGTGATTCGATGATGTGAATTATTTTATTAAGTTGAGTCCCAGTGATAACAGTGTTGAAAAACCTTTTAAATCATAGAAGATAGTAGATTTTATTTTCTACTTTACTCTTTTAATAGATTGCTTGTTCCGCTGCAGTTAAACTTGATGTTCGTTATATTTTATCAGTTTAACACTGTTGAAGGCTAATGATAATTTATTCTGTAATATCTTAGTCATAATATTTCTTACTGGGCTAGTTGAGCTCACCCTTTCTTTCACTGTTCTCTTCAGGAAATGAGAATATAGCTGGGACGAGTCGGGAAACGGAGTGATGGTCAAGAGGATAGCATTAGTAGTCCTTACTATTCTGTGAAATAGTGTGATAATAATTGTAATGAGGACTCCTTTTGAGTATGAATACTCTCTAGAAGACAATATTTGTATTCAAACTCACAGATTATGTTTGGTCGTATTGTACACGACAATTGTATTATTAAGTTATATTTGTATTCAATATCATGTATCTGGCGACCCAAGATGGGTGATGTATACCTAATTTTGGGGGCATCACACATACACCTCAATCGGATGCCCGGATTGAAGTTCTGAAAGTTTGAGCGGACAACACGTTGCACGCGTGTACGTACTTCGAGACGGTGGGATCCGCAAAACTCGGGGCACCCCGGGCAGCCGCAGGTGCATCTGCGGCTGCCACAGGTACACCTGCGGCTCCCCCCCTCTATAAGTAGAGGGCTTGGGACAGCCATTTTGTACAGAGAAAAGGCGAGGAAGCCCTGTCCAATTTGCTTTGTACACACCCTAAACTGAGTGCTTTCTCATTTTAAACACTTGTGAGCTTATATTTGGCTATATTTTTACCGACGGGAGCCGAGTGTTCATCCAGTTAAAGCTATTGAAGTCTTCTTTGGCAGTCCACTTTAAGCCTTCTTACATGTTTTAAAGCCTTTCTCCACTACTGTGCACACACAGTTCTTCACGTTGAGAGTCGTGTAGCGTGTGTATGCCCGGACTTCGGTCCGTGGCTTTTATTTCTTTATATATATATATATATATATATATATATATATATATATATATATGTGTGTGTGTGTGTGTGTGTGTGTGTGTGTGTGTGTGTGTGTGTGTGTGTGTGTGTGGACTAACATTATCGAGTTATGCATCGATTGAGCCTGAATTCACGTCCAGATCGTTTATTTGCTTTTATATATATACTTATATATAAACTGTTGTCGAACTCTGTCTGATGTGCCTAGATTTCATATCCGAAGCGTTTACTGCTTATATATATATATATATATTATATATATATATATATATATATATATATATATATATATGTTATTGCTATCAAACTATGTTTGATTGAGCCGGGATTTCACATTCGGTGCGTGTACCGCTTGTATATATATATATATTCGCGACCACGAATTAACGAAACGAGCCTGGATCGATATATGTCCAGTACGTTTATCGCTTATATATATATATATATATATATATATATATATATATATATATACATTTCTGTCGGGCTTGGAGTTTACTTCGTGGCCTTTCACAGCTTTATTTATATTTTGTCCTGCCTTGAGTTTACTTCGAGGTGGTTGATCGTTTTATTACTTTATTTATATTTTCCAATCCCCATGGAGGTGCTTTGTGGTGGTTAATTGGTTTAATGCTTTATTTATTTTTGCAATCCCCCGTGGAGGTGCTTCGTGGTGGTTGATTGTTTGCACACACACACACACACACACACATACACACACACACACACACACACACACACACACACACACACACACATATATATATATATATATATATATATATATATAATATATTTACTGCTTTTATATATATAGCTGTTTACAGCTTTCATACAAATTGCTACATCATGTGAGCTTAAGATACATGTGATCACAAATTCAGTGTGACAACTCGAAAATTTAATAGATATTGAATGATTAAATTAAAGGTTAAAGTTTAAAAACCTAGAGTGAAAATAGATGATTTATTTAAAATTTTTAAGAAAAATCTAAGGAAATGGTACGTTGAAATGATTCAACGATAAGGTTACGAGAAAGAATAAGATCTAAACCGATTAAGAATGATTCGGTATTGTGATTCTGGGGACGGAATCCTTATAAAGAAGAAAGAATATGATAACCCATATTTTTGGGTAATATTAAAATAAGAATTAAATAAATAAAATTCTTATTAGATAATATGTTGTATGATATTAAATTACATAAGCGAGTATGAACTAAGCAATATGTGATGTTTGTGCTTAATAAATATATTGGTATTATATATTTATTATATATAAATAAATTGTAGGGAAAAGTTATTAAAGGAAATGAGATGGGTAGAAATAAAATAATTTAAAATATTAAATTATTTTAATATGGTGAATTGGTGGCATTAAATATATACTTAATGTATAAGCACCCTTTTATTGAAGAAATCGTGTATTACATTATTGGACGTAATGTATGTATATTTTTAATGTAGTAAGTATATTAATATATTTATTACAATTAAATTGTTGAAAACAATTTATAGAAGGGAAAACAAAGTAATTAGTATACAAGAATTATTGTATACTTTAAATAAATGATATTAAAATGAATTCTAGAGTTGAATTATTTTAATAAAGAAAAGATATTATTTTAATTATAATATTTTATTTACTGAATAAATTTCCATTTATAAGGTAAATATATTAAGTTATACTTACTATATATAAATAAATTGATATAAAAAATTTATAAAGTGAGATAATAAATTTATTATTTATTTTCTATATGTGATGTGAGTACATGTGCATTATAAAAAATGTTTGCAAGTTATATATATATATATATATATATATATATATATATATATATATATATTACGCAGAGAAATAAAATTTTTGAGAACAATTTGCATAAAGAGGCAAAAAGAGGCGGGTTAAGCATTTAATATTTGTATATTCTTTAGCCAAGAGTATTAGAATAAATTCTTGCATAAAATTAATTTAATAAAAAAAAGATATTATATTTATCATAATATCTTAAGAAATAAATAAATTCTTGATTGAATTTATGATAATGAGGTAATGATATTATATTATAATATATTAGGTATGTAAATAATTGTATTTACATAAGAAATTATGTGTAGCATATTTATTTCACAATTATAAAATAAATATGTAATTTGAGTATGTTATGTTATATTTTATATAATTTATATATTAAAGATGGGTTATGCAAATTTTATGATTCCATGAGGGTAAAATAAATTAAGGAGATTTATGTAGTAAGTTATTTGATTAAATTAAGTTACTAAGATTGGGTAATTAAATAACTTAATAAAGTATAGAAGTGAATTATTAAAGTTAAGGGAGAATTGTGCGAGTTAAGAAAACCTTAGGGTTAAAAACCTAATAATTGAAACATAAGAAAATATCTTAAGGAATATGCTAAGGAATGAAGAATATTTTGAGAATATGCTAGGATTATGTCAGGGGTTGATTCGCAAGCTTTTAAAGACAAGGGGGAAGACTAGAGAAGACTTATGTTGGGTCACCAACTTATAAGAAATTGAAAGTAGCTTTTATATAAGCAAAATCAAAACTTACATATATTCATTTTTAGCCAAATTGGCTAAGTTTAGAGAGAAAACAAAAATGTGGCAATATATTAGAAAGTAAATGTAGAGATTACATTTGTCCTGATGAATAAAATAGGAATTTAATAAATAAATTTTTATTTTATTTTATCAAGTTGTATGATGTGGTATACTTTAAATGATGTACTTTACAATGTGGTATAAATATTGTGAAGGAATATATATAATATTATATTTATTTATTGTGTATCAACAAACCCTTTAAAAAACAAACGGAATAAGGGAATTAAGTAGATTGTTTGGTATACAATTTAGTGTATACAATAAAAAGATATTAAAATAATTTATGAGTTTAAATTATTTTAATGTAAGGAAATTGTAGTACAAAATATTAGTTATAATATAATGAATTTGTTACTATGGAATTATGTTAATAAAATTATGGGCTTTAATAATTTATTAAAGGAATGTATTAAACAAACATGCCTTAGTATTTGAGCTGAGACATTAGAAGCATGAGCTGGGGGTATTACCTTAAACCAAGAGCAGTGTCGACATTAAGGTAAGTAGGACGTGTCATGCCAATATCTTAATAGGTATAACACCAAGCTAAGCTAGGGAGGGTAATCAAGCTAAAAAGCTCAATTTTCTTCTACTATCTCCTTCTCATATTCCGCTCAGTGTATTTCTTTCTCCCTATAGCACACAACTCCAAGCTTTACTCCAGTAAAATAAAATTAAAAAGCGAGGATTGAAATTGGAAGCTAAAGGAAGTAATACCACAGAAGTTATCTAAGTATCCAGGTATTATTATCTTTTTATGTGAAGAAATTAGGGCTATATGTTAATTGATGATTTAGTTTTGGTTGATGAAAATCTATATGAGATGTATACTTGTGATGTTGGGTTAAACGATTAAATAAATTGGTAAGTTTAACTTTTATGACAAAGCAAGGGTTATTGAAACTCACTTTGTATAACAATTATATAATAATGATATGTATTTATTAAACACAACATCACTTATTACGTAGTTTATATTACCCTACGTAACACAATACCACATTCCTCGTAACACATATATATTCTTGTTCGAACTCATCTCATGCTTTAAGAATTTTATCTACTAAATTCTTATTTTAATATATTTCTAAAAATTCGGGTTCTTACAAAAAATATGTTTGGATTAAATGTGAAATAAATTGCTTGTGACTGGAATTTTAAATAGTGGAGATAGGTTAACTGTGAGAAGCAATAAGGTGGGGAATATAAGGCTAGAATGCAAATCAATGGCCATGAAAAGTAAATTTTTAAAACTATGCACTCCAAGTGATTGACAAAAGTCCTTAATGAACTGTTTTTGTCAAAAATCAAAAATTTGATAGAATTAGAGCTTGGGCTTGATTTATTAATCATATGTGATGTTAACTAGAGGGTTTGAGTGTGTCAAGCTAGAACAAAGCTCAATTTCTAGTTAACAATGAAAAGTTAGACTTAGAATGTCAAGTCATTTGGAAACTCTGTTTTGGGCTTCATATTAAGACTGAAATGGAGGGGTTTTATAAGCTTAAAATACTTCCATATGCTATATATAGTATGTTAAAATTGGGTATAACCGAACTTAAATTTCAAAGGTTACAAAATAGCAAAAAGGAGGGGGTCAAGGGCTGCTGCCCATACAACAAAGGGGGTTGTTATAGCATTAGGTGTTCATGGTTAGTTTCTGGGTTAGTAATTGTTCTTAAGCTCCTAGTAAGTTGTATTAATAAATGAATGTGTAATCTTGAAGTAGTAGGCATAGAGGCTGAATGGGGGTACAAGGCTGTTGTCTTTGACAGTAGCGGTTGCAGCAACAGATAGCAATATGTAATTGTTATAGCAGTTTGGGTAAACTAAATTGGATTACATGGTGAAATTATAGATTTAACCATAAGATTTGAATTATTATCTCAATATAAGTAAAGATACAAGTAAGGATATAATGTGCATATAACATGCTAAAAGTTTATGGCAGTTTTGGGGCAGCTCAATTTAAATTAAAAATGCAATTAGAGCTAATTAGTGAGCAAAGGAGAGGTAAAGCTGCTGCACATTTGCAGTAGCAGTGGTTAGTTAACTGCTAATGCAGTGTAAAGCCACACTAAAATTAATATAATCCCACAGTCAAATATAAGTGACTAATATCATAAAGAAATGCTAAGAAACCGTTAGTGCATTTAAGTGAGCTACTAGACTCACTTAGTTAAATAGAGGAAACAAAAGGATAACAAGCAAAATTTAGCCTCAGCATAATGAAATGATAATAAGCCAAATTAAATTATGCGAAACAATTGTTGAAGCAACAATAAAGGCTGCAAGATATATTTGGCCAAAGAGGGTTGTTTTGACATAACTAAGAAACACAATAAGTTTAAACGAATAGTTTGACAATATAATTTGCAAAGTGGATTGGAAACTAAAAGTTCTACCCTTATGATATACAATCATACTTAATACATAAAATACCTTACGTATTCACCTTGAATACCTAAGTTATAAAGCAGATTGGAATGTATACTTATGGCAAACAAAAGAAGTAAAAAGAGTGAGAACTAATATCATGAAAAGTTCGTATACAAAAATTATGTCAAACCCTATAAAAGAAAGAAAAGGTTATTGTAAGAACATGGATGAGATATTTGAAAAATGTATCTTAAATATAGAACATGAACTAAAAACATGATCACTATGATTATGTGATATGTGAACATATAAGCTATATGACATGGTTATTTGGCTAATATGCTTGTAAATGCAAATAAATGTGTAGGATCTGTGACAATACACAAGTTAAGCTGAAATTGTACTAATAGTCTACGAACAAGATAAGTTTCTCAGTTTATTTATGTGGACTTATAATTGTTATAGATAACTATTAACATGATTTATGTTTATAAGTATGTAATACCTATGAACTGCATTATTTGCCTTGTGAATGATGAATGCCAAATTATGACTAATTATTAAATTGAGTCAGGGAACTCAATATATATGTGTGCAATGAATGACATGTATATGACATGTGTCGTATGCTATGGTATGTATGTTGCTACCAACATGACATAAATGTGATAATGCATTTGTAATATGCGTGAACATAAATAATATAAACACATGAACTGAATGTGAAACCTATGTGCTACGTGATGCTTGATAGACTGTTAGACTTGCTAGGCCGTCGTGCTCAATCTTGCTTAATGTGTAGGTTAAAGTTATGATGCAATCTTTCGTGATTAGGAGCGCATGAAAAGAAAATTAGTGATTTAATTGAGATAGTGTTGAATCATTTGATGGTATTTTCATGTGTAAATTTTTGAATTATTCGATAGATGAAGATTATTTATTCTAAAGAGGGGATATGCTTGAAAGAATGAATTATATATATATATATATATATATATATATATTATATATATATATATATATATATATATATATATATATATTCATTCTTCACAGGCTAAATAAGTCATATAATAAATATGATTCCAGTATAAAGAAGAATTGTAAAGGTTGCGATTCAGGGAATGAATGAATGAATGGAAAGAAAAGAAAAAAAATTTTATTCTGCATTTTTAGCTATTTTAACATTAAACAATGTTTTAAAGCTATAACAATGTAGTATTAACGCACAAGATCAGGAAGGAAAATAGTCCCAATTTTGGGGGCGTTACAGTTGGTATCAAAGTTGTAGGTTATAAACCTTAGGTAGGTGTACCCTAGGCCATAACCGCAGAGATGAGGATAAGGAATAAACTCAAATAGAGTTTAATTTGTTACTCAAATACAGTTTAATTTGTTAAGAGATGAATTTGAGAAATTCATTATTAAGTAAATAAGATTCAAAGAAGAATCTTGAAAAGTTATAAAGATCCAGAGTTACCTAACTCTGATGTTAAAGACGAAAAGTAATAATAAATAGATTGGGTCTATGAGACTAAAAGTATAAAGGGAAAGGAGATCATAAAACAAAACGATCATAAGATAGAAGAGAATCGTAATATAACACGATTATAAGATAAGATCACGACGTGATCCGATTAAATAGCAGAAAATCTATGAAATGATTGGAATTATATAGCATGACGCTATAAAGAGAATGTACTATGAAATTGTACTATGCAAACTCAAAAAAGAGTTGTAGATGATGAGATACAGATTAAATAAAATTCGTATTGAGTAAGGGAAAGCTAGAATTGGGTGGGATTTCAATTGAGAAATCATGTCAGCAGCTAAGTTGTATGATTCTTTATATGTGTGGGGAATTGTACTTGATGTAACACCCACTTAGCTTCTGGTAGTGATAATAATTGAAATATTTGTGTCGCGCTATTTGCTATATACGTGTTGAGAAGGTGATTCTTTTCTCATGTGTAAAACGGATAGGTAGAGAATATAAGATTAGGTTAAATGATATTAAGATTAGGTATGGTTCTTAAAACTAATGCATATGGTAAGTTCGTGACTCATAATCATATGGTATGTTTTGAACCCCTCAGCGAATGGACGCCTATGGTCTGACTAGGATAAGTTTCTAAACTTATATGATTATAGCAAGTTCCTGGATTTTCAAAGTGTGGTAAGTTTGATGAACTGGAGTATAACTAAGTGTGAATGGAGTATTGAGGATGATAGGAATAAATAGACTTAATAAGCAATGGATCATTAGAGAAATTGAAATTGATGGTAGAAGCGTAGGTATTCCAAATCTTCTAGCTATGCTAGACTTCAAATTTTTTGACATCAAGCTAAATTCTCACTATGGTGCATTTTAAAAATGAATTTTTATTATCAGTAACATATGATAACAAAGGTGTGTATGTGGACTGTGAACCACTAACATCTCGTTAGCTGTTACGACATGATAATAATAAGATTGATTTTTAATGGTTTTGAACCATTTAAAAAATAGTCTATGCTGATTGCTTCGGCTAGACAAAAATGATTTGAAATATATCAAAATATATTTTATATATCATCAATGCATCATGTAACCTGGGGCAAAGATGATAAAAACGATGAAGTCATCAATGCGGTATTACATAGTCTTGGATGTAATCTAAGGATTGTCAACCCACTATGGTATGATGTAGTATGATAAAATCACCAAATGACAGAATCCTCAAACGGACTATAAATACAGTGCGGTATTATGACGTCATAAAATGATTTTTAGAATTTTAAACCAATTAAAAAAAGGTCAATGCCAATTAAAGTGGCTGGACAAATATTTCAATTGATGTTCGAATTATTGATATGCGTCTAATCTATTTGATTCAGTTAGGCAAATGTTTATGAAAATTCATGTATTTCTTCGAGAATTTATCCCGAACCAAATTGTTTTGGTGCGAAATCTTATGCTAAGTTTGAGGTAAACTACCCCGATTGGATAAAAAAATCCAATCTAGTAGCGCAAATAGTCGCTAAACAAGATTGATACGTTGTGCACGACGTAGGGTACGATAGGCTGATCACCTAACGTACTTGTATCTGTACTAGGCTGATCACCTAATACAACATGTTTACAGAATCGGTTGCGGTGAATAACGTTAAACTTGAGAGTTCATGGTCTATATGACACCTTAGCATAATACGAAAAGTTTTTAACTTCTTAAAAAGGGATAGAAATGGTTGAATGAGATGATAGAAGAGAAATCCTCTGAGGAAAAAAATGTAAAGGTTAAATTGAAAACCTATTTTTGGTGAATAGAAGAAGCAAAGATTAGTATACTATAATTTAGGGGACGCAATTCTTAGAAGAAGGGGTGAATATGACAACCCGAAAATGTAGTAGATCTTGAATGATTAAATTAAATGTTAAAGCTTAAAAACTTAGAGTGAAAATAGATGATTAGGAAATGGTATGTTGAAATGATTCAACGATAAGGTTAAGAGAAAGAATAAGATCTAAACCGATTAAGAATGATTGGGTATTGTGATTCTGGGGACAGAATCCTTATAAGGGAGAAAGAACGTGATAACTCAAATTTGTGGGTAATATTAAAAGAAGAATTAAATAAATAAAATTCTTATTAGATAATAAGTTCTTATATTGCATAAGTGGGTATGAACTAAGCAATATGTGATGCTTATGCTTAATAAATATATTGGTATTATATATTTATTATATGTAAATAAATTGTAGGGTCAATTTATTAAAGAAAATGAGATGGGTAGAATTAAAAAAATTTATAATATTAAATTATTTTAATGTGGTGAATTGGTGACATTAAATATATACTTAATGTATAAGCACCCTTTTATTGAAGAAATTATGTATTACATTATTGGACGTAATGTATGTTTTTAATGTAGTAAGTATATTATTATATTTATTATAGTTAAATTGTTGAAAACAATTTATAGAAGGGAAACCAAAGTAATTAGTATACAAGAATTATTGTATACTTTAAATAAATGATATTAAAATGAATTATTTTAATAAAGAAAAGATATTATTTTAATTATAATATTTTATTTACTAAATAAATTTTTATTTATAAGGTAAATATATTAAGTTATACTTACTATATATAAATAAATTGATATAAATAATTTATAAGGTGAGAGAATAAAATTATTATTTATTTTCTATATGTGATGTGAGTACATGTGCATTGTAAAGAATATTTGCAAGTTAATATATAAATATATTACGCAGAGAAATAAAATTTTTGAGAACAATTTGCATAACGAGGCAAAAAGAGGCGGGTTAAGCATATAATATTTGTATATTCTTTACCCAAGAGTATTAGAATAAATTCTTATATAAAATTAATTCAATAAAAAAAGATATTATATTTATCGTAATATCTTAAGAAAATAAATAAATTCTTAATTGAATTTATGATAATGAGGTAATGATATTATATTATAATATCTTGGGTATATAAATAATTGTATTTACATAAGAAATTATGTGTAACATATTTACTTTATAATTATAAAATAAATATGTAATTTGAGTAAGTTACGTTATATTTTATATAATTTATATGTTAAAGATGGGTTATGTAAATTATATAATTCGAAGAGGGTAAAATAAATTAAAGAGATTTATGTAGTAACTTATTTGATTAAAGTAAGTTACTAAGATTGTGTAATTAAATAACTTAATAAAGTATGAAAGTGAATTATTAAAGTTAAGGGAGAATTGTGCGAGTTAAGAAAACCTTAGGGTTAAAAACCTAATATTTGAGACTTAAGAAAATATCTTAAGGAATATGCTAAGGAATAAAGAATATTCTGAGAATATGCTAGGAATATGTCAGGGGGTGATTTGCAAGCTTTTAAAGACGAGGGGGAAGACTAGAGAAGACCTATGTTGGGTCCCCAACTTATAAGAAATTGAAAGTAGCTTTTATATAAGCAAAATCAAAACTTACATATATTCATTTTTAGCCAAATTGGCTAAGTTTAGAGAGAAAACAAAAACGTGGCAATATATTAGAAAGTAAATGTAGAGATTACATTTGTCCTGATGAATAAAATAGGAACTTAATAAATAAATTTTTATTTTATTTTATCAAGTTGTATGATGTGGTATACTTTAAATGATGTAGTGTAAAATGTGGAATAAATATTGTGAAGGAATATATATATATAATATTATATATATTTATTGTGTATGAACAGACCCTTTAAAAAACAAACGGAATAAGGGAATTAAGTAGATTGTTTGGTATACAATTTAGTGTATACAATAAAAAGATATTAAAATAATTTATGAGTTTAACTTATTTTAATATAAGGAAATTGTTGTTCAAAATATTAGTTATAATATAATGAATTTGGTACTATGAAATTATGTTAATAAAGTTATGGGCTTTAATAATTTATTAACGTAATGTATTAAACAAATAGGCCTTAGTATTTGAGTTGAGACATTAGAAGCATGAGCTAGAGGTATTACCTTAAACCAAGAGCAGAGTCGACATTGAGGTAAGTAGGACGTGTCATGCCATTATCATAATAGGCATAACACCAACCTAAGCTAGGGAGGGTAATCAAGCTAAAAAGCTCAGTTTTCTTCTACTCTTTCCTTCTCATATTCCGCTTAGTGTATTTCTTTCTCCCTATATCACATAACTCCAAGCTTTGCTCCAGTAAAATAAAATTAAGAAGCGAGGATCGAAATTGGAAGCTAAAGGAAGTAATACCACCTAAGTTATCTAAGTATCCAGGTATTATTATCTTTTTATGTGAAGAAATTAGGGCTATGTGTTAATTGATGATTTAGTTTTGGTTGATGAAAACCTATATGAGATATATACCTGTGATGTTGGGTTAAACGATTAAATAAATTGGTAAGTTTAACTTTCATGACAAAGCATGGGCTATTGAAACTCACTGTTTGTTAATATCAAACTTTTAAATTAGAGGAATGCTAGTATGTATTTAATTATTTTGTGTATAGTAAATATGTGACACCCCCAAATTCGGGACCCTTCGAACCACGAATCTGGTCCGCCACGATACTACTATCATCAAACTATTTATATATTTTATTCATAACTTAATGAATATAACATTTCTTATTACAATTTAGACTATAAATTCATTTTATTTTCAGGATCTGCACAATGACCCCAAACTTTTATAAGTTTCTAGTCTTGGTCATTTACTATTCTCGTATCACATCACATTCGATGTTATATAAATATGCGGAATAATTTAAACTTTTTCAATCTCCTTTGAAAATAAATCTTTTAGTGATATCTTAACTTGAATCAATTACATATCCTTGAATCAAATTATGTACTGATTCATTCTATTCGAATTACTACACAAATCTTTACATCTCGATTCGAATTCCTCTACGTATCACATAGTACAATTTTGTAACTCAATGTGTATTACACATCGTAAACTACTATCATGTACATCTCCTAGAACCTAAACATGGTTCAAGAGTATATATTTAAATAAATGAATCAATCTCCTTTGATTACTATTGAACTTTATCAATCAAGTAGCACATAATCTTTACCGTGAGTCCTTAACCTGTAAAAGTGGTTATTTGCAAGGGTGAGCTCGACAGCCCAACAATTCTAACAGTTTTCATGCAATACATAGCATATAATAACATACTTAGTTCATGCATTCATACTCAATTAATATTTACTACGCATGTTACTTCTCATATAACAGGCATATATGTTTATTTCTCAAGCATATCATGAAATATCAACTTTCACATTTCATACATATCTCATATGGATTTCTTATATATACATCAACATTCTCATAGCGTAATATAGCTCAACTAACAGTTATCGAATTTATATATCAAATAGGAATTGAAAGGCTTGCCTGATTCGTAGTTTATCAACTACGAATTAACTGCTTAAAACTTATCTGCACTACGTGTGTTCCTACATATTTATATAATTATGGATTCATACCCATCAGACATTTCATACATTTTTAATAAAACAGTAAATTTTACATCATTCTATTTCACTTCTTCGGTATACTCTTAGGATAGCTATGTTCCTAGTCCATTTTACTCTCATACTTATTGTAAGACCCCAGCTTATTAATGAATAAAATCAAATTTTCTCTAAATATTATTGTGAACAATAAGGGGTTAATTTGATATTATACTTTGGTTATGGGTGAAATGTGCAAATTTTGCAAAATAAACAAGTGGTTATCAAATATTCATTTTGTCGGGGAATATTCGTTTGGAATATTCTAGCTATCGGGGAATATTCGTACGACATCGCAACCATGTGTGGGCCCCATAACGGAAAGCGATTGGATGAAGAAAATGACAAGTATAAGTTGTTTATAAATAACGGCGTAGTTGTTACCGTTAATACTGTTGGAATACCCGATGGTTAAAATACAGTAGCACACGGTATTGCACCAATTATTGATTCTTACGTAAGAAGGCACTACTCAATAATTATTACAGTAGTTATTATTAAATATTTTATTGATTCAATAATTGCTGCGTTGATATTTTATATTATTGTTATTTCAATAATTGTTGCTGCACATTATTTTCCTTTATCAGATCAATAATTCATATTATTTGAATAATATTATTAGATAACATTATTGGCAATGTCTATAAAGTTCTGTCTAAGGAGAGGTTTGGTCATCTAATTGTGCGCCAGTAAGGAGAAATCCTTATTGAAAAGCTCCCTCTTTCCTGGGAACGGTCTAGTTATCATAAATGTGATTCTGTAATATTAGTTGTGAATAATTAAATATTGATTCATATGATAAGAAAATATTTATTTTATGTGGATATAAATGAGGGATATATTTTTGTGGTTAAAAATGAAAGAGTTATGTTGAGATTTTTATCAGTATTTTTATCGAAATGGATGTATTAAAAATCAGGGTTTTTGAGATATTTTGCGGGGGTTATAATTTTTAATCCGACCGTTGGATCGTGGTAATTTTTGGATATGTTATAAATATATAAGTTGAGTATATGTCCACAAATTTTGAACCGTTAAAAATGAACGTATGATTTATTATGAATTTTACGAGATGACTGGTTCAGAAATTGTTGAATTTTCAGAGTTAATCATTTTGGTGGAAAATTCTAGAATTGGTGGGCCCCACTCTTGGTTGGTGAAGAAATGTGATGAGATTTTTATTCAAATGTGGTGGGTGGGAATAGTAGCAGGTAAAGCCATCAGGTTGCAGGTTAAGTCTGCTTCGGCGTGCTAACATTTTCCTATAAATAGAGGGCTAAGTTAGAATTGAAAATCACACCAGAAACAAGTTTTCTCTCTTTCTCTCTCTAGATTATTGACTGTATTTTGTGAGTATTTAGATACTTTGAGAGTTTCTATTCATCAGAGCAAGTTTCTTTCGGCCTTATACCGGTATTCCGACCAGAAGTACTGATATTTTGAGGTAAGCAATATTATCTTCTTCTTAAATGATATTTTCTTCAATATCATTATGCCGAAATATTTATATGAACTTTTTATCAAATTTAGAACTTTTTGTGTCAGGGTGACTATTCACATATACGTTACTATTCACATATACGGCACTATTCACCGAAAAATAAAATTTTTCCTTTTTGTCCAAGATGTCTATTATGGTTACTATCTTTGATTGTATCTATGTTTTGATCTTTATTTTTGAATTCTGCTTCACAATTGATTATTATGAAGTATTATTGATATTGGATAAACTGTTATACGAATCCCTACTATTTGTCCTTATGTCTCACTGGATTCATTCTCTTTAAGATATTTTTCATCATCCTCAGTCCTAAATGATGATATTATTGAATATCTTTGGTTTGTAGTGCAAAGATGTATGATTACTTGATGAATATCTTTGGCCTGTAGTGCAAAGATGAACATATGTTGAGATGAACATGACTGACAGGTGATATAAATGAATATCTTTGGCCTATACTGCAAAGATGAATATTTGGATAAAGATGATTATTAATTGATGTTACAGGGATAAAATATTGATGATGGATTTTTAAATCTTAGAAGATAGTAGAATTCATTCTCTACTTGACTCTTCTAATGGTTCGCTGTTTCCGCTGCAGTTGTTGATCTAAAACTTGTTGTCGATTATATTCTATCAGATTTTTTCCTGTTGAATACTAATGATAATTTGTTGTATATTATTTTTGTCAAAATATTCTTTACTGGGCTAGTTGAGCTCACCCTTTTCCTTTTTGTTCCATTTTTCTTCTCAGGAGGTGAGAACATAGTAGGATCTAGTCGGGGTATGGAGTGATGGTTCTAGAAAGATGTTTTAGCAGTCCTCATTATTTCTGTAAAATAGTGTTTGAATAATTGTAATGAGGACTTATTTGAGTGTGGATATTGTCTAGAAGACAATATTTATATTTAAACTCATAGTATGTGTTGTCGTATTTTGCACGATAATTGTATTATTGAAGTTGTAGTTTGCTTTCTGTACCATGTATTTGGCGACTCAGAATGGGTGTTGTATACCTATTTTGGGGGCGTCACAGTTGGTATCAGAGCTTAGGGATATGATCCCTGGCTGAGATGTGAGACAAGAACTAGGAGGGAAGAGACGGGGAATTCCTTCGCTAGTATGACCTGACTAAATTTATTTGGTGTTTATTTGGTCAGTCAGAGTATAGGGATAATATATGACATGACTATTAACCCTTGTTTTATGGCAGTATTTAAGAATGGCAGCTTAGAACGTTAATAATGGAGTAAATCAGATCGTGGAGACACCTTTGATCACCACCCAGGGGAACGTGCAACAGGAAGGCAATATTCCTCCTGTAAATAACGTTAACGAGCAAACGATGAATGATGGAATATTTAGGAGCTTTTTGCAGTTCATGCAAAATCAGACGAAGGAGACTCGTGTGCAGAATACAGGTGGAAATGAAAACAACGCGCGGTTTGTCACAGCCAAG
This sequence comes from Panax notoginseng, assembly GCA_016801055.1. Lineage (NCBI taxonomy): Eukaryota > Viridiplantae > Streptophyta > Magnoliopsida > Apiales > Araliaceae > Panax > Panax notoginseng. Next base: position 138,200,793 of record CM029015.1, read on the forward strand.
CAGTTTAAAGAATTGGAACCACCAGAATTTAAGGGAAAGCCGGATCCGATCATGGCGGAAACGTGGGTCAAGTAAATTTCCAAGATATTCGATGTCTTGGGATGCACGGAGGAACAGAAGGTTCCATTCGCCACTTTTATGTTCCGCGGTGAGGCAGACTACTGGTGGGAGTCTGTGAAGCGTACCCAACCTGACGCACTCAACATGTCCTGGGAAATATTTCAAAAATTGTTCAATGACAAGTACTTTCCTAAAAGTATTCGTCATATGAAGGAGGTAGAGTTTATCAGACTTGAACAAAACAACATGACGGTGTCCCAGTACGAAGCGAAGTTTGCAGAGTTATCCAGGTTTGCACCTCATTTGGTAGAAAATGAGGAACGAATGACAAGGATGTTTCTGAGAGGTCTAAAACTCGAGATTCGATAATATCTTATCTCTCATAAATTTTCTTTATATTCAGATGTTGGAAACATGGCTCAATTATTAGAGCGAGATAATGAGTATTTGCAACCAAGGGACCACAACCAGGGTCATACCGGTGGCGGCAGTCATCGAAGCAATGAAAACCAGCAGGGAGGAAAACATTCGGACTAAAGCGGTAACCACTCTGGTGGTAATCGTGGTCGTGATAATAAAAGGAGCGAGTCAGGAGGAGATTTCAAGAAGAGAAGGTACAACAATGATAATGTGAAGACGTCAGCACAAACATCAACTGTTTCTAAGGGAGGAGAACGACCACCGGTCGTATGTTACAAATGTGGGAAAGAGGGACATATCAACCCAAACTGCCCACAACATTCTAAGGTATGTTATAACTGTGGAAAGGAAGGTCATATATGTGACGCCCCCAAAATTAGGTATACATCACCCATCTTGGGTCGTCAGATACATAGTACAGAATACAAATACAACTGATTAATACATCTGTCGTGTACAATACGACAAAACATAAACTGTGAGTTTGAATACAAATATTATCTTCTAGAGAGTATTCATACTCAAAAGGAGTTCTCATTACATTTATTAACACACCATTACATAGAATAGTGAGGACTACTAACTAATACTATCATTCGGACCATCACTCCGTACCCCGACTTGTCCCAGCTACGTTCTCATTTCCTGAAGAGAACAGTGAAAGAAAGGGTGAGCTCAACTAGCCCAGTAAGAAATATTATGACTAAGATAATGCAGAATAAATTATCATTAGCCTTCAACAATGTTAAACTGATAAAATATAATAGACATCAAGTTTAACTGTAGCGGAACAAGCAATCCATTAAAAGAGTCAAGTAGAAAATAAACTCTACTATCTTTTATGATTTAAAAAGTTTTTCAACACTATAATCGCTGAGACTCAGCTTAATAAAATAATCCACATCATCGAATCACCCATGCACTACGGCCAAGGATATTCGTGTATTCATTAATGGTCATGATCATGCCAACAACTGTCCATCAATGCACTACGGCCAATGAGGACTTTTACCACATTATTTGTAACATTACGGTCATGATTATACCGAATAATCCCTGGTCATAATCATACCAAGTCCATCTATGCACTACAGGCCACAGATGACTTTCAACATTTTATAAACATGAGGATGATGACAATGATATAAGAATTCAATAAAACAAGTTCAAGAATTAATTTATCCAGGAATTAACAACGTCCAAATTGTCAACATGATACTGCATTGTGGAGTAAAATTTAAGAATACTTAGAAGAATATTTTCTTGAAAAGATACTGGATGAAACGCAACTATCAAGGATATTCCACAAATTTCATGGAGTATAGAAGTCAAAACTTAACCAACTGAGTATAATAAAGAATGGAATAACAAAAGAAATCACCATGCATGCGATAGACCGCACAGACAGGTTATTCCAATAGAATAATAAATAATGGAACCAGGTCCGGCGTAAACGCACAGACAGGATATTCCGACAGAATAATAAATAATGGAACCAGGTCCGGTGTAAAACACACAGACAGGATATTCCAACAGAATAATAATAAAACGGAACCAGGTCCGGTGTAAAACACACAGACAGGATGTTCCAACAAAATAATAAACGGAACCAGGTCCGGTGTAAAACACACAGACAGGATGTTCCAACAGAATAATAGAAGAATGTCACCAAGTATAGGGTAGACCGCGTATACTGGTTATTCCAACAGAATAATAACGAATGGAATAACAGAAGTTCTTTTCATGAATATAAAAGAAATAATATTCCCTACCTTAAAAGAACTGGATATTGGAAAAGTGATGTAGCAGAATACTTTTAGTCTCTCTCTCTTATTCTCTCTATACTTTCTCTCTCTATAGCTTGAATGAATTCGTGAAAAATAATGAAGCCCTAGGCCTCTATTTATAGAAAAACTGAGGGTGGCTCTTGGTCTTAACGAAGGGTCAAATGACTCTTGGTCTTAACGAAGGGTCAAATGACTCTTGGTAATATTGAAGGGACAACTACTATTGACGAAAGTAATTACTATTGACCAAGGTAAATACTATTGACGAAGGTAATTACTATTGACCAAGGTAAATACTATTGACCAAGGTAAATACTATTGACGAAGGTAATTACTATTGACCAAGGTAAATACTATTGACGAAGGTAATTACTATTGACCAAGGTAAATACTATTGACGACGGTAATTACTATTGACGACGGTAATTACTATTGACGAAGAGACTCTTAGATGATGACATATGGCCCCCCATAAAATAACCAAACTTACCACAACGTCTCAATAATATAACATATTATACAGATGATACTATGACAATAATTTAAGAGATATGATGCAGCAATTACTGTAGCAATAATTGAGTATAGCTGAGTGACTTCTCACGTAAGCATCAATAATCAATACCGTGTGCTACTATGCAACCACGCGTATTACTGTACTTTTACTACCAAGTAGTTCAACAGTTTTAACGATTTTAACGGTAACACCTCAGCTGTTATTTTTATAGAAAGATAATTCTGTCGTTTTCTCAATCCGACAATAATTCCGTTGTGGGGTCCACCAATGATTGTGCCGTCGTACGAATATTTCCCGACAAAAAGAATATTCCCCGACCAAACGAATATTTTATAACAACTTGCTTACTTTGTAAAATTTATAAATATTACCCACAACTATAACATTATATCAAATTAACTTCATAATATTCAAAAATGATATTTATAGAAAATTCATCTTTATTTATAAAAGTTGGGGTCTTACAATATAGCTCGAGAGTGTTCAGTAGCAAAACCAAGTTTAGCGGGGATGGTGACTTCAAAAGCTGTCCCGAATAAGTCAAAATCAGCGGTTCCTGGAAGAGCGTTTGTCGTGACTGGCCAAAACGCGAGAAACCCGAACGAGGTGGTCACGGGTAAGATAATCTTGAATTCTTACGAAGTTTATACTTTAATAGATACCGGTTCTACCCATTCTTTTATCTCTCCTGCTTGTGCTCAACGTTTAAACTTGACTCCGGAGAAATTGGACTTTGACTTGTCTGTTGAAACTCCGTTGTGTGAAACCTTCGTTACATCTACAGTTTATAAATCTTGCATGATCCAAGTTGGCACTATCACATTACCTGTTGATCTTATCTCTTTAAAGATACTTGCTTTTGATGTAATTTTAGGAATTGATTGGTTAACCACTCATCATGCTAAAATTGATTATTTTCGTAAGGTTGTTAGTTTTCATATTCCTAACCAACCTGTCATACTGATTCAAACTACTAAACCACTAAAATCAGTCACTGTCATATCAAGCCACAAAGCTATTCGTTTATTGAAAAATGGATGTCAAGCTTTCTTAGCCCATGTTATGGATTTAAACAAAGACAAGTCAGATTTGAATAATATTTCTATTGTTAGAGAATTTCCCAATGTATTTCCTGAAGAACTTCCTGGTCTACCCCTAGAACGTGATGTTGAATTCTTTATTGACCTTGAACCGGGTACAAAACCTATTTCTAAAACCCCATATCGAATGGCTCCTATTGAACTTCAGGAGTTAAAAGTCCAACTACAGGAGTTATTAGACATTGGTTTCATTCGTCATAGTACATCTCCTTGGGGTGCTCCTGTTTTATTCGTAAAGAAGAAAGACAGGAGTATGCCACTTTGTATCGACTATAGGGAATTGAACCATGTCACCATCAAGAATAGGTATCCGCTACCTCGCATTGATGACCTGTTCGACCAGTTACAAGGAGCACAATTCTTTTTAAAGATCGACCTTCGTTCTGGATATCATCAGCTGAAGATTAAAAACTGAGGATATTCCAAAGACTGCCTTCAAAACTCGGTACGAGCATTATGAATTCTTAGTCATATCTTTTGGATTGACTAATGCTCCTGCTGCCTTCATGGATATGATGAACCGTGTATTCAAAGAATATTTGGATCAGTTCGTTGTTATCTTTATTGATGGCATCCTCATCTATTCCAAAAGCCGTGAAGATCATGAGCGCCATTTGAAGCTGATATTGCAAAGGCTTCGTGAAAACAAGCTATATGCCAAATTAAAAAAATGCGAGTTCTGGCTTGAGAAAGTAGCATTCATTGGGCACGTGGTGTCAAAACATGGAGTATCTGTCGACCCGACGAAGATTGAAGCCATACAAAGTTGGGAGCAACCGAAGTACGTAGCTTTCTGGGCTTAGCTGGTTATTATCGAAGATTTGTGAAAGGATTTTCTCGAATCGCTACTCCGTTAACTCAGCTGACTCGGAAAGATACAAAATTCGTATGGAGTGAGGAATGCGAGAAGAGTTTCCAAGAACTCAAGAGGAGACTCATTTCGGCACCTGTTCTGACAATACCATCTGGTTCGGATGGATTTGTTATCTACAGCGATGCTTCAGGAAAAGGGTTAGGATGTGTTCTCATGAAACATGGGAAAGTCATAGCCTATGCCTCGCGACAACTCAAAGAATATGAGAGGAATTATCCTACTCATGATTTGGAGTTGGCAGCAGTCGTTTTCGCGTTGAAGATCTGGAGACACTACCTGCATGGGGAGAGAGTGGAGATCTATACAGATCATAAAAGCCTCAAATATTTCTTCACCCAAAAGGAACTCAACATGCGGCAGCGACGTTGGCTCGAGCTATTGAAAGATTACGATCATAACATCCTATATCATCCTGAAAAAGCAAACGTAGTAGCTGACGCATTGAGTAGAAGATCATATGCGGGTACGAGTGTAATGTTGTTAACATAAAAGGCCCATTTTGTATGACTTGCAAAGGATGGAGATAGAGATGAAGGCTCCAAGTATCCACATGATAATATCAAATATACGAGTAGAATCGACTTTAATCGATAAAGTTAAAGCTACTCAAGCTACGGACATAGAGCTGATGCGTATGAAGAAGAAAGTGCGAAAGTGCAAGAAGGTGCTATTCCAGAAGCAAGAATCGATGAAGAAGGAATACTTCGAGTCAACTCCAGACTTTGTTTTCCTAACGATTTTAACTTGAAGCATAGAATAATGATGGAGGCATACAACACACCGTTTGCAATCCATCCTGGGAGTACCAAAATGTATCACTATCTTCGACACACATTTTGGTGGAGCAATATGAAAAGAGAGATCACGGAGTTTATCTCGAGGTGTTTAACTTGTCAACGTGTAAAGGTGGAGCATCAAGTGCTAAAGGGTCCATTGTAACCACTTGAGATTCTGAAATGGAAGTGGGAACACATTACCATGGATTTCGTTACAGGTCTTCCCAAGGTTTCTCAAGGCATAGATGCGATTTGGGTTATTGTTGATAGATTAACCAAGTCTGCTCATTTCATACCGATACGTGAGACTTATTCCCTTGAACGTCTTACTAGTATGTATGTGAATGAGATTGTGAGATTGCATGGCATGCCAGTATCCATAGTTTCGGATCGTGACCCAAGATTCACTTCACGATTTTGGGTTAGCTTGCAGAAAGCTATGGGCACGGATTTATGATTCAGTTCGGCATACCATCCTCAAACAGACGGACAATCAGAGAGGACTATTCAAACTCTTGAAGATCTATTAAGACTCTGTGTCCTAGATCTCAAAGGGAGTTGGGATAAGTACCTACTATTGGTGGAATTCTCCTATAATAACAGTTATCAGGCGAGCATAGGTGTGACTCCATTCGAGGTGTTGTATAGAAGAAAATGTCGTTCTCCAGTATGCTGGGATGAGGTGGGTGAAGCAACATTGTTGGGACCAGAGTTGGTACGCATGACTACAGAGAAAATCCAAACGATTCGACAACGTATACAAACGGCACAGGATCGACAAAAGAGTTATGCGGATCTTCATCGGAAGGACGTGAAATTTAATATTGGGGATCATGTAATGTTACGTGTTGCACCATGGAAGGGAGTTATAAGATTTGGGAAGAGAGGAAAGCTCAATCCAATATTTGTTGGTCCATTTGAGATTCTTGAGCGAATAGGAAATGTGGCATATAGACTCGCATTATCTCCAAGCATGTCTCGTGTTCATAATATTTTTCACATATCTATGCTTCGTTAATATGTTAAAGACCCGAACCACATTATTGAGTTAGAACCAGACGAGATAGCTGAAGATTTAACGTACGAGGAGGTACATGTTAAGATCTTGGATAGGAAAGAGCATGTCCTACGCACAAAGGTTATACCACAAGTTAAGATTTTGTGGAGAAACCATGCTATTTAAGTTAAGGTTATACCACAAGTTAAGGTTTTGGGAGTTGGAATCAGAAATGAAAGCGAGGTATCCTCACCTTTTCGAAATATCAGGTACGTATGTCAATTTCGAGGACAAAATTTCATAAGGAGGGGAGGTTGTAAGACCCCAACTTATTAATGAATAAAATCAAATTTTCTCTAAATATTATTGTGAATAATAAGGGGTTAATTTGATATAATACTTTGGTTATGGGTGAAATGTGCAAATTTTGCAAAATAAGTAAGTGGTTATAAAATATTCATTTTGTCGAGAAATATCGTTTGGAATATTCTTGCTGTTGGGGAATATTCGTACGACGGCGCAGCCTTGTGTGGGCCCCATAACGGAAAGCGATTGGATGAAGAAAACGACAAGTATAAGTTGTTTATAAATAACGGCGTAGTTGTTACCGTTAATACAGTTGGAATACCCGATGGTTAAAATACAGTAGCACACGGTATTGCACCAATTATTGATTCTTACGTAGGAAGGCACTACTCAATAATTGTTACAGTAGTTATTATTCAATATTTTATTGATTCAATAATTGCTGCGTTGATATTTTATATTATTGTTGTTTTAATAATTGTTGCTGCACAGTATTTTCCTTTATCAGATCAATAATTCATATTATTTGAATAATATTATTAGATAACATTATTGGTAATGTCTAGAAAGTTCTGTCTAAGGAGAGGTTTGGTCATCTAATTGCGCGCTAGTAAGGAAAAATCCTTATTGGAAAGCCCCTTCTTTCCTGAGAACGGCCTAGTTGTCATAAATGTGATTCTGTAATATTATTTATGAATAATTAAATATTGATTCATATGATAAGGAAATATTTATTTTATGTGGATATAAATGAGGGATATATTTTTGTGGTTAAAAATGAAGGAGTTATGTTGAGGTTTTTATCAGTATTTTTGTCGGAATGGAGTTATTAAAAATTAGGATTTTTGAGATATTTTGCGGGGGTTATAATTTTTAATCCGACCGTTGGATCGTGGTAATTTTTGGCTATGTTATAGATATATAAGTCGAGTATATGTCCACAAATTTTGAACCGTTAAAAATAAACGTATGATTTATTATAAATTTTATGAGATGACTGGTTCAGAAATTGTTGAATTTTCGGAGTTAATCATTTTGGTAAAAAATTCTAGAATTGGTGGGCCCCACTCTTGGTTGGTGAAGAAATGTGCTGAGATTTTTATTCAAATGTGGTGGATGGGAATAGTAGCAGGTAAAGCCATCAGGTTGCTGGTTAAGTTTGCTTCGGCGTGCTAACATTTTCCTATAAATAGAGGGCTAAGTTAGAATTGAAAATCACACCAGAAACAAGTTTTCTCTCTTTCTCTCTCTAGATTATTGACTGTATTTTGTGAGTATTTAGATACTTTGAGAGTTTCTATTCATCAGAGCAAGTTTCTTTCGGCCTTATACCGGTATTCCGACCAGAAGTACTGATATTTTGAGGTAAGCAATATTATCTTCTTCTTAAATGATATTTTCTTCAATATCATTATGCCGAAATATTTATATGAACTTTTTATCAAATTTAGAACTTTTTGTGTCAGGGTTACTATTCACATATACGTTACTATTCACATATACGGCACTATTCACGAATACGACAGTATTCACCGAAAAATAAATTTTTCCCTTTTTCTCCAAGATGTCTATTATGGTTACTATCTTTGATTGTATCCATGTTTTGATCTTTATTTTCGAATTCTGCTTCACAATTGATTATTATGAAGTATTATTGATCTTGGATAAACTGTTATACGAATCCCTACTATTTGTCCTTCTATCTCACTAGATTCGTTCTCTTTAAGATATTTTTTATCATCCTCAGTCCTAAATGATGATATTACTGAATATCTTTGGCCTGTAGTGCAAAGATGTATGATTACTTGATGAATATCTTTGGCCTGTAGTGCAAAGATGAACAGGTGTTGAGATGAACATGACTGACAGGTGATACAAATGAATATCTTTGGCCTGTAGTGCAAAGATGAATATTTGGATAAAGATGATTGTTAATTGATGTTACAGGGATAAAATATTGATGATGGACTTTTAAATCTTAGAAGATAGTAGAATTCATTCTCTACTTGACTCTTCTAATGGTTTGTTGTTTCTGCTGCAGTTGTTGATCTAAAACTTGTTGTCGATTATATTCTATCAGATTTTTTCCTGTTGAATACTAATGATAATTTGTTGTATATTATCTTAGTCATAATATTATTTAATGGGCTAGTTGAGCTCACCCTTTTCCTTTTTGTTCTATTTTTCTTCTCAAGAGGTGAGAACATAGCAGGATCTAGTCGGGCTATGGAGTGATGGTTCTAGAAAGATGTTTTAGCAGTCCTCACTATTTTTGTAAAATAGTTTTTAAATAATTGTAATGAGGACTTATTTGAGTGTGGATATTGTCTAGAAGACAATATTTGTATTTAAACTCACAGTATGTGTTGTCGTATTTTGCACGACAATTGTATTATTGAAGTTGTAGTTTGCTTTCTGTACCATGTATTTGGCGACTCAGAATGGGTGTTGTATACCTATTTTGAGGGCGTCACACTTATTCTGTCGAAATAATCTTATTTCGTCTTTTACGGTCTTAAAGTATATATGTGACAACCCCAAAATAGGTCCATTCCACCAAACCCATTCTGAGTCGCCAAATACATGGTACAGAAAACAACTACAACTTTATTACAACAATTGTCGTGCAAAATACAACAACACATATGATGTAAGTTTGGATACAAATATATATACCAAATGTGACTCATGTTCCAACCGTGGACATCACCTCACAATAACACCTTACATAAAGGTATAGTCAAAAACTGTTTTAGAAATTAGAATCTTTGGGAAGTGCTCAAGAAAACCTTCGTACATGGGAGGCCATGCGGCTAGATTATGATAGATATCATATGGCCACAGAATTATTCTTGGTTGACCCAATAGACCCCAAAGAAAAACGAGAAGATTACTATTATATTCTTCCCAATGGTGAGTCTTCTCTTGACTTATCATTATCTCCACTGTCTCTAATTGAGAATTATGCTTCAAACAAACACCAAGATTATATAGGTAGTGCCCATAGATATACTCAGCAAGTGGATGAGCACAACCCTGTCTTATGATGACACGAGGTTGTATGTCGTTAGACATCTTGTATGATAGTGACAAAACACCCTTCCAACGTTGGGTTCGCCTCACCCTATTTTCTTCACCAAATATAACTACTAAATGATGACCACCGTTCTATTTCCTTGTTACCCCCGCTCGACCCAGCTAGACTCTTATTACGTGAAAGGAATTATGAAATAGAAGGGTGAGCACAACTAGCCCAGTAAAGAATATCATGACTAAAGATAATTCAATTATCAATAGCCTTCATCAATAATAAATCAGAGATTTAGAACATATGGTAAATGATAAAAAATTTCAACCATAGTTGCAGCGGAACGAGCAATCCATTAGAAGAGTCAAATAGACTATAAAGTCTATTATCTTCTCCATGTTAAAAATCCACCAACAATGTTTTATCCCTGTAACATCAATCAACAATTCTAGTCCACAATCATATGAATAACTCATAATCATAACTGTAGTTCTAAATTCCTCTTCTCATCCAGGACGATGATAATTTTCATCACCTATCTTTACCTGAAACATCAAAGATCATGGTTACACCAAATCACATTTCCTGTTCATAATCATACTAATAACTTCATCTTTGCACTACGTCCAAAGATATTCATTTGTATCACCAGTTGGTCATGTTTATCTCAACATCTGTTCATCTTTGCACTACTGGCCAAAGATATTCAACAACATGTCATCTTTGCACTACGGGCCAAAGATATTCATCAACAATTCATCTTTGCACTACATGCCAAAGATATTTATCAATATTTCATCTTTGCACTACAGGCCAAAGATATTAATATCTCAAAGAAATATATAATCATTTCAGAATTTATATAAACAATAATTATAATCATGTTGATCAATTCACCTTTGCACTTAAGCTAAAGATATTCACTTATAAATTCAATGGTCATGATCATACCAGTCACAATTCAACTTTGCACTACAGGCCAAAGAGAACCCTAGTCATGATCATACCAATAATCTACCCATCTTTACACTCTAGTGAAAGAGAATTTTAACAGCAGGGTTATAAAAATGTTATATATGATAATAAAATCAATATAATCAATACATAGTTTTAATCTCAAGAGTAATATTCATAACTCAACTATAATTTGGTTAGAAAAAGAAACCAATTTTTATCGTGAATAGTAACTCGTGAATAGTAACTCATGAATAGTAACTCGATACAAAAAGGTAGAAATTCCACAATAAAATCCATACCAGTATTTCGGTATAATGATATTGAAAGAATAATATTTCTTAAGCTTATAAACAATTTATTTAAATTATTTACACTTTACTAAATAATGCATTTAATCATTCTAAAATACCAAACTCATAAGATTTTATCACCAATAATCAAAACCCTCATCAAAAATTTACATATACCTCATATAGAATTCTCAAGTCATAAAATCCTATTTTCCAATTTTCTTACTTCACAAAACATATTTAATATATTTACTCATAACTAGACTATTTTCATGAAAAATATCAAATCAGTACCAAAAATATTTCTTTTCTAAGATTTAGCATAATATAGTCCCATAGTGAACATATTTTTTCTCAGAATTTTTAAAAGTCATTTACTATTTTTCATATGGCCGAAACAGCCGAATATTTAGACATTTATCAAAAATTGTACTTTTATCCAAAAATTCTGAAATTTACAGAGTATACTTCTATCATATTCATGTACTCCCATAAAAATTTTATCAATTTTGGAGTTAACCACAAGGAATTATAAGCGACTACTTTTAAAATAGTCTTTTCTCATAAAATTCATAACTCTCAATCTATACATCCAAAAATCACCATTTTTGGACACAATCAAGAAAACTCATCAAAATATCATTTCAAATTTTTCCAGAATTTTTGAAGGTCTGAAAAATTATGAAACTGGAAAATATAACAACCCTTAAAATCTCTTACTATCTCTTACAATCTCTTACAATCCCTTACCTCAAAAGAGCAGTACTTCTGACTGGATATCGGATATGATGCTGAAGGAAACTTGCACTAATGAATAGCAACTCACCAAGTATCTAAAAACTCACAAAATATGCTTCATAATATAGAGAGAGAAAGAGAGAAAGCTTATGTTTCTGGTGTGATTTTCAATTCTAACTTAGCCCTCTATTTATAGGAAAATTTTGGTAGGTTTGACCTGCAACCTGATGGCTTTACCTGCTACTATTCCCACCCACCACATTTGAAATATAATTCAGCACATTTCTTCACCAACCACAAGTGGGGCCCACCAATTCTAGAATTTTCCACCAAAATGATAAACTCCGAAAATTCAACAATTTCTGAACCAGTCATCTCGTAAAATTCATAATAAATCATACGTTCATTTTTAACGGTTCAAAATTTGTGGGCATATACTCAACTTATATATGTATAACATATCCAAAAATTACCACGATCTAACGGTCGGATTAAAAATTATAACCCCCGCAAAATATCTCAAAAACCCTGATTTTTAATACCTCCATTCCGACAAAAATACGGATAAAAATCTCAACATTAACTCCTTCATTTTTAACCACAAAAATATATCCCTCGTTTATATCCACATAAAATAAATATTTCCTTATCATATGAATCAATAATTAATTATTCACAAATAATATTACAGAATCACATTTATGACAACCAGGCCGTTCCCAGGAAAGATGGGGCTTTCCAATAAGGATTTCTCCTTACTGGCGCGCAATTAGATGACCAAACCTCTCCTTAGACAGAACTTTCTAGACATTGCCAATAATGCTATCTAATAATACTATTCAAATAATATGAATTATTGATCTGATAATGGAAAATACTGTGCAGCAACAATTATTGAACAACAATAATACAAAATTTCAACGTAGCAATTATTGAATCAATAAAATAAAATATTGAACAGTAATTATTGTAACAATTATTGAGTAGTGCCTTCTTACGTAAGAATCAATAATTTCAAAAATACTATGCAATACTGTGTGCTACTGTGCAATAACGTATTACTGTATTTTAACCACCGGGTATTCCAACAGTGTTAACGGTAACAACTACACCGTTATTTGTAAAAACTCAAATTTGTCGTTTTCTTCACCCGACAGTTATTCTGTTATGAGGCCCACAAATGGCTGCGCCGTCGTACGAATATTCCCCGACAGAAAGAATATTCCCCGACAACAATGATTATTTTATAACCACTTACTTATTTTGAAAAAAAATCATATTTCACTCATAACTTTAAACTTTTATCAATTTAACCATTTACTGAATAGTAATTATAAGAAAAATTGAATACTTTTATTTCATAAAATTCGGGGTCTTACAATCTCCCCTCCTTATGAAATTTCGTTCCCGAAATTTACGTACCTGGTATTTCGAAGAGTTGAGAATACCTTGCTTCTATTTCAGATTCTATCTCTCAGATCATCATGATTTCTCCATTGCTCATCTCCCATGATAACTTTATTTGGGTTCCTCATTTGTTGGAAAGTCATGACAACCGCCATCCCTCGAACTACTCGGCTTTGACTTGTCTGGAGTAGCATTTGGCGTCATCATTACCGTTGGAATATACCTTTCTATAGGACATATTCCTCCCTCAACTGCCTCTTCGTACTCCTCATTCATGATCTGAATCATCAATCTTCGATCCATATCGGATTCAGGGTGACCGCTATGTACAGGGTAATTCAAAACTCGATGTTGGGTTCTCCCAATTGCTTTCCAAAAAGAGAAATTCATATCATCTATTTTAGCCTTCTTAGATCGAACATCTCTTTCCACAATATCCACGTGTCGTGCGGCTTTTGCCCATGCATCACTTATTCTCACTCGTTCAGTTTTTTCTTCTCTCAGCTCAGATTCTATTTTTATCATCTTATACTCTGCCAAAGAATGCTTCTGTTCAAGCATCACATATCGGGTAACACAAGCTTGAATTGTTGCATCCTTTTGTTCCACGACCGCCTGTCGTTCTTCTGCCTGCTCTTCTAACTCATGAATACGATTTTGAAATTCTACATTTTGATCATATAATACCTCTAATAAACTCTCCTCTGGTACTTCTTCTTCCTCTTCTTCCTCAGTCTCAGCTGTTACCTCTGCGACTATCTCGCGTGTAACTATCAATTCTTCACTCACCACATGGATATCTCTAATTCCTTCTTCGTCTGACATCACATTATCACGGTTAGTGATTAGAGGTATCCCCACAGTCTCATTCACTCCATTATTAGCATTCTCAGCTGCCATTCTCAAATACTGCCATAAAACAAAGGTTAATTAAACAAATTAACATATCACATAATATCCCAATATTATGACTGACCAACAAATAAGCTTAGGTAGGACACACTAGCGAAGGATTTACTCATCTCTCTCCTCCTAGTTTTATTCCCCGATCTCCGCCAGAGATCATATCCCTAAGCTCTGATAACACCTGTGACAACCCCAAAATAGGTCCATTCCACCCAACCCATTTTGAGTCGCCAAATACATGGTACAGAAAACAACTACAACTTTATTACAACAATTGTCGTGCAAAATACAACAACACATATGCTGTAAGTTTGGATACAAATATATATACCAAATGTGACTCATGTTCCAACCGTGGACATCACCTCACAATAACACCTTACATAAAGGTATAGTCAAAAACTGTTTTAGAAATTAGAATCTTTGGGAAGTGCTCAAGAAAACCTTCGTACATGGGAGGCCATGCGGCTAGATTATGATAGATATCATATGGCCACAGAATTATTCTTGGTTGACCCAATAGACCCCAAAGAAAAACGAGAAGATTACTATCATATTCTTCCCAATGGTGAGTCTTCTCTTGACTTATCATTATCTCCACTGTCTCTAATTGAGAATTATACTTCAAACAAACACCAAGATTATATAGGTAGTGCCCATAGATATACTCAGCAAGTGGATGAGCACAACCCTGTCTTATGATGACACGAGGTTGTATGTCGTTAGACATCTTGTATGATAGTGACAAAACACCCTTCCAACGTTGGGTTCGCCTCACCCTATTTTCTTCACCAAATATAACTACTAAATGATGACCACCGTTCTATTTCCTTGTTACCCCCGCTCGACCCAACTACACTCTTATTACCTGAAAGGAATTGTAAAATAGAAGGGTGAGCACAACTAGCCCAGTAAAGAATATCATGACTAAAGATAATTCAATTATCAATAGCCTTCATCAACAATAAATCAGAGATTTAGAACATATGGTAAATGATAAAAAATTTCAACCATAGTTGCAGCGGAACGAGCAATCCATTAGAAGAGTCAAATAGACTATAAAGTCTATTATCTTCTCCATGTTAAAAATCCACCAACAATGTTTTATCCCTGTAACATCAATCAACAATTCTGGTTCACAATCATATGAATAACTCATAATCATAACTGTAGTTCTAAATTCCTCTTCTCATCCAGGACGATGATAATTTTCATCACCTATCTTTACCTGAAACATCAAAGATCATGGTTACACCAAATCACATTTCCTGTTCATAATCATACTAATAACTTCATCTTTGCACTACGTCCAAAGATATTCATTTGTATCACCAGTTGGTCATGTTTATCTCAACATCTGTTCATCTTTCCACTACTGGCCAAAGATATTCAACAACATGTCACCTTTGCACTACGGGCCAAAGATATTCATCAACAATTCATCTTTGCACTACATGCCAAAGATATTCATTAATATTTCATCTTTGCACTACAGGCCAAAGATATTAATATCTCAAAGAAATATATAATCATTTCAGAATTTATATAAACAATAATTATAATCATGTTGATCAATTCACCTTTGCACTTAAGCTAAAGATATTCACTTATAAATTCAATGGTCATGATCATACCAGTCACAATTCAACTTTGCACTACAGGCCAAAGAGAACCCTAGTCATGATCATACCAATAATCTACCCATCTTTACACTCTAGTGAAAGAGAATTTCAACATCAGGGTTATAAAAATGTTATATATGATAATAAAATCAATATAATCAATACATAGTTTTAATCTCAAGAGTAATATTCATAACTCAACTATAATTTGGTTAGAAAAAGAAACCAATTTTTATCGTGAATAGTAACTCGTGAATAGTAACTCATGAATAGTAACTCGACACAAAAAGGTAGAAATTCCACAATAAAATTCATACCAGTATTTCGGTATAATGATATTGAAAGAATAATATTTCTTAAGCTTATAAACAATTTATTTAAATTGTTTACACTTTACTAAATAATGCATTTAATCATTCTAAAATACCAAACTCATAAGATTTTATCACCAATAATCAAAACCCTCATCAAAAATCTACATATACCTCATATAGGATTCTCAAGTCATAAAATCCTATTTTCCAATTTTCTTACTTCACAAAACATATTTAATATATTTACTCATAACTAGACTATTTTCATGAAAAATACCAAATCAGTACAAAAAATATTTCTTTTCTAAGATTTAGCATAATATAGTCCCATAGTGAACATATATTTTTCTCAGAATTTTTAAAAGTCATTTACTATTTTTCATATGGCCGAAACAGCCGAATATTTAGACATTTATCAAAAATTGTACTTTTATCCAAAAATTCTGAAATTTACAGAGTATACTTCTATCATATTCATGTACTCCCAATAAAAATTTTATCAATTTTGGAGTTAACCACAAGGAATTATAAGCGACTACTTTTAAAATAGTCTTTTCTCATAAAATTCATAACTCTCAATCTATACATCCAAAAATCACCATTTTTGGACACAATCAAGAAAACTCATCAAAATATCATTTCAAATTTTTCCAGAATTTTTGAAAGTCTGAAAAATTACGAAACTGGAAAATATAACAACCCTTAAAATCTCTTACTATCCCTTACAATCTCTTACAATCCCTTACCTCAAAAGAGCAGTACTTCTGACTGGATATCGGATATGATGCTGAAGGAAACTTGCACTAATGAATAGCAACTCACCAAGTATCTAAAAACTCATAAAATATGATTCATAATATAGAGAGAGAAAGAGAGAAAGCTTATGTTTCTAGTGTGATTTTCAATTCTAACTTAGCCCTCTATTTATAGGAAAATTTTGGTAGGTTTGACCTGCAACCTGATGGCTTTACCTGCTACTATTCCCACCCACCACATTTGAAATATAATTCAGCACATTTCTTCACCAACCACAAGTGGGGCCCACCAATTCTAGAATTTTCTACCAAAATGATAAACTCCGAAAATTCAACAATTTCTGAACCAGTCATCTCGTAAAATTCATAATAAATCATACGTTCATTTTTAACGGTTCAAAATTTGTGGGCATATACTCAACTTATATATGTATAACATATCCAAAAATTACCACGATCTAACGGTCGGATTAAAAATTATAACCCCCGCAAAATATCTCAAAAACCCTGATTTTTAATACCTCCATTCCGACAAAAATACGGATAAAAATCTCAACATTAACTCCTTCATTTTTAACCACAAAAATATATCCCTCGTTTATATCCACATAAAATAAATATTTCCTTATCATATGAATCAATAATTAATTATTCACAAATAATATTACAGAATCACATTTATGACAACCAGGCCGTTCCCAGGAAAGAGGGGGCTTTCTAATAAGGATTTCTCCTTACTGGCGCGTAATTAGATGACCAAACCTCTCCTTAGACAGAACTTTCTAGACATTGTCAATAATGCTATCTAATAATACTATTCAAATAATATGAATTATTGATCTGATAATGGAAAATACTGTGCAATAACAATTATTGAACAACAATAATACAAAATTTCAACGTAGCAATTATTGAATCAATAAAATAAAATATTGAACAGTAATTACTGTAACAATTATTGAGTAGTGCCTTCTTACGTAAGAATCAATAATTTCAAAAATACTATGCAATACCGTGTGCTACTGTGCAATAACGCGTATTACTGTATTTTAACCACCGGGTATTCCAACAGTGTTAACGGTAACAACTACACCGTTATTTGTAAAAACTCAAATTTGTCGTTTTCTTCACCCGACAGTTATTCTGTTATGGGGCCCACAAATGGCAATCTATACAGAATAACAGAATAACTGTCGGGTGAAGAAAACGACAAATTTGAGTTTTTACAAATAACGGTGTAGTTGTTACCGTTAACACTGTTGGAATACCCGGTGGTTAAAATACAGTAATACGCGTTATTGCACAGTAACACACGGTATTGCATAGTATTTTTGAAATTATTGATTCTTACGTAAGAAGGCACTACTCAATAATTGTTACAGTAATTACTGTTCAATATTTTATTTTATTGATTCAATAATTGCTACGTTGAAATTTTGTATTATTGTTGTTCAATAATTGTTGCTGTACAGTATTTTCCATTATCAGATCAATAATTCATATTATTTGAATAGTATTATTAGATAGCATTATTGGCAATGTCTAGAAAGTTCTGTCTAAGGAGAGGTTTGGTCATCTAATTGCGCGCCAGTAAGGAGAAATCCTTATTGGAAAGCCTCCTCTTTCCTTGGAACGGTCTGGTTGTCATAAATGTGATTCTGTAATATTATTTGTGAATAATTAATTATTGATTCATATGATAAGGAAATATTTATTTTATGTGGATATAAACGAGGGATATATTTTTGTGGTTAAAAATGAAGGAGTTAATGTTGAGATTTTTATCCGTATTTTTGTCGGAATGGAGGTATTAAAAATCAGGGTTTTTGAGATATTTTGCGGGGGTTATAATTTTTAATCCGACCGTTAGATCGTGGTAATTTTTGGATATGTTATACATATATAAGTTGAGTATATGCCCACAAATTTTGAACCGTTAAAAATGAACGTATGATTTATTATAAATTTTACGAGATGACTGGTTCAGAAATTGTTGAATTTTTGGAGTTTATCATTTTGGTAGAAAATTCTAGAATTGGTGGGCCCCACTTGTGGTTGGTGAAGAAATGTGCTGAATTATATTTCAAATGTGGTGAGTGGGAATAGTAGCAGGTAAAGCCATCAGGTTCCAGGTCAAACCTACCAAAATTTTCCTATAAATAGAGGGCTAAGTTAGAATTGAAAATCACACCAGAAACATAAGCTTTCTCTCTTTCTCTCTCTATATTATGAAGCATATTTTGTGAGTTTTTAGATACTTGGTGAGTTGCTATTCATTAGTGCAAGTTTCCTTCAGCATCATATCCGATATCCAGTCAGAAGTACTGCTCTTTTGAGGTAAGGGATTGTAAGAGATTGTAAGGGATAGTAAGAGATTTTAAGGGTTGTTATATTTTCCAGTTTCGTAATTTTTCAGACCTTCAAAAATTCTGGAAAAATTTGAAATGATATTTTGATGAGTTTTCTTGATTGTGTCCAAAAATGGTGATTTTTGGATGTATAGATTGAGAGTTATGAATTTTATGAGAAAAGACTATTTTAAAAGTAGTCGCTTATAATTCCTTGTGGTTAACTCCAAAATTGATAAAATTTTTATTGGGAGTACATGAATATGATAGAAGTATACTCTGTAAATTTCAGAATTTTTGGATAAAAGTACAATTTTTGATAAATGTCTAAATATTCGGCTGTTTCGGCCATATGAAAAATAGTAAATGACTTTTAAAAATTCTGAGAAAAATATATGTTCACTATGGGACTATATTATGCTAAATCTTAGAAAAGAAATATTTTTGGTACTGATTTGGTATTTTTCATGAAAATAGTCTAGTTATGAGTAAATATATTAAATATGTTTTGTGAAGTAAGAAAATTAGAAAATAGGATTTTATGACTTGAGAATCCTATATGAGGTATATGTAGATTTTTTATGAGGGTTTTGATTATTGGTGATAAAATCTTATG
The DNA here is from genome assembly GCA_016801055.1 of Panax notoginseng. Taxonomy (NCBI): domain Eukaryota; kingdom Viridiplantae; phylum Streptophyta; class Magnoliopsida; order Apiales; family Araliaceae; genus Panax; species Panax notoginseng. The sequence goes on from CM029015.1 coordinate 138,220,611, forward strand.
AGTTTGGTATTTTAGAATGATTAAATGCATTATTTAGTAAAGTGTAAACAATTTAAATAAATTGTTTATAAGCTTAAGAAATATTATTCTTTCAATATCATTATACCGAAATACTGGTATGGATTTTATTGTGAAATTTCTACCTTTTTATGTCGAGTTACTATTCATGAGTTACTATTCACGAGTTACTATTCACGATAAAAATTAGTTTTTTTTTCTAACCAAATTATAGTCGAGTTATGAATATTACTCTTGAGATTAAAACTATGTATTGATTATATTGATTTTATTATCATATATAACATTTTTATAACCCTGATGTTGAAATTCTCTTTCACTAGAGTGTAAAGATGGGTAGATTATTGGTATGATCATGACTAGGATTCTCTTTGGCCTGTAGTGCAAAGTTGAATTGTGACTGGTATGATCATGACCATTGAATTTATAAGTGAATATCTTTAGCTTAAGTGCAAAGGTGAATTGATCAACATGATTATAATTATTGTTTATATAAATTCTGAAATGATTATATATTTCTTTGAGATATTAATATCTTTGGCCTGTAGTGCAAAGATGAAATATTGATATGAATATCTTTGGCCTGTAGTTCAAAGATGAATTGTTGATGAATATCTTTGGCCCGTAGTGCAAAGATGACATGTTGTTGAATATCTTTGGCCAGTAGTGCAAAGATGAACAGATGTTGAGATAAACATGACCAACTGGTGATACAAATGAATATCTTTGGACGTAGTGCAAAGATGAAGTTATTAGTATGATTATGAACAGGAAATGTGATTTGGTGTAACATGATCTTTGATGTTTCAGGTAAAGATAGGTGATGAAAATTATCATCGTCCTGGATGAGAAGAGGAATTTAGAACTACAGTTATGATTATGAGTTATTCATATGATTGTGGACCAGAATTGTTGATTGATGTTACAGGGATAAAATATTGTTGGTGGATTTTTAACATGGAGAAGATAATAGACTTTATAGTCTATTTGACTCTTCTAATGGATTGCATGTTCCGCTGCAACTATGGTTGAAATTTTTTTATCATCTACCATATGTTCTAAATCTCTGATTTATTATTGATGAAGACTATTGATAATTTATTTATCTTTAGTCATGATATTCTTTACTGGGCTAGTTGTGCTCCCTTCTGTTCACAATTCCTTTCAGGTAATAAGAGTGTAGCTGGGTCGAGCGGGGGTAACAGGGGAATAGAACGGTGGTCATCATTTAGTAGTTATATTTGGTGAATCAAATAGGGTGAGGCGAACCCAACGTTGGAAGGGTGTTTTGCCACTATCATACAAGATGTCTAACGACATACAACCTCGTGTCATCATAAGACATGATTGTGCACATCCGCTTGCCGAGTATATCTACAAGCACTACCTATATAATCTTGGTATTTGTTTGAAGTATAATTCTCAGTTAGATACAGTGGAGATAATGATAAGTCAAGAGAAGACTCACCATTGGGAAGAATATGATAGTAATCTTCTCGTTTTTCTTTGGGGTCTATTGGGTCAACCAAGGATAATTCTGTGGCCATATGATATCTATCATAACCTAGATGCGTGGCCTCCCATGTACGAAGGTTTTCTTGAGCACTTCCCAAAGATTCTAATTTCTAAAACAGTTTTTGACTATACCTTTATGTAAGGTGTCATTGTGAGGTGATGTCCACGGTTGGAACATGAGTCACATTTGGTATATATTTATATCCAAACTTATAGCATATGTGTTGTTGTATTTTGCACGACAATTGTTGTAATAAAGTTACAGTTTTTTTTATACCATGTATTTGGCGACTCAGAATAGGTTGGATGGAATGGACCTATTTTGGGGTCGTTACATTTGGTATCAGAGCTTAGGGATATGATCTCTGGCGGAGATCGGGGAATAAAACTAGGAGGGGAGAGATGAGTAAATCCTTCGCTAGTGTGTCCTACCTAAGCTTATTTGTTGGTCAGTCATAATATTGGGAAATTATGTGATATGTTAATTTGTTTAATTAACCCTTATTTTATGGCAGTATTTGAGAATGGCAGCTGAGAATGCTAATAATGGAGTGAATGAGACTGTGGGGATACCTCTAATCACTAACCGTGATAATGTGATGTCAGACGAAGAAGGAATTAGAGATATCTATGTGGTGAGTGAAGAATTGATAGTTACACCCGAGATAGTCGCAGAGGTAACAGCTGAGACTGAGGAAGAAGAGGAAGAAGAAGTACCAGAGGAGAGTTTATTAGAGGTATTATATGATCAAAATATAGAATTTCAAAATCGTATTCATGAGTTAGAAGAGCAGGCAGAAGAACGACAGGCGGTCGTGGAACAAAAGGATGCAACAATTCAAGCTTGTGTTACCCGATATGTGATGCTTGAACAGAAGCATTCTTTGGCAGAGTATAAGATGATAAAAATAGAATCTGAGCTGAGAGAGAAGAAAAAACTGAACGAGTGAGAATAAGTGATGCATGGGCAAAAGCCGCACGACACGTGGATATTGTGGAAAGAGATGTTCGATCTAAGAAGGCTAAAATAGATGATATGAATTTCTCTTTTTGGAAAGCAATTGGGAGAACCCAACATCGAGTTTTGAATTACCCTGTACATAGCGGTCAACCTGAATCCGATATGGATCGAAGATTGATGATTCAGATCATGAATCAGGAATACGAAGAGGCAGTTGAGGGAGGAATATGTCCTATAGAAAGGTATATTCCAACGGTAATGATGACGCCAAATGCTGCTCCAGACAAGTCAAAGCCGAGTAGTTCGAGGGATGGCGGTTGTCATGACTTTCTAACAAACGAGGAACCCAAATAAAGTTATCATGGGAGATGAGCAATGGAGAAATCATGATGATCTGAGAGATAGAATCTGAAATAGAAGCAAGGTATTCTCAACTCTTCGAAATACCAGGTACGTAAATTTTGGGGACGAAATTTCATAAGGAGGGGAGATTGTAAGACCCCGAATTTTATGAAATAAAAGTATTCAATTTTTCTTATAATTACTATTCAGTAAATGGTTAAATTGATAAAAGTTTAAAGTTATGAGCGAAATATGATTTTTTTTTCAAAATAAGCAAGTGGTTATAAAATAATCATTGTTGTCGGGGAATATTCTTTCTGTCGGGGAATATTCGTACGACGGCGCAGCCATTTGTGGGCCCCATAACAGAATAACTGTCGGGCGAAGAAAACGACAAATTTGAGTTTTTACAAATAACGGTGTAGTTGTTACCGTTAACACTGTTGGAATACCCGGTGGTTAAAATACAGTAATACGCGTTATTGCACAGTAGCACACGGTATTGCATAGTATTTTTGAAATTATTGATTCTTATGTAAGAAGACACTACTCAATAATTGTTACAGTAATTACTGTTCAATATTTTATTTTATTGATTCAATAATTGCTACGTTGAAATTTTGTATTATTGTTGTTCAATAATTGTTGCTGCACAGTATTTTCTATTATCAGATCAATAATTCATATTATTTGAATAGTATTATTAGATAGCATTATTGGCAATGTCTAGAAAGTTCTGTCTAAGGAGAGGTTTGGTCATCTAATTGCGCGCAGTAAGTAAGGAGAAATCCTTATTGGAAAGCCCCCTCTTTCCTAGGAACGGCCTGGTTGTCATAAATGTGATTCTGTAATATTATTTGTGAATAATTAATTATTGATTCATATGATAAGGAAATATTTATTTTATGTGGATATAAACGAGGGATATATTTTTGTGGTTAAAAATGAAGGAGTTAATGTTGAGATTTTTATCCGTATTTTTGTCGGAATGGAGGTATTAAAAATCAGGGTTTTTGAGATATTTTGTGGGGTTATAATTTTTAATCCGACCGTTAGATCGTGGTAATTTTTGGATATGTTATACATATATAAGTTGAGTATATGCCCACAAATTTTGAACCGTTAAAAATGAACGTATGATTTATTATGAATTTTACGAGATGACTGGTTCAGAAATTGTTGAATTTTTGGAGTTTATCATTTTTTGGTAGAAAATTCTAGAATTGGTGGGCCCCACTTGTGGTTGGTGAAGAAATGTGCTGAATTATATTTCAAATGTGGTGAGTGGGAATAGTAGCAGGTAAAGCCATCAGGTTCCAGGTCAAACCTACCAAAATTTTCCTATAAATAGAGGGCTAAGTTAGAATTGAAAATCACACCAGAAACATAAGCTTTCTCTCTTTCTCTCTTATATATTGAAGCATATTTTGTGTGAGTTTTTAGATACTTGGTGAGTTGCTATTCATTAGTGCAAGTTTCCTTCAGCATCATATCTGATATCCAGTCAGAAGTACTGCTCTTTTGAGGTAAGGGATTGTAAGAGATTGTAAGGGATAGTAAGAGATTTTAAGGGTTGTTATATTTTCCAGTTTCGTAATTTTTCAGACCTTCAAAAATTCTGGAAAAATTTGAAATAATATTTTGATGAGTTTTCTTGATTGTGTCCAAAAATGGTGATTTTTGGATGTATAGATTGAGAGTTATGAATTTTATGAGAAAAGACTATTTTAAAAGTAGTCGCTTATAATTCCTTGTGGTTAACTCCAAAATTGATAAAATTTTTATTGGGAGTACATGAATATGATAGAAGTATACTCTGTAAATTTCAGAATTTTTGGATAAAAGTATAATTTTTGATAAATGTCTAAATATTCGGCTATTTCGGCCATATGAAAAATAGTAAATGACTTTTAAAAATTCTGAGAAAAATATATGTTCACTATGGGACTATATTATGCTAAATCTTAGAAAAGAAATATTTTTGGTACTGATTTGGTATTTTTCATGAAAATAGTCTAGTTATGAGTAAATATATTAAATATGTTTTGTGAAGTAAGAAAATTGGAAAATAGGATTTTATGACTTGAGAATCCTATATGAGGTATATGTAGATTTTTGATGAGGGTTTTGATTATTGGTGATAAAATCTTATGAGTTTGGTATTTTAGAATGATTAAATGCATTATTTAGTAAAGTGTAAACAATTTAAATAAATTGTTTATAAGCTTAAGAAATATTATTCTTTCAATATCATTATACCGAAATACTGGTATGGATTTTATTGTGGAATTTCTACCTTTTTGTGTCGAGCTACTATTCATGAGTTACTATTCACGAGTTACTATTCACGATAAAAATTGGTTTTTTTTTTCCTAACCAAATTATAGTCGAGTTATGAATATTACTCTTGAGATTAAAACTATGTATTGATTATATTGATTTTATTATCATATATAACATTTTTATAACCCTGATGTTGAAATTCTCTTTCACTAGAGTGTAAATATGGGTAGATTATTGGTATGATCATGACTAGGGTTCTCTTTGGCCTGTAGTGCAAAGTTGAATTGTGACTGGTATGATCATGACCATTGAATTTATAAGTGAATATCTTTAGCTTAATAGCAAAGGTGAATTGATCAACATGATTATAATTATTGTTTATATAAATTCTGAAATGATTATATATTTCTTTGAGATATTAATATCTTTGGCCTGTAGTGCAAAGATGAAATATTGATGAATATCTTTGGCCTGTAGTGCAAAGATGAATTGTTGATAAATATCTTTGGCCCGTAGTGCAAAGATGACATGTTGTTGAATATCTTTGGCCAGTAGTGCAAAGATGAACAGATGTTGAGATAAACATAACCAACTGGTGATACAAATGAATATCTTTGGACGTAGTGCAAAGATGAAGTTATTAGTATGATTATGAACAGGAAATGTGATTTGGTGTAACCATGATCTTTGATGTTTCAGGTAAAGATAGGTGATGAAAATTATCATCGTCCTGGATGAGAAGAGGAATTTAGAACTACAGTTATGATTATGAGTTATTCATATGATTGTGGACCAGAATTGTTGATTGATGTTACAGGGATAAAATATTGTTGGTGGATTTTTAACATGGAGAAGATAATAGACTTTATAGTCTATTTGACTCTTCTAATGGATTGCATGTTCCGCTGCAACTATGGTTGAAATTTTTTTATCATCTACCATATGTTCTAAATCTCTGATTTATTATTGATGAAGACTATTGATAATTTATTTATCTTTAGTCATGATATTCTTTACTGGGCTAGTTGTGCTCACCCTTCTGTTCACAATTCCTTTCAGGTAATAAGAGTGTAGCTGGGTCGAGCGGGGGGTAACAGGGGAATAGAACGGTGTGGTCATCATTTGTAGTTATATTTGATGAATCAAATAGGGTGAGGCGAACCCAACGTTGGAAAGGGTGTTTTGCCACTATCATACAAGATGTCTAACGACATACAACCTCGTGTCATCATAAGACATGATTGTGCACATCCGCTTGCCGAGTATATCTACAAGCACTACCTATATAATCTTGGTTTGTTTGAAGTATAATTCTCAGTTAGATACAGTGGAGATAATGATAAGTCAAGAGAAGACTCACCATTGGGAAGAATATGATAGTAATCTTCTCGTTTTTCTTTGGGGTCTATTGGGTCAACCAAGGATAATTTGTGGCCATATGATATCTATCATAACCTAGATGCGTGGCCTCCCATGTACGAAGGTTTTCTTGAGCACTTCCCAAAGATTCTAATTTCTAAAACAGTTTTTGACTATACCTTTATGTAAGGTGTCATTGTGAGGTGATGTCCACGGTTGGAACATGAGTCACATTTGGTATATATTTATATCCAAACTTATAGCATATGTGTTGTTGTATTTTGCACGACAATTGTTGTAATAAAGTTACAGTTTTTTTTTATACCATGTATTTGGCGACTCAGAATAGGTTGGATGGAATGGACCTATTTTGGGGTCGTTACATATTGGGTTTCCCAAACTCGTTAACGTTGAGGCTAACTTCTAAAACTTTTAATTTTCTTTAGAACTCATTTGTTCAACAAGGATTTACATGTTCAATAGCCTATTGACCAAGTTGAACACCTCCTCATGTATCTAAAACAGACTTTTGAGCTAATGCCCAAATCAAGCGTACAACTTCCTTTTTTTCAAAACTCTTTAATCAAGACTAAAAAGGTTTATTCAACAAGGGACTCGCTACGTTAACCATTAAGTCACATAACGATACTAAACCACCCTTATTACGCATGCTTATGTGTATTCATATGACTAGCATTGTTTATCACTTGAAAACTTACTTTAAGAAATTTATAGTTCATAGTACGTCTATCTAGTTGAGTGCACGTATCATTCATATTCAAAGGCATAAACAACTCTATCATGCTTGTTTATAAGGTCACAATACAAGTAATATAATGCTCATCAAAGTTGGTTTCTAAAACTTTTAAATTTCTCTTTAAAACACATACTAAACCGCTTGACAACCTTTTATGTGCAATATATCTTGAAATTACATTCCTTATCCATCCGCGCGCATGACTAGGCCACATTCACGTGTTCCCAAAGTCAGAACTTAAAAGACATAAAGTTCGTCAAGTTTTATTTTCAAAACTTCTAAATTTTATTCCTAAAAATAATGTCATACTAAACTAATCATGCAAGGCAATTTCAACTCACATTCTTACTTGTTTGTACATGTTTTTATACACGTTTACAAGGTCAAAATATAACCACTCTATGTTTATAAAACTTATTTTGCAAAATATCCGAGTTTGCATTTGAAATCGTTTTAAACCAATTCAAGGCAATCCAACACATACAAAATAAATTTGAATCTTATATCATGCATAATGAAACCTTGTATACATGCTATCAAAGTCAGAACTTAAATGACTCAAAGTTCATCAAGGTTTGTTTTTTCAAAATCTTCAAGTCTCTTTAGAAAATTATTAATACCAGGCTAACACAACTCATTATATGCAAGGTACTTAAAATCATATGTTAGATCCCTTTACATATTTAGTTAGGCCAAACTAGCATTCTCACAAGATCAGAATACAAGTAATTTTCTTTCCAACAAGGTTTGTCTTTCCAAACTTATAAGTTTCCTTTAAAACTCAAACTAATCCAAGTTATAATGACCCACTATAACTGAAGTAACTTTAATCCATGTATTGGGGTTATTTATATGCATTTCCAAACCAACCTAATATGCTCAGAAATCAGATTATAACAGAAGTTGGATTTTAAAACTGACATACGGTGTAACGCCCCCCAAAATAGGTCAATTCCACCCAACCTATGCTGAGTTGCAAAATACATGGTACAGAAAACAACTACAACTTCATTATCACAATTGTCGTGCAAAAAACAACAACACATATGTTGTGAGCTTTGATACAAATATATACCAACTGTGACTCATGACACCTTACATAAAAGTACAGTCAATAATGTTTTAGAAATTAAAATCTTCAGAAAGTGCTCAAGAAAAACCTTCGTACATGGGAGGCCATGCGTCTAGGTTATAATAGATATCATATGTCCACAGAATTATCCTTAGTTGACCCAATAGACCCCAAATAAAAACGAGAAGATTACCATTATATTCTTTCCAATGGTGAGTCTTCTCTTGACATATCATTATCTCCACTGTCTCAAATTGAGAATTATACTTCAACCAAACACCAAGATTATATAGGTAGTGCTCGTAGATATACTCAGCAAGTGGACGTGCACAACCCTGTCTTATGATGACACGAGGTTGTATGTCATTAGACATCTTGTATGATAGTGGCAAATCACCCTTTCAAAGTTGGGTTCGCCTCACCCTATATGATTCACCAAATATAACTACTAAATGATGTATAAAATACAACACACTATTCCAAAGTTCTCAATAAAATTATTTTCATACTTTTTAGGGAGGAACTTCACAGCTAGAGACCACCGTTCTATTCCCCTGTTACCCCCGCTTGACCCAGCTACACTCTTATTACCTAAAAGGAATTTTGAAGCAAAAGGGTGAGCACAAATAGCCCAGTAAAGAATATCATGATTAAAGATAATTAAATTATCAATAGCCTTCATCATTAATAAATCAGAGATTTAGAACATATGATAGATGACAAGACTTTTCAAGCATAGTTGCAGCGGAACGAGTAATCCATTAGAAGAGTCAAATAGACCATAAAGTCTATTATCTTCTCCATATTAAAACTCCACTAACAATGTTTTATCCCTGTAACATCAATCAACAATTCTGGTCCACAGTCATATGAATCACTCATAATCATAATTGTTGTTCTAAATTCCTCTTCTCATCTAGGACAAAGATAATTTTCATCACTTGTCTTTACCTGAAACATCAAAGATCATGGTTATAACAAATCACAATTCATATTCATAATCATACTAATAAATTCATCTTTGCACTACGGCCAAAGATATTCGTCAACAGTTCATATTTGCACTACTGGCCAAAGATATTCAACAATAGATCATCTTTGCACTACAGGCCAAAGATATTCAACAACATATCATCTTTACAATACAAGCCAAAGATATTCAACAACAGATCATCTTTGCACTACAGACCAAAGATATTCAACAACAGATCATATTTGCACTACAGGCCAAAGATAATTATCTCAAAGAAATATATAATCATCTCAGAATTTATATAAACAATAATTATAACAATGTTGATCAATTCACCTTTGTACATAAGCTAAAGATATTTAATTATAAATTCAATGGTCATGATCATACCAGTCAACAATTTAACTTTACACTACTAGCCAAAGAGAACCTATAGTCACGATCATACCAATAATCTACCCATCTTTACACTCAAGTTAAAGAGAAATTTTATCACCAAAATTATAAAAATGTTATATATGATAATAAAAACAATATGATTAACAATTGCATTTAATTTCAAGAGCAATATTCATAAATCAACTATAATTTGGTCAGAAAAAGAAACCAATTTTGTAGTGAATAGTACCCGTAAATAGTAACTCGTGAATAGTACTACATATTCGTACATAGTACCGTATACGTAAATAATATCATATACGTAAAGAGTCATTATACATGAATAGTGTTGTATACGTGAATGGTGTCGTATACGTGAATAGTGTCGTATACGTGAATAGTAACCCCGACATGAAAAAGGTAGAAATTCCATAATAAAATTTATACCAATATTTTGGTATAATGATATTGAAAGAATAGCATCATTAGGAAGAAAATAACATCCCTTACTATCCCTTACAATCCCTTACAATCCCTTACAATCCCTTACCTCAAAAGAGCAGTACTTCTGACTTGAATATCGGATATGACGCTGAAGGAAACTTCCACTGATGAATAGCAACACACAAAATATCTAAATATTCACAAAATGCGCTCGATAATATAGAGAGCAAAAGAGAGAAAATGTGATAACCCCAAAATAGGTCCATTCCACCCAACCCATTCTGAGTCATCAAATACATGGTACAGAAAACAACTATAACTTTATTACAACAATTGTCGTGCAAAATACAACAACACATATGCTGTGAGTTTGGATACAAATATATACCAAATGTGACTCATGTTCCAACCGTGGACATCACCTCACAATAACACCTTACATAAAGGTATAGTCAAAAACTGTTTTAGAAATTAGAATCTTTGGGAAGTGCTCAGGAAACCTTCGTACATGGGAGGCCATGCTTCTAGGTTATGATAGATATCATATGGCCACAGAATTATCCTTGGTTGACCCAATAGACCCCAAAGAAAAATGAGAAGGATTACTATCATATTCTTCCCAATGGTGAGTCTTCTCTTGACTTATCATTATCTCCACTGTCTCTAATTGAGAATTATACTTCAAACAAACACCAAGATTATATAGGTAGTGCCCATAGATATACTCAGCAAGTGGATGAGCACAACCCTGTTCTATGATGACACGAGGTTGTATGTCATTAGACATCTTGTATGATAGTGACAAAAACACCCTTCCAACGTTGGCTTCGCCTCACCCTATTTTCTTCACCAAATATAACTACTAAATGATGACCACCGTTCTATTCCTTGTTACCCCCGCTCGACCCAGCTACACTCTTATTACCTGAAAGAAATTGTGAAGCAAAAGGGTGAGCACAACTAGCCCAGTAAAGAATATCATGACTAAAGATAAATAAATTATCAATAGTCTTCATCAATAATAAATCAGAGATTTAGAACATATGGTAGATGATAAAAATTTCAACCATAGTTGCAGCGGAACATGCAATCCATTAGAAGAGTCAAATAGACTATAAAGTCTATTATCTTCTCCATGTTAAAAATCCACCAATAATGTTTTATCCCTGTAACATCAATCAAAAGTTCTGGTCCACAATCATATAAATAACTCATAATCATAATTATGATTCTAAATTCCTCTTCTCATCCAGGACAAAGATAATTTTCATCACTTGTCTTTACCAGAAACATCAAAGATCATAGTTATACCAAATCACAATTCTTGTTCATAATCATACTAATAATTTCATCTTTGTACTACGGCCAATGATATTCAACAACAGTTCATCATTGCACTACAGGCCAAAGATATTCATCAACAGACCATCTTTATACTACAGGCCAAAGATATTCATCAACAATTCATATTTGCACTACAGGCCAAATATATTCATATCTCAAAGAAATATATAATCATTTCAGAATTTATATAAACAATAATTATAACCATGTTGATCAATTCACCTTTGCACTTAAGCTTAAGATATTCAATTATAAATTCAATGGTCATGATCATACCAGTCACAATTCAACTTTGCACTACAGGCCAAAGAGAACCCTAGTCATGATCATACCAATAATCTACCCATCTTTACACTCTAGTGAAAGAGAATTTCAACATCAGGGTTATAAAAATGTTATATATGATGATAAAAATAATATGATCAACATATAGTTTTAATCTCAAGAGTAATATTCGTAACTCATGAATAGTAAATCGTGAATAGTAACTCATGAATAGTAAACCCGACACAAAAGATAGAAATTCCACAATAAAATCCATACCAATATTTCGGTATAATGATATTGAAAGAATAACATTACTTAAATTTATAAACAATTTATTTTAATTGTTTACACTTTACTAATTAATGCATTTAATCATCATAAAATGCCAACTCTTACAATTTCATCATCAATAACCAAAAACCCTCATCAAAAATCTGCATATACCTCATATAGGATTCTCAAGCCATAAAATCCTATTTTCTAATTTTCTTTCTTCACAAAACATATTTAATTCATTTACTCATAACTAGACTATTTTCATGAAAAATACCAAATCAGTCCCAAAAATATTTCTTTTCTGGAATTTAGCATAATATAGTCCCATATTGAACATATATTTTTCTCAGAATTTTTAAAAATCATTTACTATTTTTCATATGGCCAAAACAGCCGAATATTTAGACATTTATCAAAAATTGTACTTTTGTCCAAAAATTCTGAAATTTATAGAGTATACTCCTATCATATACATGTACTCCAATAAAAATTTCATTAATTTTGGAGTTAGCCACAAGGAATTATAAGCGGTTACTTTTAAAATAGTCTTTTCTCATAAAATTCATAACTCTCAATCTATACATCCAAAAATCATCATTTTTGGACACAATCAAGAAAACTCATCAAAATATCAGCTCAATTTTTTCCAAAATTTTTGAAGGTCAGAAAAATTACGAAACTGTAAAATATAACTACCCTTAAAATTCCTTACTATCCCTTACAATCCCTTACAATCCCTTACTATCCCTTACCTCAAAAGTGCAGTATTTTTGACTGGAATGCAAAGCCGAAGGAAACTTGCAATGAATAGCAACTCTCAAAGTATCTAAATACTCATAAAATATGCTTCATAATATAGAGAGAGAAAGAGAGAAAACTTGTTTCTAGTGTGATTTTTAATTCTAACTTAGCCCTCTATTTATAGGAAAATTTTGGTAGGTTTGACCTGCAACCTGATGGCTTTACCTGCTACTATTCCCACCCACCACATTTGAAATATAATTCAGCACATTTCTTCACCAACCACAAGTGGGGCCCACCAATTCTAGGATTTTCCACCAAAATAATAAACTCCGAAAATTCAACAATTTCTGAACCAGTCATGTCGTAAAATTCATAATAAATCATACGTTCATTTTTAACGATTCAAAATTTGTGGGCATATACTCAACTTATATATGTATAACATATCCAAAAATTACCACGATCCAACGGTCGGATTAAAAATTATAACCCCCGCAAAATATCTCAAAAACCCTGATTTTTAATAACTCCATTCCGATAAAAATACTGATAAAAACCTCAACATTAACTCCTTCATTTTTAACCACAAAAATATATCCCTCATTTATATCCACATAAAATAAATATTTCCTTATCATATGAATCGATAATTAATTATTCATAAATAATATTACAGAATCACATTTATGAGAATCAGGCCGTTCCCAGGAAAGAGGGGGCTTTCCAATAAGAATTTCTCCTTACTGACGCGCAATTAGATGACCAAACCTCTCCTTAGACAGAACTTTCTACACATTGCCAATAATGCTATCTAATAATACTATTCAAATAATATGAATTATTGATCTGATAATGGAAAATACTGTGCAGTAACAATTATTGAACAACAATAATACAAAATTTCAACGTAGCAATTATTGAATCAATAAAATAAAATATTGAACAGTAATTACTGTAACAATTATTGAGTAGTGCCTTCTTACGTAAGAATCAATAATTTCAAAAATACTGTGCAATACCGTGTGCTACTGTGCAATAACGCGTATTACTGTATTTTAACCACCGGGTATTCCAACAGTGTTAACGGTAACAAATACGCCGTTAATTATAAAACTCATTTTTGTCGTTATCTTCATCCGACAGTTATTCGTTATGGGGCCCACAAATGGCTGCGCCGTCGTACGAATATTCCCCGACAGAAAGAATATTCCACGACCAAACGAATATTCCCCAACAACAATGATTATTTTATAACCACTTGCTTATTTTGAAAAAAATTCATATTTCACCCATAACTTTAAACTTTTATCAATTTAACCATTTACTGAATAGTAATTATAAAAAAAATTGAATACTTTTATTTCATAAAATTCGGGGTCTTACAATCTCCCCTCCTTATGAAATTTCGTCCCCGAAATTTACGTACCTGGTATTTCAAAGAGTTGAGAATACCTTACTTTCATTTCAGATTTCATCTTCCATGTCCTCATGATTTCTCCATTGCTCATCTCCTGTATTTCAGATATCATTCTAGAATACAGCTTCAAAACAAAGGTTAATTGAACAAATTAACATATCACATAATATCCCGATATTATGACTGACCAACAAATAAGCTTAGGTAGGACACACTAGCGAAGGATTTACTCATCTCTCCCCTCCTAGTTTTTTCCCGATCTCCGCCAGAGATCATATCCCTAAGCTCTGATACCACCTGTGACAACCCCAAAATAGGTCCATTCCACCCAACCCATTCTGAGTCGTCAAATACATGGTACAGAAAATAACTACAACTTTATTACAACAATTGTCGTGCAAAATACAACAACACATATGCTGTGAGTTTGGATACAAATATATACCAAATGTGACTCATGTTCCAACCGTGGACATCACCTCACAATAACACCTTACATAAAGGTATAGTCAAAAACTGTTTTAGAAATTAGAATCTTTGGGAAGTGCTCAAGGAAACCTTCGTACATGGGAGGCCATGCTTCTAGGTTATGATAGATATCATATGGCCACAGAATTATCCTTGGTTGACCCAATAGACCCCAAAGAAAAATGAGAAGGTTACTATCATATTCTTCCCAATGGTGAGTCTTCTCTTGACTTATCATTATCTCCACTGTCTCTAATTGAGAATTATACTTCAAACAAACACCAAGATTATATAGGTAGTGCCCATAGATATACTCAGCAAGTGGATGAGCACAACCCTGTTCTATGATGTCACGAGGTTGTATGTCATTAGACATCTTGTATGATAGTGACAAAACACCCTTCCAACGTTGGCTTCGCCTCACCCTATTTTCTTCACCAAATATAACTACTAAATGATGACCACCGTTCTATTCCCTTGTTACCCCCGCTCGACCCAGCTACACTCTTATTACCTGAAAGAAATTGTGAAGCAAAAGGGTGAGCACAACTAGCCCAGTAAAGAATATCATGACTAAAGATAATAAATTATCAATAGTTCATCAATAATAAATCAGAGATTTAGAACATATGGTAGATGATAAAAAATTTCAACCATAGTTGCAGCGAAACATGCAATCCATTAGAAGAGTCAAATAGACTATAAAGTCTATTATCTTCTCCAAGTTAAAAATCCACCAACAATGTTTTATCCCTGTAACATCAATCAACAGTTCTGGTCCACAATCATATAAATAACTCATAATCATAATTATGATTCTAAATTCCTCTTCTCATCCAGGACAAAGATAATTTTCATCACTTGTCTTTACCTGAAACATCAAAGATCATGGTTATACCAAATCACAATTCTTATTCATAATCATACTAATAATTTCATCTTTGTACTACGGCCATAGATATTCAACAACAGTTCATCTTTGCACTACAGGCCAAAGATATTCATCAACAGACCATCTTTACACTACAGGCCAAAGATATTCATCAACAATTCATATTTGCACTACAGGCCAAATATATTCATATCTCAAAGAAATATATAATCATTTCAGAATTTATATAAACAATAATTATAACCATGTTGATCAATTCACCTTTGCACTTAAGCTTAAGATATTCAATTATAAATTCAATGGTCATGATCATATCAGTCACAATTCAACTTTGCACTACAGGCCAAAGAGAACCCTAGTCATGATCATACCAATAATCTAGCCATCTTTACACTCTAGTGAAAGAGAATTTTAACATCAGGGTTATAAAAATGTTATATATGATGAAAAAATAATATGATCAACATATATAGTTTTAATCTCAAGAGTAATATTCGTAACTCATGAATAGTAAATCGTGAATAGTAACTCATAAATAGTAACCCCGACACAAAAGATAGAAATTCCACAATAAAATCTATACCAATATTTCGGTATAATGATATTGAAAGAATAACATTACTTAAATTTATAAACAATTTATTTTAAATGTTTACACTTTACTAATTAATGCATTTAATCATAATAAAATGCCAACTCTTACAATTTCATCATCAATAACCAAAAACCCTCATCAAAAATTTGCATATACCTCATATAGGATTCTCAAGCCATAAAATCCTATTTTCCAATTTTCTTTCTTCACAAAACATATTTAATTCATTTACTCATAACTAGACTATTTTCATGAAAAATACCAAATCAGTCCCAAAAATATTTCTTTTCTGGAATTTAGCAGAATATTATCCCATATTGAACATATATTTTTCTCAGAATTTTTAAAAATCATTTACTATTTTTCATATGGCCAAAACAGTCGAATATTTAGACATTTATCAAAAATTGTACTTTTGTCCAAAAATTCTGAAATTTATAGAGTATACTCCTATAATATACATGTACTCCCAATAAAAATTTCATCAATTTTGGAGTTAGCCACAAGGAATTATAAGCGGTTACTTTTAAAATAGTCTTTTCTCATAAAATTCATAACTCTCAATCTATACATCCAAAAATCATCATTTTTGGACACAATCAAGAAAACTCATCAAAATATCAGTTCAAATTTTTTCAAAATTTTTGAAGGTCAGAAAAATTACGAAACTGGAAAATATAACAACCCTTAAAATTCCTTACTATCCCTTACAATCCCTTACTATCCCTTACCTCAAAAGTGCAGTATTTCTGACTGGAATGTAAAGCCGAAGGAAACTTGCACTGAATAGCAACTCTCAAAGTATCTAAATACTCATAAAATATGCTTCATAATATAGAGAAAGAAAGAGAGAAAACTTGTTTGTGGTGTGATTTTTAATTCTAACTTAGCCCTCTATTTATAGGAAAATTTTGGTAGGTTTGACCTGCAACCTGATGGCTTTACCTGCTACTATTCCCACCCACCACATTTGAAATATAATTCAGCACATTTCTTCACCAACCACAAGTGGGGCCCACCAATTCTAGGATTTTCCACCAAAATGATAAACTCCGAAAATTCATCAATTTCTGAACCAGTCATCTCGTAAAATTCATAATAAATCATACGTTCATTTTTAACGGTTCAAAATTTGTGGTCATATACTCAACTTATATATGTATAAAATATCCAAAAATTACCACGATCCAACGGTCGGATTAAAAATTATAACCCCCGTAAAATATCTCAAAAACCCTGATTTTTAATACCTCCATTCCGACAAAAATACTGATAAAAACCTCAACATTAACTCCTTCATTTTTAACCACAAAAATATATCCCTCATTTATATCCACATAAAATAAATATTTCCTTATCATATGAATCGATAATTAATTATTCACAAATAATATTACAGAATCACATTTATGACAACCAGGCCGTTCCCAGGAAAGAGGGGGTTTTCCAATAAGAATTTCTCCTTACTGATGCGCAATTAGATGACCAAACCTCTCCTTAGACAGAACTTTCTAGACATTGCCAATTATGCTATCTAATAATACTATTCAAATAATATGAATTATTGATCTGATAATGGGAAATACTGTGCAGCAACAATGATTGAACAACAATAATACAAAATTTCAACGTAGCAATTATTGAATCAATAAAATAAAATATTGAACAGTAATTACTGTAACAATTATTGAGTAGTACCTTCTTACGTAAGAATCAATAATTTCCAAAATACTGTGCAATACCGTGTGCTACTGTGCAATAACGCGTATTACTGTATTTTAACCACCGGATATTCCAATAGTGTTAACGGTAACAACTACGCCGTTAATTATAAAAACTCAATTTTTTGTCGTTATCATCATCCGATAGTTATTCTGTTATGGGGCCCACAAATGGCTGCGCCGTCGTACGAATATTCCCCGACAGAAAGAATATTCCACGACCAAACGAATATTCCCAAACAACAATGATTATTTTATAACCACTTGCTTATTTTGAAAAAAAATTCATATTTCACCCATAACTTTAAACTTTTATCAATTTAACCATTTACTGAATAGTAATTATAAGAAAAATTGAATACTTTTATTTCATAAAATTCAGGGTCTTACAGAAAACTTGTTTCTGGAGTGATTTTCAATTCTAACTAAGCACCCTATTTATAGGAAAATGTTAGAACGCCGAATCAGACTTAACCTGCTATCTGATGGCTTTACCTGCTACTATTCATGCTCACCACATTAGAAATAAAATTTTAGCACATTTTTTACCAACCAAAAGTGGGGCCCACCAATTCTAAAAATTTCCAAAAATGTTTTATCATTTAAACAATAATCAGAAACTTCAATAATTCATAATAAATAGCCCTTTTATCAAAAAAATTTAAATCCCATGTGCTTCCCATATGAAATTTATTTCTCTACAACTTTGTAGCTTTAAATTTTTCTAAACTCCAAACAAAAAATGTCCGAAATCCACATACAGATGATTTTCAACACCTCTATTCTGCCAAAAATATTGATAAAACACCACAACATTAATTCCTTTATTTATAACCACAATAAATATATCCACTTAAAATAAATATTTCTTTATCATATAAATTAATAATTAATTATTCACAAATAATATTACAGAATCACAATTATGACAACCAGGTCGTTCCTAAGAAAGAGGGGGCTTTCCAATAAAGATTTTTCCTTACTGGGCCGCAATTTGGTGACCAAACCGTTCTATTCCCCTGTTACCCTCGCTTGACCCAGCTACACTCTTATTACCTAAAAGGAATTGTGAAGCAAAAGGGTGAGCACAAATAGCCCAGTAAAGAATATCATGACTAAAGATAATTAAATTATCAATAGCCATAATCATTAATGAATCAGATATTTAAAACATACGATAGTTGATAAAACTTTTCAACCATAGTTGCAGCGGAACGAGCAATCCATTAGAAGAGTCAAATAGACCATAAAGTCTATTACCTTCTCCATATTAAAAATCCTCCGACAATATTTTATCCCTGTAACATCAATCAACAATTCTGGTCCAGAATCATATGAATCACTCATAATCATAATTGTGGTTCTAAATTCCTCTTCTCATCCAGGAAGAAGATAATTTTCATCACTTGTCTTTACCTGAAACATCAAAGATCATGATTATACCAAATCACAGTTTATGTTCATTATTATACTGATAAATTCATCTTTGCACTACAGCCAAAGATATTCGTCAATAGTTCATGTTTGCACTACTCGCCAAAGATATTCAACAACAGATCTACAGGTCAAAGATAATCAATAACAGATCATCTTTGCACTACAAGCCAAAGATATTCAACAACAGACCATCTTTCTACTACAGGCCAAAGATATTAATATCTCAAAGAAATATATAATCATCTCAGAATTTATATAAACAATAATTATAAACATGTTGATCAATTCACCTTTGCACTTAAGCTAAAGATACTCAATTATAAATTCAATGGTTATGATCATACCAGTCAATAATTCAACTTTACACTACTGGCCAAAGAGAACTTATAGACACGATCATACCAATAATCTGCCCATCTTTGCACTCAAGTCAAAGAGAAATTTCATCACCAGAATTATAAAAGTATTATATATGATAATAAAAATAATATGATCAACAACTACACTTAATTTCAAGAGCAATATTCACAAATCAACGATAATTTGGTCAGAAAAAGAAATTAATTTTATCATGAATAGTATCCGTGAATAGTAACTCGTGAATAGTAACTCATAAATAGTAACTCATAAATAGTAACTCATGAATAGTACTCTTTATTCGTACATAATACCGTAGACGTAAATAATTTCATATACGTAAAGAGTGCCATATACGTGAAGTGTTGTATACGTGAATAGTGCCATATACGTGAATAGTGTCGTATACGTGAATAGTAATCTCGACATGAAAAATATAGAAATTCCACAATAAAATTTATACCAATATTTCAGTATAATGATATTGAAATAATAACATCATTAGGAAGAAAATAACATCCCTTACAATCCCTTACAATCCCTTACCTCAAAAGAGCAGTATTTCTGACTAGAATATCGGATATGACGTTGAAGAAACTCGTACTGATGAATAGCAACACACAAAGTATCTAAACACTCACAAAATATGCTCGATAATATAGAGAGAGAAAGAGATAAAACTTGTTTCTGGTGTAATTTTCAATTCTAACTAAGCACCCTCTTTATAGAAAAATATTAGAATGCCGAAGCAGACTTCCTGCTACTTGATGACTTTACTTACTACTATTCAAGCCCATCACATTTGAAATAAAATTTTAGCACATTTTTTACCAACTAAAAGTGGGTCCCACCAATTCTAGAAATTTTCAAAATATTTTATCATTTAAACAATAATCAGAAACTTCAATAATTCATAATAAATAGCCATTTTATCAGAAAAATTCGAACCCCATATGCTTTCCATAGGAAATTTAATTCTCTACAACTTTGTAGCTTTAAATTTTTCCAAATTCCAAACAGAAAATGCCCAAAATTCACATACGGATGATTTTCGGCACCTCTATTCCGCCAAAAATACTGATAAAACACCACAGCATTAATTCCTTCATTTGTAACCACAATAAATATATCCATATAAAATAAATATTTCCTTATCATATAAATCAATAATTAATTATTCACAAATAATATTATAGAATCACAATTATGACAACCATGTCGTTCCTAGGAAAGAGGGGTTTTCCAATAAGGATTTCTCCTTACTGGCGCGCAATTAGGTGACCAAACCTCTCCTTAGACAGAACTTCCTTAGATATTGTCAATAATGCTATCTAATAATATTATTCAAATAATATGAATTATTGATCTGATAATGGAGATACTGTGCAGTGACAATTATTGAAATAATAATAATATAAAACATGAACGTAGCAATTATTAAATCAATAAAATAAAATATTGAACAGTAATTACTGTAATAATTATTGAGTAGTGTCTTCTTACGTAAGGATCAATAATTCAAAAATACTATGGAATACTGTGTGCTACTGTACAACGACGCGTATTACTGTATTTTAACCACCGGGTATTCTAACAGTGTTAACGGTAACCATTACGTCGTTATTTATAAAAACTCAAATTTGTCATTTTCTTCATTCGACAGTTATTTTGTTATGGGGCCCACAAGTGACTGCGCCGTCGTACGAATATTCCCTGACATCAAGAATATTCCATGACCAAACAAATATTCCCTGATAAAATGAATATTTTATAACCACTTTCTTATTTTGAAAAACATTCATATATCACCCTTAACTTTAACTTTTTATCAATTTATCCATTTATTAAATAGAAAAATTGAATACTTTTATTTCATAAAATTCGGGCTCTTAAATACGGCGCGACCGCGCTGGGTTTGTATTGGGAAGTGGCACGGTCGCGCCACTTCTGCACCAACCCAGACTTGGCCTATGTTTCTATAGATTCCGAAACTCAAAACATATACTCCTCAATCTAGCATGCTTAGACCAACCATATAGGTTCCATAACATACATACCAACTCGTACAACATCATGATAACAATTCACAAACCAATTATCAAGAATTCATTCTAATTCTCAAGAATTTATCAAACTTAAACTTTAGAACATAGTTTAAGAATTATACCTATATGAAGTTGAATTCTAAACTTGTTGTCAAATTCTAGATTGCTCACTCAATCTTAGGACCTCAGCCTCTATATGGAACTTATCAGACAAGTTCAACCAACGTGAAAGAGAAAAGAGAGTCTTTATATATAGGAAAATCATTGTCCATACAATACCTTTGCCCATTGTTTTGATTTACTAGGAAGAAGAAGAAGTTATTGGGTACAGAAGAGTTGGTCACCCACTCCTTCTTCCTCCATTCCTATCTTCATCATTTGCTATACACTGAGTTTGAGAAGTAGAGGGGTAGGCCATTGACCTAATGCACAGTTGTTATTATAACTAGGACTATGAATATGGGACAATAATTTGGTTACACTGTATTAGCACAATTAGATCTCATCATAGTCAATTTAATGACTTAATGTTATTACCTTATGATAAATTAGGGACACCTACATACAAATATATATATGCACACCCACATATATGCAAGTATGCTCATACATTAAGTATACACCACTACATCTAATCATATACTTCATGTACATCGGGTTAGTCCAAATAATATTTTAATTGGGCTAATTATAAAATAGTTAGATATTCTCAATCCCTCATTTTCCTAATTATCATAATGATAATTAATATCAATTATTTAATAACTCACCATTTATTTTAATACTTCCCATTAAATCTCCATTTGATTTAACGTCACTAGTTATGCCACACAAGACATAATTATGTGAACTTAGTACTTAATAGCCCACAAGCTTATAATAATATAATCTCACAAAATAATATTATTCTTAACATTACATCTTATAATATGGTCATATTGTAATATCATTACATTATATGTTCTCATAACTTATATACTAGCACTAATTAATGGTCTCTATTCATAGCCAATCTATGACCCTCCTATGGTCATTACATAAGGGGCAAAAAAGAGTTGGTGGCTAACTCCCACCAACTACTACTATTCATTGCACATACAAATTAACTCCTTCAATTATTCATTCATTAAATTATTAAATGAATGCTTATTCCATCACTTTGTCACACTAAGCATATCTCACAAGCTTACATTAAGCTTATTCTCAAATATTAATTTAATATATAAATCTTTAACCAATATTCACTTATATATATATATATATATATATATATATATATATATATATATATATATCTGTTTTCTTCTATTATTCATCACCCATTTTCCATTATCATCTGTCAAGTATTAAATCCTTTCATATATTATCATATTATGTAATATATGAAAAATAGCAAATTTAATTAACATAATCATTTCATTTTTTTCATGTAAAGCACATGCATTACTTCACCATTTTACTTAAGTGAATTACTCATTTCATTCAATTTACTACCACACAAGGCTTTAGCATTATATTATAATATTACATAATACAACTTGATTAACCAATATTAATTTCCTTTTTGACTTTACAATATCAATTTCTACATTCTTCAATAACATATAGATTAAACTTCAAGTTCAAACTCTTCTTTCTTTAATCTATACATTTAACCATTAAAGGGTACGGTTGCACTGTCTCATACTTAATACCTACTCGTACATATACTCAAGGAATTGGTGATTTTAATGTCACCAACTTACTATGATAAAATAGTTCTACAAATTATTTAATGTCGATAGATAAATATTATCCATCTTCTTACTAATTCATCTCTACAATTTATAACAATTATATAATAATGATATATATTTATTAAACACAACATCACTTATTACATAGCTCATATTACCCTATGTAACACAATACCACATTCCTCGTAACACATATATATATTCTTATTCGAACCCATCTCATGTTTTAAGAATTTTATCTACTAAATTCTTATTTTAATATTTTCTAAAAATTCGGATTCTTACATCCTCTCCCCCTTGTAATGATTCCGTCATCGGAATCACCGAAACCTCCTCTACTCAGTGCTATTCTGAATATTACATATTCTTTTGAATAATTTTATCCATTCTCTTTTCGTAAGTTTCATTATAACTTGCTCACTTGCATTGTACCACATTCTCTTTTCTAAGGAATACTCTACTTACTACTTTCATCACACAAAAGAATAAGAATCTTCCATTATTTTTCAATAATCGAGAAGTATTATGAATAACTCAGATTCCAATTTATGCTGAGGGGTCACACAAGATTGTGAACTTGTGACGAACGAGAATTTTATAATTTATTTTAATATTTATTGAATTAAATAAATATTTTTCGATGATTTAATTATTGGATTAAATAATTAATTGATGCAATTGTGGTAGATTAATTTAATTTTATGTGTTGCATTTATTAAGTTAATGTGGAGAATAATTATTATTCAAATATATAATTATGTGAGCTTGCTGAAGTAAATGAATTATTTAATTAAGCATGATGTTATTTAATTAATGTAATTATTAATTAGAGATTTAATAAATTGTCATTATTTAGTAATGAGATATTTAATTATGTGACTATACGAAATTATGAGAAATTATTATATTTTATTAAATTAAATAAGATATATGGATTATTGTGCAAGTGGATGTGACATTAATTAAACTATATTGTAAAGGTTTTTATTAAATTAATTGGTTTTGTAATATATTAAGCATAGCCAAACATGGCCTTAGTGGGAGTTGCCATCAGTTAACCATGACTGGGTTAACTGGCCATGATGCGCGTCTGTTCTTTGCTATATTATGCGTATGCTCCTTATTTTCTATTATTCTTCTAAGTCTGATAAAAACATCACAGAGAGAAAGTTTGAGAAATTTTTTAGTGAGTTTGCTTGGTGTGTAAGAATTTTTGAGGAAGGCTTTAATTCATCTCCTATTACTTTATCTACGCTTGGGTAATCTCCTCAACCCAATTGTTATATTTATGTCTTTTAAAATTTCCATGAGTATGACTTAAGTCTTCTGTGAAACTCTGTAATTGGTTTAGGAGTAATGTTTATGGGTTATATGTGTGTTATGTTATATCAAATTGTGTTTAATTATGTATATGTTATAAACCATAACATCAAATTCATGAAAACATGTCGTATATGATTTCTACAAAATTACAGAGTATGGGTTTTGGCCTTATGGCCTTATACGTGATATTTTATGTAGTGATCGTATATTATCCCTAAATTTTACACTCCTATATTATTATGCATGTTGATACGAAGAGACTAAGCCTTAAACGAACGGATTCGGTGTTATAACGAATTCGTAGTGTTAAATTTATGATTTTGTTCATTAACTTCAAGAACATCAAGAACAGTCAAATTTTACATGATTTAATTCGTTTATTGGGTGTTTTAAATGGTTAAAATCACTGTACAAAGGTTGGGTTATGTTTATGTATAAATTATAACATATGGGTATGTGTAATTTGGTGAAATTAGTGTTAAAAATGTGTTGATTTCGCTGAATTCTGTGTTCTTCGCGAACTGGAAACTCAAAGTCTGGGGTTTCGCACCGCGACGCCAACTCCCAGTTCATTTCTCGCGCCACAGCGCCACCGCGCCGCAACACCAAGTACCAGGCCGCAGCGCCACAGCGTCGCAGCGCCAATACTCAGTACAAAAGTGGCGCCGCAGTGCCACTTAGCAGAATGTCCAGAAATGTAATTTTTTTATGATAAGTCTAGCAATGTGTTAGTAACTTAATTTAATGAACATGTAAACGTGTTAGAAATATAATGAAATGATGACATAGTTGTGTAACATGTAAATAACATAATTACATGTGAATTGAATTATTGAATACATAATTAGCTTGATTATTTATGAAGTGATATTATGTGACAGTTAATGTGATAAATTGATTAAGTATAGTCAATAATTAAATTAGACAAAAAGAAAGAGTTAATGATGATTAATTAAGTTATAATTAACTGGTATTGTGTATGTGAATGGTATGTAGGATTTAATTCAAAGAACGAGTTTAGTTAAAGTGTAATCTACGCACGAGGCAAGTTTCCTAAACTTAAACTCTTAAATTTGAGCAAGTTCCCTAACCCTACTTGTCATTATTATTCAATCTTATTATTTACCTTGAATAAACTATCGTTACTATTATTCAAGTTCAAATGATTTATTAAATATTGATTATCTTTTCAAAGTATGATTTAGTTGTACAATAATTGTTCTATTGTATACTTCTTGTGATTATTAGTCAAACTGAATATTATTATTGTTGAACCTTATTAGACTAGGGAAACCTTAATGATTCAACTAGTCCGTAGTTGATGAGCGTTCTAAATTTTCAGAACCCTTGATGAATTATCCAAACCAAACTTCCTTTGGTGCGGACTTGAATGTCAAACTGAGATGAACAACCCTGTATAGGGGATTATTTACGCTTAGCGTTAAGATATTTGCACAATATGGTACTAAGGGCTGATCCCCCTAAGTACGAGAAGAAGGTCCATAGTCTTATGACTATTAAAGGTTTCAAGTATAACCCTTGTTAACCTAGGACATAGTTCAAGGTCTTATGACTCTCAGAATTCTTTTGATTTTTGTAATTCACTCTTGATTCAAAAGTTGAGCTTTTATTCAGATGTCTTTGATTTATTCGCATGTTATTATACTGTTATTTCCTTTTTTATACTTGTGGGCATTTGTGCTCACTCTTGCTTAATAATAACATTGCAGTTAAGAATGAAAGAAGTGATGAACCTTCCACTAGGAAAGGCAAGGGCAAAGTTATCAAGTGATGAAGACTTGCTATTTTTATTAGATGATGTATTTATGTTTAAGACTTGAGTATGATGTTATTAAGACTTATTTATTTATGATTCCGCACAGATGTTTTAAGGTTAGTTAACCTGGGATTGTATTATTATTATTCAGATGTTGTAACCCTTAAGGGAAAGATTTTTTTTTATTCTATCTATTGCTTGGCTTACATTTATTATGGGTAGATAGAAAGATGATATTTGTATCGTGAACACCAAATCCTGTGGAAATGGAAGTACCAGATTTGAGGGTGTCACAGGTTGGTATCAAAGCTGTAGGTTATAAACCTTAGGTGGGGGATCAACCTTAGGTAGTAACCTTATAGAAAGAAGATATTAAAGGAAAACTCTTATCGAGTCTTAAGAAATGAATTTTTGGGTAATTCATTGAAGATAATGAAATACATTAGGTGTTTATCTGTTAATTTATGTGCTCGTTAGTACGACTTAGTAACTAAAACTTAAAATTTTATTATCAGGATGACGAATGCTGGAGAAGCTAGTCAAGCTGGGGAGGAAGAACCCCGATTACCTATAGTACCTACAGAGGAGGAGCCCCGAGACATACATGTTGTTAGGGAACAGTTAGTTAAGAGGGAGTCATCTCCATTGATCACCGTTGTTGGTCAGGAGCGTGAGCCCGAGACTGATCCTGAGGAGGGTCCTGAGGAGGAGTTTGATGAGGAAGAGGAAGAAGAGGAGTTACCACGGTACACCGTTGATGTAGAGATGTATGACACATTATACGACCGTAACATAGAATTACAAGACGAGGTTCAGGAATTGACTGAGCGAGCGACTGTTCAGCAGTCTACTTTAGAGGAGAAGGAGATGGAGATTTCAACTCTTCACACACGATTGGGAAATGTAGAATGGGATTTGGTCCATGAAAAGGGTCAAACCGAAGATAAGACTGAGAAGATAGAGAAGCTGAAGAAGGAACTGAAAGAAACCTCCGTAAGACTGAAAATAGCAGAGGAAGGATGGGTAAGAGAATCACGTCGAGCTGATCGTGCAGAAGATGATAGTCGTGCAAAGAAGGTAAAGCTTGAAGAGACATACTCCGCATTTAATCATGCAATGGATGAGGCTCAGGAACGAGTTTTGAGATACCCCATCCAGTTTGAAGGACTTCCGTCGTATATGCTGGATCGCAGGACGATGTCTCGTATCATGGATGAGGAGCGTGGCAAGGCTATTCAACACCTTGATAGACATGACTAGAATCTGTTTAATTATGTGAAAGACTTAATTAGTTTTTATATGTAAATTTCGATGTGTTTATGAACGAAGGAATATGTTAATATTTTAAATCATGTGGATTCTTTATTCCAGGATAGTTGATGTAAATAGCAGTTATGCTATAGTTTGATGTTAGAATTTTGAGTTGAATTAAATATATTAAGTTGTTTGAGATGATGTATTAAATTGTTGAGTAATGCCTTAACTATTTAGAGAAATAAATAAAGTCCTAATAAGCGTTTATTTTATCAAAAATATGCCGCCAAGGAGAAGACAACAACGTCAACCGGCTCAGGAAGAGTCAACCAATAATAACAACAACGCCAACGCTAATCCTATTCAGTAGTTGGTGAACTTACTGACGGGAGCAATGAACAATCAACCTCAAGCTCCACTAAACACAACGTCTAAAGACTTCAGAGCGGTGGGACCGCCATAGTTCAAAGGTTCCAGGAACCCAATTGAGGCTAAAACGTGGGTCATGGAAATGGAGAAAGTATTTGACAATGCCAGGGTTAGAGAGGACCAGAAGACCGCTTTCGCAACGTTTATGCTGAAGTCTGAGGCTAGCTACTGGTGGCAAGCAAACAAAGTGTGAGGAGGTGAAGGTGTAATTACGTGGGAGAGATTTAAAGAAATATTTTTCGAAATGTACTTCCCAACTAGTTCGCAGAATCAGATGGAAATTCAATTTTTGGAATTGAAGCAAGGAAACATGAGCGTACCTGAATACGCAGCTAAATTCGATGAGTTGGAAAGGTTTGCCCCATACCAAGTACACACTGACGAAAGAAAGGCCAGAAGATTTGAACAAGGACTAAAGCCTTGGGTTTACAGTAAGGTGTCAATGTTTCAGATAAACACATTTGCCGGAGTACTAGAAAAGGCCATCCTCGCTGAAGGTGGGAGCGATGCGGTGACCAAGTACAATCAAGAGCAGAAGAAGAAGAAGAAGAAGAAGAGTGAAGGTGAAGGAAATAACAAGACTGGTGGGAGTAACACTGGGAGTAGTCATAATCAGAAGAGGAAGTGGACGGATAACTCGTCAGCTGGAAGTCAACAAGGAGGGCAGAAGAAGAAAATTGAAGCGTGCTCAAACTGTGAAAAAGCTCATCTGGGAGTTTGCATGAAAGGGAAGCGAGTGTGCTACAATTGTAGTCAGGAAGGCCACATAGCACCAAACTGTCCAAACCCAAATAAGGGTGCTTATTTTAACTGTGGTTCTAAAGATCATCTAGCAAGAGACTGCCCTAAGAAGGGATCCGGAGGAGCAGTACTAGGAGGTAACCGTGGAAATAATAGTGGAAATGCTTTAACCATCACCGGACCAGCCGCAACAAACCGACCGACCGCCAGAACTTTCAATATGACAGTGCAGGACGCAATCTAGTCTCGTGAGGTGGTGTCAGGTATCATTTCGATCAATGAAATTAATACTTATATTTTATTTAATTCGAGTGCTAGTTGTTCCTTTATATCCAAAGACTTTGCTAATAGTTTAGATTTACTTATGGATGAGTTGGAATATCCCATGAGTATAGAAATTGCGAATAGAGAGATAATTCCAGTTAAGTACGTGTTTAAGAACTGTAGGGTGGATATTAAGGGTAATATCATGAATGTAGATCTTATCCCTATTCGGCTTGGGGAATTTGACGTTATTTTGGGTATGGATTGGTTATCCAATTATGGGGCGGTAATTGACTGTCAGAAGAAGTGTATTAACCTTATGACTCCGTCAAAGGTTGTGTTTTATGGTAGCAAGTCGTCTAGACAAGCGAGTTGTCTGACGATGATGCAGGCCAGGAGGTTGTTAAGACAAGGCTGTGTAGGATATCTAGCTTACATAGTCGGCAGTCGAAAAGAGAATCTAAAGGTAGAAGAGATACCGATTGTGAGGAACTTCGTCGATGTATTTCCAGACGATTTGCCAGGACTTCCACCAGATAGAGAGGTAGATTTCGTGATCGATTTGGCACCCAGAACCGCTCCAATATCGAAGGCACCATATCAAATGGCACCAGTAAAGATGAAAGAACTGATGGTCCAACTACGAGAATTGCTGGACAAAAAGTATATTCAACCGAGTGTATCGCCGTGGGGAGCGCCGATGTTGTTTGTGAAAAAGAAGGACGGATCGATGCGGCTCTGCATTGACTACAGAGAACTGAACAAGGTCACGATTAAGAATAGATATCCATTACCAAGAATCGACGATCTGTTTGATCAATTAAAGGGAGAAAGATACTTTTCCAAGATAGACCTGAGAAGTGGTTATCACCAACTGAAGGTGAGACCAGAGGATGTACCGAAGACAGCGTTCAGAACGCGATACGGTCACTATGAATTTTTAGTAATGTCGTTTGGTCTAACGAATGCTCCAGTAGCATTTATGGGACTAATGAATGGTGTGTTCAAGCCATTTTTGGACAAATTCGTGGTGGTATTTATAGACGACATTCTGGTATATTCCAAAACCAAAGAAGAACATGAAGAACATTTGAGGTTAACGTTGGAAGTATTGAGAAGGGAGAAGTTGTACGCTAAATTTTCAAAATGCTAATTCTGGATCGAGCGAGTACAATTTCTTGGTCACGTGATCGATAAAAACAGAATTTTGGTAGATCCATCTAAGGTAGAAGCCGTGATTAACTGGGAACAGCCGAGAACGCCGTCAGAAGTAAGAAGTTTTCTTGGATTGGCGGGATATTATAGAAGATTCATTCAAGATTTTTCCAAGATCGCAACTCCGTTAACGAATTTAACTCGAAAAGCTGTGAAATTTGTTTGGATAGAGAAGTGTGAGGAGAGCTTTCAAGAACTAAAGAAGAGGTTGAGTACGGCACCTGTGTTATCTCTTCCGGATGATACAGGCAATTTTGTTATTTTTAGTGATGCGTCGCATAAAGAACTTGGCTGTGTGCTAATGCAAAACGGTAAAGTCATCGCGTATGTATCACGATAGTTGAAGGATTACGAGAAGGGATACCCGACTCATGATTTGGAGTTAGCTGCAGTGGTTTTTGCTTTAAAAATTTGGAGGCACTATCTCTACGGGGAGAAGTGTGAGATATATACGGACCACAAGAGTCTGAAATATATTTTCACACAGAAGAATTTGAATATGCGTCAAAGAAGATGGTTAGAATTAATTAAGGATTACGACTGTGAGATTTTATACCATCTGGGTAAAGCGAATGTAGTTGCCGACACCTTAAGTAGAAAGGGTCGTGAGAAATTGATGATGTTAACTGCTCAGGAAGAGCTAATTGTGGAAATGGAGAAACTGGAATTAGAAGTGAAGTATCCAATGGAGATTGATGAGAAGCTATATCATATGCAATCTGGTACAACTCTACTAGATAAAGTGAAGGAGGTTCAGCTTCAGGATGATGAATGCAAAAAGGTGGCAAATAAGATATCTGAAGGAACCGAACCGAGATTTAAGATGGATAAGGAAGGAATACTGAGATTTGAGAGTAGAATTTGGGTACCGCCAGTAAAAGAGATTAAGGAAGATATTTTAAGCGAGGCTCATAGTTAACGATATTCGATTCACCCTGGTAGTACCAAGATATACCAAGATCTTAGACAACATTTTTGGTGGCCGAATTTGAAACGTGATGTTGCAGAATGTGTTGCCAAATGCCTGACCCGTCAGAAGGTAAAAGCCGAACATCAGAGACCAAGTGGATTACTTCAACCGTTGGAAATCCCAAAATGGAAATGGGAACATATTACAATGGATTTCGTGGTTGGCCTTCCGACGACTCAGAAAGGCTACGACGTAGAAAGGCTACGACGCAGTATGGGTTATCGTTGACCGACTGACAAAATTTGCACACTTTTTTTCAATCAAAATAAGATTCAACTTAGATCAGTTGGCCAGGCTATACATAAAAGAGATTATTTCGAGGCACAGAGTTTCGGTATCAATTGTTTCAGATAGGGATCCGCGCTTCACATCAAATTTTTGGAAACGTCTTCAGGAATGTATGGGTACGCAATTGCGAATGAGTACAGCTTACCACCCTCAAACAGACGGACATAGTGAGAGAACGATTCAGACATTAGAAGATATGCTAAGAGCCTGTGTGATGGACTTAAAAGGAAATTGGGATGATCACCTACCATTAGTAGAGTTCGGCTACAACAACAGTTACCACGCTAGTATTGGTATGCCGCCTTATGAAGCTTTATACGGCAGAAAGTGCAGAACTCCGCTTTACTGGGATGAAGTCGGTGAGAGACAATTGCTAGGGCCATAATTGGTACAGCAGACAGCAGAAATAGTCAAAGTGATCCGAGCACGACTAGTAGCGGCTCAAGATCGACAGAAGAAATACGCTGAACCACATCATAAAAATATTGAGTTTGAATCAGGTAGTTATGTTTTCTTGAAGGTCTCTCCCTGGAAAGGAAAGATCAGATTCGGAAAGAAAGGGAAATTGAGCCCAAGATTCATTATACCCTTTGAAGTACTGAGAAGAATCGGAGAAGTTGTGTATGAGGTAGCCTTACCTCCAGCACTCGAGAATATCCATAACGTCTTCCATGTTTCTGTGTTACGACCCTACAAGCCTGATTACAAGCATGTAATCAAATACGAACCCCTACATTTTGAGAAAGACTTATCTTACGAAGAAATTCCTGTCCAAATTGTCGATCGAAAAGAACAAGTTCTGAGAAATAAAGTTATACCTTCAGTTAAGGTAATTTAGAGAAACCACAACGCTGAAGAAGCTACGTGGGAACTGGAAGAGAATATGATTAAGAATTACCCTCATTTATTTACTTAATTATTTGTAAGCGATTCTGGGGACAGAATCTTTGTAAGGGGAGGAAGAATGTAACGGGTCGAGATTTATTGAGTCGTGATTCTGGGGACATAATCTTTTTAAGGGGGGAAAGATGTGACGAACGAGAATTTTGTAATTTATTTTAATATTTATTGAATTAAATAATATTTTTCGATGATTTAATTATTGGATTAAATAATTAATTGATGCAATTGTGGTAGATTAATTTAATTTTATGTGTTGCATTTATTAAGTTAATGTGGAGAATAATTATTATTCAAATATATAATTATGTGAGCTTGCTGAAGTAAATGAATTATTTAATTAAGCATGATGTTATTTAATTTATGTAATTATTAATTAGAGATTTAATAAATTGTCATTATTTAGTAATGAGATATTTAATTATGTGACTATACGAAATTATGAGAAATTATTATATTTTATTAAATTAAATAAGATATATGGATTATTGTGCAAGTGGATGTGACATTAATTAAACTATATTGTAAAGGTTTTTATTAAATTAATTGGTTTTGTAATATATTAAGCATAGCCAAACATGGCCTTAGTGGGAGTTGCCACCAGTTAACCATGACTGGGTTAACTGGCCATGATGCGCGTCTGTTCTTTGCTATATTATGCGTATGCTCCTTCTTTTCTATTATTCTTCTAAGTCTGATAAAAATATCACAGAGAGAAAGTTTGAGAAATTGTTGAGTGAGTTTGCTTGGCGTGTAAGAATTTTTGAGGAAGGCTTTAATTCATCTCTTATTACTTTATCTACGCTTGGGTAATCTCCTCAACCCAATTGTTATATTTACGTCTTTTAAAATTTCCATGAGTATGGCTTAAGTCTTCTGTGAAACTCTGTAATTGGTTTAGGAGTAATGTTTATGGGTTATATGTGTGTTATGTTATATCAAATTGTGTTTAATTATGTATATGTTGTAAACCATAACATCAAATTCATGAAAACATGTCATATATGATTTCTACAAAATTACAGAGTATGGGTTTTGGCCTTATGGCCTTATACGTGATATTTTATGTAGTGATCATATATTATCCCTAAATTTTTCACTCCTATATTATTATGCATGTTGATACGAAGAGACCAAGCCTTAAACGAACGGATTCGGTGTTATAACGAATTCGTAGTATTAAATTTATGATTTTGTTCATTAACTTCAAGAACATCTCAAATTTTACATGATTTAATTCTGTTATTGGGTGTTTTAAATGGTTAAAATCACTTTACAAAGGTTGCGTTATGTTTATGTATAAATTATAACATATGGGTGTGTGTAATTTGGTGAAATTAGTGTTAAAAATGTGTTGATTTCGCTGAATTCTGTGTTCTTCGCGAACTGGAAACTCAAAGTCTGGGGTTTCGTGCCGCAGCTCCAACTCCCAGTTCATTTCTCGCGCCGTAGCGCCACCGCGCCGCAACACCAAGTACCAAGCCGCAGCGCCAATACTCAGTACAAAAGTGGCGCCGCAGCGCCATTTAGCAGAATGTCCAGAAATGTATTTTTTTTATGATAAGTCTAGCAATGTGTTAGTAACTTAATGTAATGAACATGTAAACATGTTAGAAATATAATGAAATGATGACATATTTGTGTAACATGTAAATAACATAATTACATGTGAATTGAATTATTGAATACATAATTAGCTTGATTATTTATGAAGTGATATTATGTGACAGTTAATGTGATAAATTGATTAAGTATAGTCAATAATAAAATTAGACAAAAAGAAAGAGTTTATGATGATTAATTAAGTTATTATTAACTGGTATTGTGTATGTGAATGGTATGTAGGATTTAATTCAAAGAACGAGTTTAGTTAAAGTGTAATCTACGCACGAGGCAAGTTTCCTAAACTTAAACTCTTAAATTTGAGCAAGTTCCCTAACCCTACTTGTCATTATTGTTCAAGATTATTATTTACCTTGAATAAACTATCGTTACTATTATTCAAGTTCAAATGATTTATTAAAGATCGATTATCTTTTCAAAATATGATTTAGTTATACAATAATTGTTCTATTGTATACTTCCTGAGATTATTATTCAAACTGAATATCATTATTGTTGAACCTTATTAGACTAGTGAAACCTTAATGATTCAACTAGTCCATAGTTGATGAGCGTTCTAAATTTCAGAACCCTTGATGAATTATCCAAACCAAAATTCCTTTGGTGTGGACTCGAATGTCAAACTGAGATGAACAACCCTGTATAGGGGATTATTTACGCTTAGCGTTAAGATATTGTGCACAGTATGGTACTAAGGGTTGATCCCCCTAAGTACGAGAAAAAGGTCCATAGTCTTATGACTGCTAAAGGTTTCAAGTATAACCCTTGTTAACCTAGGACATAGTTCAAGTACATGACTCTCATAATTCTTTTGATTTTTGTAATTCACTCTTGATTCAAAAGTTGAGCTTTTATTCAGATGTCTTTGATTTATTCGCATGTTATTATACTGTTATTTCCTTTTTTATACTTGTGGGCATTTGTGCTCACTCTTGCTTAATAATAACATTGTAGTTAAGAATGAAAGAAGTGATGAACCTTCCACTAGTAAAGGCAAGGGCAAAGTTAACAAGTGATGAAGACTTGTTATTTTTATTAGATGATGTATTTATGTTTAAGACTTGAGTATGATGTTATTAAGACTTATTTATTTATGATTCCGCACAGATGTTTTAAGGTTAGTTAACCTGGGATTGTATTATTATTATTCAGATGTTGTAACCCTTAAGGGGAAGATTTTTTTTTATTTTATCTATTACTTGGCTTACATTTATTATGGGTAGATAGAAAGATGATATTTGTATCGTGAACACCAAATCCTGTGAAAATGGAAGTACCGGATTTGGGGGTGTCACAGAACTAGTGCTTCAATACAATCCTTCACACTGCAAACCAGAGTGTTTATCAATCACAAAGACTAAAAAATACCCTCCACAAGTACACTAGGTGGCTAGCCAATTGTACCACTATGTTGGGCCACAGCGTAGTGTTTTGTAATGACTATATGCATTACGCTCAGAACCATTATCCCTGAAAACATGTCCCCTTATAGGGTTGTTCACCTCAATTTTTCCACATCTGAATCCGCACCAGAGCAATCTGGTTTGGCATAAATACTCAAGAACGCTTGAATTCCAAAAAAAAATTCCAACAACTGTCTAGTCGAATCAAATAGCTTATACTTTTATCAACAATTCAGACATCAATTGAAATAAGTTAGTCAACTTAATTGACCTTCTTCATAATTTAAAAGAAAACCAAAAATTATTTTATGATGTCATGATACCGTACCAGATTAGTAGTACGTTGAGGATTCCGCCATTATGTGACTTTGTCATATTACATCATACCATAGTGGGCTGACGATCTTTCGATCACAAACAACAATAGGTTTGATTGCATTGATGTCTCCATCGTTTACCATTTTTACACCATATCAAATGATGCACATGGTTAGAAATATATTTTGAAAATTTTTAAATTATTTTTGTCTTAGCCGAAACAATTAGCATAGACATATGGATAATGTTATTGTTTTTAAACATCATTGGTTCAATCACATGATCCAATGTTTTTCAAGAAAACAGAAGTGCAAACATCAGCACGAAGTCAATAAATTTTGAAAATCTAACAAAGCTAGAAGATTTAGAAAATCCATGTTTCTCCATCAACTTCAATCTTCATTTTATCAATCTTTGACACCATCAATGCTCACTATACCAAAATTTCTAAATTCATAACATATATATACCCGATATAGTTCATCAAACTTACCACACTTTGGAAGTTCAAGAACTTGCCACAATTATATGAGTTTAAAAAGTGATCCTAGTCAAACCATAGGCGTCCATTCGCCGAGGAGTTCAAAACATACCATATGATTATGAGTCACAAACTTATCATATGCATGAGTTTAAAGAACTCGTACTTAATCCTATATTCTCTACCTATACCCTACCTATCTGTTATACATTTGAGAAAAGAATCATTTTCTCAACAGGTATATAGCAAATAGCACGACACATACATTTCAATGATTACCAGTGCCAGAAACTAAGTGGTTTTTACACCAAGTACAATTCCCCGCCCATAATAAGGAATTATACAACTCAGCTGCTGACATGGGTCCTCAATTGAAATCCCACCTAACTCTATCTCGCACTTAACTTGCTCTTTGCTTGATACAAATTCTTCGTATCTCATCATATACAACTCCTCATGAGTTCACATCGTACCATTTCATAGTACATTCTCTTATAGCATCAAGCTATACACACTTAGTCATTACAGACTATTTATCAGTTCATAGCTCATTCTGTTCACGTCGTGATTATCGGTTAACTTAGGGTTCTTTCCCATTATCAACTAAACTCTACTCCAGTTCATTCTTATTATCTTTGTCATCTTCATCTTATAGACACCATATTCACATTTTTATTAACGGAGTTGGGAAACTCCTGAATTCTCATTCTCTTAGATACTTTAAGATTCTTCTTTGAATCTTCACTTATATATATTTTAATCTTTATCTTTCTCTCTCTCAGGTTATAGCCTAAGGTACACTTACCTAAAGTTTATAACCTAAAGCTTTGATACCAATCTGTGACGCCCCTAAATCTAGGTCCCTTCGAACCACGAATCCGGTCCGCCACGATACTACTATCGTCAAACTATTTATATATTTTATTCATAACTTAATGAATATAACTTATCTTATTAAAATTTAGAATATAAATTCATTCCATTTCCAGGATCTGCACAATGACCCCAAACTTTTATAAGTTTCTAATCTTGGTCATTTATTATTCCTGTATCACATTACATTCGATGTTATATAAATATGCGGAATAATTTAAAATTTTTCAATCTCCTTTGAAAATAAATCTTTTATTGATATCTTAACTTAAATCAATTACATATCCTTGAATCAAATTATGTTCTGATTCATTCTATTCGAATTACTGCACAAATCTTTACATCTCGATTCGAATTCCTCTATGTATCACATACTATAATTTTATAACTCAACGTGTAATATACATCATAAACTACTATCATGTACATCTCCTTGAACCTAAACATAGTTCAAGAGTATATATTTAAATAAATGAATCAATCACCTTTGATTACTATTGAACTCTATCAATCAAGTAGCACGTAATCTTTACCGTGAGTCCTTAACCTGCAAAAGTGGTTATTTGCAAGGGTGAGCTCGACAACCCAACAATTCTAACAGTTTTTATACAGCACATAGCATATAATAACATACTCAGTTCATGCATTCATACTCAATTAATATTTACTACGCATGTTACTTCTCATATAACAGGCATATAGGTTTATTTCTCAAGCATATCATCAAAGATTAACTTTCACATTTCATACATATCTCATATGCATTTCTTATATATACGTTAACATTCTCATGGCGTAATATAGCCCAACTAACAGTTATCGAATTCATATATCAAATAGGAATTGAAAGACTTGCCTGATTCGTAGTTTATCAACTACGAATTAACTGCTTAAAGCTTATTTGCACTGCGTGTGTTCCTACACAGTTATATAATCATGGATTCATACCCATCAGTCATACATTTCAACGTTCTTAATAAACCAATAAATTTTACATCGTTCTATTTCACTTCTTCGGTATACTCTTAGGATAGCTATGTTCCTAGTCCATTTTACTCTCATACTTATTCTTTCGAAATAATCTTATTTCGTCTTTTACGGTCTTTAAGTATATATATAGGCAGGCTTTAAATTCTAGACAGTTAACAAGCTGTTCTTAACTACTCAGCAGCACGGCGCGGCTGCGCTGAGTATAAGCTTGGGAGTGGCGCGGTCGCGCTACTCCCTGCCAGAACCAGAACTGAAATTTTCAAAAGTCTAGTTCTCTCATTAGCACCTTAACATCTTTGAACAATATAAACACATTAAGACAAGGTTTAGGACACATTTGGTTTCCCAAACTCATTAACATTGAGGCTAACTTCTAAAACTTTTAGTTTTCTTTTGAACTCATTTGTTCAACTAGGATTTACATGTTCAATAGCCTACTGACCAAGTTGAACACATCCTCGTGCATCTAAAACAAACTTTTGAGATAATGCCCAAATCAAGCGTACAACTTCCTCTTTTTTGTCAAAATTCTTTAATCAAGACTAAAAAGGTTTGTTCAACAAGGGACTCGCTACGTTAACCATCAAGTCACATAACGATACTAAACCACCCTTATTACACATGCTTATGTGTATTCATATAACTAGCATGGTTTATCACTTGAAAACTTACTTTAAGACATGCATAGTTCATATTACATCTATCTAGTTGAGTGCACGTATCATTCATGTTCAAAGGTATAAACAACTCTATCATGCTTGTTTATAAGGTCACAATGCAAGTAATACAATGCTCATCAAAGTTAGTTTCTAAAACTTTTAAATTTCTCTTTAAAACACATACTAAACCATTTGACAACCTTTTTTGTGCAATATATCTTGAAATTACATTCCTTATCCATCCGCGCACATAACTAGGCCACATTCACATGTTCCCAAAGTCGAAACTTAAAAGACATACAGTTCGTCAAGTTTTATTTTCAAAACTTCTAAATTTTATTCCCATAAACAATGTCATACAAAACTAATCATGCAAAGCAATTTAAACTCACATTCTTACTTGTTTGTACATGTTTCTATACACGTTTACAAGGTCAAAATATAACCACTCTATGTTTATAAAACTTATTTTGCAAAATATTCGGGTTTGCATTTGAAATCGTTTTAAACTAATTCAAGGAAATCCAACACATACGAAATAACTTTAAATCTTATATCATGCATAATAAAACCTCGTATACATGCTATCAAAGTCAGAACTTAAATGACTCAAAGTTTATCAAGGTTTGTTTTTCTAAATCTTCAAGTCTCTTTAGAAAATCATTAATACCAAGCTAACACAACTCATTATATGCAAGGTACTTAAAATCATATGTTAGATCCCTTTATATATTTACTTAGGCCAAACTAACATTCTCACAAGATCAGAATACAAGTAAGTTTATTTCCAACAAGGTTTGTCTTTCCAAACTTATTAGTTTCCTTTAAAACTCAAACAAATCTAAGTTATAGTGACCCACTATAACTGAAGTAACTTCAATCCATGTGTTGGGGTTATTTATATGCATTTCCAAACAAACCTAACATGCTCATAAATCAGATTATAACAGAAGTTGGATTTTAAAACTGACATACGGCGCGGCTACGCTGGGTTTGTACTGGGAAGTGGCGCGGCCGCGCCACTTCTGCACCAACCTAGACTTGGCCTCTATTTCTACAGATTCCAAAACTCAAAACATATACTCCTCAATCTAGCATGCTTAGACCAACCATATAGGTTCCATAACATACATACCAACTCGTACAACATCATGATAGCAATTCACAAACCTATTATCAAGCATTCATTCTAATTCTCAAGAATTTATCAAACTTAAACTTTAGAACATGGTTTATGAATTATACCTCTATGAAGTTAAATTCTAAACTTGTTGTCAAATTCTAGATTGATCACTCAATCTCAGGACCTCAGCCTCTATATGGAACTTATCAGACAAGTTCAACTAACGTGAAAGAGAAAAGAAGGTCTTTATATATAGAAAAATCATTGTCCATACAATACCTTTGCCTATTGTTTTAATTTACCAGGAAGAAGAAGAAGCTATTGGGTAAAGAAGAGCTGGTCACCCACTCCTTCTTCCTCCATTACTCTCTTCATCATTTGCTATACACTGAGTTTGAGAAGTACAGGGGTATGCCATTGGCCTAATACATGGTTGTTATTATAATCGAGACTATGAATATGGGATAGTAATTTGGTTACACTGTATTATCACAATTGGATCTCAGCATAGTCAATTTAAGGACTTAATGTTATTACCTTATGCTAAATTAGGGACACCTACATACAAATATATATATGCACACCCACATATATGCAAGTATGCTCATACATTAAGTATACACCAATACATATAATTATGTACTTCATGTACATTGGGTTAGTCCAAATAATATTTTAATTGGGCTAATTATAAAATAGTTGGATATTCTCAATCCCTTATGTCGACGTCGGGTTTTTTTAGCTGTCCCTTTTCGTTAATTGTTCTTTGGTATTCTCATTTTAGGTGAGATTTGTTTGAAAAAAAATTAAAAAAGGTCCGACATGTATAATGTCGACGATGGACTGTTAAGAGTCACCAGTTGGTTTTTTAACTGGTTGTACCAACACAACCAAAAAAAGATTTTCACATTGACCCAGTGATGTGACACTGCTAAATGAGTCTGTGAAACCGAGAATCATTAGGGTCCGGGGACTTTCTTATGCGGAGGGAAGGTGTTAGGCACCCCCCGACATCCGTGTTGCCACTGTAACTGCCACTTTTCAATAAACTGTTATATGAATGTGTGTGTTGTGTGGGTCAATGTGTTATTAATTGGAAGTAGTGCTATGCCTCATTCGCACCTATATACATAGGGTTTGAATTTAAGTAAAATTCAGTTTTAAACAAGATATAGTAGTGATGTTTTGTAAAAAGAGATTTTTCAAACCTTGTGCTCTCAATAGTAACTGAGGCCTTTGATACTTCCATTTTATTAAATGTTCGACTTGAAGCATTGCCGAACTACTCCTCATGGGTATGGAAACCATCGGAGGAAATCTGAACACCGTGAATAAATTTACAAGCTGCTTACAGCTGAAAAGGT
Source organism: Panax notoginseng (assembly GCA_016801055.1). NCBI lineage: Eukaryota > Viridiplantae > Streptophyta > Magnoliopsida > Apiales > Araliaceae > Panax > Panax notoginseng. Next base: position 138,262,007 of record CM029015.1, read on the forward strand.
CCATCACGGGAACCGAATCTAGATTCAGTGGACTGAATCTGTGATCACATGATTCCTAGGCTCACATGATGTAGCAATTGATATAAACGCAGTAAGCAAGTATATATATATATATATATATATATATATATATATATATATATATATATATACAATCATGATTAACCACCACGAAGCACCTCCATGGGGGATCAGAAATGTAAATAAAGCTGTAAAAGCAATCAACGCCACAGAGGAAAGTCCAGGCGGGACGATATATATATATATATATATATATATATAATATATATATATATATATATTATATATATATATTATATATATATATATATATAAGCATGTAAACGCACCGGATATAAAATCCAGGCTCATCGAACAAAGTCCGACAACAGTTCATATATATAATTATATATATATATTAAAGCAGTAAACGCACTAGACATGAGTCTAGGCTCAATATATATAATATATATATATATATATATATATATATATATATATATATGAAAGTAATTAAACGCTCCATACATAAGTCTAGGCTCAATCGAGGCATAACTCGATAATGTTTGTCCGTATATAAAAAAATATATATATAGTATATATATATATATATATAATATATATATATATATATATATATATATATATATAAATATATATATATATAAACTGAAATGAAACCACAGACCGAAGTTCGGGCCTACACACGCAGCACGACTCTCAACGTGGAGAATAGTGTGTGCAAAGATGAAGAGAAAGGCTTTAAAGTGTATAAGAAGGCTTACAGTGGGCTGCCAAAGAAGACTTTTATAACTTGAAATGGGTGAACACTCGGCTCCCGCCGATAAAAAGTAGCTATATATGAGCTTACAAATGTTTAAAACGAGAAAGCACTCAGTTTAGGGTGTGTACAGAGCAAATTAAACAGGGTTTTCTCGCCTTTTTCTCTTGCAAAATGGCCACCCTAAGCCCTCTATTTATAGAGGGGGGAGGCCGCAGGTGTACCTGCGGCTGGCCGGGGTGCCCCGGGCTTCGCGGGTCCTGTTGCCTCGAAGTACGTGTACACGTGTAACGTGATGTCCGCTCGAACTTTTAGAACTTTAATTCGAGCATCCGACTGAGGTGTATAAGACCAATTTCGAACTGCCGTTGTTGAGAGTTATGCAATGACATGGGATTAGAGGTTGTACGAAATCAAGAAGATGGGACGATGCCCTTTGGTCTTCAAACTTCAAATTCTATCTGTTACGCTACGTAATAGTCACTCGGGATTGAACTTCCTTAGTTCTTGTGGGACATTGTTATGTAAAAATGTATGTTTGAAATGTTGAGATGGCGTGATATGGCGTCAAGGTGGAAAGATGACGACTTTGCCCCTAACCGGGGTTATCTCCAGTTTAGACTGATAAAGTAGACGTTGCTCAGGGTTATCTCTGAGATTGGACTGCTGCAAGTGTTGAAGGTCCTCAGTGTCATCTCTGAGGTGTGTATGTCTTCCTGGTGTTATTGTTGGGCCTTGTACTGAGTGCCTCGGTGTAAGCATCGAGGATAAAGCTGATTGCATGCATTTGAAACATGCATTTTTGGGGTTATCTCCGGAACTGCAATTGCCTTCCTTGGGGTTATCTCCAAGGTTGGAATCTGTTATTCCTAGTGTTGGGACTGAGACTGAATATCTCGGGATTATCTCTGGGATAAATCGGTCTTCTCTGGTGGAATTTTTAGTATTGGAACTACAAGCCTCGGGGTTATCTACGAGGTTTGAACTGTTACTCCCGGTGTGTGTTCTGAGGTTGAGACTGAACTTCCAGTAGTATCCAGACTTGGCGTGAACTGTCTTCCAGGGTTATCTCTGAAAGACGAATCTGCCCTCCTGTAATGTCAGTAACAGGTGTGTAGAAAATTTCAAGTGTCTTTAGATGCCCCTCTTTATCATATTCAGGCAATGTAATGGCATGGATAGGATAAAGAATCCTAGACACTTAAAATGCAGCAAGACAAACATGATGATATGTGGAGCAACATGATGCAAGTGTATGATGCATATGGATTGCTTTTCCACATGCTGGGGATGATTGTCATCTCCCTGTTGCTTCTACCGGTGATGGTAATGACGGAAAGCTTGGATGTGTGATCCAAACCTATTAGGATGTTGACGTTGGGGCTATCACTAAAGTCCTGAATCCTTGATACAGACTTTACTCCTAAGATGTGCCTATCGTGTATAAGAGATCTGTGGGGATAAAACTTTGTCTATTTGATGATGTGTATAACATATTCCATTATCGATCCTCCCCGATGATGTTGATCCTCCCTGGTTTGTATCGCCATGACATATCAATGTTCTGTTGGATTTACTGCCAACAGTATGTGTTGTCAAGGCTGACAGACCTTCGTTGACGTGTGAACCAATGGTTGACCACGCGTTGTAACCCCCACCGGGGATCCTTTTGATCCTCTGCTGACGTGTATATCAACGGATGAACTCCCTACTGGGGTTGAATGCCTAGGCTGCTTGGCCTTTGTTGATGTGTGTATCAACTGATGCAATCATCAGATGACTTCTAATGCGACGTTGGGTTTACCTGCCAACGATTGAACTGACATCAAGGTTGCTTGACCTTCGTTGACATGTGCATTAATGGAAAATGTGCATTGTAATCCCCGCCGGGGATCTTTTGGATCATTGCTGATGTGTGTACCAGCGGAACATACGTTGTAACCCCCGCCGAGGATCCTTTGGATCATCGCTGATGTGTGTATCAGCGGAACATGCGTTGTAACCCCTGTCAGGGATCTTTTGGATCATCACTGATGTGTGTATCAGCGGAACATGCGTTGTAACCCCCGCCGGGGATCTGTTGGATCATCGCTGAAGTCTGTATCAGTGGAACATACGTTGTAACCCCCGTCGGGGATCTTTTGGATCATCGTTGATGTGTGTATCAGCGGAACATTCGTTGTAACCCCCGCCGGGGATCTGTTGGATCATCATTGATGTGTGTATCAGCAGAACATGCATTGTAACCCCAGCTGGGGATCTGTTTATGAACAGATGACCATGTGTTGTAACCCCAGCCAGGGATCTGTCGGATGGGGATTAGGGCAACAACCCTGAATTGACGGCATTGGACTTCGGTACAGTATTGCCGAATGTGATCTGCAATGATGGGGATCATTGGTATAGTATACCCAGTGATTCGGCGAATACCAAAGAATGATATGAAAGCCACAGTCGAGCCCAAAAAACTAGGATTTCAGGCTATTCCGCTCAATCGCGTTGCATTTTTATCCCTGATTTGGTCTTTTCAGCTTGTGAGAACTCCTTTGCAACTCGAACTGGACCGAGCTAGAGGGGTGGGACCCACGTAGGGGTGTCGCAGGTACACCTGCTGCAGCCATAGATGGACCTGCGGCCAACCGTGGATATTAAAGTCCTGCAGGTTGCTTTCATAAGTCATTTTTAAGCTGCGCCGTGAAGGAAATCCGAGAGCTCTTCTTCAGATCTGTTGAGTTCGGACGTCTTTCTGCAAATTTTGTCACCGTACAAGTGTTCTACACTATCCTGGTAACGTATGCATGTACTCTTTTCCAGTTTTTATCCGTTGGAAAATGACTTATCACATGAAATGCATCTAAATGCATAATAGTGCATATGCATGCGCAAATGACTTGATAAAAAATATTCAACATAGTAAATATTAGTATTAAACCATGCTGAACATAATGATGTAAAAAATTTTAACTTTTAAAACAGTCAAATTGGCACCTTTTTCTGCTATTTCTTATCCTATTTGAGGACAAATGAGCCAAGGTGAAAAAGCAAAGTAATCCTGATAATTAGGCTACCCTTATGGATTGATGACTTTGATTCTTTAATACAAATAGTATTTATATGATTGTGGGCAGGTGTGCTACTGAATGGCCACCTAGTCATGCCTATGTGCATGTGGATAGTCCTATTTATAGACGAAACTAGGGCAAAATTTTCCAAAATATAGGCATGGAGTAGTCATGCATATTAATTCTACTTTAGATGTATATTAAAATAATGCATGCATGCATGTAGTCATAAAATACATTTTAAAAAGAAATCTCCAGGTTAGAAGTTATCACACCCTTTCTGAGGTGATTTGGACACTTGTTGTCTATATATTATGGATCTGGATCAGCTGAGTAGTTCCCGCAGGACCACTTCGGGTGTACGGAGGAGGGCTTCTGAAGTGCCTCGACCCTATTCTGTTATACAGCCTCGTTGATTGGTGGAGGCGATGATACGTCCAATCAGGGTTAATGTACCGGACGTCGAGGATGAGGAGGAGGATGTTCCAGTTGCGGACCCCGCTCCCACTATGCATACTCCTCGTAGGGACCTCCCGAGTATTCAGGTACCAAACCCAGAGTTTTTGGGTGATCTGAGTCGACATACCTTGATGTATTTACACGCCAACGAGGTATAAAGTTAGATCTTAATCTTCCTTCTTTCCTATTGATGAGGAGTAAAGGTTTTTGACGTCGATCTACATTTTATGTAGGTTCCTGGCTTTACACAGCCTCGAGGGAATTGGTTCAGCATTCACTCCATGTACCAGGCTCTGCATCCTGACTATAGAGCGATTGTGCATGACTGGGGATTCAGGGCATTCTTTTCCATCATTCCCCGTCACTGTCCCTGGGGTTACCTCAGGGCATTGTCTGAGCGCTGGTTTCACCAGACTCAGTCTCTCCACTTATTGGACTGTGAGGTGATGATGATGCCAATGGATTGGTGATTTATCGCAGGTATGGAGTTTGGAGGGGTGCCAGTGCCTTGCACGGCGAATATTACCCCCACTGCCGTCAGATCCTTGTTAGGAGTTCCGACGGAGGTGCTCAAGGGTAGGACTGTTCGTGCGGGTCCTTTGAGCGTAGATGCTATAAGTGAGCTGTTGAGTGAGCCCATACCAGCTGATGTCAGAGTCAGGGATCGCATTCTTCAGCAATTATTCCTGATGATCATTAGGGGCTTCTTCATAGTAGATAACTCTTCTACTGTGTCATTCGCTTTGATCAGCGCCACGCGACATGTGGACTGTATAGGAGAGTATGATTGGGGCTCCTACACCTTTGCCTATTTCCTCAAGGGCATTTGTATGCGCTCGCAGGGCTTGACCGAGGCTTGGTTAGGATTCTACCCATTTCTGCTGGTAAGTATTTTTCTTGTTATTTACCATGTACAGGTTAAGAGTGTTAACTGATAGCAGATATTTTCCTTTGTGTTGACAGTTTTGGGCCTATGAGAGGCTCCCATGCTTACGTTCGGTGAGTGTATTAGGGTTAGATACCTACCCACAAGGACAACGATGACATCATTCCCCGTAGCTGAGGGTTTCACTCATTGTCGCCTACAGTTGGAGTTGTTGACAGTAAATGTTATCCCATGGATTCCATATTCTGGGGAGCATTTGGCCATTGGATTTGAGGATGGATACCCGACTATTGTCGAGTACGTGATTTCCACCAGTAGGGTTCCTCTCTTCATAGATGGAGGATGGGAGCTCTATTTAGGAGAGCGTGCTATTAGGAGCACCATAGGAGAGATCCGTATATCGATCTTGCCTCCTGCCAGGCGTTATTGGCCTGTGTCGCAGTCACCCGTCATTGATATCCCATTGTTGGGTGTTGACGGTTTTGCATTGTCAGAGGGTCCTTGTACTCAGGATGTATTCCAGCATTGGTGGATCCCTCGTACCATTGGAGCGCAGACCCGCACCACTCTGTTCATGGGGGATATGGTTCTAAGATCCGTGATGATGATGGATTGGCTATCCTGTGTCCGAGACCCGACTCATGTGACATAGATTGATAGTTTGACCCAGCGACTGGACAGGGCACATTTCTTTATCCGACATTTGGGCAGAGATCCGACAGAGGCAGATTTGTTTGATCCTTCCAGCACAGGAGCTGGCCCCTCAGATGACCCATTTGGCTTTGCCGGCGCATATCCTCCTTTGTATAGGTCTGACATCCCTATTGATAGAGATCTAGTGACTTAGGAGGAGTTACATCAGGTGGCCAGGATTGATGATGTAGATATTGACACCATTGTCTTCTTCTGATGTGTATTCTCGTTATCTCTTTCGATAGGCCTCTGTTAGCTATTGGGTGGCTATGCCCCATTCTCGCAATATCTTTTGATAGGTCTCTGTTAGTAGTAGGGCATCTGTGCCCTATTTTCCTATATTTTTAGTTGTACAGAGATGATGTATATATATGATGATGTATTTAGGAATATATATACTATCTTCTATTCCTTATATCATATTGCCATCTATTATCTGTTATGCATGTATCATGTTATGCATATGTATGTATGTCCAGAGATATTCAACATTGACCCCTGGATGGTATTATGATACGGCCCACACAGATGTCTTCTTCGAAAGTCAGTCGCATAGATCACACCCCACTATTATTGGTGGCATCCAGTCTGAGATATTGGTATGATAGTATGTCACCCCCAGATAGGGTGACCGTAGATCAGCTGTTGCAGAATACCATGACCCTTTTGATGTTTCAGGTTCTAGCAGGATTTGTGGAGGGCATGCTGGAGCACTGGGTACCAGAGAGGCAGGTTTTTCAGTTTGGGACCTAGGAGTTGACTCTGACTTTGGAAGAGTATGCACGTTTGACGATGCTACCACTTGACATACCTTGCATGCATATGGCCATTGGTGACATGAGTCGTCAGTTTATGACTCTCACTGGGCTGAGGCGGAGAGTTGTGTAGGATGAGATCACATCTAGCCACGTGATATCCCAATATTTTCTGATTGACAGATTTGGCTATAAGGACAGCAATGCTCGGTATTCTGGGGATTTCACCATACCAGAGGACCAGTGGCATTTGGCCAGAGTGGATGCATTGTTGCTGTGTGTATTATCATATGTGTACATGCCACGATACATGGATGAGTTAGACATCGGCGTTATTATGGAAGTGAGAGCTCTCAGGGAGGGTCGTACCATTATTCCAATGATCATGGCAGAGACACTGAGGTCGGCCACATTCTGTAGCACTTACCCTACAGGGGTATTCACTGGCAGTTCGGTCATGCTATATGTGTGGTTTATGTCACACTTAAAACCAATTGGGACCTTTAGACGACATGGGTATTGTTTTACCCATGAGATAGCTATGTCGTATTCCTTCCAACCTACGTAGTGTACAGATCCTGCATCTTGGTCCGTTTTCTTAGCTGGGATTGTAAATCCGTTTGCTATATTGTCGTGTTCAGGGCTCAGTTCGCCCTACAGTTTTATTACTCATGCTCCGGGCATGGATTATCTTCCTCTGGCTAGTTTGAGGGGCATGACTACCTACCACCCACTGGCCGTGATGTCGCAGTTTGACCAGTTCCAGGACTTTCATCCTTTTGATGTGGCGTTAGGTCAACGCTTAGCTTCTCGCCATCTATTAGCAAAAGACCAATCCAGTGTGTTTGCTTGTTGGGATCATCGTGAGATAGCTAATTTTTCTGTTAGCCATCCGGGTTATTCGCTAGAGTATTCTGCGTGGATGGAGACAGAGACTTCATCGGCTGCGATAGTATCCACAGTGCTAGGTAGTGATTTAGATGGTGGAGAGCCCGTGGAGGACATTGATTCTCCCACTGGGGAAGAGCCACTTACTGGGTTACCAGCAGCTCTTTTAGATTCTCCCAGTACTAGTACTGTCGTGATTTAGCATTTAGCACAGTACTTTGAGCAGAGTCTTCATCAGATGACCTTTGAGAGGGATCAGGCTAGAGCCCTGATGTTGATAGCTCTTGATGGGAGAGACGCAGCTCTATTAGAGAGAGACGAGGCATTAGCTCGTAGAGATGCCGCTGTTTTTGATCGGGATGAGGCCATATCAGTCAGAGATGCAGTAATAGTTGAGCGGGATAGCACCATATCTGCCCGGGATGTAGCCGTCACAGATAGTACTACAATGAGGACCCTTACCACTAGCATGCTTGCCGAGATGAGTGCATATATTGATGAGCATCGCGTCACCATGCAGATGGCCTCGGACTTGCTGACTCGTGTGGATATCCTTGTACAGGAGACCACAGTATTACCTCATTATCTTGAAATATATGCTATGTTAGATCTGCTAGCTCGTATGTGTACCGATCTGTAGATAGCCTTGTATTTTCCTGCACAGACTAGCTTAGCTATTTTGTCATGTACAATTTACATTGTGTATATCAAACAGTATTATATATAGCATGGAAATATATAATTTTGATCACTTCCCTTTTAGATATGCCTAAATACTTGCTTGATATCTACCTGCTTCTTCAGGATTTGTGACCGGGCCATATAAAATATGGTTACCTACGTACTCCCGTGTATCAGGGAGATCAGGTCGACGTAGTTCGCTCCTCATGACGAGTAGAAAAGCGTGATCCCATGTGCAGGTCAGACTGGGGGGAAGAGAAAGTTTGATCCTAGGTTGAGGATAACCTGCAGGTTTGAAAAGTTTAATCCCATGTTTGGGGGGGACAAACTGTAAACGCGAGAGGTTCAATCCCTAGTGGGATGACCAAAGTTGTAAGAGCACAGTGAAGCCAGGCTGCTGGCTTAAAGATTATGTTTCCCTGAGGGGTAAAGTGTGGAAAAGAGTTGTATGTGGTAAAGGGTTAAAGAACTGGAATGACTGGCAATCTGATGATCCAATACCAGGATATTTGTTTGATGATAACTTCAGACATTGTACTGTTTCACGGTGTCCGAGTTTTTGAGTTGTGGAAATTCATCGCCATCCATTTCCTGTAATCTGAGTGCACCTCCTGTCAATACTTCCTTGACAACAAATGGGCCTTCCCAGGTAGGAGCGAATTTTCCCTTAGACTGATCTTAGTTGTCGATGATCTTCTTCAAAACCAAGTCATGTTGTTTAAACTGCCGTAGCCGGACTTTTCTATTGTAGGATCTGGCGATCCTTTGTTGATATAACTGACTATGGAAGATAGTCGCGGTTCACCTTTCACCTATTAGAGATAATTGGTGATACCTGTCTTGTACCCATTGGTCTTTATTCAGCTGAGCGTCTATCAATACTTTGAGGGATTCCATTTTTACTTCTATGGGGAGTACTGCTTCCATCCCATAGGTTAATGCATAGGGAGTTGCCCTAGTTGAAGTGCGCATTGACGTTCTGTAGGCTAACAAAGTAAGAGGCAATAGGTCAGGCCATCCTTTGTGGTTGGCGGACATCTTTTGCATGATCTTCTTGATATTTTTGTTAGCCGCTTCAACAGCATAATTCATCTTTGGATGGTAGATGACGGAGTTAAGGTGTTTGATGTGGAATTTGCTGCATAACTCCTCCATCATTTTGTTGTTGAGGTTCTTAGCATTATCAGATACAATTACCTCTGGTTGTCCATATCGACAAATGACATTGTTTCTGATGAAAGTAATGATAACTTCTTTGGTAACCGTGGGAAGGAGGCTGCTTCTACCCACTTGGTAAAGTAGTCGATCATGATGAAGATAAAGCGATGTCCATTACTGGATTTGGGCTTGATGAGCCCAATCACGTCCATTCCCCACATTGAGAAGGGCCAAGGAGAACTCATATTGTGGAGCTCCCGTGGAGCGGCGTGGATAGCATTCCCATGAATTTGGCATTGATAACATCTCTTGACGTGGTCATTACAGTCAGCCTTGAGAGATAGCCAGTAATGTCCTGTTCTGAGGATATTCTTTACAAGTAAAGGCTCGCTCATGTGTGGGCCACATACTCCACCATGGATCTCATCCATGAGTCTCTGAGCTTGATCCTTATCCAGGCATCTGAGGAGACCTAATCATGCATCTCTCTTATAGAGTGCATCTCCGCTCAGATAGAATTTCATAGCTAGTCGATGAATCCGCCTTTGCTCAGTTAGGCTCGCCTTAGAGGGTGTAGATCCATCTCGCAAGTACTCCTTGATATGTTGATACCAAGGTTGTTGGATGGGAGGTAGCTCATCCGATACTTCTCCAACATAGTTCCCATAGGCGGGTGCCTTTTGCAGGGCTAATGTGACGCTTGGCATGTGTTCCTTGTCAGGTATGTGAATCAAGGAGGCCAAAGTTGCTAATGCATCTGTAAAGTCATTCCTATTACGAGGAATATGTAGAAAGGAGATCTCTTCGAACTCCGAAGCCATCTATAAAACTTACCGATGGTAAGGCAGCAAATGTAGCTCTTTGGTTTGATAGATTCCCGTGGATTGTTTGACTACCAACTCTGAATCCCCAATGAAAGTTAACCGCCTGATGCACATTGAATAGGCAAGTTTTAGCCCCATAATACTGCCTTTATACTCAGCTGTGTTGTTGGTGCTGACAAAGTACAATTTGACGACGACTGGATACTGCTCCCCCGTACCGGATACTAGAACTGCTCCAGCTCTAGAACCTTCCATTTTAACAGCTCCATCGAAATACATGTTCCATGTTTGACGTGTATCGTACTGATGGTGTTGCTGAATTGTCATTACCCATTCATCGGGCAAGTATGTTTCCAAGGATTTGAAATCCTCTGAAGGTGCAGCGGCCAGTTGATCCGCGATTCCTTGACCTTTAATGGACTTTTGTGTCACGTAAACAATGTCAAATTGTTACAGAATCAACTGCCATCTAGACAGTCGGCAATTCAGTATGGGCTTACTGAACACATATTTGAGAGGATCCACGCGGGATATGAGATGGGTTGTGTGCCTATGGAGGTAATGTTGTAACCTAATGGCAGTCCATGCTAAAGCACAACAAGTCTTCTCAATCAGAGTGTACTTGTGTTCACCGCTGCTGAATCTTTTGTTGAGGTAATAGATAGCTTGTTCTCGGCCTCTATCATCTTTCTGACCCAGCATGCAGCCCATGGCATTGTCACTTATGGATAGGTACATGAACAGGGGAACACCATCCCTGGGTGGTACCAAAATAGGAGCTTTGACTAGCTGATCTTTGATTGTAAGGAAGGCTTTCTGGCACTCATCATTCCATTCCATGGAGGAGTTCTTCCTTAACAGCTTGAAGATAGGCTCACATGTTGCTGTGAGTTGAGAAATGAACCTACTAATGAAGTTGAATCTTCCCAAAAATCCCCATATTTCCTTCTCTGTTTGAGGAATGCGCATTTTCGTAATGGCCTGGATTTTGGTGGGATCCAGCTCAATCCCTTTATTGCTGACTAGAAATCCTAGTAACTTGCCTGATTTAACACCAAATACGCACTTAGCTGGATTCAACTTTAATTTGTACTTACACAACCTGTTGAAAAGCTTTTGAAGATGGTCTAGGTGGTCTTCCTCCCTTTGGGATTTGATAATGATATCATCCACGTAGATCTCTATCTCTTTGTGCATTAAGTCATGGAAAAGAGCCATCATAGCTCTCTGATAGGTAGCTCTGGCATTGATGAGGCCGAAAGACAACCGTCTATAGCAAAAGGTTCCCCAAGGCGTGATGAAAGAAGTTTTCTCACGATCCTCCTCAGCAACCATGATCTGATGGTACCCCACAAAGTAAACAGGAGTACATGCCAGCTTGAAATTGTTTCACAATTTCTTCTTTCACCTTTAAAATCTACTTAGGTTTCAATCGCCTGAGTTTATGATTGACTGGCTTGAATCCCTCCTTAATGGGAAGGCGATGAAGGACAATGTCAGTGGACAATCCCACCGTGTCTTCATGAGACCATGCAAACGCATCTTGGAACTGGGTTAGTAGTGTAACCATGTTATTCCTCTGGTTTGGGGTAAGGTCTGAACCAATCTAGATTAACTTATAGTTTTCTAAGGTTCTGAGATTGAAAGAGGGTGTTTGATCAAGGTTGGGTTTAGGTTTGTCTTCAACCCATTGTTTGATCTCCGAAGGCACCTCAATGTCCTCTTGTATTTCTATCAAGTCGGAGTTCAACTTTTCATCAAAGTTACAATCCTTGTGGAGAAGAGGCATCTTATCAGCAAGTACATGCACATCTAAGTTCAGAGTCCTAAAATAAAATATGCTTTCACTTAATATATATGAAACTGTTTAATCATAGAAAATGTTAGCATGCACGTACAAAATAACTACTAATACTGTACAAAAAAGTAAGCAGTTATGATATCTACAGGGCAAAAAGAAGTCCTGCCCATTTTACTCTTGTCGACCAATGCAAGGAGTGATGTTCCAATTGGCAAGGGCAAAGTCCTGGTGGACCGTAGTGATGGAGGGGCTGTCATCATCCTCCTTCTCCTAAATGATGACCATTATGTCTGGGCAATCATCGTCTGGGGTGTATCTGTTTGAATGTTCATTATGGAGAATGATGCGCATGCCTGACATCATTCGGACGATGTCTTGTTTAATTTTTTGTTCCCTCTCTTCCACCCTTGGATCTGGAACAAATATTTCCTTCTCCTTTACCGGTATCGGCTTAGGAAATAACATAGCCATTATGTTGGTTGGCACCTTTACCGGAGATGGTGCGGACTCTGGATTTTCATGTGGAGATAATAGTCGTGTGGCTGAAGTGGAAGGAATCTGCTTATGCTTATGTGGATTCCTATGACTAGAACTGGCAGAATAGCCTAGTCCGGCTGTCCCAACTTGACTGGACACTTGGATCGGGTGCTTAATACCTTGATGCTCTTTACCTAGCCCTTGTCCCGACTGGTGTCCCAATGACATCATTTCTTGAGTAGTTGTCGTAACTTCGGCAGAAATCTTGGGTACGGGAAATGGCATCCCAATAGAATGGTATTGAGTGTTGCTTACTTCCAAAGCGTGGAAACTGACCGGCTCAACCTCTGAATTGACATTGATGAGTGGAAGGTCACCATGTCGAGGACATCTCAGTTCAGTGTTGACAGTGACTATGCTATTGTTGATAATGTATTTAAGTTACTGATGAAGAGTGGAGGGGACTGCCCCGGCCATATGAATCCATGGTTTCCTCAGAAGCAGGTTGTATCTTGTACCTATTTTGAGCACGTGAAAAGATACACAAAATGTATGGGGACTGTCGACGTCGGGATTTTTATTTGTCCCTTTTCGTTAATTATTTTTTTGGTGTTCTCATTTTAGGTGAGATTTGTTTGAAAAAAAAACAATTGAAAAAGGTCCGACATGTGTAATGACGACGATGGATTGTTAAGAGTCGCCAGTTGGTTTTTTAACTGGTTGTACCAACACAACCGAGAAAAGGTTTACACATTGACCTAGTGATGTGACACTGCTAAACAGGTCTGTGAAACCGAGATTCATTAGGGTCTGGGGACTTGCTTATGCGGAGGGAAGGTGTTAGGCACCCCCCGACATCCGTGTTATCACGGTGACCACCACTTTTCAATAAACTGTTATATGAATGTGTGTGTATATGGGCCAACGTGCTATTATTTGGAAGTAGTGCTATGCCTCATTTGCACCTGTATACATAGGGTTTGAATTTGTATAAAAATTCAATTTTAACAAGATATAGCAATGATGTTTTGTAAAAAAAGGTTTTTCAAACCATGTGCTCAATAGTAATTGAGGTCGTTGATACATCCATTTTATTTAATGTTCGGCTTGATTGCTTTTAATTTTCGAGATGCGAAGCATCTTCGAGAAAATAATGTACAAAGCAGTGCCGAACTCCTCATGGGTATGGAAACGATCAGAGGAAATCCGAACACTGGGAATAAATTTACAAGCTGCTTACAGCTGAAAATGTCCATCACGGGAACCGAATCTAGATTCCGTAGACTGAATCTGTGATCACATGATTCCTAGGCTCACATGATGCCGCAATTAATATAAATGCAGTAAGCAGGTATATATATATATATATTATATATATATATATATATATATATATATATATATATATAGACATGATCAACCACTACGAAGCACCTCCATGGGGGATCAGAAATGTAAATAAAGTTATAAAAGCGATCAACCGCTACGAAGGAAACTCCAGGCGGGTCGAAATGTACATAAAGCTGTAAAAACGGTCAACCTCCACGAAGTTAACTCCAGGCGGGACGAAATGTGAATATATATATATATATATATATATATATATATATATATATATATATATATATATATATATATATATTAAAGCAGTAAACACACCGGATGTAAAATCCAGGCTCACCGAATAAAGTTTGACACACAGTTCATATATATAAGTATATATATACAAAAGCATTTAAACGCACCAGACGTACGTAAGTCTAGGCTCAATCGAGGCATAACTCAATAATGTTAGTCCATATATATATATATATATATATATATATATATATATATATATATATATATATAATATACAAAAGAAATAAAACCCATGGACCGAAGTCTGGGCAAACACACGCAACACGACTCTCAACGTGAAGAACAGTGTGTGCAAAGATGAAGAGAAAGGTTTTAAAGTGTGTAAGAAGGCTTACAGTGGACTGCCAAAAAAGACTTCTATAGCTTGAAATGGACGAACACTCGGCTCCTGCCGGTAAAAAGTAGCTATATATGAGCTTACAAGTGTTTAAAATAAGAAAGCTCTCAGTTTGGGGTCCGTACAGAGCAAATTAGACAGGGCTTTCTTCCCTTTTTCTCTTTCAAAATGGCCACCCCAAGCCCTCTATTTATTGAGGGGGGGAGCTGCAGGTGTACCTGCGACTGCCCGGGGTTCCCCGGCCTTCGCGGGTCCCGCCGTCTCGAAGTACGTGCACACAAGCAACGTGATGTCCGCTCGAACTATTAGAATTGCAATTCGGGCATCCAACTGATGTATGTAAGACCTATTTTGGACCGCCGTTATCGAGAGTTACACAATGATATGGGATTAAAGGTTGTAGGAAGTCATAAAGATGGGACCACGCCCTCCGGTCTTCATGGTTCAAATTCTATCTGTTACCCTGCGTAATAGTTGTTAAGTTTGTAATATTCATGAACGCAGTCAAATTACACAAAATAAGCGAAAACGTGATAAAATAGAGTTTTAAAATTTTACAAACCATATACCCGGATCATCCTTTATGCACAATTATTAATTACACGAAAAGATAAAGAATAAGAATCATACCCTTGAAGATTCGAGCTTTCTCAGGTACAAGTTCACCTCCAAATCCTTTTTGCGTTCAATTTAAATCCACTAGGTTTGGTTCCTTCCTTTGATCAATGTTAGCCACCCAAGTGTTTGGCCTCTAGAGGTAATCCACCAAAGAAGAAGAAATATTCAAGAAGATGGGTGATTGGCAAAACTCTAGTTTTTCTGTCTCTCATAGAAAAGGAGTGTACTCTCCAACTATTGAAATTACGTCTGTTATCAAAGTGTTAACAACCCACAACACCCATAATAAGACTCTTCTTATTTATAGATGTGGACAACCCTCCTTAAGAATTAAGGAATTGCGTTTTATTTTAATTAATTAAATTCCTCTAATTAATTAGGCTCCCAATCTTATTAAGAATAATTAATTAAACTCTTTTAATTAATTAGCCTCCTAATCTTATTAGGATATATGAGAGTACTTTTATTAATTAATTTCTAAACTCCTTTAGGAATTAAATAATAATAATAGTAATAATAATAATAATAAGACTCCTCTTATTAATTTATATTTAATATTTTCAAAATATTAAATAATAAATATTAAGCTATTTAATTTATTCTATTACCATAGATTAAATTAAATACACTTAACTTATTATTACGATTATGTCATTAACTTCTTAAATAATTATTTTTCCTTTTATGGTGTGACCCTCTAGGTTCTCCATATTAAACCGGTTGTGAAATTTCAATTAGAACAATTCTAATCTTATTTAAATAAATAAATTAAATAATAAATTTATTTAAATAAATAATATTTATTCTACAATAGGGATAAGCCTCCCTAGCGTTCAATGACTTTTCAGATAATATAGATTTCAACATTAATCATAAAAGAACCTTTGAATAAATAGTTACCGTACAATTTAATCCTTCCACCATACAATGCCCCAATTAAATATAAGACATGAAATTACTGTCAAGTCTTATTTTATTTAATTATATGTATTTCGATCCTTAAATGCACAACTCCAAATAATGCAAATTAGAAACTCCTTTGTAATTTCATTCTGCCTTGGCCAAGGACTACTGGGTTGTCATTTATCGAATCACATAAGACATTTCTCTTCTTTTACTAGAAATGGTAGATTCTTTATTGATCATACATTATCTCCATGTATAACTTATTATACGCAAGCATGCCCTTTGATATACCTTAAGGGTCTTAAGGAATAAGTCAAAGTATAACTCATCATACACAAGATACTATGATGATCTTAAGTCCAAAGATCACTTATACTACTATCACTACAGGAATTCCTATTGACAGGCAAGTAAAACTCTATTAGGTATTCCTTAGCGAGCCACGTTCAGTGTATTTATTCTCCAATAAGCACCTACATACTTGTTTTAGTGTCTCCACACAAATGATCATGATCTCAATCATCTCCATTCAATGAGCAAGCAACGCATGTACCAATCTATCCAGATTCACTAATCCCCTATTTAGTAATCTAACGATTGGGAACTATTTTAGTTTTAAGCTTTTTAAGAATTTAGATCTCATTAGAATGATCATCATCATTATTCTAAAAGCATTACTTAAAACTATGGGTTTATCACATATTACAAAGCAGCATCATATAGATAATTAAAAAGCCTTTAATACTTTTTATTAATAAATAAATAAGATTGTTACAAAGTATATGCTTTATCATCAAACATGATTGGCTTGTGTGCATACTACTTTCAATCTCCCACTTGCACTAAAGCCAATCGCCATGGTATCTCATACCCTTCTTCTCTAAGTGACGATTATCCTGCTGTTGGATAAGCTTTAGTTAATGGATATATAATGTTGTTCTTGAGAGTCTACTATCTCTATAGTGATTTTCTATCTTTCAATTATTCCATAATCAAATGAAAGTGCCACAACACATCTTTAGATCCAAGATGAGATTTAGGAACAATTCCTAGTTCTGTAATGAACTTTTCATCCAAACAATCAACTTGCAGCTTCATTTATAGCTATATACTTTGTCTTTATCACTAAACCAGCAACTCTTTGTTGTTTAGAACCTTTCCAATTCACTACACCACAGTTCAAGGTAACACTTTACCTTAAAGTGGGTTTTACTGTCGTCTTGGTCTGTTTGAAAAAACTTGAGTCCGTTAAGCCCTCTAGTTTTAATTTAGACCCAATGCTTTAAAATGTTTTTCACTGTCTTACAGTGATCTTCCCAAGAATATGACTGATCATCATCAGGTCTCATACATTTCATTGTATACATGATAGTTACTCATGCGATCTCTCTTTTATGAGTCTACGAGGACTATTAAGAGAGATACACTCAATGGCTTATCAGCATGAGACAACTCTTGGAGTTTGCCATGCTAAACGACTTTAGCATCAAATGAATATACGTTCCTTGGGTTAAGTCGACCATCCTCTTAAATCTATCTATATAGATTTATATTCCCAATTAAAATACTCTTCCCTAATCATTCATGAGGAATGTTTAGACAACTTTATCTTTACTAATTATAGCATTGGCATGTCATTTCTTATCCATAGTATATCAACATATAATACTAGGAATGTCACAACACTCCCACTGACCCTTTTGTACACACTATGTTCATTCTTATTTTTGATAAAATCAAACTCTTTTGATTGTCTCATCAAAATAAATGTTTCATTTTTGAGAAGCTTGCTTCAATCCATTTCTCTGAGTGTCTATAACTTTTACCTCATCATATGTAACTGAATCATCATTTTCTATGATGTGTACCTCATCATCATCATCCATAATGAATCCATACCTCCCAGGTATCTTTGGTGCTATTCAAGATTTACGATTCGGTTATGGTATAATAGGTCTATCTACAGGTTCCTCTTAGTTAACTTATAGTGTTTTGTGGTTCTTGAACTCTTCAAGATTCCATTATCCTCCCATTAGCCCTTTAATGGTAAAAAACTTTATCTTAGAAGGTAGCATGTTTCGCAAAAAACACCTTTTGCTAAGTAGGATTATAGAACATATACCCTAAACTTACTTTAGGATGTCCCACAAAACTGTACTTGTCAAATCTTGTCCCAAGCTTATCCTTTGAAACCTTTTCACATAAGCTGGACAACCCCTTATATCAACTTACTTAAAATTAGGAATCCTTCCTGTCCATAACTTTTATGGAGTCTCGTGGCCGGATTTTGAGGTTATCTTTTTCGTAGATATGCAGCCATTTCTAGGACATTATCTCAGAAGGATACTGGAATGTAGGTAAAATCATTATAGACCGCACCATGTCCAACAAGGTACAATTTTTCTTTTCAAATACATCAATCAATTATTGTGTATCAGGAGGCATCCATTATGAGAAAACCATTTGAGATGATATAAAAACTTATTGCACAAGTATTTATTCCATGATCTAATCAAAGAATCTTAATACTTTGCTAATTTGTTTCACTTCTGAATTCTTTGAACCTTTCAAATAATTCACACTTGTATTTCAGCAAATACGCACATTCAACTCTTTGACTGATTATCTCCTTTTTCTTATACTAATTTGTTCAATATGCAAAATTATTTTCACGTAAGTCAAGTACACAAAATCCATTAAGTAATATTTCAGTTCTATACAAAACATTATTATTATAAATAGAACAATAATTGTTCTTAAATATAATACCAAAGATTTCATTGTCCAACAATAAAATAAAAATAATGTTTCTAACGAGAACTGAAATACAATAACAACTTATTGACTAAATAGATTTGCCCGTAGGCAATGCTAAACTATAAGTTTCTATGGCTAATGCAACAACCTTTGCTTCATTTTCCACACATAGGATTACTTATCTTTGTTTAGCTTTCTACTTCTGCTTGGTCCCTTCATAAATCTATATTTATAATAACTAAAGTCGGTATCCAATACCCAAGCAGAACATTGACTTAAAGAAAAATTTATTTTAAATCATGAACAAAATTGTATTTGTAACCGAAACTTCACTAAGCTTCTTCTGGTTATCCTTTGCAAGATACTTCTCGCAATTTCTTTTCCAATGTTCAGGCTTATTGCAGTGGAAGCAAACTCCTTTGCTATCCGTATCAGTTTTGTTCTTATTATCCTTTATTTTTGCCTTTCTATTTACCTTTTTTGAATAGTTCTTCTTTTTAGAAGATCATTTGGCCCCTACCAGTAAGACTTGGTCTTTCTTGGTTGGAAAGCGACTATCAACATTTTTCAATATGTTAAGCAAATCAGCGAAGCTGATATCTAGCTTGTTCATATGAAAAATTCACAACAATTGTGAAAGGAGTCAGGGAGTGAGTGCAAGATCAAATCCTGGCTCAACTCTCCATCCATGACAAAACTTGTTGTCCTATTTGTTCAATCAAATTGATCATCTCTAGGACATGTATATGTACTGTAGTGTCGTTGGTCATTCTAGATCGGAAGAGCTCCTTAGATATCTGATGTCTATTAGTCCTACTTTCCTCACCATCAACTACTTGACGTGAAGAAGTATAGTAGGAGCATCCATAGTTTTATGCTGACGCTGAAGCTTGTTACTCATGGATACGAGCATGATGCATTGAACCAACTGTGTATCATCGTGCCACTTTCTAAAAGTTGCAATCTCTTCCTCGGAGACATTGTCTGCAACCATTACAGGGATAGGTGTATTAAGGACATAAGATAGCTTTTCAGCTGTGAGAACTATTCTCAAATTCCTTAACCAATCCGAGTAATTCTGTCTGGTTAATTAACATCTAATATGTTTCGCAGTGATAGTGTGAAGCCCCCAAAATAGGTATACAACACCCATTCTGAGTCGTCAAAATATATGGTACAGAAACAACTACAACTTCATTAATACAACATAAAAACTATGAGTTTAAATACAAATATTGCCATCTAGACAATATCCACACTCAAATAAGTCCTCATTACAATTATTGATACATTATTTTATAAAAATGGTGAGGACTACTAAAACGACTTTCTAGAACCTTCATTCCATACCCCGACTAGTACTCGCTACATTCTCGCCCCCTGAGAAGAAAAATGGAACAAAAGAAAAAGGGTGAGCTCAACTAGCCTAGTAAAGAACATTATGACTAAGATAATATAAAACAAATTATTGTTAGTCTTCAATGGGGAAAAATCTAATAGAATACAATAGACAACAAGTTTTAAATCAATATTCGCAGCGGAAATAATAATTCATTAGAAGAGTTAAGTAGAGAATGAAATCTACTATCTTCTATATATGAATTTAAAAGTTCATCGTCTATCTTTTATCCCTATAACATCAATCAATATATATCTGGAATCAAATATTCATCTTTGCACTACAGGCCAAAGATATTCATCAGTTGGTCGTGTTCATCTAAACACCTATTCATCTTTGCACTACGGGCCAAAGATATTCATCAGAAATCATTCATCTTTGCACTACAGGCCAAAGATATTCAGTTATATCATCATTTAGGACTGAGGATGATGAAAAATATTTTAAAGAAAACGAATCCAGTAAAACAAAAGAATAAATATTAAGGATTCGTATTTTAGCTATTCCATGTCCAAAAATACCTCATAAGTAATCATAGTGGAGTACAATTTAAGAATGATCAAAATATGGATACAATCAAAGCTAGTATCCAGAATAGATATTTTGGACGAAAAACAAAAATTTAATTTTTCTGTGAGTAGTGTCGTATTCGTGAATAGTGGCGTATACGTGAATAGTGCCGTATACGTGAATAGTGACTCCGACACTAAAAGATAGAAATTTTATAAAAAAAATATCATCATGCTTCGTGAATAGTACTCGTGAATAGTAACTCGTGAATAGTAACTTATGAATAGTAACTCGTGAATAGTAACCCCGACATGAAAAGTTCTAAATTTGATAAAAAAATTCCAACCAATATTTTGGCACAATGATATTGAAGTAATAATATCATTTTCGAATAAAATAACATCCCTTACCTAGTAAAGACAGTACTTTTAGTTGAAACACCGGATATAGGCTATGACTTGAACTTGCACCGTATAGCAACACTCGTAGTATTAAATTGCTCACAAGAATACGCTCAAAATATTGAGAGAGAAAGAGAGAAATCTTTAGTTTCTGGTGTGATTTTTAATTCTAACCTAAGCACCCTATTTATAGGAAAATGCTTAGAACACCAAAGCAGAAAATTTAATATAATATTAATATATATATCAAAATTTCCTACGCACACAAATCTAGTCCAACATCAGCCATACACACCTCATTTAAAGAAAAAAAAATGTTTTTCTTATAAAAAATATTTTAAACTCCAAAAATCAATTATTCAGGAATTTTGAAACTTCAATAATTCATAATAAATAGCCCTTTTGTCAGAAAATTCGAATCTCGCATTTTTTTTATAGAAAATTCAATTCTCTACAACTTTACAGAAGAAATTTTTTTCAAATTCCAAACAGAAATTGACCGAAATCTATAAAGGGCGACTTTACAGGCTATAATCAAATTTCAGTCAAGAAATGGGCCCACAGACATGTTTAACATGTTTTAAATAACTTTTGCAATAAAAATACTCTTTCTCCTCATATACTCATATATCCTATATTTATTATAAAAATATCATCATTATTATATTATAATAATATAATAAAATATTATTTTATCAGAAAAGATAAAATATCGATTTTCAACAATTGTCATTTTAAAAAAAATTCTCCATCTATATCCACATAAAATGAATATTTTTCTCATCATATAAATCAATAATTAATTATTCATAAATAATATTACCGAATCACAATACTGACAACCAGGTAGTTCCTAGGAAAGAGGAGGCTTTCCAATAAGGATTTCTCCTTACTGGCGCGCAATTAGGTGACCAAACCTCTCCTTAGACAGAACTTTCTAGACATTGCCAATAATGTTATCTAATAATATTATTCAGATAATATGAATTATTGCTCTGATAATGAAAAATATTGTGTAGTGACAATTATTGAAACAACAGTAATATAAAATATCAACGCACCAATTATTGAAATAATAAAATAAAATACTGAACAGTAATTACTGTAACCATTATTGAGTAGTGCCTTCTTACGTAAGAATCAATAATTGGTGCAATACCGTGTGCTACTATGCAACAACGCGTATTACTATGTTTTAACCGCCGGGTATTCCAACAGTATTAACGGTAACAACTACGTCGTTATTTATAAATAACTTATACTTGTCATTTTCTTCATCCAATCGCTTTCCGTTATGGGGCCCACACAAGGCTGCGCCGTCGTACGAATATTCTCCGACAACAAGAATATTCCACGACCAAACGAATATTCTCCGATAAAAATGAATATTTTATAACCACTTGCTTATTTAAAATATTTGCGCATTTTACCCATAACTAATCACATTAATCAAATCAACCATTACTATTTCAAAATGATAAATAGAGAAAATAAAATTTCATTTATTAATAATTTGGGGTCTTACAATCTCCTCTCCTTATGAAATTTCGTCCTCGAAATTGACGTATGTACCTAGTTTTTTGAAAAGATGAGGATACCTTGCTTTCATTTTCGTTTCCAACTCCCAGGTCATTTTCTCAATAGCATGATTTCTCCACAAAACTTTAACTTGTGGTATGACCTTCGTGCGTAGGACATGCTCCTTCCTATCCAAGATATTGACAGGTACCTCTTCGTACGTTAAGTCTTCGACTATCTCGTCTAGTTCTAACTCAATAACGTGGTTTGGGTCTTTTACATATTTACGTAGCACAGATATATGAAAAATATTATGAACACGAGATATACTTGGAGGTAACGCGAGTCTATAGGTCATATTTCCTACTCGGTCAAGAATTTGAAATGGACCAATAAATCGTGGATTGAGCTTTCCTCTTTTCTCAAATCTTGTAACTCCTTTCCATGGAGCCACACGCAGCAATACATGATCCCCAATGTCAAATTCTACGTCCTTTCGATGAAGATCCACATACCTCTTTTGTCGATCTTGTACCATTTGTATACGTTGTCGAATCGTTTGGATCTTCTTTGTAGTCATTCGTACCAACTCTGATCCCAATAACGTTGCTTCTCCCACCTCATCCCAACATCCTGGAGAGCGACACTTTCGTCCATACAATGCTTCAAATGGAGCCACACCTATACTTGTCTGATAACTATTGTTGTAGGAGAATTCCACCAATGGTAGGTACTTGTCCCAACTTCCTTTGAAATCTAGGACACAAAGTCTTAATAGATCTTCAAGAGTTTGAATAGTCCTCTCTGATTGCCCGTTCGTTTGAGGATGGTATGCCGAACTGAACCGTAAATTCGTGCCCATAGCTTTTTACAAGCTAACCCAAAATCTTGAAGTGAATCTTGGGTCACGATCCGAAACTATGGATACTGGCATGCCATGCAACCTCACAATCTCATTTACGTACATACTAACAAGATGTTCAAGGGAATAAGTCTCCCGTATTGGCAAGAAAGGAGCAGACTTGGTTAGTCTATCAACAATAACCCAAATAGCATTTATGCCTTGAGAAACCGTGGGAAGACCCGTAACGAAATCCATGGTAATGTGTTCCCACTTCCATTTCGGAATCTCAAGTGGTTGCAATGGACCATTTGGCACTTGATGGTCCGCCTTTACACGTTGACAAGTTAAACACCTCGAGATAAACTTTGCAATCTCTCTCTTCATATTATTCCACCAAAGTGTATGTCGAAGATCACGATACATTTCGGTACTTCCAGGATGGATTGCAAATGATGTATTGTGTGCCTCCATCATGATCTTGTACTTCAAATCAGAATCGTTAGGAACACAAAGTCTGGAGTGGACTCGAAGTATTCCTTCTTCATCGATTCTTGCTTCTAGAATAGCACCTTCTTGCACTTTCTTCTTCATACGCATCAGCTCCAGGTCTGTGGCTTGAGCAACTTTAACTTTATCGATTAAAGTTGGTTCTATGCATATACTTGACATCATCGCACTCGTTCCTGTATATGATCTTCTACTCAACGCGTCAGCTACCACGTTTGCTTTTCCAGGATGGTATTGAATAGTGTGGTCGTAATCTTTCAACAGCTCGAGCCAACGTCGTTGCCGCATGTTGAGTTCTTTTTTAGTGAAGAAATATTTAAGGCTTTTATGGTCCAAATATATCTCCACTTTCTCCCCATATAGATAGTGCCTCCAGATCTTTAGCGCGAAAATGACTGCTACCAACTCTAGATCATGAGTAGGATAATTCCTCTCATATTCTTTAAGTTGTCGTGAGGCATGGGCTATAACTTTCCCACGTTGCATGAGAACACATCCTAGCCCTTTGCCTGAAGTATCGTTGTAGATAACAAATCCATCCGAACCAGATGGTATGGTCAAAACAGGTGTCAAAATAAGTCTTCTCTTAAGATCTTGAAAACTCTTCTCGCATTCCTCGCTCCATACAAATTTGGTATCTTTCTGAGTCAGCTGAGTTAACGGGGTAGCGATTCGAGAAAACCCTTCCACGAATCTCCGATAATAACCAGCTAAGCCCAGAAAGCTACGTACTTCGGTCACCATCTTTGGTTGCTCCCAACTTTGTATTGCTTCAATCTTCACCGGGTCAATAGATACTCCATGTTTTGACACCACGTGCCTTAGGAACGCTACTTCCTCAAGCCAAAACTCACATTTCTTCAACTTAGCATATAACTTGTTTTCACGCAGCCTTTGGAGTACTAGCTTCAAATGGTGCTCATGATTTTCACGGCTTTTAGAATATATGATGATGTCATCAATAAAGACAACAACAAACTGATCCAAATAATCCTTGAATACTCGGTTCATCATATCCATGAAAGCTGCAGGAGCATTAGTCAATCTAAAAGACATGACTAGGAATTCATAATGCCCATACCGAGTTCTGAAGGCAGTCTTCAGAATATCCTCAGTTTTAACCTTCAGCTGATGATATCCAGAACGAAGATCGATCTTTGAAAAGAATTGTGCTCCTTGTAACTGGTCAAACAGGTCATCAATACGAGGTAGCGGATACCTATTCTTGATAGTGACATGGTTTAATTCTCGATAATCAATACAAAGTCGCATACTCCCGTCTTTCTTCTTTACAAATAAAACAGGAGCGCCCCAAGGAGATGTAGTAGGACGAATGAAACCGATGTCCAACAACTCTTGTAGTTGGACCTTTAACTCCTGAAGTTCAATAGGAGCCATTCGATATGGGGTTTTAGAAATGGGCTTTGTACCAGGTTCAAGATCAATAAAGAATTCAACTTCACGTTTCGGGGGTAGACCGGGAAGTTCTTTAGGAAATATGTCAGGAAAGTCAATAACAACAAGAATATTATTCAAATTTGACGTGTCTTTATTCAAATCCATAACATGGGCTAAGAAAGCTTGACGTCCATTTTTTAATAAACGAATGGCTTTATGGCTTGATATAACAGTGATTGATTTTAATGGCTTAGTTGCTTGAATTCACACAACAGGTTGGTTAGGAATATGAAAACTAACAACCTCCGAAAATAATCAATTTTGGCATGATGAGTAGTTAACCAATCAATCCCTAAAATTACATCAAAAGCAAGTATCTTTAAAGAGATAAGGTCAGCAGATAAGGTGATGGTGCCAACTTGGATCAAACAAGATTTATAAACAATGGATGTGATGAAAGTTTCTCCTAACGGAGTCTCCACAGATAAATTAAAGTCTAACTTCTCCAGAGTCAAGTTTAAGCGTTGAGCACAAGCAGGAGAAATAAATGAATGGGTAGCACCGGTATCTAGGAAGGTATAAAATTCGCATAAATTTATGATTAGCTTACCCGTGATCACCTCATTTGGGTTCCTCGCATGTTGACCAGCCACGACAAACGCTCTTCCAGGAACCGTTGACTTTGACTTTTATGGGATAGCTTTTTGAGTCACCATCCCCGTTGGACTTGGTTTCGCTATAGTGCAATCTCAAGCAATATGTCCTTCCTTTCCATAATTATAACATACCTTAAACTGTTGTGGGCAGTTTGGGCTGATATGTCCTTCTTTTCCGCACTTATAGCATATGACCGGTGGTCGTTCTCCTCCCTTGGAACCAGTTGCTGCTGGTGCTGACGTCTTCGTATTGTCATTGTTGAATCTCCTCTTTTTAAAATCTCCTCCCGACTCGCTTCTTCTATTTTCATGGCCACGATTACCACCAGAGTGGTTGCCGTTCTTGTCTGTATTTTTCTTTCTCCGCTGGTTATCATTGTTCTGATGACTGCTGTCACCAGTATGATCTTGGTTGTGGTCCCTCGGTTGACCGTACTCGTTATCTCGCTCTAATAATTGAGCCCCGTTGACAACATCTGAATAGATAGAAAATTTATGAGAAATGAGATATTAACGTATGTCGGGTTTCAAACCTCTCAGAAACATCCGCGTCATGCGTTCCTCACTCTCCACCAAATGAGGTGCAAACCTGGACAACTCTACAAACTTCGCCTCGTACTGGGACACCTTCATGTTATTCTGCTCCAGTCTAATAAACTCTACCTCCTTCATATGACGAATACTTTCAAGAAAGTACTTGTCATTGAACAGTTTCTGAAATGTCTCCCAAGACATGCAGAGTGCGGCTGGATGGGTACGCTTCACAGACTCCCACCAGTAGTCTGCCTCGCCATGAAACATGAAGGTGGCGAATGGAACCTTCTGTTCCTCTGTGGATCCCAAGACATCGAATATCTTGATAATTTGCTTAACCCACGTTTTCGCCATGATCGGATCCGGCTTTCCTTTAAATTCTGCTGGTCCCAATTCTTTGAACTGCTTGGTTGTGACAAACCGTGAATTGCTATCATTTCCTCCTATATTTTGAACACGAGTCTCCCTCGTCTGGTTTTGCATGAATTGCAAAAAGTTTCTAAACATCCCATCGTTCATCATCTTCTCATTGGTGTTATTCACAGGAGGAAATTTCCATCCTGTTGCACGTTCTCCTCGTTGGTGAGCACAGGTGTCTCCACGATCTCATTTACTCCACTGTTAACATTCTCAGTTGACATCCTCAAATACAGCCATAAAACAAGGGTTAATTTAAGCAATTAACATATCACATAATATCCCTATATTATGACCGACCAACAAATAAGCTTAGGTAGGACACACTAGCGAAGGATTTACTCGTCTCTCCCCTCCTAGTTCTATTCCCCGATCTCCGCCAGAGATCATATCCCTAAGCTCTGATACCAATTGTGACGCCCCCAAAATAGGTATACAACACCCATTCTGAGTCGTCAAAATACATGGTATAGAAACAACTACAACTTTATTAATATAACATAAAAACTGTGAGTTTAAATACAAATATTGCCATCTAGTCAATATCCACACTTAAATAAGTCCTCATTATAATTATTGATACATTATTTTACAAAAATGGTGAGGACTACTAAAACGACTTTCTAGAACCTTCATTCCATACCCGGTCTAGTACTCGCTACATTCTCGCCTCCTGAGAAGAAAAATGGAACAAAAGGAAAAGGGTGAGCTCAACTAGCCTAGTAAAGAACATTATGACTAAGATAATATAAAAACAAATTATCGTTAGTCTTCAACAAGGAAAAATCTAATAGAATACAATAGACAACAAGTTTTAAATCAATATTCGCAGCGAAAATAATAATTCATTAGAAGAGTAAGTAAGAATGAAATCTACTATCTTCTATATATGAATAAAAGTTCATCGTCTATCTTTTATCCCTGTAACATCAATCAATATATATCTGGAATCAAATATTCATCTTTGTACTACAGACCAAAGATATTCAATATGTTTTGATAAATAATTGATTAATATTAGTATAATATTTTATATCATCTTATATTATATTTGGTAAAGATATTCAGTTATTATTTTTTAGTGAATGATATAATATATTTTAAAAATAGTAAACAAGAAAAATATTATATATAGT
The DNA here is from genome assembly GCA_016801055.1 of Panax notoginseng. Classification (NCBI taxonomy): domain Eukaryota; kingdom Viridiplantae; phylum Streptophyta; class Magnoliopsida; order Apiales; family Araliaceae; genus Panax; species Panax notoginseng. Next base: position 138,290,051 of record CM029015.1, read on the forward strand.
ATTGTCATTTTCATATTAAATAAATATATAATAGTTATTTATTGTATATAAAGTATGATAATTCAGATAATAAAGTATATCATTTTATTTTAGGACAAAATATATATAATATTATGTAAATATATAGTTATCATAGTAATGTTAGTAGTGAATAATTATTATAAAAGTAGATATTGATAAATGTATAATGTTCTAATATATCAATAGTTCATATAATATAGAATAAGATTAGTGAATATATTATGAAATAATATATTAGTAAAGTATAGATATAAAATTGTAGATAAAATATTCAATTGTTAATACAAAATATTCAGTATATCATGGATATCAATGTAGTATACGTAAATAAGGATTCGTAAGTAATGTCAATACCTCATAATAATCGTATATTAAGAATGATCAAACATATCAATCAAAGTAGTATCAGAATAGATATACGTAAAAATTTAATTCTAAATAGTGTCGTATCGAATATGTCATACGTGAATAATGTCGTATACGTGAATAGTGACTTCGACACTAAAAGATAGAAATTTCACTAAAAACATCATCATGCTTCGTGAATAGTACTCATGAATAGTAACTCATGAATAGTAACTCGTGAATAGTAACTCATGAATAGTAACTCGTGAATAGTAACCCCGACATGGAAAGTTCTAAATTTGATAAAAAAAATTCTAACCAATATTTCGGCACAATGATATTGAAGTAATAATATCATTTTCGAATAAAATAACATTCCTTATATGGTAAAGACAGTACTTTTAGTTGAAACACCGGATATAGGCTATGACTTGAACTTGCATCGTATAGCAACACTCACAGTATTAAAATACTCACAAAAATACGCTCAAAATATCGAGAGAGAAAGAGAGAGAAATCTTTAGTTTCTGGTGTGATTTTCAATTCTAACCTAAGCACCTTATTTATAGGAAAATGCTTAGAAAACCCAAAGCAGAAAATTTAATATAATATTAATATATATATATATATATATATATATATATATATATATATATATATATATATATATATATATATATATCAAAATTTCCTACGCACACAAATTTGGTCCAACATCAGCCATACACACCTCATTTAAAGAAAAAAAAACGTTTTTCTTATTAAAAATATTTTAAACTTCAAAAATCAATTA